>CM032230.1:73505000-74740000 GCA_019009955.1 Riptortus pedestris | reverse complement strand
TGTTAGGATATAAAGCGAAACCACTTCTATCGGATACTCCATCTCAGTTGACAATTCTAGAACGCCCATGACTCAATATATTATGAATTTCGCCATTCTTCACCGACCCTTTAGAGGAAATTGTTCGTCACTTAAAGCTAAATTACTGAACAGGCACTTACGAATGTTATCGTAATGATGGGTTTTATTTCATGATACATACGTTAATTTATCTTCATAAAATTTATTAGTATTATAATTAATTTGCTTTAAATGCTGTTCGACGATTATTATCATATTCCGTAATTAGCTTTTTTTTACGTTTATAATTAATTTAATTTAGGTAATTTAATGTTTTGTTTAGGGCTCTTATAATTAATTTTAATTGTTGTTTCTCTAAATTGATAGAAATGGGTGGATTCGAAGTTGAATTCCACTAAGAAAATATCTCATTTTTTTTAAACTCACATTTTCCAAAATGAAAGTTAATTTTTCATTTGGTACTCTTCTTCTTAGTATTTTTGGTTTAATATGGGGTTTACTTCAATAGCGTGAATATGGACTGCTATTTAGAAGAGAATTAAGTAATTTACATGAAGTTATTAAATATCTCGCCGCTAGGTGGATCTCACAAGCTCAGAAACCTCTGCTCTTTGTGTTCTTCTTTTCAATATAGCCAAGTTTTGTTTGTTTTTTTTAACTTATAAAAAAATAGAAATATAAAAATAAAACTAGAAAAGACATAGTTGAATTTATAAACAATAAAATATAATTGTTTTTATATTCCGGAATCAGCCGATATACTCAAATTAGAAGAACTAAAATTTTAGATATTTCTAAAAACAATGTAGAAATATTGTAATTAATTTACATACATGTTTAATTCACGAGGTAATCATTTTTTACCGATTTTGAAGAATAAGGATGTTGACTATGTAACCCACAGATTTTTTTATTTTAATAAGTTCACATCTTACACACTCTACAAATGTCCCTTGTAGGGAGATTTAATTGTATAAACGTGGTTAGCCATTTGCTAAACTGGGAGTCTTCCCTTCCAAGAGTATCCAGTTACTTCATTCAGATTAGGGTATGTTTTAGTTCCTTCTCGTGTTAAATCTTGTGTTCAACAAGCCTTCAGGAACATTGGTACAACAAACACCCATAGTTTCCAATTTCCTGTAAAGGATACATAAAACTGTAAAGGAACTTCATTGACATACGTATCAATACAGTTTTTATAAGACAAAAAAAAGTCATTGCTGCTTAATTATTGATTTCAGATGTTCAAAATTAACCTATAAACAAACCTCCCACATAATGGAGGATCTATTCTAATAGATAGATAGAATAACCAGGTATACCAATGTGATTTATGGCGTTGGTCGTAAAAATAACATTGGGACACAAAGAGCCATAGGTTCGATTCCCATGTGTAATAAATTATTTAGTGACGAACTCACTAAATAAAATCCTGAGTCATATTCTGAGAGAAAATGGTAAGTAACCTGTTAATAACTCTTGCCGATTCAATAGCAAAGTGGACCTAAGAATAAAACATTAATTAACCAATACTAGACTATTCCTTATGTAATATACGAAGAAATCCCCTACATTATATTGTATTATTGATTGTAATTGGCATTTTATGAGACCTTGTATATATATATAAATATATATATATATATATATATATATATATATATATATATATATACATATATAAAATTATAACCTCTGTCTGTGCATTGATTTTTTTTCTCGAAATTTCAAGATACTTTTTCAATTCATATGTCATGGACACGATATCTGCAATTTGTTTCTTTGGTGTCTGTTTATTTGTTACCTTATCACGCACAAACTGCAGAACCGAATTTCATGAAACTTCGTATGTATATTAGTACTAATACAACTTAGAATTTAGGCTATATTAATAACAGGAGTGGTAGTTATAAGAGAGGCTCGACATAAAAAATTGTGATATTCGTTTCGTATTGCCTTTTTCGGCAAATATGCACATAACAAAAGTTGCTTATTTTCTTTTTAGACTAACTTTTGTTACGTAGTATTTTGTCTTATACCGAAGTATAAATGAATTATACGCTAAAAACTATAGCGGGAGTCAACAATTTTATTTAAGACATAATACTCAACCGAACTAAACAAAAGAGTATTTTTAATAGCGGTTATGACGTGCCAAAACAGCTGTCACTGTTGGGTTTTCTACCAAATCAAGGAAAAGGGACTTTTATTCATACATTGTTTGGAAGACAGAATACTTTCTATGATTATGAATTATACTGGCCCATTACATTATAAAAAAAACTACTTGCACAGGAGACAGGAAATATATAAATACTGAGGACAATGAAGCCTTAAATAATTTTATTATTAACAAATCCACAACAATGACGGGTGTAAACCCTAAAAACTGGTATGGGAAAATGTCAGTGGTGCAAAGTAAAGCCTCGCCAAAAAAATACAATCATCATTCAGCCTCTAATGAATTACTTACTTAGCAAGTACATATACATATATATATATATATATATATATATATATATATATAGAGAGAGAGAGAGAGAGAGAGAGAGAGAGAGAGAGAGAAAGAAAGAGAGAGTCAAAAGCTGTATTAGTATTGGTATCTACGTTTGTGGTTCCTGCAATATATTATGCAATCAACTTTTATAAAAACGAATGCATTCAATGGTCTGTGGCGTGAGTACTTTTACTGAGAAAATATAAATGGAGTGGAAATGGAAGAAGGAGAGATATTTGAGAGTTAGATGTATTCGGGGAAGAAACTGAGGTCTGCTGTAATGCCTGGCATAAAACGGGAAACAGAACAGAAGATGGCGTCTCATTAATAAACATTTAATCTTCAAGAATTTGCTCTGAGTGCTCCCTCTGGGGAGCTATATCGGAGTCATTAGTTGCTCACATTTCATCAGCCTGCTCCTACACTCCTCAGCTTATAATGATTATAACTTATTATTACACCTGCTGTTAAACAAAGTGACAACAAATACAGTAAACAGCTGATGGGAGATATTTAAAGAAAAAAAAAAAAAAGAAAAACCGTTTTATTTGGAATAAGGGTTGATCTTTATTTTCTAAGTCTGTATCTTTTTCACTTAAGGCAGGATATGAATCTGGCTGACCGGTGAAAATCTATTATCACGATTCGTGGGGGGAAAAATATAAATCCTTTCAGCATATTTCCCTTAAGGGAATCAGCTATTGAAGGCGTACGTCATGGCGCGATTTTCGAAATTTTTCTTCTTATGTCCATCGATCCTATCTAGGAGATGACGAAAATGAGGTCCGTTCAAAACTGTATATGTGTATATATATATATATATATATATATATATATATAGGTAGATAGATAGATAGATATTTGTCTGTTACCGTTGTAGTGGTCGAAATTATTGTTTAATCGTTACAAAACTCGATATTTAGTCGTTTTATGTAAAAAAAAAAAAAAGATCAAGATTGTAAACGGTTGAAATCGGGAAAAAAATCGAAATATCTCCGTTACTATAGCTCGGATCGAAATATTGTATAGAACCAATAATATTGTAAATTACATTTACTATAATTATTGTTATATACATTTATTCTCTATCTTGAATATTAACAGAGATATTTGAATTTTTAAGTTTTCAGCCTTCGGCAAACCCCCACTTCTACTCATTTTACATAATCTATACTCTGTTATATAATAAATCACATCATTCGAAGCTTAAATACCAAATATTGTACTCAAGAGACCTTTATTATACCCGATACATGTAAATATGTTATGGTGAACCCACCCCCCCCCCTCCCCGGTCATAGACTAAAATTTGATTTCATGAGATAACAATTGTTCTGGCTCATTAGAGATATAGTAAATATCCATTTTTGAGGTGCTGGATGGTGAAGGAATTATTATCTCAGGTAAGAAAAAACGCCTCTTCTCTTCACGAAGAATAGTGAAGGAAAGAGGCGTTTTTTCTTACCTGAGATATAGTAAATAGTTACCTATAAAATTAATATGTTATATTCTGATATATTTCAGTAACTGTTTTTCTTTCCGCTGTGAGGCTGGCAGACCTGTTTGTTTACATTTCAAACACTTCACGGCGGGGAAAGATTTCTTATTACGGTTTGTTTTATTCTCGGTGGTGTTGTGTTACCAGTATGTAATATAGATTACCAGTATTGATTTATCTATTACTAAACTTCACGAGGGAAATCTGCTTAGTTTACGCAGCCCCTGCGTGACGGACTTTTATTAAAACAGAAGAGTTTTTGAAGGCAAAGACCATCTTCAGTGCTTCTCGGCGAAGAGTTAAAACAAACACTCACGCACATATTATGTAGGAGCGAAACATTAAAATACCCTATAAAATGCCTAATTTAATTTCTCTGCTTGTATGTATAGTCATTCAGTTGTAAACGGAATTTAAATCAAGCCGCCTACAAGCGTTCAGATTTATAATAGTTAATTCATTCGTCAAATAAAATATTTAACATTCATTGGCATTTCGACGAAACCCACATGTGAGGTTAAATGCTCTCGGAACAGTTCAATTTTAAACCATTGAAAGCTGTTGAATTCTATGTCAATTTCATCTGATCGCATTGACCCTCTGCCCCAATTAAAATGTTTAATTAGCCTCAGATGGAACCACTGAATAGTCAAAGATAACCATTAGCAATACACATAATATTAATTTTAGAATTAGGGAATTTCTTTGAATAACTGTAATTTTTTTTAGGACATATATACTGCTCGTACATTTTATGATATGCATAATAATGAATGAACTGGCTAATTTGAAACAAAAAATTCCATCACATAGGGGCAGCGTGAACTTAGCAGATTTCCGACGTGCTGGAATGACACATTATTGATCTCTTCTCCCAATATAACTCAATTTCAAATTCAATATCCAGTAAGCAGAATTGGGGATTTACTGAAGGCAGAAAACAATAAAGTCCTAATAACCCCCTTAATATTTAAGCTCAAAAACATTTATGCAATAACAATTTTAGCTTAACAAGATTCGTTCTGGAACAATTTCAATACCCAGTCGAATTATAGCCATTAACGACTATGGACTTTGGTGTGTAATGGAGCTGTTAAATTTCGATTATGATGTATGTCTAATAAACATTTTTGAGAAAAGAACATAAAATCTTAATTGATAACGTCACCGCGAAACGTATTTATATGTGTCTCACAAAATAAAAGTTCAATGGAAGCAATATTTTATATTTTACCATGGAATGAAGTGGTTCACGATATAGCAGCTTATCGTTAATATGACAAGAGTACTACGAATGGGGGTTTACTGAAGGCCGAAAACTAATACATGCAAATTTATTGCATAATCAAGATCAAGATAAGGTAAAACTGCATATAACAACATTTATAGAACATAAATTTGCAATAAGATTGGTTCAATATAATGTTTCAATCCGAAGCATAATAACGGTGATATTTATCATTTTCGAAATTTCCCCCTCCCTCTGGTCGAATATAAGCTATTAACGAACTTCATCTTTAGTTTTTTTTTTTTTTTTTTTAAAAAAAACTTTAAATATCAAGTTTGGTAACGATAGAACAAAAATTGTGACTGCTAGAGCCTTAACAGATGGCTGAACCAAATTTTATGAAACTTGGTATGTATATTACTACTAACTCAACTTAGACTTTAGGCTATGTTAAAATTCTCTGAGACGAACAGGGGTGGGGGCTATAAGTAAGGCCTCAAATTAAAAATAGCGATAATTTGTTTCCTATTGCATTTTCGGCAATTATGCACATGACAAAAGTTGTTTATTTTGTTATTTTGAGTAACTTTTGTTATACACGCTTTTGTCGTATACCGAATTATAAACGAGATATACGCTAAAACATATAGCGGAAGTGAACAATTTTATTTTGCACAAAAGACTCAACCGAACTAAATGAAACTCGGTATGAGTATTAGCACTAACGCCTTATTTATAATAAGACATACTAACATTTTTAGGGACGAGCAGGAGTGGGGGTTATAATGGAGGCCTGAAATTAAAAGTAGTGTTATTTCGTTTCCTATTGGGGTTTCGGCAAATATGCACAAAACAAAAGTTGTTTATTTTGTTATTTAGAGAAATTTGCTTAACAATTCTTTTCAATATGAACTACCAGGTATCTCACCTGGAAAAATTAATTCAAATGTATTTTAATATTTTGTCCTTAATAATTCAAATCTATGCATAATGCACAGGGAACGGGAAATATGACAATATGGAGGACAGTGAAGTATTAAAATTAATTAACTTAATTATTAACAAATCCACAGAACGACGGGTATTAACCCTAAACACTGGGACGGGTAAATGTGAAAATATTGTGCAAAAAAAGCCTTGCAAAAGAAATACCATCACCATTCAGCCTCAAATGAATTACCGAACGAAGCCGGGTATCTGAGCTAGTATATATATATATATATATATATATATATATATATATATATATATTTATGGAAGGATAGTAAAGGAGGGAAATAGGGTGGTGTAGATATGAAATGAATCGGAAGAACCAGATTTTCTGTGATCTCAAAAACTCTGCATTAGGGATATCTCCAGAATGATAATTATACCAAGTGACTGGCGGATAGAAAACAACTTATTCTGGTACATTTCTATTTTCTTCTAAACTGGTACATTTAAACGGAACTCCTAAGCATCATTATCAATTCAGCAAACATGTCTTTTAGTATTATTTTGGGCACATTTTTGTATATTTCGTTTGTTCAGAATAGGAGGAAAAAAATCGGGGGTTTAGGAAGTGGGGATATTCATAAGTATTATTCGTATTAAGGAAGCTATTTGCGTAACCAATCACATTAACAATTGCTTTCCTATATTGTTGTGTATCATTTCAGTCGTCTTTCAGCCTTGTTTAAATCTTATTCTTTCTTCTCTGATTTCCCAGATTTCACTAACCCATTAATTTATCCCACCCCCTTCTCTAGTTTAAATTCTATTTATTAATATCATATCTAATGAAAAAAATGGAATTGAGTTGGGATAGCTGCATGACTTCGTTTGTGCATCATTACACTGTATACCTGTTCGAGATTTTTGTAACAAAACTAAAATATCCACTGAGAAAATCAGAAGCCTGTGAGTTTTGAATCATGTTCTATAATCAATCTTAGGAAGCAAGAAGAGGGAGAAAGGATATGATTGGTTGGAGTTATTTTGATTGGGACTGATTTCAATCAGTCTAGCGAGCTGTGACCTATCGCTGTCGGAAGCCAAAAACAATTCCCCGTAACTCAACATCACCGTTTGTCCACCAAAATCCAAACATTAATCACGGAGAGACGTCTGCCACTAGCCTGTGACAGTCCCCAAATGGAATGATATAATACAACCATAGCTACATATAATAAAAGAATTATTATTTATCGTTTTCAGTATTTTTGAGGCAAACCTTCCGAGTTGAAAAGAAATTAAAAATGGAGTGAAAGAAATATAATTATTTTTGTAGGGGACATTAGAATTATATAAAATAAATTGTATTGCTTGGGGTTTTTCATTTCCTATTATATTAATTTTAATAATATTTTGTAACATTAATAATATTCTACGCTTGCAACAGCGTACAAAGGATAATTTTTATACACCACGTTACTCGATATCATATTGTTACGTTTTATTACCAAATCAGTAATAAACGTTGTTTATAAGAGTGCAGTTGTTATTAACGCGATCTGACTGTCTTTCAGATAAATGGTTTGTAGGAATTATTTATCATGTACTAATAGGATCTCAGAATTGCTCAGCTCTGTGCTATTTTGGTATTTGCCTATTATGGATCGAATGTCTCTCCCCTTGTTGTCGTATTATTGGATCAGAAACCGCAGTTAGATCAGCAATATGGAATATTCATGCTGATACCAAGTTTCTGGAAATTTGACAACAGAGAGATGCAATAACAATAAAATATGATTTCATTATAATATTATTATTATTATTATTAACGTCCACTTTTTGCAACTAAGACTACTTGGGACGGGTTATCTACAGGTTACCACCCTTTTCTAGCCAGGGTGGGACTTAGGATGTTATTTAATGAATTTCGTTACTAAATAACTTCCTTTGCCCAGGCGAGAATCGAACTCGGCGCTCTAGGTTTACCAAGTGAGATTAAGGTCAACGCTTTAACTCACATGGCTAACCTGAGACCCCATTATAATGTTAGATGATTAGCATATGGAAAAATGAATTATTAAATTTCAGTATTTTTAAAGAAATTGCGATGACATGAAATCATTTTCTTGCACACATAAGAGAACAATTTTATCATATTTCTACTTGTTGAAATCAAATCTTGTTCAACTAAATGTCATAGGTAATAACTTTGTGTGTTTTCTCTTAACTGTGAAGGAAATTACATGCACAGTCTAGTTACCATTTTTTACTATTAAATGTTTGTAAGCAACATACGACTCGCGGTTATCAAACGTTATTTAAGTAGGTTATAGAAAAACGACTAAAACCGGTTTGCCAGGAATTGATGCTTTTCTGTTTTGAATTATTTTGTATCACATTCTAATCACAGCACTCTCTCTTTCTCTCATATATATGTAGATCATTGCAGTTTATGAGTGTTAAATATTATTAATATTTACACAGAACGAAAAGATCAGTAACAGATATTTCACAATTTTCAAAAAACATTATTCTTTTGAAAAATTGATTTTGTAAGTCAATCTGGCGAGACAGTGGTACAGAGATTCTCATGTTCATATGAGTTCTTAACGATATATTACAGAATCATGCCTCTAGTCAGTCTGTGGACCTGCTAGCATAATGTTTATTTTATTATGTAATATTGTTACGTTTTATTAAAAAACCAGTAATAAACGTTGTTAATAAGAGTTCTTTTGGATTGCAAAATTAAACACTCACAAGTTTCAGAGTTTTTATCACTGCACAATTTATTTAACAATGCACTATACACTTGGTTAATTATCCTTAATTACTACTCACAGTATGCACTGATAGCGTCACTGTTCTTCAGATTACACAGTCCAATAATCTACTCATAACCACTAAAATTCACAAAAACACGGCAGTGCACTGTCTTAAACACGGCACTAAACTGTTACTTACAGAGTCACAGCAAAACACTGTTCTTCACATAAAAACAGTTTACCGCACTGCACTAAGTCGCACTGTAGCACTGATGGTCACTTGAAGACAGCTGAAAATAAACTAAACTAAACTAAGGTCGGCCAGGGTGTCTCATATAGATTGGCGGAAAAACATGAAAGGGAAGGCCCAGGCCCTTCCAGAACAGGACTCGAACGAACTCGATCCTCTGTCGGCTTCTTTGATCCACCTCGCACTTCCCAAATACGTGACTATCTCTGTTTAATTTTTCATGAAATTAATTTTCGTAACAATATATTGTTAAGGTTGTCTGGAAGAATAATTTTAAAAAAAATCCCTTTCAAACAAACCCCTATTATCATAATTCCAGAAATACATGTCTTCATTTTGATATCTCTAGATGAGAAAACACCTCTGTGTGTGTGTGTGTGTGTGTGTGTGTGTGCGTGTGTTGAGGTTGGGAAGGGGGGAGGGCAATGGAGATTTGGTAAAATTCATGGGTACATACAGCGCTGACCTGGTAATACGGTCTGCATCGCGAAGATTTTTGTTCACCAGATCACAACCGGACGCAATTATGTCGGAGTGTGTGTATGCTAGCATACTATGTAGCAGAGTCTAGTGAGTAATACAGTGATTGTTTTGCTTTTTAACTCCGCTTCTACTACAGTCATGTATCTCTCATAGACATGGATCTCCAAGAAATATTTTAGGAAAGTAAATTTACTTTTGGATTTTGTTTAAATGTGTGATATTGTTCATTCCATAATTGGAGTTAACACAGTTTATTTATTCAAAATCGTTAAATGAGACAGATGCTAGAATACTAATGTTTTGATAATGTTTTTTATTTCTAAAGTACACTGTGAAATAATTAACTTTTGAAACAGGCTACTTGATAATGCATAAGTGATAAGACATAACAATGAAGTTCGTCACTAAATTAAATTTAAATTTAAATGAGAACAATATTTGGTATTTATACTTCAAATAATGCGTTTCATATTATAACGGCTTATTGACATGAGTAGGAGGGGAGGGGGGGGGGTTACTGGAGGCCGAAAACAATAAAATGAGAGCATCTCGGTTAATAATCAAGATATTGCTAAAACGTACATAACAACATTTATAGAACATTGCATTTGCATTAATATTGGTTCTATACAATTTTTTGATCAGACGAATAATAATGGAGATATTACTAATTTTCGAAATACCTCACCTAACCCCCCCCCCTACCTAACTGGTCGGATTTCACTCATTAACTAACTTGATCTTTCTTTTTACATAAAATAATTAAATATCGAGAATGGTAACGATTATACCAGAATTGCGTCCGGTGCTAGAGCGGGAACAAACATATATATACAATTTTGAACGGACCTCATTTTCGTCATCTACTAGGTAGGATCAATGGACATTTGAAGAAATTTTTCGAAAATCGCGTTATGAGTACGACCTCAATAGCTAATTTTCTTTAAGGGAAATATGCTGAAATCTGACTGATCGTGAGTTAAAGTTCCAAGACTAAAAGAAAACTGTTTTGTTGAACAACTTATATGCACAAAAAAAACATATAGAAGTAGAAAGAGCACAAAGAGAGTGTATATAAGCAACTCCCCACTTATACACAAGTTAACAACATAGCAGATGTGAAGAACATGTATTAGGCCTGATGAAAAAGCCTGTGTCATGTTTGTCTGACGGCAAAATGGGAAAAATCGCCGGCAAAAAAAGGCAAGCCCATTCTTATTCTTGTACAGTCAGAGCAAACTCATTCCTATTCAAAACATGAATCTTCATCCTCTTAATGACACTGCTTCACTCTTTCTATCTTAGCGGCTCTTTCTACTTCACACTATAAGGAAAGAAATTACTCCGCTGCATATACACTACGTCACTAGTGATTCTTTCTTAAGCCCCTCATTATTTACTACTCTCTGTGACCAAAATATGCACTCCCGGTTAATCGTTTTTGCAAATTTACTTCCAGAGAAATCTACTATTGAGATTCTCCTCAAGGCTGATAAGAGAAAAATATTTCCATCTATCCTACCTAGGAGGTGACGAAAATGAGGTCCTTACACAATTTATATAGTTAGATACATAAACAGACAGACACATTTGCCTATAAAAGCTTTACGCTGTTGCTACCGTTTACGATAAATGGTTTTAGCTATTCAGGTCGTACTCGTGCCGCGATTTTCGAAATTTTTTTTCAAATGTCCACCGATCCTACCTAGGAAATAACGAAAATGAGGTCCGGTCAAAATTGTGTATATATATATATATATATATATATATATTTGTCTGTTACCGCTCTAGCGGTCGCAAATGTTGTTTGATTGTTACGAAACTCTATATTTACTCGTTTTATTTAAAAAGAAAGATCAAGTTCGTTAACGGCTGAAATCGGGCCAGGGGTGGGATTTGGAGGAGAGGATTTTCGAAAAATCTCTGTTACTATACGTCGGATCCAAATATAGTGTAGAACCAATCTAATTACAAATTAAATTTTCTATAATTATTGTTATATACATTTATTCTCTAGCTTGAATATTAACCGAGATATTTGGATCTTTCAGTTTTCAGCCTTTAGCAAACGCCAACTTCTAATCTTGTTACTTTAACAATACTCTATTTTATAATAATTATAATAACATTACTCGAAGATTAAACCCCGAATATTGTATTCAAGAGACCTTTATTCTACGGGATATATGCAAATATGTCCTGGACGCTTCCTGTCGGCAGGTTATTGAAATTGACTGAAACATTTCTTATTTCCGTTTGTATTTATTCACGGTGGTGTTGTGTTAGCAGTATGTAGATTTATCTATTACTAAATTTCACGAGGGAAATCTGCTTAGTTTACGCAGCCCCTGCGTGACGGATTTTTTATGTTTAAAGCCTTAAAAATGAAAAATAATTAAAGTTAAAGTTCATTTAGCGCTTAAATCAGGCCCAGAAAAGGGGAAAGAATTGGAGGAGAAAGGGGAACAAAAAAAAAGAGTTTTCTCCTTTGCGATGATCAACAATTGTTAAATAACCAATGGGTTTACTAACCTACAATTGCTTTTCAGTAAATATCTTACAAATGATTATATAAATCAACATATACATAAGAAATTAAGCTCAGGTTAGGCATGTGAGTTAAAGCATTTCCTTTAATGTGACATTGTAATCCTAACGTGACTATTTCGATTAGTTCCTGTGCAAAGAGGATATTTTTTTTCTCACTAACTAAGGTCCCCGGCTTCGCCCGGGAAATCATTTGAGGCTGAATGATGATGGTATTTTTTTTTTGGGCTTTACTTAGTACAATATTTTTACATTTTACTGTCTCAATGCTTAAGCTTTACAGCCGAGTCCGGCGTGCTGAGGATATGTTAATAATAAAAGTATTTGTTATGTTCTTAATTCTACAAAACACAATATTTTTATATTACCCGTTACTTTTATATTTATATTTTTAAATTACTTGCTTTATATATTACGATAAAGATGTATATAGCAAAAGTTACTCTAAATACCAAATTAAACATCATTTTTCATGTGCAGGTTCGCCAAAAAAACAATAGGAAACAAAATATGACGATTTTTCATTTCTTGCCTCCCTAACAACCCCTACTCAACAACCTAAAAAATCGTAATATAGCTTAAAAAAACGGCAAAAGTGCATATAACAAAATAAAAACCAATAGGAGACAAAATATCGCTATTTTTAATTTCCGGCCTCTCTATATTAATAGTAATATACATCCCAAGTTTCATTAAATTCGGTTAAGCCGTTTACGATTCTAGCAGAGTGCGTTAACGAAGATATGTAAACCGATGCAAACTGGCCCTGTCAGCTATTCTGAACATGTTCACCGGGCCTTTGAACTCCATAGATCAAATTATTACGGAAAATCAATTGAGAGAAGGAACAGTGTTCATGAAATAGTTTTTAACTATAAAGATTAAAGATGGCAGTGACCGAACAGGTGGTATGACCATCTCTTCCCATTTGTCTGACAGGTATTTGAGATAGGTCTCCTAGAATATACTGGATTATTGTAACAGGAAATTTTGCTAGAAAATAAAAATGATCCCCCACTTTTCACGGAGGTTTCAGGGAGGCATCGTCATCAGCTGTATCTAATGCGATTTAAGAAAGTAACAACATAAATATTCTCAAATTTCGAATAACTCTCTCTATTATATATATATACCTAAATACTTAGCTTGAAGCCGAAGATTGTTAAAACACTTTCAGGTTACCTTTCTGACCCAGATACTAATTACACTGATAAACTCTACAACGATACATATAGTTTACATAAACGATTACCGACAATTTCAGGAAAAGATCAACTTTATTTTGACTATATGTTAAATAATACATAAATAAAACGAATTTTAAAACACGTTCTTGAACACAAATGGACTTAATAGTCAAAATTAACTGTAATGAAATAAAAAATTAAATAAGCAATATTGAAAGTAGGTATACTTTCAATTTTTGTAGCACTTACCTGCGGCTAATTGAGGTGGTTTATATTCAAGTCACAACCCTTTTCTATCAAATGTGAGACAAAAGATTTGATTTAAGGAGATTGTCACTAAATGAATTCCTCTTGGCTAGATGGGAAGGAAACTAATGACTCTTAAGTTCACTAAGCGAGTTAAAAACTAACGTCTTAACTCGCATGGCCAATCTGTGATTCAATGTAAATTCCAGCTGTCAAAAAAAAAAACTTGAACTAATAGTATAGAAGACCAAGATAAGGCAGCGATCACCCTCCCTATCACTCTCCCCCCATTTTTAGGCCTTAAATTTTAAACATAATTAAAAAACAGCTTGCTCCGACGAATTGTGAGAGCTCCACAGCAGGAGTGGAGTTCCAACAGACTGCTGGTGGTAAATTTTTTACTGGTACATTTGCCTAGAAATGCTCTCCAAGACGTTCACCTTGTCATAATGCTATTCACTTTTCAACGAGTATTACTAAAATATATGCCTTTTAATAATTATTATTTTGACGAAATTGCTTAGATAAGTTTCAACTAGTCGCCACTTTCAAGTCATCTGGAGGGACAAAAAACAATTCTATTAAAGCAATAAACAGCTTTAGTAGTCCTTGACTTTCTCAAAGGCAAAAAGCCACATTTTAGTACAAAAATTAAATGTGATAATTCAAAAGAGCTAGAATCAGAGTTATTGAGGCGGAAAACCCGGTTGACCAGCGATAAAAACCCCAGGAAGGGACTTTTAATTATTCACTCAATTCTGTTTCCATTTTCCTTCCCAAGAGCAGTTTGCTTTACTAATTCCCCTTCAGCCCTTCTCAATTCATGGATTCAGCGTTCTCAAAGGGAAGGACGACCAATCAATATTTTATAGGGCTATTTGAATAGCTCCCATAGCCGAATTTAAAATGTGAAATAGAATTGGATTTTATACTGTAAATCCGCTCCAAATGACAAGCCCTAGTTCGTGAGCTGAGAAAAGTAATTTTTTTTTTAAATGTATTTTTAAAAGTATTGGATTGTAAAATAAGTTCTTAGCGTGTATCAATATTTCAATTTAATCCTCTCTGTGTTTATAAAATCAAGTTTACTTGGTGACTAATGATTACATGTTCTAAAAAAGGATTAGCTAAGGTGTTTTTATTCATCAGTTTCAACCGAGATTCCTTATCTTTAAGTGGTATGCTTGCTCAAAATGGAACAGAAAAGCAAAGGCATAGTTTTTCATCACGATATATATTTATTTATATACATCACATCACAGGTGCTGTCCACCACGACAACGCCCGTCTTTGGAGACGGCAGGAATTATTGGAGTTTTGCTGGGATGTGACCCCCACCCGCCCTATTCACCAGATCTTGCCCCAACAGATTTTCACTCATTTCGACCCCTTCAAAACACATTTAACTGGAAACACTTTAATTCTCTCGAGAACTGAAAACGCACATAGAGGAGTTCATTCCGCATAAACCTGAGACGTTCTGGGAGGACGGAATTATAAAATTACCGGAAAGATGGCAGCATGTACTACACGAAAATGGGTCTTATATAATGGATTAAAAACATTTACTAGAATCTGAAGTTTTTATTGAAATCTCCATTAATAAACGCTAAGAACTTATTTTGCAACCTATTAGAACAACAGACCATACATTATTGTCCGTTTTAAAACATTTTATTTACTAATATAAACGATTTGTATAGCAATAATTGAGATTGTTCTGTAATTATTAAGAGGCAGACAAGCATCATTTTACTTGTAATAATTAAGCGATAATTACCAATTCAATCACACGAGAAATCAGTTAAATTCCAGTTAAATCGACCAGCTTGGCAACAGGAGAAAAATGGGTTTTGCGGAACATATTTGGATCAAGGTGGAGATGTTGGATAACAATAATATTAATATGTAAAAGACAGAAGTAGCCCCTCCCTTCCACTAGTGGGCTCTTCGTCTCGTCTGAATAGGGACCAACTCCACTTCTCTCCATCTCCTTTTCACTCATTTTTAGGCTTAATTTAATGTTTTTTTATAGTGCGTATTTTATTCATGTTTATGTCATTTTTCTCAGTGGATGTTTTGCTTATGGCTAGTATTAGTTTAGTATTCATCATTTGCGCAACCTTGGAATCCTTTCTTAGCGCTGACATTATTTTATAATTTTTAACATGAATGTTTATATATATATATATATATATATATAAACTAACGGGCCCAACAGGCGTTGTCCTGCGTGGTATTTCAAGCGAATAGGATATTAAATTTAATAATATTATGTTTAAAACAAATGCTACTTTACTATATCTCGTTTATACTTAGTTATACGGAAAAAGTGAATATAACAAAAGTTGCTCTAAATAACAAAATAAACAACTTTTATCCTGTTCATATTTGTCGAAAAACCAATAGGAAACGAAATATCGCTATTTTTAATTTTTGGCCTCCCTACAACCCCACTCCTGCCGGGCTGATTTCTGAATCTAAATGATCCAGGGCTTCACCCAAACGCATACGAAAAAATTCATTCAAATCGGATCAGCCGTTTAGGAGGATTTCAGTGACTTACACACGTATAGTAGAATTATGTATATAAAGGTACTACAGTACAATCTCAAAAATCCGAACTGGCCGGGAGAATTTTTTTTTTTTTTTTTTTTTTTTTTTTTTCTAGAAACAGTCGAAGGTAATAATGCTTAATCTGAAAAAAAAAGTGAGCAAGAGTAAATTCTTCGAAAATCACGCATAGCTATATATGAAGTTGGATTTGCAGAAATGGTATTCGTCTATACTCGCTCTAATTTGCGACGAATTCCCCACGACTCTCCTCTTCTTCAATAAATCGGATGGAAGTCTGTATTTTGACAGTATTCATTTCTCTTCCCAAGAGGTTATTACATATGGATGTGCTGTGGTTGATAAAAGGAAGCATAAAACATTCTGATTAGTTCATTCTAGCATCCTTTCGCGCCATCCTACTGTGAAGTCGACTATCTATAACGAAAAGAAAATAGTACGAAAATTTGTTCTTGTGCATCTACTTTGGGGGAAGGTACTGGAAAGAGACATACGCCCATGCAATTATCCACTTCTTGTACATGCTTTATTTCGTTACTGAATAATAATTTAGTATATCAGAATTGCTTTAAGCAGATGGGGAACTATATATCTATCATATGTTCTACGATGAGTGGATAAATGAGTGGTGAATAAATTTTATGAAATGTACTCAGGATGGTTCTTAAGTAAGGTTCTCGAAGGGCAGTCAACTGGCAGAATATTAAAAAAAGACGTAGCAATCCTTGAATTCTTATCTTGCGAAGAGAAAGTATTCTCCTATGAACTATGAGGGTCCATTAGAACGAACATCATGAAATATGGTAGGTATGGTGATGGGAAGAAAGCAACCAAGAGATTTATGGCCGTTCCCTTTGGAACTAGATATGCAGGCTCCAAGCAGAACACACCATGGCGGAGAGCGTTCAGCCATGACAAGTCCATTTCGGAATATCTATTTTGGGCAACGGAATCAGGCATAGTTTTTGATTCAGATCCATTGTACAAACACATCCGGCAGTTTAGGTGCTACATTGTTCTTCAGAATTATCTCATGGCAAAGAGTCTATCTCTTTGTAAGATAAAAGTTGAGAGTCAAATTTGTCAAACACAGACTTTTGTATTTCTCCTATACCATGAAATTGAAGAACCATAACTACGTCAATAAATAGATAGCCTATTAATCCTTACCAACATTTAAGAATAAGTAGCGATGTTTTTATAATTATTTTTGTATTAATATTTTTATTTTTTAACGTTTTTCCCGTGAGGCTCCATGATGACGTCGTCAATGTAGATGAAGTTACGTAACGGCCTAATGATCGCGCAAATTGTTATTCAGTCACTATTAAACTTGATATTTAATTAATTTCGGTGAAACTAAAGGCCAAGCTTATTAATATCTAAAATTGGAACAGAAGAAGTAGTGTTTTCGTGAAAGATTGAATTGTGTTGAAAAATGTTGTCCCATAACCAATATTTCGAATAATTCTTTTTTTAAAATTTGTCTTCCATTGGTACAGCAACTCAAAGTTTCACCGAGTTATTTTTAGCATTTGGTTTTTAGCCATTGGGTCTACTCCTACACTTGCCACTTTGAAGTGAAAAATTCTTTAGCCCAAAAAGCAAATAATTTACAGCTTGTAGCAGCAATTTTACTTTAGTTAGAGTCGTAATCAAATCGGATAGTTTAGCGTTTCATGTAATCCAACATCTAGATCGTTAATGTCTTATTAGTGTCGGGTAGTGTAGTCTATTATAACTTATTAATCATGTTATGTTCTACAATCGTTCTACAACACATCTTTCCTTATCTCGAATAATAGCCAAGGCATTGTATCTTTTTGTGTTTAATTAGAGTAATCACCCTCCTACTCAAGATTTCATATATATAAAAAACAAAGTCTAACTCACATTTCAAGGCATTTTACTATTGGCCCCTTCTCGTGGAAGAAATATAGAAGGTGACGTCAACAACGTGTCAGTTAAGAGTATGGGAAATCAGTCTAATTTACGCATCCCCTGCGTGGCTGATCTTTTTAATTTATTAGATAATCACTGGAATAAAATAAAAACATAGAATAGACGAAAATATTTAACGTTAAAAATCTTTATTCATGAAAACTTTGTTCAATTTTTCTTTCGTTCAGTTTAAGAAATAGGCCCCATTTCTTAAATTTGATGTACAAATCGATTTCAAGTGCAAAACAATAAGATGATTCTAATGGTCTGGAGCATTTCACATTTGAATTTGGCTCACTGGTTATATCTTGTGTGTTCTGTAAAGGCTAGAATTTTTTAAGTGGATTTATAGTATGTGAAACATATAAAGAGGTCAATAAAAGAAGATATTTTTACAAAAAAAAATATTTGCTATTTTGGAAAATATATCATTCAATAGAAAAATGTTTGATTAACGTGCCGAATGGATTTGCGAAACGTTATCATTTCAGGCACTAATATAATTACAGTAACTGGCAAACAAAGTGCTACAATTGTATCCAATTATTCTGCAAATTAACCAGCCAGAAATGTTTGCTTTCTATTCAAGTATTATAAAATATATTAGTCTGATTTAGAAGGAACGAAGTTCTGGTACTTTCAACATTCAAAATAGAGTTTTAGAAGAAATTTTAGTTATTGAGATTGTAATCAAGAGACCATTTTTGAAACATTTCTTCTTTTGTGTTTATCAATTCTACATCGGATTTATAAATGAGGTCCGTTCGAAATTGTATGTTTATAAATTTGCCAGCATCACACTGGCAGTCGTCATTTTTGTTCGATTTTTAATCACATTTATGCCTTATAGACCAAGAAAAGTTTGATCAAGTTCATTAACAATTGGTAAAATACCAGAAAGGGGTGTGTTTTATACAGCGGGATAACAATATCTGGATTATCTCCATTATTACGAGTCTGATCAAAAAATGTTATATATAGCCATTCCTATTTCATATTTATTTGATTTATTAAAATTGGTGTCCCATTTATTTTCCTCTACCTCTAATATTGACCTAGATAATTACATTTTTTTTTAATTTACACTCTTCAGTAAATACTCACTCTTGATTTCAAAAGAAAAATAAGCCAATTTATCGAGAAACGTATTATTTCATGCTTAAGTAAGAAGTATTTTTTCGTTATTTTTTTGTGTGAGGGTAGAGGAGGTTTAGAAAAGGGCTAAAATAAAATATTCAAAATATCTCCGTTATTAACGAAAAGTGTTACATAACTATTGAAAATTTAGTTCTCTACTACTATTGCTTACCACATTTTTTTCTCCAAACAAGCCTAGACGTAATTTGTAGTATTCCTTGAACCCCTACTCCTAATAATATTATTTTCATTTCGATATACTGAGGCACCTGCTTATCCCTTAAATTGATTAAATTTATAAAAAATATTCTTATTACAGGAAAAATGGAAAATATATATGATGGATGACGAATCTGGTGTCAAACACGTCGGAACTGTGCTCAGTTTACGTAGCCCGACGTGGCTGACTTTTTAATTTAATTTATTGCGTTTGTTAATTCTAATATTAATAAGAGTTCAGCTTTTTTTGATAATAATAAACGAAGCGATATTGGTCTAAAAGCGCTGACCTATCTCAGCTGAAAAGGGAAGCGATTAGTAAAAAATAAAAAAAACCATGATTATCGTTTGGATTCCAAATGGAGACGGACATTTTTTCAAAAGGGTCAAATAAAGAGGGAATTCTAAGCGGATTTGATGGTTGTGAAAAGCCCGAGGGGCTATGAAAACATCGTTTAGCCCAAGCATAAAGGGTTCAGTAAAGGATCTCTGATTGGGATATGTGGTAGAAGATTTGATGGAATCCCATATTTCCAATCCATAAACCTCCAATGGTCGCTCAACCTCTTGAGGCAAAACTAAATAACCCCCCGACCACTCGAGGAAAACCTGCCCCACCCCCAACTCAGGCGAAAAATACTCTCTTTATTTTGACAATCCTCTTTTATTTTGGGATTTCTCTCCCCCCGCCCCCCATAAAGTATGGGCTTAAGACACAATTTTTTTCCCCCTATATCCCACGAGTAATATTTTTCCATAACCTTGACGATTTATTCAAACGAGTTCGATTTATAAAAATATGAGAATAGCTTTCCCCCATTCAGCTTCAGATTGAATAAATCCATTCACGGTGATATTTAATATGTTTTATAAAAGTATTCAACTTTACAATTTAACGTAATATCTAGAACATATAGATCATATGGGTTATTTTATAATACAATTAAATAAAATATAAAATGTCTCATTTTTTTTTTATTGTATTCTTAATATTCTTTCTTTTCTTTAGATTTTCATATTTTAATAATAATTGTTAAATTTATGTTATTATTGTATAATATTATAGTAATATAAATATTTTTAACTAATGCTTTGAGCACAGATCTAGAAACTAAGATTAGTTAACTTTATAAGAAGTCTATCCAATCTTAACATTAAAAAGAAAGTAAGAATGGAAAACAACTAAAAAACACCAATATGATATAAAAAAAAAAGTACTGGTGCTTTCGTAAACTAAACATAGCTGGAAGGCTTCTCTGGTCTCTCAAACTGCAATTCATATTTCTCTACTAATATGAAATCTATGACCGCATCTACAAAGAGTGAGATGTTTAGTGATAGAATTGCCAAAAAAGGAAAATCCCAAGATTAGGATTGGGGTTAAATGAAGACTGAAATAGAAAAAAAAAAACTCCCTTGATATTTCTCTTTAGAAATAAAACTGCACAATATGCTAAAATTGTAGTATTTTTCCCCCTCCTCTGCCCCCGCTGTACCTTTGGGTTTCCCCATACAAACGGGCTCCATTTAATAAGACATATAAAATTTTGAATAGATAAATTGGGCCAGGTAACTTAGCCTAACTCACCGTGCACGGCTAAGCATTAAAGTGCTACATTTGGGAGATTTAGTTTAAGTCTGAAAAGTCCTAGGGGAACCCGCAGCTGCGACTCCTTTGCCTCTATTCAGAGAAGTGGCAGCAAGACCCTAACTAACTAGTCTACATACCTAAAGCCTAAATACTAACCTAAACTCACATAAAACTATAAAAATAAATTCAATTTTACTTGTCTTTCAACACCTCTTGGGCAAAGGTCCTGAAGGCTGAAAATCTATCAGCGTCGTTTATAAACATGTGGTAGCTCTCAGGAGGCCAGTTCACATATGAGAAAGCACTCATTAGCCGAATACGCTTGGCGTTGAAACGCGGATCACGTGGTCAGCCGTATCCAACTCGCCACAGGAGCACAATGGGGATTCCTTTCGTTTGAAGAAATGTAGTTTGTTATTGAAGTCCCCATGTCCACTGATAAGTTGGCTGGAGAAGAAATCTGGGACGTACCATGTCAGCTTAGTTCTGGTCCTGAAATCTGGGAAAAATTTGTAAGTCATCCTACCTTTGCTGGAGTTGGTCCAGTGACTCTGCCAACTGTCCCAGATGGTTTCTTCAATATGGTGGAGTGTTTCTCTAAGGTCCTGCTGTCCTATTGTGAAGATAGACTCTCCTATCTTGTAAGGTAACCCCCTGACTGCTTGGTATATAGCGACCCGCTTTGCTACCTCCAGGTCTACCGGACGGTGGCCAGCCATCACCTGCAATGCATTGCTCGATACTGTCCGATACGCCCTGGTTACCATGAGGAGAGCTCTTCTTTGGGCTTGGCATAGAAGGTTTTTGGTCGCTTTTAAATTGTAGTATGTTAAATGATTAACAGGATTTATTATATAACATTTTTCCGACTCAAAACAATAGAGATATTAGAATTTATTTTTCACTTTAACTCCCTCTAAATCCCCCCCCCTCTGTTAGTAAATATTTGTAGTCTCTAGAAATATTGATCTTTATTGATGACAATAGAACTCTTTTGGATGTATCTCACATAATAAAGTTTTGATAAAGAACATATTTGACTTGGATCGAATCTACAACTATCTATATCTTCACCTTTCTAACTTATTGCTTAGTTTACCCAAATCCTAGCCAACAAATTATTAGTAATCCACATATTTGTACACAGTCATATCATAACAACAGAAAGACGCCTTCATATGATGCGTTCACAGCGAAAGAAGTCATCCGTCGAATATAAAGTGAATTAGAGAAATCAAATTTCAAGACAAAAATCAATAATAATACTTCGGTAATTTTTATATTATTATTGTATTATCGTTGAGTTCCACACATTGAGAAATATATACATGTGAGAATTTGGTAATAAACTTTCTTAACTGTTGTTAATATTTCCCTGAAAATATTTATTACAAAACTCAAGATTGCCCAAAAACTCGTTCCTGTCTTAAAGTGTTAAACTTGTTGAATACTCAAAATAATTTAAGACCGCAATAGTGGATTCATAGAAAATGAAATCTTTTCGCTAAAAATACTAATCAAGGAAATTGTATCAATTTTCATTGGCTTTGTGAACTCTTTATATTCGTTCGTTTTCTTCAAGCTAAACTAGGCTAGGAAAAAAATTATAGCGACAGAAAAAAAGGTCTTATATTTTCCTCGGAGTTTATCATTCCCTTTGAACTTCGAAAGGGACGTGGCTTCTGAGAGACAGTTGGAGATTTTTTTAATAAAGGACGCCGTGGAATATAGAGATGGCAGTGGAAACAATAAAATAATTCAAGGCTAGGGGAGGTCAGGGCTGGGGGGCCTGGGGTTAATAAATTGAAAAAGGGCTTGTGGTGAGGCCATTATACCGCTCGCTTCCCCCCTTATATATCCCCCCCTTTCCATCCCCTCCCCGACCAACAGCACTTCCCAACTCAAAGGATTTAACTCAAAATTAGTTCCGACTCCATTCTAAATCTTAAAATGAAAATTAGTAATTTTGAGTCAATTGCTTAAATTATGCCGCCGTAATAGCTTGTATGAAAGAACTAACGTTTAAATGCCTCCAGCTAGTCTAGAAACAGGAATAACGCTATTTGCAGAGTGTTTCCAAAGAAAAGATTAAAGATTTTACCCTCAGTACGAACCATATCATTACACATTCCCAGAAAACCACATTAATGAACAACGCACTATAAATTTCCCCGGAATTAAAAACGAAAATATTATATTTTGTCTGAGATTTTGCTCATACAAATATTTTTCTCAAGACCAATATTTTAACTAGGAGACTGTTTGTTGGATGTAATAAAATGGGATAACAGTTGCATCATTTCAGCAGCCGACTATAAAATGTCATTCAATAGGTAATGTCATGCTCAGAAAAAGAAGCCCATGATTGAATTTTTGGAAGAGTTCTACAGGTAACCTATATTACACTATACCTTCCAACTAAGGTCTTTTTCACAAAAAATGTGATTCGTTAAACTATATATATATTCATAAAAATATTTCGTTTTACTAAGAAATAATATATTTTTTTATAAACAACGTACAATTTCTAAGGAAAGATAGTCCAAAAAAATGAAATAATCTATAACAAAATGTAAGTAAAACGACCATTAATGGTTTCAGTTTTGATTATATATTTTGAGTTGAGCCCTTTACTTGCCCCAATTACATTTCGATCGTTACCAAATTTGGCATTGACCGTACCATACAAAACTGTTGATCAAGATCATTTTATTTTATTTATGAAGCACTTGCGAGAATGGTTCTATACATTGGAATATTAAGGAAGGGATGTCTTCGTTTTCAACCTTAGTTAAGCCACCCACTTCAATAAATTACGAAACCTAATAGTTTCAGAAATTTAAATCTCTTAAAAATATTAAGATAAGATAGAGTATGGAAAAATGAAATTAAAAAAGGTCCAATATTAAACACCTTATGAAAAAATGGTATGTTTAGAATCATATGGTCCAAGTTATTTCTTACAACATTAACAGAGTCAGTTGTACTTTTGGTTTTTTGTTGCGTTCTTTAAAATCCTACTTCAAGTCATGAAGAGTTCACACTAAGCCATTTTATCAGTAAGCAATCCATGTCCATCTCAAGATTCATATGTTGCATTAAATATGATTTCTACTCAAGAAGGAACATAGAATAGATTATAAAATGACCTTATTTTTCGACGTAAAATCTATTTATTTTAAGAGGCTCTAGAATTTTGGAATTCTTGATATACATCATTTATTAAAACTTCAATTAACTACTGGATTAGCGAATCCATTTTATTCTTTGTGTGCCAAATAATTATATCAATGTACAATTGTAGAGAAGTTTATATGAGTTGTCATTTAGCACCTATATATGAGTTGACAATAACGTTGTCACTACTCACTGAATCGAAAAATTGTTCAGGAGCAATCATAGTTTGGCGGAACAACCAGACCAGCCTTAACTGCCTAATAGATTGACATTTCAATATCAATTTACTTAGCACAATGTCGTATACAAATTCTGCAATGAGTTTCAAAAGTGTACTAAACTACTTAGGTTTATAACATTAATTGAACCTACGTTAATTTATTGTTATTTACGTTTATTTATTTAGCATTTCTCGGCTGGGATGATTGAGTGGCATATCAGTTACACACTTATCAACAGTTTATCATATTTACGTAAGTATGCTCATGTGTTGTATATATTTTGAGTATTGTCCAACATAATAATTTGTAGGTATAAAAATACCTTAAATTACATTCTACTCTTCGATTCATACAACGCAATGGAGTTATTAGGATTTATTTTATTTCCCAAATAACCTCCCTCTCCAGATAGAGAAAATAATATATATTTTTGAATATTACTCAAAAAACTTTAAACATCTAGTTTCATTTCTATAAAAATAGAAACATAGGGTTGCATTCCTACCATGAGTTTACTTCAAAATATTCCAGCAATAAATGTGTAGAATCGGAAATTTGTGGACTATGGGAGGAGAGGGAGGGAGGGTTCCTGTTAATTCGTGTTAGCGCGATTTTGTGTAGATTCTTGTTGCTTATGGATCTTAACTTAAAGTACATTCTTAAAACACGTACTTATAATGCTGTTTCAGATTTCTAACCGCAAATAGAGATATCAATAATTTACAGATTTCCTATTTAATAGAATGTTTTTTTTGTTTTTTTTTCCGCTAACTAATATATTTTTTTAACAAGCACTCGGGATCCATTACAATTAAATTTACTGAATTAGATTAGCATTCATAAATGCTATCCAGTAAACCACCATATGTCAGAAGAATGAATATCCAAATAGGAATAATTCGGTAATTAATATTCAAATTAGATTATCAGTCATAGGTCCCTGCCAAATGTGATGGAAATCAGCTGGAAAATTACATCGCTGAGAGCTAACCTTGTTTGACGTTGATTAGGTTTGATTAATTAGGATTTGTAACCTAAATCTTGGCCACACACACACTTCGGATTATCTAATAGATTGTATTATCAATATTCAACAGAAATCAACAGCCTACTTAATGATATTTCATGAAACAACAGTATATATTGAAATTTGAAACTAATTTTATTTGTGCAGCTATCACCTTCCTGGCACGTTGGTTTATAACTCAGGTCATCTGGGATGCTTATTAAACTGTTTTACTTCTTTGTTCAACCTCACTATGGTGGTTAAAAACATGACATTAAAAGGTTATGGAGACCTGATGTAGTTAATGAATATATATATATTATTTAGAAATATAGTAATTGAATTATAATTATATAATTTTTAATGGATCAAGTAAAATTTCACATTTAAGAGCAACTATTTTTAAATTGGAGGAATGTAAATACCAATTATATTAAGACTAAACAGTAAAATTAAGAGCACTTTTAATATTTACTTACTTACTGTATCTTGAATTAAATTCTTCATTGAAAAATAAATAATAATATAGAAATGTGCCATATATAAGTCATCCTTATTATTAGTCTCCACAGAAGAATCAATTAGTAAATTTTAGCCTCAGAAAAGAAGAAGAATCTATCTCAAGAAGTGATTTTTTTATTTTTATTAGAAATAAACATACATTCATAACATATATTTTTTTTATATACACCGTCACCTCATACATTAAACTCAGGGCTCAGAGTATTTATTTATTTGTTTGTTTGGTGTTAGTTGTTAGTTTGTAGCGATAACCACACAAACCAAATGGTAAAAATTACTCCAGATTATTGAATATAGTTAATATAAATTCATAGTTTTTGCTGGGCGATAACACGTAACAAAAACGTAATGTTAAATTCGAAAACGAAAATATTTTATAAAAGTATAATTAGTAATAATTTATAATAAATAAACAAGGATTTATTTACAAGTTTGTAAAATCTTACAAAAGCATTCAGAATTTCAGACACACACACACACAACACACTAGTCATATTAGTTAATGTGTTGGCTTCAAATCCACATTGTGAACCTAGAGTGCTGAGTTCGATTCCCGCCCGGACATTAGGAATTTATTTAGAGAGGAGCACACTAAACACCTTTGCTAGAAAATGGTGGTTATCTGTAGATAACGCACCTCTAGTAGCAAAAAAATGAACGTTAACAAATGATAATAATATTATTCTCCATTTTAATGCCGTCGAATTCTACATAAAAGTAATTAATTTTAAAAATAAATCTCTTAAAATAAAATGCTCTCCTCTGAATCCATGAAGGTTCAATTAGAGTTGTATATATGTATAAATATACATTCATAAAAATTATTGAATAATGGCAATAATTTATTCAATGGTGATTTATATATTCGTTGTGGCAACACCTGATTTCGGATGTGTCATATCACATTTATATACATATATATATATATATATATATATATATATATATATATATATATATATATATACTATCTCATATACCCGGCGATGCCCGGGAAATTATTGTTGACTGACTAATGATGGTATTTTGATAGTAAGACTTCAATGTGTACAATTACACTTCCCTCCACGACATAATGATTTTCCGAAATAGCCAACCCTGAAGGGTAACTTTTGGGGATTAATAGAATAGAAATTTTAGTTTTGAAGGATAAATGAAAATGTGTTCCTAATTTATCTTTCTACACTTTATGACACACCGTTTTTCAATAATTCAAACCATAATCATGGGTAGCATTTATTACAATTAAATATCATCCGTAATGAACATATTTTCTTTCAAAAGCCTACCCGAGCTCAAATAGTTCAGGCAAAGTTTTATACGTGAGATTATATTTGTAATAGTGAATCTCACTGGAAATCACTTCCAGCAATGCCAGACGGGAAATAAGTAAACTCAATTAACTTGTAAGGCTCCCGTCATCTTCCGCTCCCGCATTAGACTTCTCGCTTTTCAGCCTCTTTTATAATCCCCACTCCCGTTTGGACCTAAAATTTTAAATATAGCTTATAATCATGGAAGATTTAATGCTAATTGACATACCGAGTTTTGCTAAGTTCGGTTCAATCGTTAGTGCCCAACAAAATTGTTGGCTCCCGTTATAGATTTTAGTGTATATCACGTTTATACTTCTCTATACGACAAAAGTGAATATAACAAAAGTTACTCTAAATAACGAATTAAACAACTTTTGTTATGTGCATATTTGCTGAAAAGGCAATAGGAAATCATTATTATTAATTTCAGGCCTCCCTTATAACCCCCACTCCTGCCCGTCCCTAGAAATGTTAGTATGGCTTATTATAATGAAGGCGTTAGTACTAATTCACATACCGAGTTTGGTTTAATTCGGTTGAGTCTTTAGTGCCAAATAAAATTGTGGACTCCCGCTTTAGTTTATAGCGTATAACTCATTTATGCTTCCGTATACGGCAAAAGTGCATATAACAAAAGTTACTCTAAATAACAAAATAAACCACTTTTTGTTATGTGCATATTTGCTGAAAAAGCCATAGGAAACGAAAAATCGCTATTATTAAAATCAGGCCACACTTATAACCCCCACTCCTGTTCGTCTTAGAGAATATTAATATAGCCTAAAGTCTAAGTTGGGCTAGTAGTACTATACATACCAAGTTTCATAAAATTCGGTTCAGCCGTTTATGCGTGAAAAGGTAACAAACAAACAAACAAACAAACAAACAAACAGTCACGAAAGAAACAAAATGTAGTTATGGTGTCTATGACATAAGAAACGAAAAGTTATCGGGAAATTTCGCGAAAAAAATCAATGTACAGACAGAGGTTACAATTTTATATATATATAGATATATATACTAGCCAAGGTACCCGGCTTCGCTCGGGAAATCATTTGAGACGGAAAGATTTTATTTTGTTATTGGCAATGCTTCTATGTATAGAACTGCTTTCCCCGTCTAAGCGCACATTTCCCCGTAAGGGTCACTTGGGCGACTTATGGAAAACAAATTTTAGGTTTGAAGAATAAATGAAAATAAGTCTCTAATCATTCCCTCTCCACTGTTTGACACACCGTGAATAATTCAAATCATAATCATGGATAGTATTTATTATAATTAATTGTCATCTATAATGTAAGTATTTTGTATATACGATCTAGCTAATATACCCGGCAATGCCCGGGAAATCATCGTTCACTGACTAATGATTGTATTATTGTAGAAAATCGTTGAAAAACCATTTCTGGCCTCCCTCATAACCCCCCCCCCGTTTGGACCTAAAAATTTTAATATATCTTATAATCATGAAATAATTAATGCTAATTCACATTCCGAATTTTTTTAAGTTCGGTTAAATAGTTAGTGTCCAACAAAATTGTTGGCACCCACTCTAGTTTTTCGTGTATATCTCGTTTATACTTTCTTCTTCAACAGAAATGAATATAACAAATGTTACTCTAAATAACAAAATAAACAACTTTTGTTATGTTCATATTTGCCGAAAAACGAAATACCGCTATTTTAAATTCAGGCCTCCCTTACAACCCCCACTCCTGCCCGTCCCTAGAAATGTTGGTATGGCTTATTATAATGAAAGCGTTAGTGCTAATACACATACCGAGTTTTATTTATTTCGGTTGGGTCTTTTGTCCCAAATAAAATTGTTTACTTCCGCTATAGGTTTTAGCGTATATCTTGTTTATAATTCAGTATACGAAAAAAGTGTATATAACAAATGTTGCTCTAAATAACATAATAAACAACTTTTGTTATGGGCATATTAACTGAAAAAGCAGTAGGAAATGAAATATCGCTATTTTTAATTTCAGGCCTCTCTTACTCCTGTTCGTCTCAGAGGATATTAATATAGCCTAAAGTCTAAGTTGGGTTAGTAGTAATATGACGTTTATGCGTGAAAAGGTAACAAACAAACAAACATACACGAAAAGAAACAAAATGCAGTTATGGTGTCTATGACATGTGAAACGAAAAGTTATCGTGAAATTTCGCGAAAAAAATCAATGTACAGACAGAGGTTACAATTTTCTATATATATATATATTATTTTTAAATATATCTTTGTGCATACATAAAATTAATATTGTATGTACATATCACAAGTACATTAGAAAAGTCCGAAAAAATGACACATGCAATGAAATTGAAATATAATCAAGAAAAACAGGACGTAAAATATGAAAGAGCATTGAATAAAGTATTTTAAAAAGGTAAGTTACGTACAAAAATCAAATTTTACTTCGTACTGAATTTAGAAGAAGTAATTATTTTTTACATTTATAGAAATATTTTCATAATATTAAAATTATGTTTATTTATTCATCCCCGAGGAGGGAAATTCTCCTTATAATTAATAGTAAAGAATATTTTACTGAGCATAATTATATTTAATATTCTTTTAAATTGATTAACTAACTCGAATGTACTGCTAGCGAAAACCAATTTATTTCCTTACAATTTAAGCCAGTGCTCTTCCAACTTAGCATTCCTTTGAATGCTAATTAAATGATTCCTTCTTCGTAAACTAAGCTTCTTGAACTACGCCCAGCGTTGGTGGTATAAAAACTTGAGAATGTATTGTCTAAATTTATGTCAAATAAGTATAATACTCATACCATTAATACTTCATTTTTATAAGTCCCTTAGCGGAAATCAGCTATTGAGGTCGTACTCATGACACAATTTTCGAAAATTTCCTTCAAATGTCCATTGATCCTACCCAGGAGACGATGAAAATGAAGTCCGTTCAAAATTGAGATATATATATATATATATATATATATATATATATATATATATTATATATATATATATTTGTCTGTTAACGTTCTAGTGGTCGCAAGTTTTGCTTGATAGTTACCAAACTGCATACTTAAACGTTTCATGTAAAAATAAAGATCAAGTTCGTTAATGGCTGAAATCGGACCCGTGAGAGGGGGGAGGGGGTTTAGGGAGAGGATTTTAAAAAATTAGAAATATGTCCGTTACTGTACGTCGGATCGGAAAATGGTATAAAACCAATCTTATTGAAAATGAAAAGATCTATAAATGTTGTTATGCACATGTTTTCATTACCTTTCATAATAGCCGAGATATTTGGGTTTTTTAGTTTTCAACCGTCAGTAAACCCCCACTCCTACTTATTTCATATCAACAATAAGCTGTTATTTCATGAAGTACTGTTTGAATATTGTTTGAACTTTTACATCTTGAGATAAATGCAAATCTTCACGAGGGAAATCTGCTTAGTTAACGCAGCCCCTGCGTGACGGACTTTTAGCAGATTTCCCTTAAGGGAAATCAGCTATTGAGGTTGTACTCATGACGGAATTTTCGAAATTTTTCTTCAAATGTCCATCGATCCTACCTAGTAGATGACGAAAATGAGGTCCGTTCAAAACTGTATATATATATCTATATATATATATATATATATATATATATATATATATATATATATATATATATATCTATATATTTGTCTGTTACCGCTCTAGCGGTCGCAATTTTTGTTTGATCGTTACCAAACTCGATATTTAGTCGTTTTATGTAAAAAGAAATATCAAGTTCGTTAACGGCTGAAATCGGACCACGGGGTGGGGGGGTTTAGAGGGGAGGATTTCCGAAAATTCGAAATATCTCCGTTACTATTCGTCGGATCGAAAAATTGTACAGAATCAATCTTATTGCAAATTAAATTTACTATAAATATTGTTTTATACATTTATTCTGTATCTTGAATATTAACCGAGATATTTGCATTTGTATTCTGCGTGTGGTACCAGTAGGCTATGTTCGGACTTTCCGCCGAGAGCTCTGGCGGCCTTTTCCATAACTATCCGTCCCTCGTGAATAGGTTTAGAGGTTAGGTTAACTGTGTTTCGGGGCTAGAAACTACTGGGTTATTACGCCCTAAATAATGTTTTAGGTTTAGAGGTTTCTTTCTATTACAGTTGTTATTAGGCAGATTTCTCTATTGTAAAACTTCACGTGGGAAATCTGCTTAGTTTACGCAGCCCCTGCGTGACGGACTTTTTATATGTTTAAATTGTTCCTAATGATTTTCATGGACTTATAAATTCGTTAGTGCTACGGTACACTTAACACTAGAACTAAAACCTGAATATTACACAATTAAGTCTACGAAAAGTATGCTTTAGTATTTCTCCGTAACGAGCCTCAGCTTGAAGGGATCATTGAGTCGAGTTATAAATTTTATGATGAGTTATAAAGGGCAAAGCCTCTCTTTGGTCTTGCTCACGCGTACGAAACCTCTATGAGAAAAAGATTTATAAGGGCACTCTCAGCTCTTGCAATGGGTCACTCTTCAATTTATTCCCATTATACCGCAGGTAGCCTCTTATATATTCAAAAATATCTCAGTTTTCACTTTTTAGAAAATTTTCCTTAAGGGATATGTAAATCCTGATGATGGGTGAGTAATAACCCCCACTCCTACTCATCAAATATTAACAATAGGCTGTTATAACCCGTACATTTTTATTCTAAGCTTAAATACCAAATATTGTTTCCATGAGATCTTTATTCTGGAGAAACAATTGAATTCGTTATACGATGACGTCATCAATTTATATTTTACCTTCCTGTCTCGAAAATGCTTAGTTGATCTTCACCATACTCGATATTTATCTGTTACAGTCAAGACTAAAGATCAAGCCTGTTATATGCAGAAATCGCACCAGGAATTGGGGGAGGGGGATTAAAAGGGGAAATTCGAAAATTCAAGATATCTCCGTTATTACGAGTTGATTCGAAAAATGTTATAGAATCAATCTTGGCAAAATATTAGTTCTCTACTATTGTTGTTTTATATATTTTACCGTAGCTCAAATATTAAGTGAGAAATCTGTAATTTCTGGTTTTCAGTCAGAATAGGTAGTAAGATTACTAGTGTATTATACCCGCACGCGCGAAATCAGCTTAGTTTACTCAGCCCCTGCGTGATGGACTATTATTAATTTCAATGTTTATTAAAAGTCTTTGTTTATTTTTATGTAAATTCAAATAAATTACACTTTAAAAAAAAGTCCGTCACGCAGGGGCTGCGTAAACTAACCAGATTTCCCACGTGAAGTTTTAGAATAGAGAAATTTCAGAATAGAGAGTCAAACAGTTACGGGAACGGCCCGAACTAGCTCTTGACGGAAACTCACGACTAAACCCGAAGTTAGCCGATCTCATCTCAGAAGCTGAAAACAGAAAAATGCAAATATCTCGGTTAATATTCAAGATAGAGAATAAATGTATATAACATTATTTATATCGGACCGATAGAATGTCCTAGGCCCTACCAGTACCTTCCAGCCAGACGTAGAGGGGTCCCGAAAATTCCCCTTTGATGTATGTTGACAAGCTATATAAAGAAAGGCATGCCGCGAGCGAGTCAGTTTTATGCTCAGAGATCTTGATGGACACATCAGTGCTACAGTGCGACTTAGTGCAGTGCGATAATGTGTTTTTAGAAGAAGAACAGTGTTGTGCCGTGACTGTAAGTAACAGTTTAGTGCCGTGTTTAAGACAGTGTAGTGCCGCGAAGTAAAGGACAGTGCAGTGCCGTTTTGTTGTAAATTTCAGTGACCGTGAGTGAATTGTTGTATTGTGTAATCTGAAGAACAGTGACGCTATCAGTGTATACTGTAAGTAGTAATTAAGAATAATTACCAAGTGTATTGTGCATTGTGAAAATAAAGCTTGTGCAGTCGATAATAAACTGTGAACCTTGCGAGTATTTAATTTTGCAATCCAAAAGAACTCTTATTAAAGAGTTCTTAAAGACAGTTTATTACTGGTTTTGGTAATAAAAACGTAACAATATGTATCCCCCTTCCTACCCATTAGTAAACCCCCCTCGGGAAATTTGGCTTATCATATAGACTATGTTGCACCTTGGGATAATTGTATCATAAATATAAAAATCTATGTAAAAGGGAAACGAGCACTTCAGAAATGTAAGTAGCAATTTATAATTAGATTTAATAAACATATCATAGATGTAGGCACCTACTAATACAATATATAGCAAAAGAATTATTAAGGGATTTGTTAAATTATTGTTATTATTTTTTTTAATTTATTTTTTAAAAGTCCCTGAATTTTTTAAAAGTCCCTGAATAGATGGCAAGTAAGCCATGAAACATGTTGGGCAGTTTCAATAAAGTTTGCGAAAAAATGTTCTCTTATTGGAGGACCCTTGCCATATAATATGAAAAATATTTAAAAATCCATAAAAATCTTTCAAGCCGTTTGTGAGTGATTGAGTAACAAACGGGCGGTTGGGCAAACAGACATTTTCATTTTTGATGCCATACATCGTACAATGTTCTGAAACGTATAATACATTGTCCCCGCCAAATTTAAATAGAAAATCAGACAAAAAGATTAAAGCTATAGTCGGCATACTCAGACAGACTAATGCCTATTAGGCATTAGGCTACCGAGGGATGGATGGCTATCTAACAACTCTGGCCTTGAATTGAATTTTCTGCACTCATGCCTTTAATAGTGTGCATGGAACTTTCCTCATGCTGCCTTTATTGCTAATGGTCTGATACAGAAGACAATGGGAAACCACTGCATGTCCTTGTAACCCTCTTATTCCCTTCAGGTTTAATTAGGTTTACCTGTTCACGACATCAATTACCAGGTGTAACCTGTAAATACTATATATATATATATATATATATATATATTATAGTATTTGTATTTAAATAATATAATTTTTAATGAATTGCACTGATGAGAATAATCTTTAAATTGATGAAATGCAATTAATAATTATATTAATTTTAATTGTTAATACTAAAAGAACCCTTAATATGTCTATATTGCCTTTATGTCTCTAGCAGAAAGAATCAAATTTGCAGATCAAGAAGATTTCATTTCGTTCTAATTTTCACGGACTCGATTTTCACGTGATATCGAATATGTCAATCAAGAGATACAAAATAAATGGGGTAACATTTCACTAATACATTCAATACAGGCAGACGTCTACTTCCTGATGACCTCAAAGTATACTACTGGGTGCCTTCACATATTAGAATAAATAGGGGGTGGGTTTACAGAGACTGATTGATAAAAAATGCAAAAATCTCTGTAAATGTACGAATTTCAAATACAATTCATAGAATAAAATTTATTACAATTAACTTTCCAATGGTATCCGTTATATGCAATGTTTGTATCCAACACATAATAACTGTGAATTACAGATTTTCGGTTTTCCACCCCTCATACCGCCCCCTCCCCCATGGTCCGATTTCAGCCAATACCATATATAATCTTTATTTTTGCTTGAAAAGGTTTAATATAGTTGATAAAAAGAAGCATGTAGTGTGTTAAATATTAATTGACACCGAACTTATTTGAGTATATCTAAATATAACTCAAGGAAATATGACTTTAACTTTACTTAACTAATCAATAACGGGAAGTCAACAAAAGAATAAAAACTAGAAATGATATTAATGAAATTATTAAAATAATCCTTATTTCTCTACTCGTTATAATTATATATTTTTAAAAATAATATTGGTAGATTTCCCTTAATGGAAATAAGCTACTGAGGTTGTACTCATCGCGTGATTTTCGATATACATTTTTTTTTATTTTGAATATTACGTGAGATATTTTCATATTTTAGTTTTCGGCCTTTAGTATAACCCTCACTCCTACTCAAGTCATATTAACGATATGCTGTTATATTATAAACCACTTCATTCCGAATATTGTTGACAATGAACTTTTACATTGTGAGATTCATGTTAATGCATATGTGATGGCGTCATCACCTTTAACAATCTTTATTCGAAATGTTTATTTTATACAACATGATCGATATTTAATCGTTCAATTCAACACTAAAGTTCATAGTAGTTAGCAGCAATTAGTCGGCCAGGGTGAGGGATGGTAAAGAGGAGGGAGTGAAATCGAAAATTCTAAATATCACCGTTATTATAAGTTGAATTGAAAAATGTTGCAGAACCTATCTTTTAAAGCTATTGATGCTCTACAATTGTGGTTTTGTACATTTTTTCGAGTTGTTCATACTTTCTTATTTTGAGCCTTCAATAAATTCCCGTTTCTTCTTAACGGACTTTCATTTAGAAATAGAAAATTGTGAAACACCAGCACTTGGGAAATTTGCTTAGTTTATGGAGCCCTTGTGACGGACGTTTCGTTTAAGCAAGTATGTCTTCAATTAAAGTATAATCATCAAAGAGGAACAAACTGTAAGCAATACACGCTTCAGAAATTAATCTCGAGATGAATATTAGCAGAGATATTCATCTTGCCTGGCAAATATGAAAGATCCTCCGCCGCCGGGGCAAGTGATTAAAAGGAAATCATTATATAGTCTGTTATTACCGGGCCATTTGTTTACAGTAGGCTGATGGTGTGTAGTGAAGCGAAGGAGCAAGGAATACCTGCTGCCTTCTCGGCGAAACTTAATTGGCAATTCTGAGTGACTGATGCCGGGCCGGAGTAATGTTTCCACCTCTGAACACCAGAGCGCACCCTCCTCGATCCGGGCTCCCTTAATCCAAGTCTTCTTTCGCCCTATATCACCAGTTTTATTTGGCTCTTTATTTCAATCATTTGTCTCATCCGTTTCCCCATTAGGCTTCAGCCTGCATTTAATTCACTTGTCTTTGCTTCTTCTTCTTCTTCTACTGAAATAAGACTAAGAGGGACGAATGATTAAGATACCCTTATTTATCTGGTCCCAGAATATATCTAAATTGCCCTGCCTGCCTAAAATATATTAAGAACCATTGTCGAATTTAGAGCCGATGTATGGAAAAAATATACTACTTGTGTTTCGTGCGCAATAATTACCCAAACATGGCGTTAGAAGGCTATGACAGAAATGACAACTCCACTTTCTTGTTTCTATTTTAGTGAAGTCCCAGTTTGATCATAGCGTAGCATTTAAGCTAAAAGACACTTAGCTATAACATATTAACTCATCATAAAAATCAGATGAGTAGAAGTGCAACCTTGAAAAATACTAGTAATTTCGTTAATGTTCAAAATCTTGTGATATATATATATATATATATATATATATATATATATATATATATATACTCCATATTATACGAAATTAGATTGTCAGTAATATCATTTATGCAACATTTATTTTTTAAATGACTATATTTAAAATTTTGAAACTTACGTTCATTACGGTCATTAATGAACATGTCTACTACACATGGCGATTATATGAAATGTACCATTCACATTAAAACAAAACTCAGACGCACATATATCATTTCTTTATGCTTATTTTACTCTATGATAAACCTGTATATTCTTATTTCTGTTTTATTATAAACGGTCCTTCAGGGTTTAAGGTTAACACTTCTTCTAAAGAGGTAACTTTCAATCACAAATTGAAACAATAATTTTACAAGTTTCAAACAGCCAACTCTCATTTTGCTGAATTATAAAATAAATATGCTAACCTGTTGAATGCAAGAAAATTTTATTGTCTTACTTATAATATATGAAATGCCTATATATATCAAATGAGTAAATATCAAATTTTCCATTTGCATGTGTACACTGAAAAAAATATTTATTAACATCCACTTTTTGTGTTAAAGACTAATCGGTACCATAGTTACCACCTTTTAGCAGATTTCCCTTAAGGGAAATCAGCTATTGAGGTCGTACTCATGACGCGAGTTTTGAAAAATTTCCTCAAATGTCCATCGATCCTACCCAGGAGATGACGAAAATGAGGTCCGTTCAAAATTATATATATATATATATATATATATATATATATATATATATATATACATATATATTTGTCTGTTAACGCTCTAGCGGTCGCAATTTTTGTTTAATCGTTACCAAACTTCATATTTAAGCGTTTTACGTAAAAAGAGAGATCAAGTTCGTTAATGGCTGAAATGGGGGATTTTTGAAAATTCAAAATATCTCCATTACTATACGTCGGATCGAAAAATATTATAGAATCAATCTTATTGCAAATTAAATTTACTATAAATATTGTTATATACATTTATTCTCTATCTTGAATATTAACTGAGATATTTGCATTTGTATTCTGCATGTGCTCGGCAGCAGTGGCTATGTTCGGACTTTCCGCCGTGAGCTCTGGCGGCCGTTTTTGTAATTATTCGTCCCTCTCGTGAATAGGTTTAGAGGTTACTTACTACTACAGCTGTTATTAGGCAGATTTCTCTATTGTAAAACTTCACGTGGGAAATCTGCTTAGTTTACGCAGCCCCTGCGTGACGGACTTTGTCTAGCCAGGGTGGGACTAAGGATTTTAATTATTGAATTCCGTCAGTGAATAAATTCCCTTGCTCCTTGGTGGAACTGGACTAGATCGAGAATAAAGGAGACGGAGAAGCACCAACAAATATAAGAGAGAGATTGGTTACACGTCACTCACGGCGAATCGTCAGGACTCCATCTTTATCGACTTGAGCCTGGAACAATACGATAATGGACACCAGTTAGAATAGAAGCTTCCATGAGGTAACTTAATTTCGGCAACTATTGTTTATTCGCGTTTCTAACATCTTCCTTTATTTTATGTCGATCAGCAAGGTTCTTCTCTTTCTCGTACCGCGGACGAAAGTGTGAGATATAGCATGAATGGTCTTAACCCTCCGAGAGGCGCGTCCTAGTTAATGACACACTTGGGCACGTTGGCTACAGGTGTAGCCATTACTACAAAATGATTTACATAAGAAAAAAATCAAATGTAATGAATTTTTATTATAAAACAATTTAATGTATTCAATTTTTAAGCAATTATATCGGTGAACAAATCGAAATCAATTTTTATTGAAGTGAATAACATTTTTTTTTTTTTTTAATGAAAACACATTAATATACTTTCTATAAGCAAAAAACCGTAATGGAACTTTATTTTATTAAAACTTATTAATGGAAAATAAAATACCATGTACAAAATATATCAAATACATATACAGCCGCTTTTATAAACAGTCAGGACAAATTTGCCACATATGATATTTACATATAATATTTTTACATTTTGCACACATGTTTCTGGATGTTTTATTTTTATTTTCCGGTCCTTCATAGAAATTGCATCTTTGTATTGTGCCTTTAGGGATTATAATGGGTTGGGTACTTTTTTCTAGCAAATTCAAGAGTTCCTTCGCTCGTTGCTTCAAATTTGTTGGTAGATCTTCCACCTCAGACTCCTCACCCCATGAAACTTCTCGCAACCATTGAAAAAGAATATCTGGACCATTGGTGCGTTTCACAGAACTGTGTTGGCTCGAGGAAAAAGCCATCTTAACTTTATTTGTTATGATAACTTTGAAAAAACAACAAAACAAAACGATAAACTGAAATTGCCAATTCTCGTAGCTGGGCACACCGTTGGGCGCGTTGGCTACACCGGTAACACACTGGGAATTAAAGATCTACTGTAAGGAAGGTCAAGGTCACTTGCATACTGACTAATAGACATATCCTGCCTAGGAAGGTATTAGTCCACCAAAAGCTCCCAACCCATGTATGTGCTTGCTACGAACATTTAAACTTTGTCATGGCTACACTCATAGCCACGCGCCTAACGGAGGGTTAATAAACTTGGTAAAGCCTGACCCTTTCCTTCAAAGTATACCGCTGGCCAAAGGTTCACATTTTAAGCAGAAATCAGCTAATGAGATCATGTTCATGACGCGATTTTCGAAAACCTTTATTTGAAGCCCAAATACAAAATAATGATCTCATTGAACTTTTAAGTTTTGTGATAAATGCAAAAACGTAAGTCACGTGTGAAATCTGCTTAGTTAACGCAGCCCCTGCTTGACGGACTTTTTTATTTTCCAATCTGTCTTCTCCAGTAGACGTCTCTCTTCACTCGCAACGAATTTTCAACTTTCCCTCGCTAATTTTACTAAAGGACGACCGTTTAATGCGTGTGCTCCGAGACGGTTTTTCCGAGACAGACTCTTCGCTCTCAATAGCTTCAAATAAGGGTCTCTTCTAGATCTAGTAACATGAAGTGTTAATATGCAACATTAAAGAAATTACGGGACTAAATCATTATCCCTTGTTAAAACTAAATTTCGTACTTAACGCACTTACCAATGGCTCTTCTACTTTATATACCTTTGCCCAACATGAAGTTAGACCAAATAGTGACAAAAAAAAAAATCGTAAATATTTTCGTTCGATTAAGACGTATCAACAAATTTTAATAACATAATGTCTAGGTCATTTTAGAATAAAGAAAAACTATCTAGTCAGGGAGAACGGGGGAATACCGGCCATTAGGTAAAACCGATCAGAGAAGTATATACAAATCTAACCATTCTTTAAATGAAATGCCCTGTTGTGCCATCTTTAGGATAGCCCTGCAACTAACGAGAGTAGGTTATGTGTCTTTGCAGCACTTCCGTACTCAGTGGCGCCTGATTAAACTAACCAGCTGATTTCCTTCTAAGCAACACTTCACTTTATTATACAGTAAGTACTGCTTTATACAACTTTTTAATTATTTCTATTACTCTATTACTAAATAAAAGTCATTAGCTGTAGATATATACCACAGTTTATAAGTTATCCCATAGATTAAGGCTATAATTAAATGTTTTGTAATTGTTTACTAATGGGGTAATACCGATTAGTTAGGGGGTAATATCGGCTGGCCGGTATTACCCCCTAACTAACCGGTATTACCCCATTCGATTTGTTTCCAACTTTTTTTTAACAAACACTGTGTTAAATTGCTGTTTACATATCTACAGATGACAAGAGCAAGACACTTGAAGCCTATGATTTCTGTCGAGGTAATGGCGTAACTATGTTATACCTTCCACCTCACAGGACCCAACCCCTTGACGTGACTTTTTACTCGCCATTGAAGAGAGCTTTTAAAGTGAAATGTGATAATTTCATGAAAAGCAAAGGTCTAAAGAAGATTACCCCTTATGATCTTGCAGGTTTCTTCAACACAGCATTCATGAGAGTAGCAACAGTGGGCGTAGCTGTGCCTGGGTTTCCGAATACAGGGATATATTCACTGTATAAAAACATTTTTACAGACGATGACTTCTTAGCGGGAGATGCTCTTACTAGGAGTAGTGATCCTTCAGTTACAATAGTCGAAGAAACCCAAGCGACAGTAATCTGCCAGAAAAATCGCCTATTCAAGTGTTGTTACCTCTCCCAACTAGTGTTGCTAACTCAAAAAGAAAATGCCTGACTAGGCAACATTCTGATATTTTAACAGCTACTCCCAGGAAGACCGAACTGCAAAATAACACACAAAAAAGAATTAATAAATTTAAAAAAATTTCAATGAAAAAGGAAACACAAACGGGACGAACGAAATATAAAAAAAGAAAACTGAATTACGCATCAACAAGTGAGGCTGCAAAAATAACAAATGCCAAGTCCAGTAAAAAAAACGTAAGGCCAAAAGGAATATATTCGATTCAGAAGATGAAGAGGAAAACATTGATCTAAAAGATTTATGTGCTGATGATGATGTCAGTGACTTTTCCGAGGATGATGAAGAGCGACAAAAGTGTTTCATTTGCCATGGGACCAAAGAAGATGATTACTTGATGTGGGAGTGCAATGGGTGCCATCACATGGCCCATTATTTTTGTTCAAGGGGACAACCTGTGTCATTTATGCGAGCTTTGTCCATAGTATGTTATTTTATTTGTATGTTTTTTCTTTATCATTATTGAAATTTTGTTAAACCAGTTTGCTTGTCCTTCGTGTGTTTATAACTTTTAAATGTTATTTGATCTAGAAAAAATTGTCCAATGCATGTAAATAATTTATTAAACTGTAAATAAAGATAATTGCATTTATATGAATTTTTCTTATCCCATTTTTATTAATAGAGATTGGTTTACTTCGATTTATATCCTATTGTATATGTTGACCACTTTTACTCCATTGTCGGGGTAGTACCGGTAAAAGTGACTTTTTCAGTTTTTTAGAATTTTCTAAATTAGGTAAGATCTTACATAAAAAATCTATATGGTTCAATAATGTTAAATAATTTATGTAAAGAATAAAAAAAATTAATATTTTAACTCAAATATTTTTCATCTGGTAGGTCCTTAAAGTTAAGTGACCGGTATTCCCCCGTTCTCCCCTACAATTTTTTTTTGTTTTTTGTTCGTCGCTGTCTAAACCCCTCCTATATTTCATGAAATTTTGGTCTTTATCGAACTCAGAACTTCGAATTTCTGAAAAAAAGGTAATAATTTGAGTTTTAAGGGTACTGGACTTTCAATAGTCGAAGGCAATGTCAATTTGACTACCTAAAAGTTTGATTGTGGGCCAGCAGTGGCCCAAACGTAATAATTATTTAATGAATTAGTCTTAAATTTTAATAATACTCTACATCAAGTATCGTCAATATATTTGTAATCATTGGCAATAGCTGTTATCAACATTCCTTAAAAGCTATCAGGAAGGTTGACAGGGAAGAGAAATCTCAGTAAACCACGCGTTCGGCAAGGCAAGCTTTACTCAAAGGCGCCCGGTTTATTTTAAAAGACCGTCTAAAAAATATTGTCTGGGGTGAGACTTCTCGAAAAATTCTTGTTAAAAAAAAGCTGATAAGAGCGAAGGTGCAGATAGTAGGAAGTGGGGAGGGATTGTCTGCTTGTATAAGGTAAAATGTAGGTAGAGAGAGAAGGGGTGGGGGATGCTGGGTACATACTCGTAAAACAACACCCAGTAAATGTGCTCTGTTTGAACACCTACAAACCGCCTCCCGACTTTTAGTTTTTCTTTACTTTTACCCGTTGTTATTTTTCATAAGCCCATCCTCCATAGCTGAGGTAATCTCTTATTTTACCTATAACTTAGCTCGCGGTTCCCCCTCGATATTCCCCTTCGGCCTATTTCCAAGGAATGTATCGATGCTAGTATTGGATAACTCTCCTGCCTTACTCCTCGAATAAACCCACGGATTTGTAAGTCTCTCATGAATTTTGATTACTTGCTGTTATAATTAAATATTGTAAAAATAAAAAAAAAATTGGACAATAAAAACTAAAAAAAAAAAGCATGGTTCAGGTATCCTTTGGAAACTTTATTTCCGTGATTAAAGGAATTTCATAGGAAAAAATCTCTTACACCTCCCCTCCCAAAAAAATCCTATATCTACATCCTTTAACGGTAATTCAAGTTTAAGAGGGTCTTTTTTTTTTTTTGCTATAACTCGGAAATTTTAACTTTTTCCCCACATACACTCTAATCCCATTCCTGTTAATTTAATTCAAAAAATTTGACGATGGCATCAGCCCGTAGACAATTATTTAGAAAACGTTTCATGTAGCTAGTATATATTTGTATAAAGTGTCTGATTATGGTTCTAAAAGCCTGAAAAAGATAATCAAAGTATGCATTGGCCCAGCAAGGCTACATATGTTGAAGGTCTATAATGGTATACAACCAATGCGTGGCATTGTGGCCTAAACGAGAACAAACTGTATTTTTTCAAACACTACCGATTTTGCCTTTCCTAACGACGAGTTGTTGTAACTAAGGCTATATTAATTTAGATCCTTCAGGTGGGGGCTGTGCATTTCTCAAGTGCAGTTAGCATGATACTCGAGTGACGTCACATTGTGTGATATGTGTACAGTCCCCTATGTAAATAGGATTTCAAAACTAAACAGCGAAATGTTCTAATTTTGGGTTTACTGAAGTCTGAAAACGTCAAACTTCAAATGATTCCATTGCTATTCAAATTAGAGAAAATTCTACGGAGTAAACATTACTACTGGCTATTCTATAGTAAAAATATTTTTATATGATATTCATTCATTCGGCGAGTGATAATTGACATAAAAAGGAATTTACACAAAAATCTTTCCCTAAACTTCCAGTTCCTCAGGCCAATTAAGGAACTTGATCTTTAGTTTTATATGAAAATTTTATATACTATAATTATGGTAACTCCTGAACAAAAATTAAACACCCGCAATCATTTGAGTATATAAATGAAATCTGAACGCTCCACATTTTCGTTATCTATTAGATAGGATCGGAGTGCATATGAAAACAGTTTTCAAAAATAGCGCCATTTTGTTTTCTAAAGAGCTCTTGCACTAAATAAACTATAAATCTCAATTCATTGTAAGCGCTGAAAAATAGCTAACCTATTTTATAACGGTTATAAATAAACTATATAATATTGTTAATATTCTGTCATATCCTGAATTTATGTACATTTATTCAATAAAAGAGAGGTGCGTGACCAATTGATTTTGCTAATAATCATCTAGCTACTTGTCAGTCGTAATCTCTACAGCTACTCTCTGTCCGATGGCTCAAAACGTAATCAGCTGTATTTTTTAGTAACCCTAGATTCTCTCTGATATTATGACATTCTTCCAGTTTGCTAGAAGGTACGGAGGTTATCACCTTCTTTCATCTTCAGGACGGACTTCTGGGATAGTGGTATAAAATATATTCTAAGGAATCAACTGGGACACCGGAATATACCGTCCTGTATCAAGACACGCCCTGTTACCACGGTGTGGATTGAGGTCCTTTATTGCTGAAGTTTATAATAAAATAAATAAATTTAAAAAATCGTAATTCAATTTTAAATGCTAAACTTATAACGGTAAACACTTCTTCCCCGACTCTATTAAACCTTGCCTTGTCGGAGGTTTTTGTAGAGTAGAAAAAAGATTCTGACTGGAAGATTTCTAGAAAGGAGTTCACCCACCCTAGACTATAGACATCTTTCTATCAGGCAAATGCTTGAAAAGGCTTATGAACATAAAAAGGCAGTAAAAAGACTCATCCCATAAAAAATGTCTCTGATATAATACACCAAAAGCCTCACCAAGAAAGAAACTTCTCTTCTCTTCTTTTTTTTTTTTTTAAATTATTTACTATATTAACCAGTGAGTGACCTAATATGTTTCATTTAAATGTAATTTTGTCAAAAACATCAATATTCCTCAATCGTGCACCAATATATTCACTCGCTTGTTGACTTTTAAAATTTAAATACTAAAACATAGTTTTTGAACAGTTTTTTGAATTAGGAATCAAGTTAGAACATAACTGAAAATACCCTTGCATGTATCCTACGCCAAAATACTCATATTAATAATAAATTTTATGCATTTTAATATACTTTTAACTCAGTTATTCTATTCACCAACTTATTTTATTGTTATAATGTATTTGGCTAGAGAATACTTTGTCTATGTTTTCTTTTAGTTAATGATTCACAGATAAAAATTTGAAAATCATAACCCTTTGAAGTTAACCATTTTTCTTTGGACAATATCTAGCATATAATCACTTTTGAGATATAAAAGTATTTCATTCCAGTCATTTTAGAAAATGAATGAACGTATTTTATAGAAAATATAATTGCTAATTCGATGTATGGCCGGTATGATCTGACACTACTGTCTAACAGGTAGGTGAGAGTATAGTATAGTCCGGGGGGGGGGGTTATACGAGAAAAACAAGACCCGAGTAGTGTACATAAAATATGTATAACAAAGTAAGATTTATTTACCCGTTCGGTAGATAGACAAAGCAGCTCTAAAATATCTCCAGCGGCAGAGGCAATTGTGTAAATAAAAATGCATACCTTATTCGTCCCCTAGCTTTGTTAAATATCAAACTCAAATCGGTGGAGCCATTTATAATTGCCAGATAGGAAATCGGGAAAATTTATTTAATGCTTAAATTTTAGTCGATGATACTGATTTATTGTCCATAGTGTGGTTAACATTCATTCCATTTTTTTATGTCTTTCAACCAGCATTCGCAACGTTCATAAATTAGCAGAAATAACCCATTTTATTTTTATACATTTTTCACAACGTATATCCATTTTTCATTGGGGCTTAATGGTAAAACACTTATAATTAATGCAAAAGAAGCAATGCCATCATCTTGTAGCGCTAATTATTCCACAACATATTTCATGACATACTAAAAAGAGGTTACTTAATTGCTGAGTGATTTTATCTATTATATATTATAAACATATATCCTCTCCATAAACATAAATACATGAAGGGAAATGTATTTTGACCACATAATAATGACAGTCAATCAACTGTGCGTCTGTCCGCTGTGTGTACAGGAAATTGTGAAAGTTTTGTAGAAAATTCGGTAGGATTTTATTCAAGTTGAATAACTTCCCATTATGTAATCTTTAACTGAAATAAAATTCATAGGGTTGCATCTATAAAATATCCTTAAATGCTTGTAGATGATTAATATGACGTAAAAAGCAATTGTAGCACCGTAGACAAACTTTAACATTAATTAAATAATAAAAGAAATTCAATCTGGTAGCCTGTTGGAATGATTCTTGGATATTTCTCGGCTTAATTGATTGAAAAACAAAAATGTAAAATAAATAAAAGGAAGAATAGCAGGAGTGTATAAAGAATACCACAGAACATTTCTTTTCCATAGAAAATGAAGAAGAGTGAGGGAAGAAAAGAAATACATTGTTTAATATTGTCTTGGTTGGAAAGTGATGAGAGGTATGTTAGATATTCGGAATACAAAGAGAAAAATGGAAGGTATATAGCAGTTGGGGTGCTTCCAAACGGCTTTCTTCCTCTTTCTAGGGGTTCTTTTCTCAACAAAGCTATACTCAGAAAAATAGAACGCTCTTTCTATCCCACTCTATAAATACCTTAACTCAGAGCCGTGCATTTTTATTTCCTGATATGTTTTTTTATTATTATTTTATGTCCAAAGGTGTGGCAAAGAGAAAGTCTCTATTCTGAATATCGCCCAGTCCTTTTTATATTATATAACAGTAAACGGGCAATTGATTTATACAATTTTCATACATGTTTTGCCATTCACATTCGAACTATTCAAATGATCATAATGTCGAAAACATATTGGGTCATGCATTTAATTTAAAATATAGCCAAATCAATACCACAAACGTCCGTCACGCAGGGGATGCGTTAACTAAGCAGATATCCATTTATTATTATTATATTATATTATTTCAAGGCGTAAAGGTTTATTGAGAATCATATTTCAGGTTTAAAATAATGTGCTTCATAATACAACAGCTTATTGTTAATATGACATTAGTAGGGGTGGAGGTTTACTGAAGGCCGAAAACTAAAAAATGCAAATATCTCGGTTAATAATCAAGATAGTGAAAAAATGTAAATAACAACATTTGTATTTGCAATAATATCGATTCTATACAATTTTCCAAATAATAATAACGGAAAAATTCACCCCTATGTACCCCCTCCCGCTGGTCTTATTTCAACCATTAACGAACTTGATATTTATTTTTGGATAAACCCATACATATAGAGAATGGCAACGTTTAAACAAGAATTTTGATCACTAGAACGTTAAAAGACAAATATATATATTTGTATATATAAAATTTTGACCGGACCTCATTTTTGTCATCTCCTAGGAAGGATCGTTGGACATTTGAGGAAATTTTTCGAAAATCGCATCATGAGTACGACCTCAATAGCTGATTTTCGTTTAGAGAAATTTCTTAATAATAACTCTACACTACATTATATGTCATTTTACAATAAATATTAACAAATTAATTTTCAAAATGCTGAATTAACAAAGAGTGGAAAATACCCATAAAGTTAGCGTGTTATAATTTAATGCACCAACATGAGACCTTAGTCCGCACATCCGTTGGGTTCATTTTGTTTGCAATTCATGAAATAGCCAATTATCCTGATTGCTAATATAATCAAAAAGACTGCAATAAATTATTCCAACTGGACATAGAAAATTATTCAATCTGGTTTTATAAAAGCTCAAATATCAGTAACCCACTAAGAAAAATCCCATTCTTGACGATAATATTTCTTGTAGATAATTCCAAACATTTAAAAAAAAAAATAATATAAACTCAATATTCGAGTTAGTGAAAAATAATGTCAGCTTTAGTACTTTCTATTTAAACTAAAAATACTCAAATCGCTTTACGTAAGCAAATTTAAAAGTCATGAAGTCGCCATGGTTCAGCTGTCAATATCCTTTCATGTTATCTTCCAAGTTCTTTTTAAAAAACGAAGTGCCAATTCTATGTCCATCACTTTCAAAAAGACATTTTTTCTCATTTAGCAACGTAAAATGGTAGTCAATTAAAATATATGTATTAGCATTTCATTTATTTATACGGATAATTATTGAATTTGTTTCCTATTTTTAAAGTCGCACATAGTCATTATTTTAGGGAAAACAGTGACTTTTTTAGTATTAAATGATATAAGATCAAAGTTGAAACGTTTATAGCTTACGGCATTGTTAAATTTCGAAAAGTTTTAAACAATTTCATGACTGTTATTGTTGAAAAATTTTATTGCTTTTTATTAATTTACAATTATTAATTTCATTTTTCAGGTCAGCATACAAGTGTTAAGAAAAAACTGAATATAACTATTTAGTTTAGTATAAAAATTTTACGTAGATAAACGCAAATTAGAGAAGACCTAACCATAATATTGATTCAGTTTAAATTTATTTAGTTTAGATTATTTTTCGTTTATTTTCTTTATTTCACAATTCGATTTATTTAATTTTCCTTATAACATATTTTATTATAATAATTAATTATTAATTCCCCTTTTTGAACTATGATATATGAATTTTTGTAATATGAATATGTTTATTTTGGTGCTCTGAAAGTGCACGTTTATCGTAATAGAACCAATGTAAAGGAAACCAGTATTTTTTTTATCCAGGTTGATTTGTTCCTCTTCGATCTAGCATCCATGGAAGAACTAATAAATTTAGTTCAAAACTTCAATTGAATTTCCAGTTTTCCAGTTCAAATAGAACAATAGATCCATTTTTTACATACATTTCCAAGAGCTTACATTACAAGTAGAAAAAAAAAGGGTGGAAAAGGGTTTATTTGTGTCTGAACAAACAACAACCACAAAAATAATTCATCTACACAACTGGTGGAATTCATAATTGCTCTTTCCATCTGTGCGACTTGATGTTTCATCGGTGTGACCCTCAGGAACGTTTAGTCGAGCTTCTTAAAGCTTGAAAAAAGAATTGAAATAAAGTAAAAATGAACTAATATATAAATAAAGTATGTGATAATCTAAACACATGATGGATATTTCCCCCACTTCAGTGTACATCCATAAGCCCCATGTGCACTGAAGCGTCCTGAATGTTTGACATGTTTTAGACTAGAGGATAATGGCACTGATGCTGTCGAATAAGTTTTTATTTATTCATAAAATCATCATATTTTTAGCTAAAACAAAAACTCGTTGTGGCAGTGTAAGCTGATTACTTCTGAAATTACACCAAGAACTGGACATTGGTTCCACGATTATTATATCATTAAGTGAAAATTCTCAATTTCCAGTATATCAATTGGTATCATATTAGATATAAGTAAGCACTGTTTTTCTGACACTCTGATATCGTATAGGTTATTTTGTGTATTGCTATTTTTTATTGTTTATAGAGCAGAAAAATAATCATTCTAGTGCAGACGTTCCTTTCAAATTTCTTTAGACATTTCTGGATTATCTTCCTTTAGCCTGTCAACCCATTTCATCTTCAGTCTTGTTCTTAGTCCCCTAGCTACAGATATCATATATGATGTCATCCATATACGCTGTTGGCAACTTCTTGAGACACTTTAGTTTATTGTAACCTCTTAGCTTTCAAATTGTTATTAAATAACATTAAAATTACTAATAAAAAGAGAGGGGTGAGGATGGCCCAGTGCATAAGTGGGCTTGTGTACCCACCACAATACAGCACAGGATGCGTCAAGTCACCCACAAACCAATGGCTCATGGCAGGCGTTGGCATCGACGAAAGATTTATTAATAATTGTCATGTCACCCATTCGAGCAGACAGTCAGGTTCTCAATCGAGAATAACACTTCCGAAAAGGAAGTTTTTGGTATCAAAAATGCACATTTGTATTGAATACAAATAAGTTTAAATAACAATATTTTTATTATCTAATGCAAAGACAGATTAAATTATTAAGCAGGTATATATATGAAGGACGGAACAAACATACTTCTCAATTGAGTGTAAATATCTCGACAGTGTATGATTTATATAGAATATGTTTTATAAATAATAATTAATGAGCTGAAGAATGCATATCGTTAAAACTTTTGCATCGTCAACACCTGTTGTAAACTTCCTTAACGGGGTTTCCGGACACCACAACAAAAGGTATTCAGTCCAATAATCAGAAGGAAACAAAAACAGACTTGACTAAAGTGGAACGGGAACTATAGCTATTCATTTGACTTTTTGCCTTCACTTTAGGGCTTGGAAGCTCAACTAACCTCAATGATTTACCTCTTGACAAACCAAAAGCGTTATTCTGGGAACGAACGAAATATTATTTTGCGGCTAAATTTTCAGGGCGAGGAAAGACTTCCTAAGTTATAACTAATTTATCCAGCCCTAATCAAATAGGAAATGTAATTAGCGCCTTGACTGCCTCCCAAAACATTGTATTAAAATTGTAAAAACGACTGATTTTCCTCCTTGAATATTCAGTTTTATTTTTTAGATATTTGCCTGAATCCATTTTGCAAAGTGAGATTCCACTATCGAGAAATATTTCTAAAGCATTCGATAAACGTCAAATTCACTTACACTTCCTTTCAGCCACATTAAAGTTACTCTAAGACATTTTAGGAACTTCTAATATTTTTTTTATATACCCATGGTTTTATAAAAGATAATTTTAGTTTTTTTTTTTTTTTTTACAAATATATTATGACACTTATGAAAGATGCTGCCAAGGAACATTTCATTAAGTAAAAAGAACAATACTTTTTATACTACTTTGTAAGAAGTAAAGAAATTACACACTTCAGTTATTATAAAAGGAATTATCAGTTTTGATCATCTGATGAAATCATCTTGACTAGTTTCTGTGAAATGTATGTACCTATGTGTAACTGTTGTAACATCTACTTGAGCACTTTGATTGAATCGACAAAGGAAAAAGGGGAGGTGGTTTAAGTGCAGGGAGAAAATTAAAAATAATCAAACCTTCAAGATTCACTTAAAAAAAATATGCTTGTATGATTTATATCTCGAAGCTTGTTAACAATATTATCGCTCTGCCTTCAAATGTAATTTAATACTTTCAGAACTAAAATTTATACTCTTCTAAATTATTTATTAACGCATTTCTCGTGTACAACAAACATTGATTCCGATATTCTTATGAAAAGAAATCCCCAAGTATTTTATTCATTCCTCGGGTCCTAAATATTTAATTCGAATCAGGACCCCAATAGAACTTCTGCTTTCGATCTAAGGCCTCAATTGACTATTCATGGTAATTGATTGTTCTGTATTAATGAACAAGCTTATTATTTTCGTAGTCTGCCAAACGTTTGCTCTATTATTATATGAGCAGTGTACCCTTGGCTAGAACAAACATGAACACATGATTTAAGGGGTTGCAACCCAACTAGAAAGGGTATCAATATACCATGGCTATTTCCAGATATTTCCTGGATAGGATAGGAGGTCTAGCTCAAGTGTATCGGAAATAGATATTCTCCTTGAGCCACTTCCTAATTAATGTTCTCTCAACCTTCCTACTTCTTACGGTACTCTGTTCTAGGAAGGTTATTAGAAGTTTCAGTTAGAGGCCTTCTAACAGCTGCCATGACATGTTTTGGAGTGGGAAAAGAAGCCAATGGCCACAAGTCCGAATCAAAAAATTATCCCCTACTTTCTTCTACCCGTAGTTAAAACAGTATTCATTTTATTTAGTCATTTTCATAAGAACGTCCACTTAATGCAACTGAATAACTAAAAAATCATCAATTATTATAGTAACTCTTAAAAAAAAAAAAAATTAAAAGTACGAACCATGGCAAAACAGAACTAGATGAGTTCGTTACCCTAGCGATTCTATGAATTTAAAATGCTATAAATCATTCCTTTATAGAAAGGTCACCACTTTTGATAAAATCTTTAAATTCATACGTACATGTATTTTACGTGTACACGTGTGTGAATATATATATATATATATATATATATATATATATATATATATATATATATATATATATATATATAATTTAATTAGCTACTAAAAAAATCAAGAAGAAAGAAACATAATTACAGAATTTGAAAACATTACACTATATAAAATCTACTCTTAGTTTTCAGAATTAGAATGTTACACCTACATTAATTCAAAAACTTCATAACTAACAGAAAACATAGTGAAGTCACAACATTTTATTTGTACAGTATATATATACGAGTATATATATATATAAAGGGCCTTACCATAGCTAGAACTAAATAAATATAGTGTTTATTTATAACTGTGGCATATTGGTAATGCTATTGATTAGGAACTCACGCGAGTAGGGAAGATAATGTCGAAGATAGTCACTGAAGCCATCTTTCACGACGCAAGCTCTATCTAACACCCATTCATGTTTTGTGCATTGCTTTAGAAATGATTTTATTTAATTCGGAATTAAATTAATAACGTATTATTTTGTTGTTGTTGTTGAAAATGACATCATCTGCGTCTGTTAGGAGATCAATGATGAAGGACCTCAGTCCTCTGAAAGCGCTAATGAACCTTCATTGTTGGGAAGTCTCTTAAATTTAACATTATAAGAAAAATGATGAAGATTGGCGAAACTATGTAAAGACCTATGAGACTTTAAAATATAAGAAACTTTTGTAGAAACCTAATGATTTTCTTGTTCTTTAATGAAATTAAATAAATAAAATGTTTGTTGCATTTAATTCAAAAGTGATATACGATATTTTAGCTCCGATGCATAGGATCGAATAACGTCATGGAGCATAATTTATATATACATATTTTTATGATGAAGGACCTACGCAATTTTTTTGTTCCAGTAATACGAAAAAAATCCTCTTCTTCTTAGTCCATGAAAAGAAGAAGTGCCAAAACTTGATGCATCTAGCACGTATGAGATCAAAACTTTATAAGTGGAGTGGTCAGGCCTAAGTTAAAATGGGTTTACAAGAGGTCAAAACAGATAATTCCGTTGAAATATGAAAACCGAAAATGTTTATTCAGGGTCTATAAAAAGGCGTTGTCTTCTACTAGTGTTTTAATTTATGCAAAGTGCACTTTCGGAGCCAGCGCTCCATCGTCAGTGCCTGGTGATTAAAGCATTGTAGCCTGGACTAAAACAGTCGGGCGACTGTCCGGGGGCGAAGTAATTCACTGCATGAATTAAAACACTAGAAGAGGACAAGGCCTTTTTATTGGTGCTGATCATTGGGTTCCCCTACCATCCAGCATTTTTGGGAGAAAATGTTTGTGATTAAAATCTTCTTTAACACTCTAATACAATAATAGAACAACTTACTTAGTACTTTTAACAGATTTCCCTTAAGATATATATATATATATATATATATATATATATATATATATATATATATATATATATGTATGTATATATATATATAAATATTTGTCTGTTAACGCTCTAGCGGTCGTAATTTTTGTTTGATCGTTTTATGCAAAAAGACAGATCAAGTTCATTAATGGCTGAAATCGGACCAGTGGGAGAAGGTTGTTTAGAGGGGGGAATCTCAAAAATTGTCGGATCAAAAAAGTGTATAGAACCAATCTAATTGTAAATTTAATTTACAGTAAATATTTTTCTATACATTTACTCTGTATCTTGAATATTAACGGAGATATTTGCATTTTTATTAAATGTGGGCGGAAACGCACAAGTGAGTTTCCCACCATAAGCTAGGTCGGCCGTTTCCGTAACTGCTTGGTTTTCGTTTGGAGATTTCTCTATTGTATAACTTCACGAGGGAAATCTGCTTAGTTTTCGCAGCCCCTGCGTGACGGACTTTTTTTAAATAGAGAATTATAATGTCACGTAAATTACTGAGTAGTAAATGAAGTTTCACTTCTTAATTTGTTGCTCAATATTTACGGGTAATATCAATGGCTTAATCCCATGCAATTTATTATATGTAACCTTATACATTGCAGTATTCTGAACACACTACACTGCTCCATATGCTGTAAGGAAAATATTTATGTGGCAGTAAAAATTGTGGCCCAAATGAGCGGCATATATTAGACGGGAAGGATCTCGTGGCCGAACGATAGGGTGGAAATGCACGATTAAACGGAGCGAGAGTAGCGAGGCGGTATAAAAGCAACTATAAAAAGGAAATGAAGAGTATCGATGCGACAGTTAGGGATAGTGGGAGATGGGAGGTCCCCGATAAGATGTCTCCTTGCAAAAACATCGTTTTAATCGTCTTGCTCGTGGCCAGTTGGAACCTAACGATCATTAGCAACAGCCTTATCTACTTCTGATAGACGTTTTTTGGTCGTTATGCTCTATCGGAGGTTTCTTACTCCGTAAATCGTAAACCATACCGGGAATAGTGAGCGGTAACGCCAACGAATAGCAGAATCAATTACACTATTGAACTTTCGTTATTAAATAACACAAGTACACTAAATTATAAATTATTTGAACCAACAGACGTCATATGACATTTAACATGCGAATACTCATAATAAATAAAACGATTTTGCTTTTATATGTTACGCCTATAATCCTACTATTATTTTCTGTAGAAAGATATATTCATAGAGAAAGGCCAAAGATGAATATTAGGTTCAATAAAAAGTCAAACATGAATTGAACGGACTCCATATTACACATCAAAATTTCAAATTACACAGACGGAAGTAAAGACTAAGAACATGCAGGGTGCGCTTTTATTATTTCATAAGAGTATAAAAATATAATTAAACTTGAAATACAACCATTCAGTGATATTTCTTATTTGATTTGGATGTTTTATTTTGCCTGCTCTTTAAAGTGGACGAATCGATAGTAAGTTTCACATAAATTTGATTAATATCGAGTTTCTTAACAATAAATAAAATTACGACCGCTGACACGTAAAGTCTCACACACAAACGATATATATATATTAAATAAATGTCGTATACACCCCCTGCTGTTCTTATTTTAAATAAAATTATTACATAGAACGTCTGCTGTTTAGAACAAGAGGTGTAACACCTATGTCAACAGTAAAGTAAGGCTGAACTTCGAAGGTATCCCTAAAAAAGGGGAAGTTTATGTTGTTTTTTTTATTTATAAATATATATGTTTGTGTGTGTAGTAAGAGATATTTTGAATTTTCAACCCACCACCCCATGGCCTAATATGGTTATGGTTGATGGACAGTTTAGAAGAAATATTTTGAAATTCACGAGTACGACCAAAATAGCTGATTTAAGTTAATAAAATTTGTATCTAGTGTCCTCCTAAAATCTGCCATATTTCACTAAATTACACCCACAAGGGCAAATATAAGGGAGAGAATGATTATAGTGATAGAGTTGCATTAGCAGATTTCTCTTAAGGAAAATCAGCTATTGAGGTTGTACTCATGAGGCGATTTTCGGAAAGTTTTCTCAAAAGTCCATCAATCCTACCCAGGATATGACCAGAATGTGACTTTCCTTTCAGAACGTAGGAAATCTACTTAGTTTGAGGAGCCCCTGCGTGACGAACTTTTTAAATCGGGGGCGCTGCTCAGTGGTAGCCCATTTCTGTAATAAACAGATCTAGACTTGATCTAGTTCGGCCCGACAGATTTAAACCACACGACACTTCTCTAGCCAGCATGGGACTAAGGATTTTGTTTAATGAGGTCGTCGCTAAATAAATACCTATTGCCCTTGCGGGAATCGAACTCACCACTCTAGGTTAGCAATGTGAGATTGAATGGTTAACGCTTTAACTCTCATGGGTAACCTGAGCCTTGGACGTTAAATGAATCATTTAGCTTAGTGGATCCAAGGATATATAAGGATATATATTTCCATTGCCACCCTCCCCTTAAAATCTGCGATTGTTTAATAAACGGCTGAAACTTGTTGTTGCATAATTAGGACTCCTGAAGAATCCTTTCAGTCCATATTCGACCTCATATCGTTTTCCAGTGACCACAGGGTATTCCTTTTGGAATTTCCAATGAAATACCCTACATTTTATGACGGATTCTTGTAGAAAATCAAATTCTAAAACAAGTTTACAAAGGTGAATTTTTCAATTTGGTGCATTCATTAGCCGTAAAATGCTCAAAACCTTTATTTCATAAACTACTCATTTTATTGAAGGATACTGATACATAAAAGTTGTAGCCTACAAATTTATTTTCAAAACAAGTCTACGATAAAAGGAACGGATTCAGAAAAAAGAAATTAAAACGAAATAACGCAAAAGTATTCTTAATTGAATCCACAAAATGTTTAATTCAAAGAAGATAACAAAAAAACTTTCTTAGAATTAATTTATTTTAAACTAATTACAAAGTAATTATTTGTAAAAGGAATACATTTTTCCATCACTTTAGTTTCATGTAAACCAAAAGAAACCAGTTTTTTTTTCTTTGCACTACAATACTTGCAGCTAGTACGAGTATCTACAAATAATCGAAAAAGTGTCCTTTCACATTTATGAATTTTAAAAGACAGTATCTGAAATCCTTTTGGGCACATTGTATTTATGTTACTAAAATTGAATTAAGCTCAAATCTGGTTTAATTTTTAATGCCATCAATACTTCAGGTAGAGATGTGTTTTTTTGAAGCAAACATTTATTTGATTCATTCAAGAATACTTTTGTGTTATTTCGTTTTAATTTTTTTTTCTGATTCCATTCCTTTTCCCTTAGACTTGTTTTAAAGATAATTTTGTTGGCTGCAACTGTTATGTCGCATCACTCTTCTATAAAATGTCCCGGGCATGAAATAAAGATTTGTGCATTTTACGGCTAAAGGATGTAAATAAAAAAATGTTCTCATATAAACTCGTTTTAGAATTTGATTTTCTACAAGAATCCGCCATAAGCTTTATTTATTTAAGCAATTGCAGATTTTAAGGGGAGGTGGAACGGGATGGGACACCCTATATATATATATATATATATATATATATATATATATATATATATATATATATATATATATATATAAAAATTTAGGGGAGTGTGTGTGTGCGCCTAGTGTTATTCTAGCAGTGAATTCATGTTTTGCTTATGAAAACCGTTTGTTACCTGCAAAGGTCACGGGTTGTATCATAGAAGGTTAAATATTGAATTATTAGCTAAAATCAATGTTTCTCGAACTGTTATTGTGTTAGCCGATTGCCTGAGGGCATTGTCAGCTGTGTGCCGAGTGCATTTTGCGCTTGATCAAAGGGCTTTCCGCTTCATCTTGCAGCCAGCCTTGTTATTACTGGTCGCGTTTTACATAAGCCTCTGCCACATTAACTAACGGTATAACATTTACCCAAAGGAAAATTTGAATCGTTGTGTTAATTTAATTATTAATAGTACCTCTGACTAATATTAGCAGATTTCCTTTAGGGAAAATCAGCTATTTAGGTCGTACGATTTTCGAAATATTTCTTCGAATGTCCATCGATCCTACCTATAGTGCGTTTCACTTCGAGATGGCAGTAGATCTGGTGCGCTGTTGCCAAATCTCACTCAAATCCGCCAAATTTCTGAAAAACTCGGGAAAAATTCTGAAATGTGCAGAATTTAATCTTCTATCGGCCTATACTAAGAATAAATCAACGAAACAAGATACACAATCGAAATAAATTGTATTGTGCCAATTTTTTACCAAAAAATTTAATGGAAATTCTTGTTTCTCTCGTCACTGCGATCATATTTTTTAAGATATTTGTTTGAAATTCTATACGAAGTTAGTTTATGTTATCTATATTCGTTACAAGGAACAATTTTTTTTAAAATGTCATTCCTTATCATGTTTTTTCCATAATAGAAATAAATATTGTGAAATCCAATATTAAAAAAGTAGCCTGCGGGGAATTTTCGTTCTATAATAGTTTATTATGTTTTGTCATAATCCTTTTAAAAAGGACAGTTCAAATTTATTTTTGAGCCTCCTCCGAACATTATGGGTCGATTACAACTGATGCAATTAATGTTTGTATGTTGTGCGAGCGTCGCGGACTCTCAAGGAATGAGTGGAGTTGAACCTCTGTCAGACGAAGAAACAAGTACTGATGTTTTTATATAGCACCTAATATAATATTATATTTTCTTAATATAATATTACATTTTCGTGCTTTTTGTTTTGATTGTTAGGCATGAAGCATACTTAAGATTTTGACTATTTTGGCCAATAATCTAAATGGATAGTTTTTTCTTTAAACGTTAAATTTAATAGGCTTCTTCTCCTTGGCAGATGGGCTAAGAAATTAGATACTCTAAAATTAAGTTGCTTTCAATAGACATTTTTGAAGGTCATTAAAGATTTTTATTAGGAATTTCTTTGATTAAAATGGGTTTATTTTTTAATTATGCAACTATAATTATGATTATAATGAATAATTATTAATGGATTAAAGATATATATTAATATTATTGTTATAAATAATCATCCCAATCCTGTTTGTTCACAGTCCTCTATTGCTCTCAGTTTATAAAAGGCCTTAACTCCAATTTTTGTCGAAAATTACATTTTGAAAGATATATTTAAGTTATTAACTTCAAATCACATTAAAAAGATTAATAAAAAAAGTGCTTCCCAGTAAAATTTACAATTTCTGAGTTGAGGCTTTTTAAATAATCATGGTAGAATAGACAGTTATAAGAAAGAACGGGAGAGCGGGCGGGAGAGAGCCGGGGGGTCCAGCTCTCCTCGTGCCGCGACGCTCCCACAACATATAAACATTAATTGCATCAGTTGTCAGCGTCCCATAATGTTCGGAGGAGGCTCAAAATTAAATTTGAATTGTCCTCTTTAAAAGGAGTATAACAAAACTTAATAAACAATTATAGAACGGAAATTCCCCGCAGGCTACTTTTTAAAAATAGGATTTCTCAATTTTTATTTTTATTATGGCAAAAACATGGAAAGGAATGTCGTTGAAAAAAAAATTGTTCCTTGCTACGAATAAAGATAATATATACTAACTTCATGTCGAATTTCAAACTAATATCTTAAAAAATAAGATCACAGTGACGAGAGAAACAAGAATTTCCATTAAAAATTTTATGTAAAAAATGGACAAAAAACAATTAATTGCAAAAACAGATTTTATTTTCTTGATAAATTTTTAGCATAGGCAGATGGAGCGATAAATTCTGAACTTTAGAGAATTTTTCCCGTAAAAATTGGACAACTTTGAGATATAGCGGCAACGTCGCACGGAGGGAGGAGGACAGAGCTATCTAGCCAGGCATATGCAACAGGGAGACAGAGCACCCCATTGAAAATACATACTGCCATCTCGAAGTGAAACGCACTATAGGAGTTGACGAAAATGAGGTCCGCTCAAAACTGTATATGTATATATATATATATATATATATATATATATATATATATATATATATATTTGTCTGTTACCGCTTTAGCAGTCGCAATTATTGTTTAATCGTTACCAAACACGGTATTTAGTCGTTTTATATAAAAAGAACTGCCGAACTCCACTTCCCAATAGAGGTGGTCACTCCGGGAAGTTAGACCGTACTCCCTTCGGGGAAGGCCTATAAAGAGTAAAACATAAGTAGTTTTATAAAATTTTAAAGTATATAAGTAATATTATTTATTAGTGCATTTGTATTTTGTACCTTATAATCATGTATATATTAATTTTGTTAACTATTATTTTTCACATTTCTCTATATAATAAAGGCTAAATTCATTTATTCATTCATATAAAAAGAAAGATCAAGTTCGTTAACGGCTGAAATCGGACCAGGGGGAGTTTAGAGGGTAGGAGTTTCGAAAATTCGAAATATCTCCGTTACTGTACGTCAGATCGAAAATGTGTATGTAATTAATCCTATTGCAATTTAAAATATCTATAAATGTTGTTATTTACATATTTTCATTATCTTTAATATTAACCGAGATATTTGCGTTTTTTAGTTTTCAGCCTTCAGTAAACCCCCACTCCTAGCCATGTCATATAAACAGTAAGCTGTTAAATTATGAACACTTTATTTGAAGCCTAAATAACAAATATTGTTCTCATTGAACTTTTACGTCATGAGATAAATGAAAATACAGGACGCAAGTGGAAATCTGCTTAGTTAACGCAGCCCCTGCTTGACGGACATTTTTATTACCTTAGTAATATAACAAGTAATTAAAGCTCATGATCAAAGTAGTTCCGAAAGAATCATCTACTCCACGTTGCATACCCCGTCAACCAATTATTAACCAAGTGGTTTGGATGTGTTGTCTCTAATAGAGAATTGGGCCTCACTGACATCCGTGGGTCAGCATCAAACTCTCCAACTTGAGGGTTGTCCAGCTAATATGTAGATGTCAAATTACTGATTCATCTAAATGAAGTTCTCATTATAACTCACTCACTTTTTATTCACTACCGACAATACCACAGGACTTTAGAAGCTAACTAGTGAAATGTGATTCTCTCATGACGAGAATCAAGCCAGCACCTACTTTCACAATACCTTTCTCAGAGTAGTTTGTGTACTTACGCCCGAATTCGGAAGTCATAAGCAGCCCTATTCAGAATTAATAATTTCCGTTTAGCTAAAGGAAAATTGGCTTCGGTCATGTGATTTAAGAGGCCAGTCTTAATAAACCAGCAAATCCTTAATGGAAAGAGAATGTTCCTGCGCCCACCTGGGCGCTATACTACAAAGAAGTCTATGCAAGTTGGCAAACTACAAGTTATAGATGACAAAAATCTGTAATTGGCAGAAATCGGATATGAAATAGTGGGGGGGGGGGTGTACAGATTGAGGATACTCAAAATTTTAAAATATTTCCGTCATTTTGAGGTGAATCATAAAATATTATACAATGGTTAGCAATTAATAATCTACGTTTGGTATTTTTCCTAATTCAATTACTGAGCAAGACTTGCATTCTGGTTTTCAGCCTTCAATAACCCCTCCCTCGCCACCATAGTCAACGGTTTTTTTTTACATAGAAATAGGGAATATGTGATTACAAATTTGTTATAACAGCCCGTGGGAAATCTGCTTAGTTTACGGAACGCGTTCGTGAGGGAACTATTCAATTTTACCCAATCTCAAAATCCCCTCTTGCCCCATTTCTTTCTAACGAAGAAGGAATATTATCTGTCGTTTTACTTGATGCAGTTTAATGTCGAGTATCGAAACGAGTAAATATAAATTTATTTCTGGAGAGATTGATGATCCTTGAATGTACAGTTATGACGTCTCATTGAACATTTATCAGTGAAAAACTACTTACACACACACACACACACACACACACACACACCACATGCACACGCTCACATTACCTCACGTTCTTCATCGCCTAGGTAAGCTATTTGGATTTGAAGACATATCTTTTTTAAAATCCTTAATAGCAGTCAACAGCTCATTAGATAAATTTTCAAAAACTTTAAAAACCCGTCTTAAAAGCTTTCAAAACAGTGTATAAAACTGTAACCGAGAAATATACGATGTATTCACAGCCTTTAATATACCTCATCACAAACTTTTCAAATAACCTATGATTCCACTCAGTCCTTTGTGATACGACAAATACATTTCCATTAATAACACATATCTAGGGTGACAGTTATTATTTATCCAAAGTTTATAGTAAAAAAAGCACGAAAAATGAAATAGCACGAACCAAATAAACCTTGAACATTAGCGTTTTATATATTGTATAGAATTTTATTGCAAAGTCATTAATTTTCAAAACTCACTAAAAAGGGAATAAAAACTTCCTTAATGGCTCAGACCTTTTAACGGTAAAATATGATGTCGACAGCCGACAGGAGGCCATATTCCAGCTGCCACCCACCACGTACTCTAGCGTCCAAAGTTTTAACGAATATCACAACCCAATTCATAAAGTATAGCTATTGACCTCCCGCATTAGGCTAGCCATAAAACCCACACTAACTTTGTTTAAAACTAGATAAAAACTCAGTGGCCACATATATATCTCGACTAACATTTTTTAATGCTTAGATAAGAACTAGTTTTTAATCCATCTCGTAAAACTAACAAGACGAACCTATATACATGAGAATCATATTGCTCTGAACATATTCCAGGTATTAGTGAAAAACTATTGCAAGGAAAAACATTACTAAGACAGTGGAAATCGTGTTTCACGGGCTAATATTATCTCTAGTCTATTAGAGGGAACACGAACACAATGACAGAATCACGCACATCACAGTATGGTCTAATCAAAATAATATTCTATTCCCAGCATAGTTATACAAAATAATATTCAGGGGTCACAATAGAATGTTTAAATATTGTTATATAAATTTAGTTAAATTAGAAAAATGTCCATTTGAAATGAGCGCAAAAGAAAAGAAATATGAGTGCTTAGATATTTATCAATGGTATTTTGAAATACAATGATAATTTACAATTTGCTCGTAAGTTAGTAGAAGAAAAAAAAGTAACGTACGTGAGAAGAGGAAAAATGCATATTAAGAAAGTTCGATTGTTTTTTTTTTTTTGGTGTCACGCAAGTTTACCGATTTACACCCTTTATCACACAACCAAATGGTAAAATTTCTCCAAATTATTCAATCTAGTTATTAAATTTATTGTTGCTGCTCGGCGATAACAATAGTGCAAAATAAAATAAAGTAGGAACTAATAGGAAAAAAACCTATTAAAACAGGAAAAAAACTATTGAACGGAGAAAAGTATGAAGAGGAAACAGAAACAGAACACGAATAATTGGTAAAAGACAAAAACAAAAAAACGTAATGAAAACAAAAATATTTTATAAAAGTTAATAAAAATGTAATTAGTAATTTATAATAAATAAACAAAGATTTATTTAAAAGTTTGTAAAAAGGATTCAGAATTTCACACATACAAATACACACACACACACACACACACACACACACACACACACACACACACACACACACACGCGCGCGCGCACGCACGCACGCACGCACGCATTATTAATTAAACCTTTATGGCTATACTTCACTGGAAATAAGACTGCACCAGAGAATAATGCAATGACAACAAGAGAGGGAAAATTATATTAAAGTTTTTACTAAAAGTAATGGCCTTCTACATGAATGGCGAAAAATTGTGTACTGAGGACCAATATCGCCTCGTTGGGGAGTTCATCTAAGCAAAAAATGGAATACTTGACGCACGGAATGTGTAACTAATACTTTTTATTTATTAACGTCCACTTTTTGAAAATAAGGCTAATTGGGGTAAACTAAGTAGAATTCCCACCTGCTTCAGTGCTACTCAGATGTACGCATTCCACGTCCTGTTCTAAGCCCCAAGCGTACGGAAGCCAGCACTCTGTTTCTCATCTTCTTGCCAGGCGTCAACCTCCATTTCTCGCACAACCTACAACATGCTTTTGTGTACCATATTGGGATAGTAGTAGAATAGTATCCATCGACAGCAGTTATTAAAAGCTCATAGTAGCCAAACTCATCCTTTATCTAAGCTATCCTTTTTATTGCGATCTTTCAAAAGTTTTTTTGTTTTCCCATAGAAGAGGTATTTCTTGCACACTCTGGAACTATATATTTAAAACTTAGAATATTAAAAACTGTGTACATGAGTGCATTATAAAATGTAAGAAATATTATTGCACAGCATATTTATAGTTGCAATGTGAGTAATGTTCTTCTCAAGGAAAACCAATTTCACAAAGAAATACGTAAGTAAAAAAATTTACTGGAATGTATCTTGCATCGGATCTATTAATGTGAAAGTTTCCCCCTTCCTTCAATAGACTTCTGAAGACGATTTTCATTTTTATTAAATCCAATCATGTCCTTACTCAGAAATAATCCTGTCAATTTCACGCCTCTATAAACGCTTTTCTGAAGGCTCCATCGAAGGCACAATGGAGTGGGCCGATGGTGGAGGGAAATGATTTAATAATTTATTCATGAAAATTTCATTACGGAGGGGAGTGAAAGAGATTAAAAATGGCCCAAGGGGGGAAAATATAAATAAATAGAAGAAGAAAAGAACCGTTGAAGTGGCGAGATTTTGATGACCCGTGATTTAAAAACATGAGATAGCACGCTATCAGATAAAAGTTTTAAAATGATAACGTCTAGATCAACATTTTCATTTTAATGTATTCAGCACTCGGTAAATGTATACATTATTTAATTTAATCAATATTGAATAGCTATACAAGGAATTAACAGCGTAAAATAACTAATGGATAGCAGCAAATGAAAAGCTCCGACACGCAGGCGCTAACCTAATCACTTTTCCCATTAGCAATCTATCAAATTTTGAATCATGAACATCAGTTTATTCCGTAGTATGAACAGAACTTTGTTACTGCTACATTTATCGAAAAAGTGTAAATAGAATGTCGTAATTACAATATAATTTTTAGTAATGAAAAGTACTAGATGAACAAAGCAATTTGAGGCTTCTCTTTAAGAGAGATATGCCAACGAATAAATAAATGTGGTGTAAGTGGACTGTATAAAGAAGTAATGAAATATAACTAATGGATAACATGATATATTTTAATGATTACAACTAAATTGCCTGAAGGGCCATGGTGAATATTAATATATAAAAGACAACGCTGCATGTGCACTGGGCCCTGGGCAACATGGCCGATGATGGCTGGATTTGATGTTTGTTTCTCCTGTATTTTTGAACATATTTGTTATAAAATGAGGTACCTCATTGGCCCGCTGTGCTCTCCCCCCGCCCACACTCAGCTACTTTCGTGGATTTCTACTCCATAGTGAGAATTATCTTGTTTATGCAAAGAGTACTGCTTTGCGGGCTTTATGACAATGTCGCCATTTTCTCCAGACTGTCTTTTTTTTTCTTCTACAACGTGAGCATGGAGGTAGTCGTTGGAGCACGGGTTGCTAGGCATCGGCTTTGATGAGCTGCTGGGCATGAACTTTGACGTAATTTTTGTTTGAGCATAAGTGCCGTAATCACTAGTTGGAGGTATTCTTAAGTTATAGATGCCAACAGATAGAGTCTTTTGATGTATATTAGAAAATAAAAATTCTTGTAATCTCATTTTCCGATAACATAATGCTAGGTAAAGAAAAAATAATATTAATGATCTTAAAAAGCTTCTCGACAGACTGTCATGACTTCACAGTTGAAAGCTGATTAAAAAGACAACAAGCTATATCATAGTGCGGAGACAGGAATTGACCAACCATCGTTCTAGAAATTCATGACATAATATAAGATGTTATTTGTTGATGTCCAATTTGTTCTATTAAGACTTATTGGGCTTATATATAGGTTAGCACCATATTATAGCCAGGGTGGAACAAAGGATTTTATACAATGAAATCATTATTAAAAAAGTTCCTATTGCCGAGGTGAGAATCGAACCCACAGCTCTAGATTTACCAAGTGAGATTGAGACCACCGCCTTAATTCTCGGCCCCTGATTTAAGGCCAACGAAAACCGGGTTGGTAGTGGACACAGCCAGGCTCAACATCGGTGAACTGGCTAATCATCTTCTTAAACTCTAGCCTATCACATTTTTCTTTCGTCCTTTTTACAAGTGTCCGCCATCTTTATCCTTTTCATAAATCCCCACCAATATTTTGATAAATGTCCCGTGACGGCGTATTTGTGTTTACTGCTACACTTCCTACTCATTCCATATTTCGATCTGGTCAAGAAGTCCCTTTTAGAGTTACAATCAAGTTCAAAATGCTTTAAAAATCCCAACTTCATTTTGAACTAAGGGGTTTAAAGTTTCTGAGCAGTCACAATTGTTAGTGCTCTGGTCAGACTTAACATGGGTCCTCTTGCAGGAATGGTAACATCCGTATTCCTATTGAAAGTCACAAAGTGATTTCCTGAAATTTCCTCCCATCTTTCAGCATAATAAAATTCTGAATTTTACTTCCTGTGGCTGTTTCTATTAAATCCCATTCTTAATTCATTTGTTTCTAGTCCTTTAGAATACTATGTCTTAAAAACTATTGAAATCACTATTACATTTGTCATTTTGTATGTAAAAGATTAATTACAAAAAAATTTAAATAAACATTTCAATAATATGCTATTGAACATTAGAAGTCAATTTCTCTTTAATGTGCACTTTTGAATTCTCCATGGGACATCGATATCATAAAAACATTATAAAAAAAAAAGACCTCAGAATTAGAAAATAATTTTAATGAACATAATATAATTTAGACATACTCAAAATTACTTCACCTAACTATAGCATGAGATTTAAAAAAATAAGTCAGTAAAGCCAGAAATGATTCTCACGATCTTACCTAGGGTGGGAGAGACCACAGAGAAAAATAACATTGCCTTAGCTCCTCTGAGAGCTCAAGTGGTGAACCGATCAGAAATGAGAGTTCAAAGAACCAGGCTACAAAGAGATTCAGATGAGATAAAAACAGTTCGCTTTATGCCCTTGCGTTTAAAATTGAGTAAATACCAGCATTGATCTTAGAATTTCCTCATGAGGACTTTGAGAGTTTTCACATTCCGTCGAGAACTCAAAACCACTTTATTAGTAATTAATATAATAATTATAATGCAGCGAATAGTGTAAATTAAAATTGATTATAACATTTTTTCTCGTTTAATTGTCGAGGACTACTACTAGAAATTAGCAGAAGAATAGACTTTCATTTTCCAAGAAAGTCTATTATATTCTGGAATTACCTACTGTGCTATAAATCATGAGCTGAACAAAAACACACTTTTAGAAATACTATAAATTAGCAACTCTCCTATCACACTTAACATATTAAACATAAATTTACTATATAATATTTATTTGTAAATAAGTTTATCAGTTCAGGGAGGGGAAGGGAAAAAAAAGCATTAAAAATATATTTCCTTACAGTGTGGCATTTCAACATACAGAAGTGACTCTTTAAGCAGTAGGTTCGACGTAATGTAGTTCAGTATAAATACATTATTTACTAAAGTGATTACAATACAAACAAAAATATGTAGTATTTCAATACCTGAGAATGTTCCAAAAGTCTAGGAATCATTGTAAAACCATTTCTACTTTAAGGCCCCCCAAGAGCCCAACTATTCTCAACATGCTTCCTGAAATAATTAACTAGAATGCACTTCCTCATACTTCTAGACACTACGGTCATTCCAATATCTGAACTTCAGCCAACAGAGATTAGAAGTCGTTTTAGAATTTTACGTTCGTAACTGCAGTAAGTGAGTCTAAAATAAGCAAACTTCCCACGCGCTGAAATGGCACACTTGTAATGCCATCTCACCATACATTCTCTATTTTATTCCGTAATAAGTAAAACTTCGATGAGCAGTGACGGGAGATGAAAACAAGAAAGTAAGAATAACTTGCTTAATATTTGAGTTACGAGCACATGTATTGAAAAGAATTACAGAGCAACAATGGTTAAACAACATTGAATCTATAACATTTTTCTATCTGGTTCATATTATCGGGTATATTTTAAATTTTGGAATCCCCCCCCCCATACACCTCGTCCGATTTCATACATTAACTTATATCGTCTAGAGTTGAATGAGAAAGTTAAACATCAAGTATGGTATAGATGGAATAAACTTTTAACTCAAGTTCAAGCCGTTAAAGATCTTGATCTTTACTTTTACATAAAACGATTAATATCGAATTTGGTAACGATAAAAAAAAAAAAAACGTTATATCGGTAGCAAGCAAATATATATATATATATATATATATATATATATATGGAAATGAAATATCACGAAGTTTTTATTCAGGCCTCCCTTATAACCTCCACTCACGTTGAACCTAAAAAAATTAATATAGCTTATTATCATGGAAGAATTAATGCTAATTTGCATATAGAGTTTTGTTAATCATTAGTTCCAAATAAAATTTTTGGCTCCCACTTAATTTTTTAGGGTATATATCAGTTATACTTTATTTAACGAAAAAAGTGAATATAAAAAAAGTTACTCTAAATAACAAAATAAACAACTATTATTTTGTGCAAATTTGCCGATAAACCAATAGGAAACCAAATATCGCTATTTTTAATTTTAGGCCTTCCTTACAACCCACACTCCTGCTCCATTTGCCGGAATGATTTGTGAATCTAAACCACTCAAGGTATTACCCACACACAAACACAAAAATTCATTCTAATCGGTCCAGCCGTTTAGGAGGAGTTCAGTGACATACACACGTACACTAGAATTATGTATCTAAAGATATACATAGATAGATAGATAATAGATAGATGGATACATAGATAGTTAGATTATAGATAGATAGATGGACGTTTAAATATTGAGTTTTAGTGGCGACTAAACCAAAATTGCGACCTCTAGAGCGTTAACAGACACTCTCTCTCTCTCTTTATATATATATATATATATATCGAACCGAATCGATGGACATTTAAAGAAATGTTTTGAAACTTGCACCAGGAGTACGACCTCAATAGCAGATTTCCCTTAATGGATAACTACTAAAAGTGTTGGTTACAGTGGCTGCAGTGAAGTAGAGCTGACTTGATTGAGATCTAAGTCGAGGAACGGAGGAATCGATTAGATCCAGCCCAGAGGACCACAAACTCAGCCATTGGATCAATTCATCGCCACGACTGACACACACCTCTCTATTTCACCCTTTCTCTGTCTACCAAGTAGAAACATCAATCTTATTCACTTGGCAAAGTAATTCTATAAGAATGTCCGTATTGGAAGTATTCATTAAACAGCATCTCCTAACGGCTGACTAATAAGACTTTGCAATTAACAATAAAGATGGCATATATATTCCGCCTTTGATTAAAATAGTCTGCATGACAAACTCTGGAATGGAAGTTAAGTGCTTTGAGTTTAAGCGAGTGAATATTCGCCCAAGCCAAGTTTAGCAGATTTCCCTTAAGGGAATATATATATATATATATATATATATATATATATATATATATATATATATATCTGGCTTATTGCTCTAGCGGTTGCAATATTTGTTTAATCATTACCAAACTCGGTATTTAATCGTTTTATGCAAAAAGAAAGATTGAGTTTGTTAATGGCTGAAATTGGACAAGTGGGAGGGGGGGGATATCAAAAATTCAACTTATCTCCATTACTATACGTCAGATCGAAAAATTGTATAGAGCCAATCTTATTGCAAATGTAATTCTCGATAAATGTTGTTATATACGTTTTTGCTCTATCTTGATTATTAACCGAGATATTTGCATTTTTTAGTTTTGGTTTTCTGTAAACCCCCACTCCTACTCATGTCATATTGACAGTAAAGTGATATATGATGAAGCACATTATTTGAAGCCCAAATACCAAATATTGTTCTTATTGAACTTTTACATTTTGAGTAAAATGCAAATACGTGGATTACGTGGGAAATCTGCTTAGTTAACGCAGCCTCTGCGTGACGAACTTTTTAGTTTACGCAGAACTTGCGAGACAGACTTTTCCCCCTTTATTTTATTTAACCCATCAACGGCAAGAAAACATACCCAGTTCATGATACTTTCAGGCGAAATCCACTTATATTAGTTAGTATAGTTTAAAGAAACATTCTCTCCTCCTAACTCCGAACTTAACAGAAAACAGTTCGTTAGGGTGACAAAAGGTAGATGTGGGTCCGAATAAAGATGAGATCTGACGGAATATGCTGCTCACGTGCCTATGCCAATATATGTACATACTCACCAAACTCGGAGAACCAAACTCAGCTTGGTAGTCAATATACTCTCTGATAATTAATTTGTGGGTTCTCGTGTAATACTTATTTTTCAATTTTTAATATGAATAATTACCCCATATCAATATATATTCCCTATTGATAACTTTGTCTTATTTCTTAACGAATTAAGCTCACGAATCTGATCCTACGTGCAATTGATCAATTATAATAATTTTATAATTATAATCTAGGAATAGATGTTTGAATCTGATTGCTAGCAAGAAATGAATTGATAAAATTAAAATGTTTGCTCCTTTTAATTACTGCAGCACTTTCGGTTTTTGGCTGATTCCCTGATAAGGAAAATTCATGAGTGCATAGGGATCTGACACATATGAAAATCCAAACTAAGCACAACTTTAAACTCTTCCAGGAAGAGATGTTTATTATCTATTTGTTATACCGCTACTATGGCGATTCATCTTTTAACATGTTTGAATATAATTGTACAAAATTGAATAAATATTAAAATTTTTAAAAAGCTAAATTTTAAAAATGTACAAAACAAATAGAACCATGCCGCTACAGTGGCGATTTATCTTTTAGCAAGTTAGAATATAATTTTACCAAGTTAAATAAATATTAGGGTCACAGGTTAGCCACGTGAGTTAAAGCGTTGAACTTAATCTTACATGGTAAACCTAGAGTGCCGAGTTCAGCAAAGGAAATTATTTAGTGACGGAATTCATTAAATAACATCCAAAGTCCCACTTTGACTAGAAATGGGTTGTTACCTGTAGATAATCCGTCCCAACTAGCCCTAGTTGGAAAAAAGTGCACTTTAATTAATAATAAATAAATAAACATTAACATTTTTACAAAGCTAAGTTTTAAAATGTATAAAATAAATAGAATGGACAAATTGTTAGTATATTTACAACATGAGGAAAAAACAAAAACAAATTAAAAGAAAACTATAAATTGTTGAACTGGAAGGAAGCAAAACTTATATTCTACGTATAATAAACGTGGTTCGCATAATGGTAAATAATAGATTTTATATTTCATCAAATAATCCATTATTTCTTAAATAATTAAAAACATCATCTATAAAATGGCTACTGTCGGCAAGTAGTTCGCATAAATTTGTGGGCCATGAGCACGTTTTTACTTGTGTGCAGTCAGTTAGTATGTGCCTGAAGAGGCAACCAGCAGATGATTAAGTCAAGAATGAGTGAAGCATACACTTCTTCTTTTTACCTCAGCAACAAAATCTAAGAAAACCGATTTCCCATGAGAAACTAGACGGTTGAGAAACCAATTGTTCAGAATCAATAAAAAAGCCTTGTCATCTAAAAAGTACATTAAAATTTAGAGTGCACTTGCTAGAGAGGTCTGTACCGAAGCAGCCGGGGGAGTCTCCTGCCAGGGACACAGTCTAAGTCAACCGCTGTTTTGGTACAGGCTACACTTCTCTGGCCAGTCACTGATGATGGAGTTGGGTCTCTGAAAGTGCACTATGCATATTTAAGTACTTTGTTGAGGACACACCCTCTTTATTGATCCTGACTAAGAAAAGTGGTTCCAATCTAAAATATCTGGGCGTCAAAGGGGCTTCTAAAAGCAATAAACATCCTTTTTTTATTTTTTGGAAGGGCAAAGTTAGGTCGTTGAGCCATGTATGTGAAACTTATGCTACTGTAAAAATTGTTTTTGTGACTCAACATTTTTATCACGTTCTTAGTTAACTCTTTTGTCATTCAAACATATTTTCCATGATTTGTATCCTGATTACAACCTCTGCGGCTGACGAAGAGGCATCTCAAGGATAGTAAATTAATGTTTAAGCTTCAAGAAGAAGAATCATAATGGGAAATATTTAGGCTGTCCACTATCTTTGGGCTCCAGTATTTTCCAAATAAAAGGACAGTGAGAGGAGGAACATGACTGGAAGGATAGAAGTAAAGATAGATAAACTGTCTGTCACCCTTGGCGAAGTTTTTATGGCTCCCAGGCAACAGGCAGTAAGAATCTGCTATACACTTCTGTTGCACTTCTGTATGGTTTTCTCTGTGTTAGTCCTTCATCCATATATTATTCAGTTTTTATTTTTGTTTTTCTTTTATTATATATCCCATTACATTGCAATTTCAGGAGTAGTCTCCTAAGCATCGTTTAAAGTTGCATCTCCCAGGGAAAAAAATGCTTTTCCTTCACGCTACGGGGCTGTTAATTTTGAGAATGCTATGGCTGGTTAATGGACATACTCTGAACAGAATACCGTTTTAATCCTAGCTGCTCAATTCTATATTAACTGGTCTAATAGATTTAAAAGTCCGTCACTCTGAGGCTGCTTATACTAAGCAGATTTCCGCAGTGAAATTTTGCATTAGATAAATCTATATACTGCTAACACTCACCACCACTATGAATAAATATAAAGAGAGATGATATATCTTTCAATCAATTTTAAAAACATCCCAACGGAAAGCGTCTGAATTTTAATCAAACAGGTCTACCAACCACCCACAGCTGAACATATAGAAAGAATTATCCATCACCGGGGAAAAAACAATTACCTACTGACACATATATATATATATAAGATATTAATTTTATTGAAAATTATTTACTGTATCTATCACTGTAAATTTATAATGACTCAGAATAAGTTTTATATCAATCACTAGTTTTTAGTAGTCCAAGAACTTAAGAGAGGGGGTCAACAGAACATATGTGCATGTATCTCGTTTAATAAAGGTCCTTTGAAAACAAAAATTGGCATTTGAGCTTCGAATAATGTGTTTTATTGTATAACAGAGTAATGTTAATGCGACAAGAGTAGAATTGGGGCTTTGCTGAAGTCTGAAAACTGAAAAAATGCACATATCTCGGTTAGTATTTAAGATAGAGAATGCATGTGCATAAAAATATTTATAGTATATTTAATTTTTAATAAGGTAGGTTCTATGCAATTTTTTCATTCCGAAGTATAGTAATGGAGGTATTTTGAATTTTCAAAATACTCCCTCTCTACCCCCCCCCCTGGTCTGATTTCAGCCGTCGATTTTTAGTTTTGCGCGAAACATATATATTGAGTTTGAAAACGATAAAACAATAATTTCGACCGCTAAGCTAACAGGTATATATATATATATATATATATATATATATATATTCCCCTAGGTAGAATCGATGGACATCGCATCATTTCAAGAAAAATTTCGAAAATAGCGTAATGAGTATGACCTCAATAGCTGATTTTCCTTAAGGGAAATCTGCTAAAAGAATCATTTCAGAATGGCCCGCCTGACGCTTTAAACTTCCAGTATATGTAATAATTGTATTTTTAGACCCTTTGATGCCTATTCGTATTGTAAGTTCCTTTAAGGCTTTTTACAAAGGGAAACATACCTTTTTTTAAAAAAAAATCCAGAGTGGCTTTTCTCATCAAATGCATCACAAGGGTTGAGAACTGTGTCGTAAAGCAGGTGAGAGAGAGATGGGCGGACAATAGGGGAAACCGGAGGGTATTGTTTGGAAGTTGGAAGGGAACGGATGACGGACATGGACTCTGGAAGTGGATCGATTTCAATAGAAGGAAGGCAATTAGGAAGCTGATGGGGAAATATATGGGTCTGGACCTAGCCAGCGGGAAACCCGCTTCTTCACCTCTTTTCCAACTAGAACTCATCCAATCGTAAATCAATTCTCCCCCTTGCTTTCTGGGGGCTCAGTCTTAAACCTATAACTTCAAATGTGCCCTCCAAAAGTTTATGAAATCAATTAATACAGAATGGAATAGAAATAGCTTTTCCTATAACTTATTTGTATTAACTTAAACACTTTATACTTTTTAACCAAAATCACTTTTATTTAGTTACTTTTTCTCAAACAACCTTTAACCTTGCACTAATACATCTCTCCTAAACATATAATCTGCAAAACATATGTTCTACATCACTAAGAAAGAATGCTTAAAAATAATGATCATATTTATTTGTTCATTTTACTCCAGCGTACCTCTATAGTATTATTGCATCCTTCTTACAAGGTAGAATATTTCAAGTGAAAATAAACAACACTCTCAGCACAAACCAGGATATCAGAGCTGGCGTCCCGCAGGTTGAAAATTGTTTTTTAGCTACATTCGCAGATGACACACTCCTCCTCACTCAAGAAGAAACTCTAAACTCTTCCATACTCGATCTAAAAACAGCTGCCAACCAGGTCTCAAGATGGTTGAAGAAGTGGAAACTCTCGGAAACCCCGATAAAACGCAGGCCAAGTTTTTTGCTCTTCATCGTTTCAAAAACGAAGATCTTCCTCAACTGATAATTGGACATCACTCAATCCCTTGGACTCCGAAGGACCAGAGCATCCGCTATCTCGGAGAACATTTTGTCACACGACTTACATGGCGTGATCATATCCACATTAAATTGCAACAAGCACACACACGACTTGCACAAATATATGAACAAAAATACACCACTGAAACTGATTTCCGCAACACTACTTTACAAAACACTCATATCAACACACAACACTCTCTAAATCAACATACGCATGCCCAGTCTGGCTGGGCATTAGCAACACACACACACAAAGAAACTACAATTCTTCCAGAGCAGAGTACTTCGAATAGCGGCAAATGCTCCCTGGTTTGTTAGGAACAGCCAAATCCACAGGGAATTGGAGGTTGCTCCTATTTCAGTTCACCTTCAACAACTTGTGAGGAAATATGGCAGCCTTCCGATGTCAAGTGGAGCTCCTCATTATAATTTAGGTGCAATGACTGAAGGACGACTACGTCCGAAGTTGTACCAAAATATCTTAATTTTGTAACAAACCTTATAATAACACTCTGTGTATAATACTTATGTATTGGTCCAAATAAATTTTCTTTCTTCGTTCTCCTTTGTTCATTTTACTTATCTACAAAACAAAAAAATAAATTCGGGATGTTCATCCAGGATCCATGTCTATCATTTAAAATATCTCCAATCGCTTACAAAAGACCTAGTTGAAAATACGCTTCAAGTAGGGGCTCTCAGTAACACCAAACTTTTTCAACTGGTCAAATGATGCACACCCTGGGAAGTCTAAAAAATAAATGATCGATTTCATAATAAAACTACCACTACTCTTTTATTTTCAAAATAAATTATTTTAGTTACTATATCACTTATATATGTACAAGAGTTCAACAACATGGATGAAATATCACATTTTGCCATTCGGCAAAAAAATAAAAGTTTGTTTAGATTAAAAGCCCCCTATTTGACCAGTCTTAATGAGTCAATTAATATTCATTGTTATAAAAATGAAGGTACACAAAAAAGTCTTCTAAATTTATACGAATAAAAAATTTATTAATAAAATACATACAAACATTACTTGATATACATGTAGTTGATAATCCTTATTGCAAGCCTTTACTCTTTCAGTTTGACTTGAATTTCCGAATTCCCTTGTGGAATATATAGAATATATTTTCTAATGTCCCTACACTTACTGAAAATACTTATTCGATAATAGCACTGAAACATTTTAGTGTTTATTAGATGAAATAAACTGGTCCCCAAACTACATAAATGATAAATGAAATAGTTTATGGGAAAAAAATGTGCAACCTATTTTTCATGTTAAATTTTCATATCCTGCCCTATTTTTGTACTTTTATCACTAAAGTTAAAAACATCTAGAAACTATAACAGACTTACTGAAGGTACTGAATTAGCATTCTTTAAATTCCAATTATTGAAATATAAAATGAAATGCACAGTATCCGTACAGCTATTGCGAGTATTATTCTAAACATAAATTCTACGTTTTTATTATTGTTTAACTCTAAAATTTACGAACAAATATAATCATTTGAAAATGATGAACTTCTATTCAATATCATCAGAACAAGACAACCGCAAAAAATACGTCTAACGGAAAGTATTCCATATGAAATAATATATTTCTTTTAAAAAATAATTAACCATTCATTCAACTGAACTACTTAAAAAAAATTATTTTATTGGTAAATCATTTTTATACATTGGTTCTTTTCAGTTATTCTGATTTTTTTTTGTTTTTTAGTGTTATTTAACAATTATTTCTTTCGTTCTGTAATCTTTCTTTCATTTTATATATTGTTTTGTTTTTCGTGATATTTTCCAGAGCCAATCCACCTTTGCTACAGAGCTCTAAATACGAATTATCCTATTTTTTCTGTTTCTTTGGTAGATATTGTGAGTTTTAGTATTACCAATATTCATGGTGGTAAGTTCATATCTATGAATTTTCCTTGTTGTAAGTAAATTAGGTTTTATAAATAATTGCCGTCCAGACAAGCCGTCCACAAGTTACTTTTTAAAACAAGAATTAGTTGTAAGGAATTCAAAGTCAAATAGGTAAAGTTATAGCACCCTTTGATGTGGTAAAGATGTTTACTGTGCTGTATTTGTTCCAGATCCACCTGAGGTTGAAGCAGATGAGACTTGGATTCACTCCGGACTTGGAATCCAAGCTGTCTTGATTTGTACAGTTTACGCCGAGCCGCCAGCCGAGGTATGTTTGCCTTGTCAACAGTTCAAACTTTTCTAAAACAAATAAGCTTCGTCTTCAAACTCTCTAAGTTGAGCCATAATTTCCAGCCTGTTCAACTTCTCTGCCAGTATGAGCTTAGTGCAATTTGATAGTTATTTCAGATGTAACGGAAAGTGTTAAATTTTACTACTGCTGTGGAACAATTTAGCATTGTGACCTACTAACGTCTTAGATAATGTAACACTTACCTAGTCTTATAACTTAATAATCGTTGATACTGGACTTGTTTGTCAAAATTACTTAATCCTATATTGCCTGATTTACGTCTTTGTCTCTTTAGTCAAATCCATGTAACCTTTAGTGTCAAATGATGTTCTTTTGTGTAAAAAAATGACACCGATTCAAAAAAATATGTTGAATTTCTTAGATACTTTCTCTACTACACCCAACACTGGGGCCCATTTTCTTCGAAAAATACCATCATAGTCTCGACGCTGTGTCCCTCTGTCAATTATGCTCCTCATATATTTTTAACATCAAGTAGTCATTTCAAAAAGTTAGCAAGAATTTCTTGATTATTCCTAATCATCATTATTTCGCCTCAATCTTTTAGCAGATTTCCATTAAGGGAAAAAACTTGAGGTCGTGCTCATGACGTGATTTTCGAACATTTTCTCCAAATGTCCATCGATCATACCCAGGAATGATATGTATGTATATATTTGTATAAACGCTTTAGGTCGTAATTTTTTTTTGATCGTATCGCGCAGCAGCAGGATATTTAAACGTTTTATGTAAATATAAAGAAATTCATTAGCAGCTGAAACCAGGGGGGGGGGGTGGATTTCGGAGATTCGGAATACCTCCGTTATTATAAGTATGATCGAAAATGTTCATATAGCAAATCGTATTGCAAATTAATTGTTCTAAAATGTTGGTATGTACGTTTTTCCCACTATTTTGATTATTAGCCGAGATATTTGCATATGTTAGTTTTCGGCCTTCAGTAAACCCCCACTCCTACTCATTTCTTAATAACGATAAGCTGTTACGTCATGAAGAACTTTACTTTAAGCCTAAGTGCTAAATATTGCTCTCATTTAACATTTATTTCTTCAGATAAATGCAATTACATGAAGTGGGAAATTTGCTTAATTAACGCAACCCCTGCGTGACGGACATTTATGCCAATTTTTACTTTTTAATTTCAAGCTATAACAGCCGGCTGAAGATATAAACCAGATGAAATGTCTGGCTGAATTTTCCGTTTCATTGTATTAACACATTTACTTTAGTGTTTTAGCAGATTTCCCTTAGGGCATTTTGTTATTGGCAGAAATCGGACATGAAATAGTAGGGTTATAGATAGGGTGGAATTCGAAAATTCAAAATATTTGCGATATTATTTATGAGTCGCTTCGTAAAATGATTTAGAAACGATCTAGTTAAACAATTGATGGCCTACGATTGTTGTTCTGTGCATTCTTTTCTATACGCCCCCCCCCCACTGCCTTGTACTCATCGGTTGTTTTACTTAGAAATAGGGAGTATATAGTGAAAGGAGATCACAAATGTGTTATACCCGCACTTAGGAAATCTGCTATGTTTACGCACCCCCTGCGTGCCGGACTTTTTTATTACGTGGTTGGAAATGTGAGAGGTTTATTCCACGTAGTAAGTAAAAAAAAAGGGAGAACTTGTAAAAGATACCTTAGGCGTAAAATATTTTCAGTCACATCCCTAGGAAGTTGGGGTTGCTGCTATAACTCTTCCAGGGATTGGAAAGGTCCGTAATCTGTCTTTCTGCGTGTATTGGGAAATATCGGGCGATTACAGCGTCCATCTTCTTTTAGTCCCTCGTAAAGCAACCTTCTCACTGGATAACATGGATTAAATAGGACAGAGGGCAAAGGATGTTGAAATACGGACGTCCACAGGTTTGCTCATTTTTTTATTCGGCACTTTATAATACCGAAATTGTTCATTAAAAAAAATCGTAAGATTGAGAAATCTGTAATTGGCTCGTCTTAGCTGAAGAGGTGGTCTAGAGAAATAATTTCTAGATCCTTTAAATATGTTTTATACTGGAGCATTAAAAGTCAGTCAGGGAATTTTGGCATGCTGAAAAAACCTATCTAGTATTTGTTATAAGGAGTCTACGAAAAATACGAAATTATTCCTAAATGAACATAAATAAGTAAGGACAAATATCGGCCTTTCATTGAGTGCAGGAGCACTCAAAATGAGGGTCCTTTTCACAAATATTTGAAAACGTTGGGCCTTCAGGAGAATATTTTCTAGAAGAGGACCTCCAATCTTTAAAAGTCATCTATTTTCATTAAAGGTTAGCCATGTGAGTTAAAGCGTTGACCTTAATCTCACATGGTAAACCTAGAGTGGCGAGTTCGATTCCCGCCTGGGCAATAGGAATTTATTTAGTGGCGGAATTCATTAAGTAGAATCCATAGTCCCACCCTGCCTAGAAAAGGGTCATAACCTGTAGATAACCCGTCCCAATTAGCCTTAGTTGCAAAAAGTGGACGTTAATAAATAATTTAATTATATTTTTATTAATTGCCTCTCTTATTATAAGTCTGATTAAAAAAAAAAACCATGTAGCAGATTTCTCTTCAGCTATTTAGGTAGTATTCATGTCACAATTTTCGAAAATGTTCTCAAAGGTCTATCGATCCTACCTAGGTTTCGAAAATGAGGACCGATCAAAATTATGTTCATATATATATGGTGACCGTTTATTATTACACAACGTGGACAGCATGCAGAGTTGATATGGCAGCCGACGTCCAGCTTTCCAGCTTATCCAGCTACTCCGCGACATCATCTAGTTTTGGGCTAACTCTAATTTAAAATTGTATTTTGTCATTCAAATAAATTCTAAAAATGTAATATAAAATAATAAAATACGAGTATTGTTTGTTTTTTTAATATGATTTGATAATCATGTTTAAATGGGGCCCTCCCGATAATCGATAAGTACCATTAGTTTTCAGTTTATTGCACTTAATGTGTTCACAGTTTACCCATCCAAAAAGGACAATCGGAAGTGTTTACCAATTTTAGTCACCCTATGAAAAGCAGCAGACGAGCATACGAATATGTATTATATGGCAGAGTTATGGAATATACCTCTATAACTAGCTCCATCTGTTAATGAGTCGTTATGAGTGTTTGTCGAAGACGTAGAGATAGGTCGGAGCTCAATGCTGTCATAATCCAGACAATATATGACGAGAAATGTGAGAGTGGAGGAGTAATGATTAATAAATGGTTACCATATGGAAATTGATGTGTCGTCTCTCTACCACCCCCAGGCGGCCATCCTAATTTGCATATGCTAATAATTGCAATCCATCTGCTCTCTGTTTCCATCCTTATACAATAATAAGCAAAATACCAAGTGGATCCTGTTACCGGTGAAATTGCTCTGTTGTCTAACAGTTTATTAAGCTTTGAAGGGGGGGGGGGGCGTAGAGCGAGTAATTAAAATAGTGATTGGGTCGGATGAAATCTTCTTAGAGAATTTCTTGTTTTGCTACTGTAGCATATGCTATATGGTTGCTAGGTGATGAAACCTAATGCAGCATATGCTAATGGTTGCTAGGTGATGAAACCTCTGCTACTGTTATCTTGTTAATAAATTAGTTTGGGTTATGGCTATACTCAATGAACTTTTAGTATTAATACTACAGCTACTTAATAATATGTTTAGGGTTTGAGTCCAACATACTGTAAGATATTCACAACCACAATGTAAACCGTACATCAACTACTTTTATCCCGACTCAAGAAAACAATCTATAATATCATCTATAATAAAACACATGTGCCTTAATACCACATGAAACACTTTTAGCTTATGTATAACAAAACATATGTTTTAATATCACATCCAACACATACAAATTATAAACTCAGTAAATTAATCTCTTCTCATCCTCAAATAATGAAAATTTTAAAATAACGCCTAATTCATTAGAAGCTTTAACAATATTAGATGTAAATATTTGAATTACCCTATTATCCTATGAATGATCAGCTTCAGGTAAAACTTATTCCACTTAGTTGTTATATTACAAAATAATTCTAATTTATTATAGCAACGAAGATTCATTAAATATTATGCTATTCCTATTACAGAAAACTTTCGTTTGTGGCATTTTTTAAAACAATAAATGTGGTATATTTTTCTTTCTACAAGGAATCCCTCTGAAAAAAGTGTAGTAAATTTTTCACCTAACTGATACCTATCTTATTTTTATTATATTGCTGTAGTGAATCTGCTTATTTTTACATTTTTAATTAGCATTACATAACCCTAATGCATTTAATTAATAATATTTTAACCTATTATATTATTATTATTAATTAACGTCCACTTTTTGCAACTAAGGCTAATTGGGACGGGTTATCTACAGGTTACCACCCATTTCTAGGCAGGGTGAAAGGATTTCATTTATAATTTAACCTATTATATTTTTTTTTTATTTATTTGGAGATTCGCAGCTGTGGCGATGTTCCTCAGAAAAAAAAACTGTATAAAATTAAAAACAAAACAAAATTAATTTAAACGAAAATAAAACAACACAACAGAAATAGAACAAGAAAAACTGAAATGCAACACAAAACAGAAATTGAATACAAAAATCAGAAATGCAACACAAAACAGAAACTGAACACGAAAAACATAAATGTGACCCAAAACAGAAATAGAAAACAAAAGTTGAACAGAAAACAGAACTGAAACGAAAAACAAAAATGGAACACAATACAAAATGGAAAACAGAAATAGAACACAATAAAGGAATAAACAAAAGATAGAATCCAAAACTAACTACAAAAACTAAAAAGTGTGAACTGAAAAACGAATCATAGACTCACGTTGGATAATAGGGAAATCAAATAAAAAAAAATATTAAACAAAATTTAATAAAAATAAATAAATTGGAATATGTATCTAAGATTTGTTAGATTATTAATTATTAATATGTTAGGTTATTAACATATTATATTATTAATTCTGAAATAACTTTTATATGATGTTTAGGTCAATTTTTTTCGTATTTTGTTTAGTTTGGTTGTAGTGTTATTTTTTGTAAGTACTTTCCTTGTTTTCAATTTTAGCATTTTGTTATTCTTTCTTGATTTCTATTTTTGTGTTTTGTTGTTAACTATTACTTGTTTTCTTGTATTTCTTTGTTTTCTATTTTTTGTTCTATTTCTATTCTATTAGGTGTTTTCAATTTTTTTCTTATATTTGATATTTTGTTTTTTGTTTTGAGCAATATTGCCCTAGTTGAGGAGCTCCGAAATACATAAATATACATTATTGGATACTACACACAATATAGGTTTATTTATCTGGCGATTAATTGTTGCTAAGGGTTCTCAAACAGTACAAAGATAGTTTTATACCAGCTCCCAGTTTGAGTAAGACAAGCGTGTGTTTGCCATATTTGAGTCCTAAGTAAATAGCGGATATAATGAGAGACAGTTAGTTGTTTAGAATAATGCAGGATAAATAATAAGGGTCTCTGGAGAATGGAAGGTAACATACATTTCTGGATAAACATAGCGTTTCAAAGCATACGAGTCATAAACTACGAAAGCTATTATTAAGGACGGTCAGAACTAGTGTTAAGATTGTGATTCCAAAAACTAAAACTAGAATCTACTCCAACAGTGTGCCGGTTAGAATGAGATTCATACATTCCTTTCTACATATTTCTGCATTCAGAATTGGAGAGATATGGAATTCACGAACAGGGGAGAACTAAGGGAAACACAAACCGGCTGCATTTCATCCAAATCCTTAAAACAATTGCCCACAGTAAGCCACAGGGATAGAGTTAATTTTCAGTTCACAGTTGTAATATATGATGACCATTTTTCGAAAGATCACATAAAACAATGTCAACATATTGAGGTAAATTCATTTAATAATATATTAGCAAATATGCAAGTACAATATGAACTTATATGCAGTATAATGCTACTCGATGACGAAATGTGTGTAAACATTGTTCGAAAGATCACAGTAATAATTTATATATTTATGCATATAATAAGCTATTTTTCGATTACATAGTCTTAATAAGGACGTCATTCAGTATGGTATATAGTGGGGTTAATTTTCAAGTCTGCCCATTCAAATAATACTTATGAAACCTATTATATTACAAAAATTCAATCCATGGATGTAACTCAAAAATGACCTTACCAAAAGGAATCTTGAGTTATTCAAGAAATTATCAAGAATTGTAACTTATGGATTAAATTTGTGTTTGTCACTTATCTTTATTGCCAAATATGTCGGAGGAGACGGCCATCGCTATGTACTATTGTGTATATTTGGCAAGATGGACGTGACACATGTTGTACGACATTTGACAACCTTGTGGCCATCAAAGCGGTTGCCAAGGATCAGACAGAAGTGACTGTCTCCAACGGCGTACTTGGCTATAGTATTGTTACGAAAATTAAATACATGAAAAATTAAACAGAGATAATTACGTATTTGGGAAGTACGAGGTGGATCAAAGAAGTTGACAGAGGATCGAGGTCGTTCAAGTCCTGTTCTGGAAGGGTCTGGGCCGCCCCTTTGAGGTTTTGCCGCCAATCTATATAAGACACCCTGGCCGATCCTAGTCAGTTTAGTTATGTGCTCATATGTGCGTTCAGTGCTACAGTGCGACTTAGTGCAGTGCGGTTGTGTTTTTATGTCAAGAACAGTGTTGTGCCGTGACTGTAACAGTTTAGTGCCGTGTTAAAGAACAGTGCAGTGCCGTCTTTTTGTGTACTTCAGTGACCGTGAGTGAGTTATTGGACTGTGTAATAACAAGAACAGTAACGCTATCAGCGCATTCTGTGAGTAGTAATTAAGAACAATTAACCAAGTGTGTAGTGTATTGTAAATAAATTGTGCAGTGATAAAAACTGTGAAGCTTGTGTGTGTTTAATTTTGCAATCCAAAAGAACTCTTATAAACAACGTTTATTACTGGTTTTGTAATAAAAACGTAACAATATATATAAAATAAGTCAAAAATTACATTAAAGGAATCCTGTGTTATTCAAGAAATTACCAAGAATGGAACTTATGGATTAAATTTTGTGTTTGTCACTTATTGTTATTGTCAAATATGTCAGAGATGGTCATCACTATGTACTATCGAGTATATTTGTCAAAATGGCCGTAACTCATGTTGTACGACATTTGACAGCCTTGTGGATAGTGAGTTTCCATCAAATGCGGTTGCTAAGGGTCAGACTGTAGCGATAGTCTCCAACGGCGTACTGAGCTATAGTATTATAGTTCACCGGTGAATGTCAACAAACACCAAATACGTCGGTGAAAGATGGAATATTTCATTACATTCTTGTACATTCGGACCCTCACCAGTGTATGTCGACCATTAGTCCATGGCGAATGTCGGCATTCATAAGGGTCGATATACATAAGGGTACTTAGCAGATATTTCGGACATATTCACCAGTGAATGTCGGCATTCTCCAGATTTCGGTGTTTCACCGTAAAATATATACATACAGTAAGTAGTATATTGGCGAGCCAGCCCATTACGACATGTGATCAAACTTAATGATTAAACCTTGCTTTTCCTACCTTCTATCAGCCTATTTATTTGCTCCTTGAGACCGAAAAATCCGTCAGGCAGAGGCTGCGTTAACTACGCAGACTTCCCAAGTGCTTCACCTATTTGCATTTATCTCAAAACGTAAAAGTCCAGTGAGAACAATATCTGGTATTTAGGCTGCATATAATTTGCTTCATAAGATAACAGCATATCGTTAATATGACTTGAGAAGGAGTGTGGGTTTACTGATTGGCGAAAATTAAAAAAATGCAAATATCTTGGTTAATAATCAAGGTCTTGAAAAAAACGTAACGTTGAAAAACATGATTGGTTCGATACAATTGTTCGATCCAATGCATAATAACGGAAATATCAAGAATTTTCGAAATTCTCAGCCTCTACTAACCTCCCCCCCCCTTCTAGTGGTTGAATTTCAGCCATTAACGAACCTGGTCTTAAGTTTTACATAAAACGTTTAAATACTGAGTTTAGTAACGATCAAACGAAAATTGTGACTGCTTGCCCGTTAACAGACATCTTCTATATATAAACATAAAACCTATAGCGGAAGTGAACAATTTTGTTTGGTCCAAAAGACTCAACCGAACTAAATAAAACTCGGTATGTGTATTAGCACTAACGCCTCCATTATAATAAGCCATGCCAACATTTCTAGAGACGGGCAGGAGTGAGGGTTGTAAGGAGGCCTGAAATTAAAAATAGTGATATTTCGTTTTCCATTGGGTTTTCTGCAAATATGCACATGACAAAAGTTGTTTACTTTGTTATTTAAAGTAACTTTTGTTATATTCACTTTTGTCGTATAACAAAGTATAAACGAGATATACACTAAATACTAAAGCGGGAGCCAACAATTTTGTTGGGCACTAACGATTGAACCGAACTTAACAAAACTCGGAATGTGAATTAGCATTAATTCTTCCATGATTTTAAGCTATATTAAAATTTGTAGGTTTGAACGGGAGTGGGGGTTATAAGGGAGGCCTGAAATAAAATTTCGCGATATTTCATTGTCTATTTGTTTTTTGACAAACGTGCACATAACACAAGTGGTTTACTTTGTTATTTAGAGTAACTTTTGTTTTATACATTTTTTCTGGAACAATGTATGAAGCAAGTAATTAGCGTAGACATACTGATATACTCAACAATTCTTTCCAATATGAACTACCAGGTACCTCACCTGGAAAAATTAATTCAAATCTATATAAATATTCTGTCCTTAATAATTCAAATCTATGCTTAATACACAGGGGTTGGGAAATATGACAATATGGAGGACAGTGAAGTCTTGCATAAAAAATTAATTTTATTATTAAAAAATTCACAGCAACGACGGGTATACACCCTAAACACTGGGACGGGTAAATGTCAAAATATTGTGCAAAGTAAAGCCTTGCCAAAAAAATACCATCACCATTCAGCCTCAAATGAATTCCCGGGCGAAGCCGGGTATCTGAGCTAGTATATATATAAAATTGTAACCTCTGTCTGTACATTGATTTTTGTTTCTTGAAATGTCACGATAACTTTTCGTTTCACATGTCCTAGACACTATAACTGCATTTTAGCAGATTTCCCTCGAGGGAAATCAGCTATTGAGGTTGTACTCATGACGGAGGAATTTTCGACATTTTTCTTCAAATGTCCATCGATCCTACCTAGTAGATGACGAAAATGAGGTCCGTTCAAAACTGTATATATATATATTTGTCTGTTACCGCTCTAGCGGTCGCAATTTTTGTTTGATCGTTACCAAACTCGACATTTAGTCGTTTTATGTAAAAAGAAAGATCAAGTTCGTTAACGGCTGAAATCGGACCAGTGGGAGGGGGGGGGGGGGGGTTTAGAGGGCAGGATTTTCGAAAATTCAAAATATCTCCGTTACTATAGGTCGGATCGAGAGATTGTACAGAATCAATCTTATTGCAAATTACATTTACTATAAATATTGTCATATACACTTATTCTCTATCTTGAATATTAACCGAGATATTTGCATTTTTATGAAGTCTGTGGTCGGGTGTTGTTCGACGTTTTCCTAAGTCTCGGCTCTGGCGGAAGCTTCTTCTAACCTTACTTTGTGAGATTTATGCAAATACGTTCTGTTCATCCGCTCCTCCCTTCTTTAGTTCTTGGACTACTAAAATTTGAGTTTTTAAAATATATATTATTCTTACAATTCAGAAGCCATTTCAGTTGGGCGTTTATTAAAATTAACTGAAAGATTTCTCATTACCGTTTGTATTTACTTATTTATGGTGGTGTTGTGTTACCAGTATGCAGATTTCTCTGTTGCTAAACTTCACATAGGAAATCTGCTTAGTTTACGCAATCCCTGCGTGACGGACTTTTTATAAATATTAAAATCGTAAAAAGGCTTAAATAAAAAGTTAGGCCACTAATTTCCTTGAATCATTCTTAATAAATCTTCATTTGGCTGGATGTTTTCTGAAATAATCTCAAATAAAACCTGGTGTGTTAAACTTCCTTGCTCATTTAAATTAACAATGAATCAAATTTCATTGAGTGTTACAGTTTTTAGTATTAGTTCAGTTTACAGTATTAGTTTCTAAATATTATTATTTTTATGATGTTATTAGAAGTTCTTAGCTATGTTAAGACATTGAATATTTATGGCCTGTCAAAGTTATTCAAATTTAGAAACAAGCATTAGATTTGATTTTTAATTTGAGTACTTTAACCGAAACATTGGGTGTACATTAGATTGAAAAATTTTATATTAGTAGCAAGTAGGTTCACCTCTAGCTTGCATTGCAACGTCCATGATTGTGTTCTAGGATTGAATGTAGTCACCAGAAATTTCATTTCACCCTACAAAATTGCTGCTTGTAGCCCCACAAGAAATTATAGAAACTTACTCATTATAATTTGAAGTGGTAGAATAATTAAGGAAACAGTAACCAAGGGCATCGTAATCACCAATGTAGTAAACCATGATCATGGCAAGAAGAGTCTTATGAAAAACGTTTGTACCCTCAAAAGAGAATCACAAAGGGTGCTTTACAATCAATGCAAAGCTATTTAGATATATAGCAGACCTGATACCATCTGTGAAGAAGGGCAGAATGTGGTAGCTGGGGAGTGTTGAAATAATGCAACTTGTCGAACTGCCACAGAAAATGGTATAGTGTAGACCTGGAAAAGAGAAACCCCTCGACAATTATGGCTACATGGAGATTAATAGAAGGATGATACTTTGTCATAAAAGGAAAGAAGGAAGAAAAATTAGACAAATAATCAACTGAAATATCCAAGAAGATAAAGTTAGCTTCTAGATGGGACAGCCACCAAGAATGAGACTACTGGGTGAGAGCACTACATACAAAAATTCCCCTAAGGTCAAGTGGACAAGTAATTTTAACAAATAAATAAAAACAAGCTTGCCAGCACTCCACATTGATAAATGTCAGAATCAATGAGGAAATATATTTATATATAAATAAATACAATTATTATTGACGAATGGACCACCCATAGTTCATTCATTTATTTAATAAGTACATTGACACCCATTTAATCTGCCAGTTGCAGCCATCTCACTAATGCTCATTATTCTAGACATATAATTAAAGTTGAATGACAAAATGTATAATTAAAGTAATTTATTCACTGTAATGGACATTATGTTCCAAAGCCCAAGTTGCCTCTCTATAGGGCAAATTAAGTTTTATAATTGACAAGTGTCTCTTATCAAATTCCTTTGACCCTTCTGTCAGCTTTTATCTATTTGATAAACTAACTGAGTTTCTCATCTAAGGCAATGTCTCTCACTAAACTATCACTTTCATTTGAAAGTGTAATTCATCATTGAAAATAAACTCAGTGAGAACACTACTAATACAAAACTCAAAAACGAATAGAATAGGGGAAAAATTAAATAAAAACTAATAGAAATGAAAAAAATAAATAAAAAATTTGTAGAAAGGATTAAATTAATTAATTTTAAAATCATTGATACAAATTAGATTTACTAAAGTATAAGATTTGAAAGCAGAGAAAAAATAATTTGATTCCTCAATATGATTCAAAACTTCCTTTGATCATGTTGCTTTAGATCACACCAGCAATCACTGCCAATTGTATCATGTATTCGCTATAAAAGAGTAAAGTTGAACAAGCTTTATTATTTTAAAAAGAAAGTATTAAACATGTCAATTTATGTTTCACATATTCACTGAAGAAAAAGAAAAAAAAAATGTCTATTTAATATAAATATTTTAATATCTCGTACAACTAATAATTTTATGCATTAAAAAGAATTTTTGTAATCAAAACAACTGACATGGTTATGATGAGGCTTTGGCCAGTATAACCTAATGAATCTTTTATAAAATGAGTTTGCCTTGGACAGATGAATTTAAATATATTTTGGTATAGATCTGTAAGTTTCTGTTTGTCATCTAACTGTTATTATGTTATTTTACTATCAAGTTTAGCTTGGCTTAGAACTAGAAATATTTTGCTTATAAATGTAAAATGGATTTTGCATACAAGCTACGTTTCTACTTCTTATCATGAACCACCATCTATTCTTAACATTTAGAGATCTGAAATTCTACTGTCAATGTGATCAGTAACACTTCTTCTCTGAAAATAAATAAAAATGTGTTTAAAACGTACTTTTTAGAGCAAGGAAACTTTGGTTTTCATAAAGTTGTATTAAATTGATTTTTTCGAATGCATTGCCTCATTATTAAAGCCCTCATTCTAACAGGTCAGCTAGTTGTACCAGTACTCAATATTGGTAAAATATTATGGCAGCTGGTTTGCCAATAAGAAACAAAATACTTACAAAGTTACTATTGAAAATTTATTATAATCTTTGTGATCTGATATTTTTTATTTTCTTATATATATACTGAATTACATTCTTCAGCTTTCAGGTAAACACCAATTTAAAAAAAGCCTTGCAGTCTTTTTTTTTATTATAGATTTCCCATAAGGTAAATTAGCTGTTCAGGCAATATTTCAAAACTATCTTTCCAAAATCCATTTATATGACCCAGGAGATGATAAAATAAGGTCTATTAAAATTTATATATATGATGACTGGAGACCCATCGAAAAGTAGCAAATTAAAAACAAATCCCTCTGTTGCAAAGGATAGCCAACTACTCTCCGATGAAACTCTTTCATATTAATATGGCCTAAAAAATAAAATATATATGTTAATCAAGAGGACATCATTTTTGTGTGATCATTACCAAAATTAATATTTAAGTGATTCATGTATAGCAAAAGATAATGTTTGTTAACAGACAAGGTGGAAAGGGAGTAAAACGTCTAAACGTCAGGGGCTGCGTTAACTAAGCAGATTTCTCAGGTGTGCCACGTATTTGCATTTATCTCATAACTTAAAAGTTCAATGAGAACAATATTTGGTATTTAAGCTTCAAATAGAGTGCTTCATAACATAATAGAATATTGAAAATATGAGATGAGCAGGAGTGGGGCTTTACTGAAAACCGAAAACTAAAAAATGCAAATATCTCAGTAAATAATCAAGATAGTGAAAAAATGTACATAACAGTATTTATAGAATATTACATTTGCAATAATATTGGTTTTATACAATTTTTCGATCCAACGCATAATAACAGAGATATTAAGAAATTTTGAAATTCTCCCCTCTAACCCCCCCCCCTCTCCCCCTGGTCCGATTTCAGCCATTAACGAACTTGATCTTGTCTTTTGTATAAAACGATTATAAATCAAGTTTGATAACGATAAGACAAAAATTGCGACCGCTAGAGCGATAACAGACACACACATATATACAGTTTTGAAGGACCTCATTTTTGTCATCTACTAGGTAGGATCGATGAACATTTGAAGAAAAGTTTCGAAAATCGCGTCATGAGTACAACCTCAATAGCTGATTTCTCTTAAGGGAAATCTGCTGAAACTTGGAAATTTCTGTATTATTATGAGTTTGAATAAAAATTGTTATTAGTGAATCCTATTGTAAATTTAATTTTCTATTTCTGAAGTTCTATGCAATTTTCTCTAATATTAATGAAGACTTATTCAGTTTTCTCCAGTTTTTACTCATCACACAAGCCAAATCATTAGGATGAATTGTTTTCATCGAAGAGTAAGAGTGACAGTCTAGAGAAGGGCAAAAAGATTTGAAATACATCCATTATTAGCACTCGGATTGGAAAATGTTATATAATCATTATTGTAAAAAATGTAATATTCTACAATTGTTGTTTAATTTACTTTTATTTGACTCCAATATTGACAGTTATTTGATTTTTGATTCAGAACTACTACACAACAACAGCCCATACATTGCGACAATCATGAAACACCTCCAACAGACACATCTTTTCAACTACATTTAAAACGTTTAGACTTTACGAATTAGAATCGGCTCTCAATAATATACACTGGAGAAAATGTTACCGTGCCTTGCGACCTACGACTGTAGATATTTTAACAAATTTTTTTTTATTATAAGGTGGCTATACCAACTTTTAGTTTTATAATATGAGAAGTGTGAGTCGCTAAAATTTCGACACAACTAAATAAATAAATAAAATAAATGATTTTTTTTTTTTAGTTTTCAGTCTTTAGTTAACCCCTACTTCTAGTCATATGATTTTCACTTAAACGACTGTATCAATAAACATCTCGTGTCCAGCTTAGATTTCAGTCCTGTTTACTTATTGCAGGAGAAATAAAGAGCAGAATATGGGATAATGTTAAAGAGTAGTATTGCAGTAGGTGGGCAATTTCCTTATTTTCAGCACTTGCTGGACAGGCTTTTTAATCTTTGAATATAACTAAAATAAAATAATTTGCAGGTTCGTTGGTATAGATCAGCTCTAAAATTGGATGTGACAGATGATCATGAAACCGAGAAGAGAGGGAACAGGCACAGGCTAATTATAGCTCATGTTGAATCTCAAGATTTGGATAATTATACGTGTGAAGCTCAAAATAATCTTGGAAAATCAAAGCAGTACATAGTCTTATCTGGTAAAACTAGCTAATTATTCATTTTTATTTCTTTAAACCATGAAAATATAGTATTTAAATTGTAATGTTAAAATCTCATATTTAATTGACGAAGAAATTTTATTTTTTTTTTTATTTTGATTCAAAACTTGCTCTTCATGTGCGATAAATTCTGAAGCTAAGGTCATACAATGTTTACAGATCTTCAACACTATAGTTGAAATTGTCACTTCACTCTAAATCATAATATTTAATTGTTGAAATAATATCATTTTGATTAATTTAATATGTTTCTGGGTACAGAATAGAGAATAATGTTCTGACATTGTAGCTTTTATTCTCATTTCATGACATTTTTCTTTATATTAATACTCAATTAAATTATTCTAAAAATAGTGGCATTAAAGTCTCTCCTTATTTTTATGATATAATAGAAGAAATCGATGATCATAAATATTGCCAGTTTTAAATATTTCTTATATTATAGAAAAATTATTTAAACACACAAGATCTCTGACCTTGGTTTCATAGTTAACAAGGTCAGCACTCTTAACCCTCCCAATACCATGGGTCCGGATAATCACAGACTACCACGGGGTCCTTGCGGGACCCCACTCTTTTTTACGACGTTTTTCATATAAAAACATAATTTATTTGGATTTATTAGTTAGGAATATGAAAAATGACTACAATTAATACATACCTATTACAATTTTATTGACTGTATGATATTTATTTATTAAAAGAACTTATTGATTGTAAAAAATTTATTGATTAAGAAACAAAATCCTTCGTTTATTGTCTTGGTTCTCTGATTTGACTCATTGGAGTCATCATTTTACGTATTTAGTTAGCACAGTTGCCGTTTTAAGCATCAATTAGCTTCCCGTTTTTCATCAAAATACGAGAAAAGAGAGTAAAAATAGGAGGGAATACCTTGTTTTTTATTCTCTTTCCTCGAGTTTGGTGACTTAAAACTTTTAATTTCTTTTAATCAATAATTTTTTTACAATCAATAAAATTGTAATAGATATGTATTAAAAAAGTTATACGTGTAGTACCATGGGGTCTCGCAAGGACCCCAAACCAAGTTTTTTTAGAAATAAATAAATTATTAATGGTTTATCTAGTAGAATCTATAAAAACTGTTAGTCCGATCTGATAAAAACCCGATTCAAAGGAAAAGTCACAAAGTAACAATTCAATTGGTCAAGTTTTTCATAAAGTTTTTGTGAAAATTCAGAGAGCTGGGGTCCTCAGAGGACCTCATGGTACTGGGAGGGTTAAAAAAGGATTAGTAGCATACACCATTGTTCTCTAACCTAGATTCCCTAAATCCTCAAAGAACATATTAATATAATTTTAATAATAATAGTACCTACTAACGAATGATTTCTGTCCATTACAGTTATATTTCATTACATTTATGTATCCTACTTTAATGCTTTTATTTCTCCAGCAGATTCAAACAGTTATTCTCTAATATAAAATACATGTTAAAAAAATAAAGTGACTGTTTTATAAACTATTCTATTAAAATTAACATTTTTCTTTTTTTTCTTTTTTTTTTATTGTCAGCTAAAGTACTCTTCACATTAGTTCAGCTTTTAGGGATTTAATGAATGTTTACTTCTAGGAAATCCCAGAGTTGCCATATTTCGGAGCCCTCCGTTGTCAAGGTGGAGAGACAGCTACAATATTTCATGGAGTGTTTTTAGCTATACACCACTCATAGAGCATCGTCTTTTCTACAGGCGGAAACTATTTGAAGGACAATTACCAAACTCCCTACTCCCTGAGAGATGGGTAAGTTGACTTTGACTATGCTTATTTTATTCAATTAATTTTGTTCTATATAATTGGATCACTAATTCTTAAGATCTCTTTGGCTGATGGTCCGCACAGCCTTAGTGGGAGGACATGTGGGCACATGCTTCCGCATTGGAAGCATTATGGACTAAATTTTTATTAACACCATTGAATTAGCTACTCATTTATCTCCCAATGCTAGTTTGGCACCCAGGGAGAAAATAAATGAATTGTTAATTCCACAGTTAAAAAATAAATAAATTTTATTAAAGTTTTTCTCTAAATGAATCGACTCTAGCTTTAACAAGCCCATTAAGCAATGCCTTACTCCATAACACACTTGCCTACCAAGACCCCATATACTGGAACAGCTACAAGGCTTAAGAAAAATAATATTAAATCATTTTTTTTAACTCGTACTTCATCCATCAATAGTTGTTTCTTCATTCATATATTTCCAGATTATGTTTTCTTATGGAATTTAAATACATATGCTATTGTTTTCCTAAGAATATTTAGATACTTATGCTATTCCTATAAACTAGACCTAAACCTATACAACTCAACTTATTACCAAGATCTATAAAGCAATAGAATACTTTCAGTTGTGAGACCGAAATATATTTTTCTCAAGTCCTTATGTTTAAAACCACATATTATTCATCCATCTGTTATATTATTATTATTTATTAATGTCTATGTCTATTTATAGCCAGGATGGGACTAAGGATTTTATTTAATGAGTTTATAACATTATTATGAGTTTATTTATTAGTTTATATCATTATTAACCCTAGTATTACCGACCTCTCCAAGGTCGCATGGATTACCAAGGGGGGGGGGGGCTCCTCGAGCCCACAACTTTAAAAACCTTTTATTTTGGTTCTATAATTTTTATTTCTATTGGATTATGTTTAATGAACGTTTCTTATGACACCTGTGAAAAAAAAAATTAAAAAAAAAATTAAAAATAAAAATAAATTAAAAAAAAAAGTTAGGATGGGGAAAAAAGGATGAATTTAAATTAAATGTAATTCTATTCTACTGGAGGAACACATCTAAACCTTGTTAAAATAAAAAGTTATTTATATCTAAGTTATTATAACATTATAATAGAATAATAATTTAAGAAAATATAATTATCAGATTCGTAATGCAATTATCGGTGCTTTTGCACAATAATTTTTTTTCCGAGTGTTTATCCAGGATGCAGTATGGACTAACTGTTCCCCTAGTTGGGAACAACCTAGAAAATCTTCTCTTTTCTAAAAAAGTACCTATCAGGAGCAATAATTATAACCATCTCAGTAATATATTTTTATATGAAAAAAAATTATTTGGGGAGAATATATATATTTCTTTTTGAGAAAAAAAAAAACTTGAGAAGGTTTGTGTATGTTAAAATTACATCAAAGTAATTATTATTTGAGCAATATAATTAATAACACTTGAATTACTAGTTAAAAGTAGTATTAAATATCAGTGGGCTCGAGGAGCCCCCCCCTTGGTACTTAAGTGTATAACTACCCCTTGCATTGCCAAGGGGGGGGGGCTTCTCGAGCCCACACGTCAAAAAAATTTTTTTTCTCAACATAGAAATTTTTTTATTTAATTTTATTGTTATGCCCTCACTCTAGGATGTTTTTCTGAGGAATACATAAAATATCAAAAATATCCCATTAAAATTGGGTGGTAGGGAACAAAAACAAAAAGTTGTGGGCTCGAGGAGCCCCCCCCCCCTTGGTAGTTCTAGGGTTAATATAGTCAGCACCATTGATTTACATTCAATTCTTTGTCTTTGTACCTGTTATTTCCACCATTTCTCCATTACACAAATATAATTTTTTCTGAGTAGTGAAGCATTTTCCAAACAAACTTTTCTTCCTATTATTTCTTAGGTATCAATTCAAAACTATATCATTCTCTGCATTATTATCCATTCATTTGCTTTACCATATACACCTTTATCTTATCTTTTCTTCCTTTATGTGCGCGCGTGTGTGTGTGTGAAGTAGGGAGGAGGTGTGTGAGTGCACTTGTATTGTATAGTATGGAGCCCTATGGATCAGGTTATTCCATCAGAGGTCCACATGGCGAGCAATAATTTTTGGCTACAACACTTTAAAGCACTGAAATTAAATTATAATAGATTACCTATTCATATAATTACAATAAGATAGTTTCCAATAATGAAGGTGGTGAGAAGATAAATAAGCCAGTGTATCCATAGCCAACAGTGTCTCCATTCATAATTATTATTTTAAGACTAATCACTTATTATTGATTATTTTACAGGGAGCCAATATGACTCATTGGTATGTCAGGGAATGGACAGAAATAATTATACCAACAGGATATTCAGACAGCATCACCCAAGAAATGTCATACCTCATAACCAACCTAGAGCCTGCTACCCAGTATGAAGCAAAAGTTAAAGCCAGCAATTCCTTTGGATGGAATCAAATGTCTGATGTGTTCACTTTTCAAACCCGTGGAATAGGTAATACATAGGCATTACATATTGAATATTTTCATACATTATGATTTCTTTAAGGTGGAAGAAAACTCTAGCATTATGGAACAGTTTCATCATAAATTGATTGATTTAGCATCTATCATTTAAAAAAAAAAAAAAAAAAAAAAAACAATTGCTAGAACTGCAGCAACTAACTGCTTCCTGCTGTTTATGAGAACATGTTTGACATATGTTGAAGATTGATTGAGAAGAATTAAAGGATATAGGGGAGTATCAGAGTAATTTCCACTCAGAATATCCTTTTCTCCATTGAGGACCTGCTGAAAATGTGTGCATAAGATATTGACTTCTAACAACTCTTTAATGACTTCTGGTTGGCTTCTGATAGTTTTGACTTGGCTCAGCTGACACCTGGCGCAATTGGAAGCTCAGTTGGCCGACCCGAGTGATAAAATACTTTGCCCCCTATAAAAGGATAATATTGCAACTAGTTGAAAGTAAAATTTACTTTGTTTCATAATTCATATATTTTTGGCTAAGGAATGTAGTTCAATTATCTTAAAAGTTTTAAAACTAACCTTAAATATTTCCTTTAATTATATCCAAGAAAACTCTTTTCAGAATGTTTCTTATGAAATTACACAAGATTGGACAGAAATCTGAAGGTCATTTTACTTTTTTGACACCAGAATATTTTCTATGTTAATTAATACTTTTATCATTACTTTCAGAAGGATTTTCTTGGGAATCATCTCAGCCATCCCACGAAATTTTCTTAAACTCAGGTAAAGAAACTAAAAATAAAACATTTCAATGTAACTCATATGCATTGCTATTTTTATCAATAATTCTTAATAGTATATTTATTATTTTACGTTGAGACAGATTTTGACTTAATAGTTCTGTATATAAATAAATAATTGAAACAGTAAGATAATTTCGGTTGAATAAGTGCCAATCTGGGAGTTCTTATCTGAATATGATAGTTTGCTTGATCTTGCATGGTATTTTGTTTATATTCTTCTTATTGTCAAAATTTTGTACTGTTGAGAATCTTAGTAACAAGATTCGTCAGTTGCCTATCACCATATGAAATGTCTTTCCTGCCCTGTGTACACTTAAAATAGAGAGGCAATTGAAGAGCTTCTGAAATAAGTAAGTAACTTTTGGTAAAATAGGGCAGATTGGAAACATACCTTGAAAATCTTAATGTATAATCTCCTTCAGACAAAAATTTGTTGCAAAACCTGGCCCTTTGTGGGTGTTTGTTATGTGAGCAAACCTGTGCCATATTTACTAGTAAAATATATACTCATACAACCTCATTTTAAAGAAATATATAGAAATCAAATTGAATATTAGCTATTTCATACTAAAGGCAGACTTAACTTTTGAATATAGAGTTTAGGAATTACCAATTAATAAAATATTAACCTCAGATAATAGAAATTTTTAATCTTGACTTCGTCTTAGAAAATCTAATTCTATTTTTCCATTAGTGAGAACCCTACATAATCAAGGCTTAAAATTTAAGCTAGATGATAACCAGAGGTTAATAAACACTCTTAATATTATTGCACAGTTTATATTACCAATAGAAAGGATGCTTCACTACACAGCACCGTTAAAAGGAGACACAGACTAAATGGTGGAGGATTTAGAATACATGCTGTCATAACATAAAGGCTAAGGTCCACTACATAATAAAAACACAAAAACAAATTTATAAATTCAACACTAGAGAAGAGATATCTAGTCAGCTCTAATTGTAGATTTTTTTTATTAGTTATTTGTTTAAACCTAATATTTTCAATATCTTTGAAGATAAATCATTTTTTAAATTATTTATTAACGCCCACTTTATGTTAATATGGCTAATTGGAACGGGTTATCTACAGGTTACCACCCTTTTCTAGCCAGGGTGGAACTAAGGATTTTTTTATTTAATGAGTTTGTCACTAAATGAATTCCTTTTTGCCCAGGCGATAATAGAACTTGCCACTCAAGATTTACCATGTGAAAATAAAGCCAACGCTTTAACTCACACGGCCAAGCTGAGCCCCTAGAAGATAAATAAAAACAATCATACTTAGAAAATGAAGATAAATAAAAACAATTTCAAAGTTTGATTTTTTCAGAAGTACAACAAGGTAAATGTCACTTGTTAGTAAAGAGAAAGAGCTGATTTTATTTTGGATAATAGAATTGTTTTTATGATATTAAAATTAAAGATTGCTTATTATGAACTAGTTTCCCCTGATAATAGAAGTGTATAGTGTAAGTGATTCATTCTCTGCCACTATTTTTATAGGCAAATAGAGTTTATATGGAATATTATGTTTTTAACATTGATCATCAGTTTGGTTTATTAAGATTATATATCTTCTCTTCAAGCGTATGATCCCTTTTATAATTGTATAATTAAATATTGTCTTTTTTTTTTTAATTTTAGACAATGAAATTCGAGATCTTGGTGTAATGGCAGCAGACAGTGGATCCTCTTCCTTCTCAGCTATCACTCTCACTTTTCTCATTACAAATATCATTGTTTCAATATAAATCAAGTTGGAAGAATAATTTTAATGTGAACTGAGGCAGCATTGTTGTTTGTTGACTGCCGACAATTCTGATTTGTAATCATGTCTTCGAACTTCAAAGTTGCGTTTGTATATAAAAGCCATTTAATGGATTAAATTCACAAGCAGGGTTTTCAACATTTACCTTAGACTCATTACTTTGTGAAATCAAGAAATAATTTATTTTGATGATTAATTACTTATGTCTGTATATTTGTATAAATGTTATGTAACATTATTTAATATTATCATTACAGTATTAATAATTACCTCTATGGATGTGACTTTCAATATTTAATTTGAACATTATGGCAGATGAAATGCCATTAAATGTTAGTTACTATTTTTATTATTGTATATTGAAAGTCTTCTGTTATGAGATGTATGTAGTTGAAAATATGTTACTAACGATGAGATATTAGAAATAAGTACATAAACATTAAATAAACTGGTTAATTAATATGATTAAAGCCTAGAATTTTTGTTAGGGTAAAAGTAGCTGATTGGGTCTGGTACCAAATTAGTAAACTGGTACCATTGAAATTATATCACCATGAACTAATCATTTCTTTTTAAATTTATTTCTATTTGAGAAAGAGGAATGGTTGGGAAATATCAGTGTTCCACTATTTTATTAATTTGTTATAACTGCTAAATATATAAAATAATGTTTATATACAGAAAACTTGTTATCCATTATTTTACAATTTAAGGAAGTCATTATGTAAATGTATAAATATTTTCAAAACACAAGATTAAATTAAGAAGTTAATGATTCACTTAAGTCAAGTTTATTCAGAAAATGAACATAGTTCTGTCAATATGTCAACTTTCAATACCATTAACTGCTCAATTTAACCATGCATTGAGGAAGTAAACAGGTAATATTAACTTGGTTATGAATTTGCTGTTCACAACGGACACACCACTTATAAGACAAGACTTTCTCTACTGCCAGTACTGCAACTACCAATTTGCTATTAAATTGATATATTGATTATTAAAAAATGAAGAATTATTCATAAACATTTAATGCAAGACACATATATGCAGAAATTAGAATATTTTAGTAAATAATAACAAGCATTAAGTGCTGGAGAATGGCAGGAGTAAGCAATTTTAATTGACTTATTAACAGCAGAAAGTAAGAGATGTGACACTCAATTACCCCTGTTTTTTTGTTGTTTTTTTTTTTTTTTTTTTTTTGTGTATTTTTCTCATAGTAACCCTATGAGGAGTTATTTATTTGAATACATGTTCCATTGCCACATGGCATATTACACATATGATTATGTTTAAATACATTTTTATTTTACAATATATTTACGTAAATCAACTATCTGCTCAAATATTACATACAAGAAATAAAAATAATAATTACCCCTTTTGTAAAATTAAATAAATAAATTTTATAGTCAGGCAATTAATTAGCTCTACATTTCTTTTAATTAATTCAACCTTGGTTGGTCTTTCTTTTTCAAACTTTTAAAGTAATTTAATGTATTTATAAACTAAGTAATTTCTACAAGGTAACTATGTACTTATTTCTAAATCAAATGTATTAATTTTATATCATAAATCCTAATTCTTATGAAACCTTTTCTTATCATATGTTCACCCTTTCAACTTGTAAATAAAAGTCCTACCTTGCATACATATAAATTGAGTAAGCATTGTTATATAGAACATGTATTATTAAGTTTTGTTAACTAATGCTATGTTTTTTATTTTCAACTGGCATTGTAAAGATCATTTAAATTGTGGCATCTTTGTGGCATTCTGTAGTTATATATTTTATATAGTGAGAGAAGTTTAATTTTGTAATGTTCTGTGATAATTTTTATTTTTTTCTATGCTCTAGCAGCCAAAGTCTTTATTTTTTATTATCTAAGCTGTATTTTATGAATGCAGGGGTTGTATAAGCCACATTCAAATATTTGATTTTATATATAAAATGCTACAATATGAAAAACCGCAGAACACTTAGTGTGCATTATTGGCTATTTAGGATTCCCATTTTCCATCCAGGAGAGTGTGGGGAGGGAGTCCCCTTGAAACTTGCTTGAAAAGAATACAAAATTATTTGTGTATTTTTAATTTTATATTTACGGGTATGTTTCAACCTGTAAATCTCCCCTACATGAGAGGATAATGGCCTAACTTCTCGCAAGGACCAGCCGTACTGGGAAGTGGGGGCCTATATGGTCTTCTTATTTCTAAAATTATAAAATCAAATATTTATTAATAGCATTATTTTCAAAATCTATAAGCTCAGACAAATTTATCTTAAAGTGCTATACATATTTATTAAAAACTTCAATTCACACACCAATTGTATTTTAAAAACAGTATAGCTTGTCTTGAGTTTACTTAAACCCAATTAAAATGTTAACAGCATATCATATAGTAGGTTGGTCTGCATAGTGCTTGGAAGATACTGTCATTACTGCCTATTGACAAATACACGTGGGAAGCGCTTTCACCATCCTCATCAGTTGTACTCCTAACAACAGGCTTGAGTATGGTTCCAAGCTCTTACCACTCGTGCTCAACAATCAGCCAGTGAATGACGGCTTCTATCGACAGTATTAACAGCAGTTTGTGATAGTTACGTATTTTAGAAAGATTATTTTAATGATAAATATAAGATATTATAAATATTTAATTTTATAATTTGAGAAAAGAGAGGAGACTCCCTTGAAGAGAAGCAAGGCTCAAAGGAGTTGTTTAATCAAACTATATATTTTTAATGTATTATTTGTAATTTATTAAAATTGAGTGGATTTACATTCTAATGATTGCTTCTTTACTTCTTAAAATTGATATAATTAAAGTGGGCGGTCAGATGTAGATTATATTATATATTTTTAATGTGTAGATATTGTCTATTTTCAAATTGTGTGATGTTCCATTCTCTTAAAAGTAAATTCATAAATTCATCTATACAGTTTTGGGAGTAGATGGATTATTTTTAATTCAGAATGTGTACACCCCTGTATATAAAAACTGTTATGATTAGCTAGATAACTTAATAACATTCTTCAGTATATTTTTATATCTCTTTTAAAGTTTTTATTTGGGAATATAATTCCTTACTACATTTTATAAAATATCGAAATGTGCTATGCCCTAAAAGTTGATAATAAAAATTAAAGCATGTAGATGATAGAATAATTTTATGTATATTCATGTATATATGTGTATGTGTCTAGATTACATCTGTGTACATCTGTATCCTTGCTGTTTTCCTCGACTTTCAAACTTGTCTTTAGATTACAACCTCTTAATAAAAATATTTTCTTCATGTCTGCTTTCTTAAACTTTATTGTTTTAATCAGAAGAAAAACAAATAAATAAAAAGGAAACAATTTTTGTAATCTGTACAGTAAGTTGAGTTATTTATCCTAATTGGTTGCCTGGCCTTACTTCAAAACGAAATAAGTTTATCCTACCAGCAACATTCCATCAAGGTCCTTCTCATGGTCCAGCTGGGGAACTCAGGTTCATAGCATACTGCACTTGCAAATTTGTTAAGTGAAATATTAGAGTTGTTATGTATTTTCATATGCATGGTGGAAAAAGATTTTTGATAGGCTTCAAACTGAAAATTTCATATAATTTTATCTACACAAAGACATGGAGCTTTAATCTGTTACCAGGGTCGCCATTTCAAATTGAGAAAACAAAAAAAAAAAAATAGAAAAATACTGGCTACTCGTGTTATTCAGCAAGAAGTGTGTGTGGGTGCGTGCGGGCACTTATGCATGCATACATGTTTGTAAAAGGCTTCGAATCTTTTGTAAATATATAATACTTTGTATGAGGTGAATGACCTCAAAAATCAACATGTAAAGGTTGATCTATTCTTTTAAATCCTGAAGTATTTTGTAGCCAAGCAAAAAGAGTGTTGTGGAAAACATTGTTACTACTTAGTCAGCAAGTAGGCCCAAAAACCTCTAGATCAACAATCAAACTATGGTGGTGATTTCTAGTAATGGGAACTATAATTGTTTTATATTTACCTAGCAACACATACATTTTTGTTCTTATCCCAGGAATTTGAAGTTGGAACTGGCGAAAGATGAAGAAATAATTGAAATAGATGTAACAATCCAATTTAAAAGATTACAGATAAATCAAAACTACTTTGTAATATTCATTTTTATTTTAAAAATTAGCAAACTTACTGCCTTCTTTCATCTAACCAGAAGCAGTTACAGTGAAAAAGAAGAAAATACAATAAGATAAAAGTCATTTTTGATATCCATAAGTCACAAGTTCTGAAAATAAAAAATTAAAACAAAATTAATTGAATTGAAAAAAAATAAGTTTATTGAAAACTTAAAATAAAAAACCTGTCCAAATTAGCAATAGCAGCAAAAAGTGGATGTTAACAAATAATAATAATAATAATAACATTTTTAAAAAAATTATATTTTGTGTGTGTGAAGTTCATGTGTTTCTTTGTTTCACGATTTTCATTGGCCAAATTGTTTGAAACACCCCCCTCCCCCCATGCTATACATATAATGGAAATATTGGTATGATTAAGCAGCCAACACTGTGTAGATATGCTAGAACTTGGCAGAATACAAAAGGCAGAGAATATTTAATTTTATTCAATTATCATGTTCTGTGCATAGCATTAAAACTTCATCATTAATTTATAATTTAAACATTTGAATTGAACACCAAACATTATAGGTACAAAAATAACATTACAACTACATGGTTATCTGGTACTATAGACGCCAAATTTTTAAAATAATTTTAACCGATCATTTTGAAATGTGGATATATTCTTATTATGACGATTAAGCAAAACCAAAAAGAAATTTAGTTTTTTAACTTCATAAATTTAGGATTTCAGAAAAAAGCCTTCTTCATCTTTCACAAAGATAAACTCAGTGTGGAAACCACAGGACATCTTATCCTATTTTTATCATACCTATTACATCATCCAGATACTTTACCTTTTAATCTTTCTTCATTATCATATAAATACTGACGTAATTCTTCATAATTCAAAGGTGGTTTGTTCCCTCCATATTCTTGTGGAAGTATGTCTGGGGTGACATATTTGTGAAGGGAAGGCCAATTATTTTTATGGAAGTGTATCTGAAAAATAAATAAAATATTGTAGAAATTTAAGTTTCAGAAATCCTTCTATAGAAAGAAATTTAAGTTCCAGTGACAGATTAAAATGAAATAATGCATTTTTTGTTACTAAATTAAAAAAAAAAAATGATCAAGTTGAAGTCAAGAAAACTCATTTTTGAGAAATCACTTATATCTCACTTATAAAGTAAGTTACTTTCTGTAGCACAAAAATTGAAGAAAATGACAAACCACAATGAAGTATTGGTAGAGATAATTTTTGCCACACTGGCCAGATGACATTCGTTATAATTTGATAACATTCCTTTAAATCCTGCCAAGAAAGTAGAGAAAAAACAAAAATCTTTCAATTAAACTAGCAGTTTAAACTCCTTAAAAGGTATTTTATTTTGAAAATTAAACCAATACAAATCAAAAGTAAATCTATTTACTGTTGCAACTGAAGCTTATAAATAGTCCAAATTTATTTAATACAAAGGTGATAGTAATAATTCGGAAATATATCTTGTAGATTTAACATATTGAGTAAATGAATTAAAATGGTTGAAAAACAAAATTTTAGTAGCTGCTTTTCCTGATCGTTAGCCTATGGAATTGGGACAGTCTCAGGACGTTGAATCAGAAAAGAGTCAATAATTACTTACATTTTCTTTTGTAGAGCCGCTCAAAAATGGAAATATAATAGTAACCAAACTATTCAATAGTATTCCTGAATTTACAACATGGTATTCCATTTTTCTCATAGGTATTCCCTGAAAAAGTATGTAAATATTTATTTTTTACATTATGAAAAAAGTATAAGTGCAGTTTCTCACCACATAAAATTCATAAAGTCTGGTTTGGCTATCTAATAATTCTACAACAGTTTCAGAACTATTATCTTTAATTAATTGTTTTTCGATAGTAGGAATTTTTTTTAAAATGAAGTAGCTTCACAAGCACAATTTGATTAACCATATTGTAAGTTCACTTTTAACCGTTTGTATGCTGTAAATGTGCTTAATAATTTCAGAACATTGTTCACCAAAGCCATGAACATAGTATTCATGAGTGGGCTTGGTAGTCCACTGGTCATGGGTGTGTTTAGTCGTCCTGCTTTTCCCTCGTTTCTGAGTACACTCCGACTCATTACTTTGCCCTGCACATCTACCTATAAGGAGGCTTACAACTATAAGTTCTGGCTATATTTAACCCCTATGGGGAGCGTGGGCATGATCTTTATCAACTATTACATAGTCCAGACCATTTTTCTACCTTTTCACCTTTTTTTTTCAATTTTACAAAACTTTCCACTATTAGTTTGACACTCTTTCACCTAGTTCGCAGTTAAACAACAGTTATAATTGGAAGTTCTAGAAACAAATTGTGTAGGAGTGCAGAGGATGCATTTAATTTCACTAATGGATCAAAATCAATGATAGACAATTCAGTAATCATTGTTTCAATAAAGCAAATATATAATAAAGGTTAGGATATATATATATATATATATATATATATAAATATATACTAGCTAAGGTACCCAGCGATGCCCGGGAAATCATTCTTGACTGACTAATGATGGTATATTGATAGTAAGACTTCAATGTGTACAATTACACTTTCCTCCACGACATAATGATTTTCCGAAATAGCCAACCCTGAAGGGTAACTTTTGGGGATTAATAGAATAGAAATTTTATTTTTGTGGATAAATGAAAATGTGTTCCTAATCTATCCCTCTACACTTTTTGACTCACCGTTTTTCAATAGTTCAAACCATAATCGTTGGTAGCATTTATTACAATTAAATGTCATCTATAATGAACATATTTCCTTTCAAAAGCCAATCCGAGCTCACATAGTATAGGAAAAGTTTTGCACGTAAGATTATATTTGTAATAATGAATCTCACTGGAAATCGCTTCCAGTAATGCCAGACGGAAATAAGTAAACTCAATTAACTGGTAAGGGTCCCGTCATCTTCCGCTCCCGCATGAGACTTCTCAACATTCTTCTACTTATATTATTGATGCAAAACATTATTTTATAATTAATCTACCGGATGGAATTAAATAATCGTGGTACCCTGAAAATATCATATCGAGTTTAAACGTATATTGTTTTTTGTCATAATGACATTACCATTAACGTTTAATTGTTATTATATTACATATTTGTTTCAATAACATCAAGGTACATTATACAAATTAAATAATGGAAATGCTCTTATAGTTTATATTTCTATTGGAAATAAATAACAAAGTTATTATCTAGGAAAAATAAATAAATGAGGAGGGGGTGACGAAAATTTATAACCTCACTAATCCGAATCATACTTTGAACTATCATATAAGACGAAAACATAACATCATTTGTCATAATATTCATTTATTAAAGACCCTTAAATAAGTACTAATATAATTATTGACTCCCGTTTAGCGTATATCCCGTGTTTACTTCATTTTACGACAAAAGCGAATGCACACAAATGTTACTCTAAATAACAAAGTAAACAACTTTTGTTATGTTCACGTTTGCCGAAAAACAAATAGAAAATAAAAAAAGCGAGTTTTTCATTTCAGCCTCTCTTATAATCCCCACTCCCCTTTGAACCTAAAATTTTTAATATAGCTTATAATCATGGAAGAATTAATGCTAATTCACACACCGAGTTTTGCTAAGTTCGGTTCAATCGTTAGTGCCCAACAAAATTGTTGGCTCCCGCTTTAGATTTTAGTGTATATCTCATTTATACTTTTCTATATGACAAAAGTGAATATAATAAAAGTTACTGAAAATAACAAAATAAACAACTTTTGTCATGTGCATGTTTGTCGAAAAACCAATAGGAAACGAAATATCACTACTGTTAATTTCAGGCCTCCCTTACAAACCCCACTCCTGCTCGTCCCTAGAAATGTTGGTATGGCTTATGATAATTAAGGCGTCAACACTAATAAACAATAATAAGAATGAAGAAGATTTTAGACAATTTGCTAAATTAGTGCACATATTAATTGCAATTTATTATGAAAAAAGAAAAGAAGGAAACAGTTCCATTTGACTGCAACCACCTCATCTCTTGGTAGATAAACCCTCCATTATTTACATATGTAGAATGGAAATCACAGGCATATCCTTTCAGCAGGACCATTGCTACAAGTCAACCAATTTTTTTTTTCTTTTTGTGAAAACATTGTAATTAGAATAGCTGTGTGTAACTGAAAAAGTTGTGAATTTGAAATACTGTTTAATTTGCAACAATCCTGCATGGGGCTGAAATTAAATTAAGTGGCAACTAAATCAGTTGTTAAAATTAAGAACTTCTTTAAAAGTTGTTTTCTCAAAGTGTTTGTTTTTGACCTGAACCAATATTTATGTAATAATCCATTATACAACCTGTATTATCCTGTTGAAGGGATTATTAAGTGTTCACAGAAGACATCATTGCTGGTTCCAAAGATGAAAAACATAATAATGGGGAAAAAGGTGTTCAATGGAGGGTGGACATAAAAAATTGCAAATTTCTCCATACCAATTAGAAATAAAGAAGATTTGTACAAGATTTTTTTCTAATTATCTCAAAAACATCTATAAATTGTATTGTATGAAATATTTTTACCCAAATGATTAAAAATTAGATATCATATATCATTTTCAAATGAAATAATTTTAAATGAAGTGCAGAAAAACATTTTATTTTTTTGAATTTAATCGGAGGACAAGGAAGTCACGTGGTGTAAACATTAGACTAAATTTTATGTGGATAATTAACTATATGGTTTTTATGCCCTTCATACTAAATTTATTAAAAATGGATGTATGAATGGCCCATGAATATTATACCTCAGCTTTCGTTGATGCAACTTTACAGTTATGTGGAGTGAAGTACTTTAGGTATCTCCAGGATAGGTTACTCATGTCAAAAATATAAACCAAACCCTTTTCTTGAGTTTCTGCCTCATCCATTGCAAGCTCCAACCATAAGTCATCAACTTGAAAATTTTCCCAGGGTTCCAGTTCTCCAATAACTACATTACCTGAAAAATGTTATTCTTGAGCAACAGTACTTTGAAGATATACGTAATTTAATTTATTCATGGATAGTTTTCCATTCAATGTTTGGGATAGTGAGAGCCTTATAGCTAATTTAAGCAGAGGTGACATTACCAGAGAAATCATTTTTTTAGAGGAAAAAAATGGGAAAAAATGTAAATTAAAAGTACTGTTTATCTCTGTTCAAGAAATACAATTATAAGTAAGTTGTCTATTGGGAGAGAAATAGCTACCCAAAGAGCTAAGAAAAAGAGTTGTTTCAGTAATGTTGATCTGTGGTGGAGTATCTGTAAAACATACATGTTGAGCAAGGACCAACCATTAGAGATAAGTATGTAAGATGTAAAATAAGTTCAAATAAAAAATTAGCAACATCACTATATACCTATTTGAAATCAACTATTGGATTCTATTTGAAGCTACTCGTATTATGTTACTAAACACACCAAAATCCACGAAAACTTTGAAATATTTCTATATATGTCTAGTGGGCAAGTTTGGAGAAGAAAGTAGGGACTCTGGAAATATCCAGCCTCAGAACGAATTTTTACATAATGTTTTGTAGCTGTTGTTATTATAATTGCAATCGATTGTAACAATTCCTTTGTCATTAACTATCGATATTTAACACTTACCATATTAATACTTAAATTAAGAATGCTTTGCCCTTCAAATATGGCACAAAGAGACTAATAGCTGATGTAATATTCACTTTAAAATCAAGTGAAAAAAATAAAAATGGCATGTATAAATCCATGTCAGAATTGAAAAATGAATTAATCACAGATTCTCAATTCTTAATTAACAATAATTGAACAATAAAAGGACCAAAATATTTTTGGCAAAATATCCTCTTGATATAGTGTGTTGTTTATTAATGTTCATTTTATGCATCTAATGTTAATCGGGACAAATTACATACAGGCTGCCAATGAAAGGATAAGGACTTTATTTTGTGTATTCCTCACTAAATAACTTCCTATTATCCTTAAAGGAATTGTACTCTAAAGTCTAGGTTGGTCATAGGTATTAAGATTAAAGAACATATCTACCTAGTGTTCCAAAGAATTAATAAAATGCATAAGATGAGTTTTTAAAATTCAATGTCTACTCTTTAAAATGATGGAATAAATTTCAAATGATAAATCTATGAAGGAAGATGAGGTAGTTAATTTTTAGTGACTAAGATACTGTTTCTTTTTTTGCAATATCGTAGGATTTGATTTATTATTACATGGAATATTAAATTATGGCCACATTAAATTCTAAATTATTTCTAAAAAAATAATTACTTTAGATTTTGCTTATTAAGCATTAAAAAAAATTGTTATAGCATACCTAACTTTAGAATGTAAACCCTTCGTCCTTTCTGATCTCTCTCATTGAGAAGGCAATGCACATTCTGAGAAAAAGCAATTTTATGCCTTTCAGTAAAGACTGTTGTCGCAAACCATTTTTCATTTTCAAATTTAAGTTTATATACAGCTTTCATCTGAAAGAAGAAAAGAGTCTTTGTTTTTCATTTAAGCAAATAAAAATTGTTATTATTACATTCACTTTGTGCTACTATTGCTGATTTTGGGAGGAGTTATCTACAGGTTACCACCCTTTACTAGCCAGTGGGGAACTAAGGATTTTATTTAATGAGTTTGTCACTAAATAAAATCCTATTGCTTGAGTGGAAATCGAACCCAATGCTCTAGCTTTGTCAAGTATGATTAAGACCAATGCCTTAAATCACATGGCTAACATGAGCACCAATTGATTGATTACCAATAAGTGATAATTTAATAAAAATAATCTGTTCCAAAAATTTTTTAACTTACAAATTAAAACAATTCTAAAATGTTAGTTCTACAATCACAGTTACAACTTGAAAATATGTCTGGAATTTATTTTACTTACTGGCTAATAAATATGTACATGAAAGTTAAAATGCAAATAAATAAATAAAAGGTCACCTTAGCAAAAGCCTTTGGGACATCGAAATTACTGTAGTGAAGATACCTCATGATTATTCTGTCATCTTCTCCAATGTATAAATTTCCCTCATCTAAAATATAAATGTTACAAATTTTGATAATAATAATGTAACGTAATGTTAGGTAATCTCTGGATTAGTACCTCCTCTCGATATCGCTCGCACACACACACACACTCTCTGTCCCTCACCCTCTCTAGCTTGTTCTTTATCCTCCTTTACCTTCAACTAACTAGCCTTTTAACCAGCAACAGTCTCCAATTTCTTTTTTTACAAAATAAAAATAAAAAATTCTAAAATTTAATGTTTTATTCACATTTAATGTAGGCCACAAAGTTTGCCATTGTTGTTTCAAGGCTTCTGGGTTGAATCCCCATAATAAAATACCATTACTGAGATGTTATAGGCTTCTTTATATTTAATTTAATTCAGTTTCAAGCTTTTCAAAAAAGCAAAAGATAAGAATAATTTGGAGACTTTTAACAACTCTTGCAGATACAATACACCGCAAAAAATATTGCAATACCCTCCTGAATTTGAACCAAGTATTAAGAGATACTGTTACTATTTATTATGGATTTCCTCTTTAGCAGCCTTAACTCTCCTATTCTGCTCTGTAATGTAGTTTGCTGATTACTCATTTTTTTTTTTTTTTAGTATGCCTTTCATTGTTCCAAATAATATATGGCCTCTCCAGAATCAGTGTACTTAATGCAGAATATTTTATTTTGGACTTATTGAAAACCTCATTGTAAAATCTATGAATGGACTACGTACTTATAATAGATACTAACAAGCAGTGTGATTTTATTGAAATCTGCCCTCAAAAGTAATTTATTTAGTAATATTTCCTTAAAAATGAATTGAAATATTTAACTTACTTTTTACTAATATACGTAATTCTTCAATTTCTTTGCCATGTTCATACTCCGTCAAAGACATGATGCTGTTATAGAGATTCTTCTATTACTGGTGAAATATTTGTCACTTGTATTATCTATTAGTCATGTTTTTCATTTCCCATTATTTTTTTTTATTTCACCAGAGTCCAACATTTATCATGAGCCATTGATTTATCTTAAAGATATTATCTTTCTCTTAATTGTTATGGACTGTAGTCAACCAGAGTTCATTCACTCCCAGTTGTCTTATTCAATTTTTAGCTACATTTATATTTTTATTAATTAAATACAACACAGAATATCACTGTTTAATAAAACGTTTTTATTTATAACATAAACTAATAATCTTAGGATTAATTTTTTTGGATATTCTTTTAATCTTTGTCTTAGGGAAGAATAATTCCTTTAATCAAAAATAAAACTATATAAGTGAACGTATTAGTTGTCTCATTTAAAAATAAAATATTGTATTTATAAAGAAACATGAATCTTTATAATTGAAGTGTGTGTGTGTGTATAATATTTTTCCTGGATTTTACTTGTTGTTCAGTGGAATAAAAGTTAGGCATAATATATTAGTTAATAGTAATACTTATAACTGTATAAGAGTAGAACCTACCACACAACTTGATGGAAGGTCATGTCCCATTATTTCTATTTTCCATGTAAGTTTGTGGTATTCTCAAGCTCCCCCCCCCCAAAAAAAAACACCTGCTTTCAAGAAGATACTTGTTGCCTTAAATTCGAAGTAGGCACTCGAAGAATGGATAGAAGGATAACCTTGGATCGTCTGTGTCAAAATACTAAGTCCATTTGGCAGGTGCTTTATAAACAGATTTCCCACAAGAAAGAATGTCATAAAATCACCTGGTCCATTCTCTATTTCTACAATAAGTAGAAATAAGAAGATGATTAGTCTGCGGACTATTCAATCATTGTCTTTTTATGCTGGTATTTTTTGCCAAAAGATAAGGATAATGAATCATTTACTGTTGATAGTAGTCACATTGATTTGACATCTCATACTGAAGTATTCAATGTTTTAGATAATAAAGAGGTGCCTTGTTTAAATCATAGATACAAACCTAAATTCGCACCTTTAAAAGTGAAGATTAATATATCTGGTACAGATGGTACTGTAACAAAAAACCATGGGTGGGATGGTAGCATATTCTCTATATATAATATTAATGTAGGTATAGATGGATGTAGAGTATAATATCCACAGATTAATGAAGCTTATGACTTTGAATTTAAGCTAAGCAGAGATGCTTACTGATGAAGATACATTAAAAAAATTGCATGAACAGGAATATTGGTTAAGTGAAGACTAGAAGCAAAAAAAATCCAATAACTTATATATTAGTTTATATTTTAGTATAAAACTGAAAAAGTAAATAACAAATTTTTGAGTTAGGCAAATATGTATAAAACAACTGTAGAAGATTACAACTTCAACGAACTTCATTTTAATATATGATCTAGTACATAACAAGAGAAATATTTAAACTTATTATTTAGATCACCCCTTTTCTAAAGCCCTACTCCTGCTGGTCTGATTTTAGCCATCTGTGGATTCTTTTAAAAGTGAAGAATATAGGCTCAGCAGTAAAAAAAAACCGGTGTACTTTGAATTTGTTTAAAAAATCGAAAATGAAAGACAAGATATATCTCTGTGGAGAAGTCTGCGTCTTATGAGCTAGTTATATATTTTCCCAAAGTGAGCTTTGCCCATTCACTCTATTAGTATTATAAGCCCTGTAATTCAACAATAAATCAGCTCAGTAGCACTTCTCACAGTCAACACATTTTATTTTTTCTTAATTATAACATTTAAGTGCAAAGTGCACCTTTTTTTCCAATTGATTTGAAAGTACTTTGCCACACTAAGTTAAATATGGTTCTAGATGCAACAATAGCAGCCCATATTGTTGCCTTTGTTGAGGATGCTAGGAGCCACAGGAGAAAGCTGAGGATATGCAGCTAGGACATTAGATCTACCAAAAACTGCTGTTGGGCTGGCTTTAAAAGTACAGGGAGACTGGACATTATACTAGGAGGACAGGTTCAGGATGCCCAGAGGCAACAGGCCAAGCTGACAACTCATTTATTTTAAAGGAAACCCTGAGAAACGGCCAGCAAACAGCTGTGGAGATTTCTCACAGGCTTGAGAATTGCAATGTAGTAACAAGTGCAAACACTGTACATAGAAGATTAGCTGAAGTGATCCTGCACTCTAGGGCTCCAGCAACATCAACTCAGCTGACCACACGTGTAGCTCATCTAGTTTGCCCAGACATAATACCAACATTGGACAATGTTCATTCTACTGATGAGCACAGGTTCACTTTATGTGTCCATGACAGCCACATGGGAGTGTTAAGAGTTTCACTACCACCTCTGTAGCTTATACGGAAGCGTGAGTTTCACTCTGTGTGCTGGCTCCGTAGATGCTACAGAGCAGGTATAACTCCAGACCATTGTTTCTCCCCACCTCGGCACACAAAGAAAGGGCTTGAAATTTACAGTGGCACTCAGTTAAACACCAGAGATTAAAAGAGAACCATTGGTTTTAACAAATCTGTTCAGGAATTTTTTTTTGACTATTTTTCCCTTTTTTAAAAAGCTCTTAGCTCACCGTTTATGTAAAAAAAACAAAGTGGCACAAGGTTAATTTTTTTGAAAATCTGGTGGCAGTGAAAGTGTTAAGGCGACAAGGTGAGCCCCAACATCGTGGGAAGTGTGCGGTTTGGGGGTAGCTCCGTGAGGGTCTGGGTTTTGAATAAGTTTATATGGGAATATTGAGTCTTCTCTAGATCATCGCTCAATACTCATACCTATATCACGGACATCCAAGAAAGGTATGCCAAGCCATTTGCATCCTGAGTTGGAGAAGAATTCCTTTTGATTCAAGATAACACAAGGCCACAAACTGCAAACATTGGAAACCAATATCTGGCTGAAATCGGTACACGCTGATTGGACGTTCCCATTCAAACTCCAGATCTTAATGCCATAGAACGAGCTGGGGTATTCGAAGAAGACTGAACCCTCCTGATAATCTATAGTCACTTAAAGGTGCTCTTATCGAACAATAGTAGAAAATTCCAAAACAAACAGTGGAAAATCTCATCCAGAAAATGCCGAGAAGACTCCAGGCTGTCATGCAGGCAAGAGGAGCTAATACTCGTTATTAAGAATAATTTGGGTTTTTTTATTTATTACTAAAACTGGATCTTTATTTAAAAAGAAAGAAAGGACAATTTTTTTCATGCTTGGTGTAGTCCTGGAATTTTACAATAACAATTTCCTCTACAAAAAAAATCAGACTTTTCTGTACTAATTATTTGTTCCCCTTTCATACACCACTCCCTTATCCAAAATAAAAATGAACCACATACATCTTTTAACGTTAGATTCACCAAAAATTGAAGTGTGCTGGTGTTTTTGATGTTGAGTTAGGGACATACAGTACAGTAGTTTCATTGTTTGCAGGTAGTCTGATAAAAGTTGAACATTTTATAAGTACTTTTTTCTCTTCTGAGGAACAAAATTATACTGTTACATACCTCTAACTCAATAATTACTGCCCTTATAACTTTATACTAGAGTACACTTAAGAATCGTCTTGTGAACATATATTTAGACCAAAGAAACCAGAAAAAGTATATTTAGGGTCAAGAATCTGTAGTAAAAAAAAATAAAAATTTTAAAAATTACTTTATTGAGCACATTTTACAAATTTGATTCTCAAAATATACAAATATTGTGAAAATTTATATAAAATAATTTCATGACTATCTTATCTACATTTTGGTCCAATCAAATGTGGATTTTTAAAATATATACATTTAAGAAATTAACAGTAATGTTTATTTATATCACAATTTAATATCTAAAGTGATTTATTATCTTCATCCTTGTTGTCGTTCACTCTATATCCCAAAGATCGCATCTCTGAAATAGAATTTGTTTTATTAGTGATTTGTGAGAAATATTTTTACAAAAGATGACAATTCATTTAATCTAATAGAAGTCTTGTTTGTAGGTGTTTTGACACATTCCCACACACTTACAAGCACAAGCACACCCATATATATATATATATATATATATATATATATATATATATGTGTGTGTGTGTGTGTGTGTATATATATACTATGTACTGTAGATACTGTCCCATTTGCAATATGCCTGCAAGAGAACAAGCTCACCCCTCATATGAAATTTCCTTAAAATGACATCCTTTAATATTTTACAATGGAACTGCAGAGGAGCAAAGAATAATGCAAACAACCTCAACATTTTGATAGATGAGTACAGGCCAGACTTCATTTGTCTACAGGAAACAAACCTGAAAGAAGCTGATATCTTCAACTTGAGAGATTATACGATGTGCAGGCTTGGCTACACTCTTGGTGCCAAAGCTTGCGACGGAGTGTTGATCTCGGTGGCAAATCACATCCCATTTCAACAAGTTCAAGTTCAAACATCTCTCCAAGCGATAGTAATTACGACCCTTACTGATATACCAACTACTATCGTTAATATCTACTTACCATCTGATGAACCAATAACTGAGGAACAATTACAAATTATCTTACACTAAATCCAAAAGCCATTTTTCTTCTTAGGAGATCTAAATGCTCACTCAATTTATTGGGGCTCGAGTAAAAATTGTAAAAGAGGCACTATGATAGAGAAATTCTTTCACCAAGAGGACTTACATATACTTAATACTGGAGAAGCAACCTTTTTAAGTGACACTCATGGAACATTTTCAGCAATAGATGTCTCCACATGCAGCAACTACTTCATCCAACAAACTAGCTGGCAAGTATTACCTGATCAATATTCAAGTGATCACTTCCCATTATTAATTACTTCTTTCGGAAACATCCCCGCTCAAGAAAGATGAAGAAAGTGGAAAATCCACAAAGCAAATTGGGAATTCTTCCAGCAATTGGCCGAAATAGGAGGACCTTTACCAGCTAATCCAGAAGAAGCTTGTAAAATCGTCACCAAATCCATTTACAGCGCGGCCTGCCAACCCATTCCCAAATCAAGTCAAAATCCCAAACATCGCCCTACCCCTTGGTTCAACGACGAATGTAAACATGCAATTCGAAACCGACGAAAAGCATACCGACAGTTTACACGAAGCATGACTCAAGCAAACTTAATTGACTACAAAAGGAAAAAAGCGTTCTGTAGATGGGTTATAAATAAAAGCAAAAAAGAGTCATGGAAAAACTATGTCTCAAATATAACCCAAAACACACCAGCAGTTGAAGTTTGGAGAAAAATCCGAGCAATAAATGGGAAAAACAAATTTCAACCTACCTTTATCAACATTCAAAATAAACTCTGCTTAGAAAAATCTAAGATTGCAGAAGAGTTTGCAAAGGTCTTCAGCCTAGAAGACTTCCAGTTTGAACAGGAATTCCTACGATACAAAGAAGAGAAAGAAAAGCAAACTCTAGACTTCTCTGACAAAAGCAATGAAACTGCAGACTACAATCGACCATTCACAATGATTGAACTCAGATCTGCACTGAACTGCACAAAAGGAAAATCTCCAGGACCTGATGAAATAACGTATGACATAATTAAAGCCTTGTCTGACAAGACGCTGGCAAACCTCCTACGCTTGTACAACATAATTTGGAGAAATGGAACTTAGCCTTCTGCTTGGAGAAAATCTATAATCCACCCATCCCCAAGGCAGGCAAATCTAGCCAGGCTGCTACTAACTATCGGCCTGTATCTCTCACAAATTGTTTATGCAAGATTCTTGAATGCTTGATTAACAGACGCCTCACGTGGACACTAGAGCATTTAAGTCTACTAAATAACTGGCAGTGTGGGTTCCGGAAAAAGCGGTCTACAATAGATCACCTGGCCAGATTAGAAGCGGAAATTCTAAATGCATTTGCTAACAAACAGCACGCAATTGGAATATTTTTTGATATTCATAAAGCATTTGACACAGCGTGGCGCTTTTATATCTTAAATCAACTACATCAATGGGGTTATAGAGGCAACATGCCCATACTGATCCAGGAATTCCTAAAGGAAAGGGATTTCCAAGTGGCAGTTGGAAATACACTGTCCAAAGAAAGAACAATGAAATCAGGTGTCCCACAGGGAAGTATTTTGAGTACAAATCTTTTTTTGATTGCAGTGAACGAAATAACGAAATGTCTGACCAACAATGTAAAAGGCTTTCTGTTCGTAGATGACTTTGCCGTTATTGGCAGATCGCAAAGCCTGCCTATATTAAAAGAAAATTACAAGCTGGGATTCTTGGATTAAAGGAATGGTCGTAAAAACAGGTTTATGTTTTCCCCCGAAAAACGAAGTTCATAATATTCTCAAAGCCCAGAAATTTAAATGATTTACCACATCTCTATCTTAAGGACACCCTAATAGAATATGTCAACCATTCTAAATTCCTAGGTATGTCTCTGGACAGAAAACTGACATGGAATGTGCATATAGACAACCTCAAAAAACGCGCATCTGAAAGGCTTAAAATTCTTAAAGTACTTGCTAACACATCATGGGGAGCAGATAGGAGTACCATGCTAACAATTGTTCAAAGCTCGGGTATTGTCTGAATTGGATTATGGCAGTTTTGTATACGGTTCAGCAAACTTCAATAAATTATGCAAACTAGATGCAATTCATAATGCTGGGCTACGTTTATCCATCGGATCAATTGATCGGGCTAGCCTTCCGCTCTAGCCCAGCAATAAGCTTGTGTGCTGAAACCGGAATCCCACCATTGATATTCAGAAGGCAAAAACTGGCAGCTAAATACTTAGCCAAACTAGTGACACAGAGAGGTCACCCGACATTTCAGAGTATATTCCACCCTCTCTACTCACGGCTATACGACCAAAACCCCACAACACCAAAACCTATTGGAATTAGGCTGAGTAACATAACAGACAAACTATTACAAAACTCAAACAGTCTTGATGAATTCAACCCAACTCCACCTTGGACAATTCAAGAAATATCTATAGATACAAGAAACACCAAACTCATAAACAAATCGTCCCAAGAAATCAACTATTGGAAAATAAAGGAAGCTTTCATTAATAAAATAGAAAAATATCAACATCCAAAGATAATATACACTGATGGTTCGAAAATTACCGAGTCTTCCTCCTGCGCCTACTATGAAGAAAATGCCTGCTAAAAATTCAAACTCAACAAATTAACCAGCATCTATTCCGCCAAACTATTCGCAATTCAATTACACTGTTCGCTTTACATCACTGCATTTGCACACTCTCCACTCAAGAAAAATTTCTGATTTGGACTGACTCGTTGAGTGCCCTATTGAGTATCAAAGATGTATTCACAAACAACCAATAGTAAAAAAAATACAAAATCAAATACAAATGTTCCGAGAGCTAAAAAGGGTCGTCTACTTCATGTGGATTCCAAGCCACGTGGGAATAGATGGAAACGAAAAAGCAGATTTAGCAGCCAGAGAAGCCCACCAACTCGACTCCATCACCCCAACAACAATTACATCTGCAGAACTCTACCAACCACTCAAAGAAGAAATTAATAAAAACTGGCAACACATGTGGAATGAAACCCAGAACAATAAACTAAAAACTGTTAAAAGTACCTTCCGCCCATGGAAATATTCGGCAAGAGACAACAGAAGAGATGAAGTTGTATTAGGAAGACTCCGAATTGGGCTCACAAGACTTACGCATGGCTATTTTATGACAAAAGGTCAACCCCCGATTTGTCAGAAGTGTAACACATAACTATCTATCACATATTAATGGAATGTCATAAGTATTCAGATATTAGAAACAAATACAATATTTCCAATAGTATAGAAGTGGCCCTTGGAGATGACCCGAAAGAACTCCATAAATTGTTTAATTTTGTAAAAAACACGAGTTTATACAAAGAAATTTTAAGTGCAATTGTTTGTATCCTCGTTTATATTGTTAAAATGGAGATGTGGATGAGGATACCAAAATGTGAATTATAAATATTACAGGGCGATGATAACCTGGTAGTTTTTCGCATTTAAATCCTATACAACAACAACATATATATGTGTGTGTGCATGTTACCCACAACCAAGAACCATTCACACCCATTGAACCTCACTATACCCCCTTAAAATGAAACTATGAGTTCAGTAGAAGAGGAACTGTCAGAACACCCAACATAGTTGTCTACAGCAACACAAAGTACACTGGATCTCAGGTAAAAACAAAACAAAAAAATATCAAAAGAAATTGTAAACTATATTCAGCTGAAATGTAGGCCATATTTTTACTTAGAAGACCTGGTCAGACACGCATAAAACTGTTATCTCAGAGTTCAAAAGTATCTGGTCCTTCTTACCATTGTTGAAAGAGGGATTCAGGTTTGCTCTCCATATTTCCTCAAGAGTATCAGTTCATATGCCTATTCCAGATTTTAAAGGAAACTGTTTATTATCAATGTTCAAGAAGAGAAGAAGAGTTATTCATTTTTTTTTCTTTTTTTATAGGAACCTTAATACTAACAAAATATAAGATTCTTAAATGGTGTCTTAACATTCACCCCATCACATTTTCCTGTAAAAGGAAGATCAAAATTGTTTTAAGTCGAACTAGAAAGTCTCAAAGATGACTAATCTAAACAATCCAACTTCTGGAAGCCACGAGGAATTAATATCTTAGTGGTAGCCTATTAGATGGTCAATTTTGGCTAAAGCCAAAAGAGAATACATTGGAAACCGATAATATAAATATATATTTTTTTTCATTTACCCATTCTTCTACCCAATAATTCATAGGCCTGCTATTCACGATATTAATACTATTTTCTGTTCTATTTTACATTATACTTGTTCTTTAATACAATGGATAAGTTTATGTTATTTTGCTTCTACCCCAAAATGGTCTTGTAGGTATTTAAGACTATCTTAAAGAATACAGCAATTGTAAAAAAAAGATCCTCCTTTTGCTACAAGTTAATTATTTTATTTTTGTCTTTATTGGGCCATTGTATTCACAACATTAAATATATTCAACCTGGACTACTTTAAACAAAAACAGACAATTACTATATATTTTAAAAATTAATCATATATTTTAATTACTAATCTTCAAAGCTATAGCCACTTTTCATTAAAAACTACAATAATAATAATTTTGAAACCCATGGCCAACTAATCTAACTGCAGTGAATAAAATATATGTAACTAAATCATCAATATATTCAAGATACGCATCCTCATCTTTCTTTTTTCATTGAATCAATGGCAATTATGCCAAATAAATGCTATCAATGATTATATAAACTTTCTTAACCTTTTACAACATTCTGATCCCTTGTCAGTGATCTAAACCAGTCTGCATAACCATATTCTGGTCGAACTCCACCATACACTTCTGGAAGATATTTTGGCTCTATATGCTGATGTAGAGACTTTCTGTCTTGCCCATGGAAAAATACCTGTAACAAACATTCTTTAACAATAATCGAATAGTATTTTTAAATATAATATTTTCAGCAAAAAAAGGATCTTAAGGTCTCAAACTCAGCAATCTTTATTATTTCCACTGCCAGACGTTTTTCCTTCTTGGGCATTAGCAATGGATTAAAATTATTCCTCCAAGTAAATCTAAACATAAATCTCCACAGGAGAGTTAAAAAACTTACATAATAATCAGCCTTAAATCAAGTAGTAATCTGTCAAGAAATCTAATCTTTTTTTTTTTAAGTTACAATACCTTTAAGTTCTTGATATAATTTTGAGACAAATATAAATATATACCAGTTTTGGCACATATTTAATTTTTTCTAGATCTATCCTACATCACTCCCTCAATGAAAAAAAAAAAAGAGATTTTCAAATAAACTTTTACCTATCATCATATAAAAAAGATTGAGTAAAATGCAGGTCAAATTTCTTCATTATTTAAGTTGGGTAATTTGTTATAATTTAGAATTTGGAGGGTCAGTGAGGCAGAGTGCTGGACTTTGTAGTCAAAGGTTGTGAGTTTGAGTACTGGCCCCCACTTCCCAGTGCGGCTGGTCCCCACAGGAAGTTAGATTATTACCCCCTCATGTAGGAGAGACCTTCAGGTTGAAACACACCTGTAGAAAGGGCTTTATTATTTATTATAATTTAAATTTTTTATAGGCCAATAATTTATTAAGTGACAAAGATTAGGCCTAATAAGACCTTCATATTTGATCAACAAATAGAATCTGATCAGTCAAATAAAAAGTATTTAATAGCAATAAATTCAATTTTTCTAATGCTTTAAGAAATAACCAACTAATTGAAAAGCTTTAATAATGATTGATCAAGTTTCAATAACCCCTAATAGAGACTAAACGTAAGCAGTCTAAAACTAATAATGAATTATACATATTTGGAAGGGCATCTTTACGTCCTCTAACCAACCCAAGTCACTTAACTTGGTAGTGGGTAGATTTAGTCAGGTCTGCAGTCTGTCCAGCATGGTGGAAACCTACTTAGATAAGCAGTTCCTGTCTAACTATTCAGATCCCCCGATTTGGCGTTAATGTTTTCCTGAGTCAACTATACTACATGCCACAAGTTCAGTAAAATTAATCTCATCAATACTATTTAAACCTTAAAGAAGAACTAATTTGCAAGCCCTAACAAATAAATAAAATTAATTAGTAATTCAATTTCTACTGCTGAAAATTATAACTAATAATAATTTATTATATATTGTAGGTGAAAACAAAAAAAGTAATGAGCTTATTTAATAATGGTATTTCAAATTGTAAGTACAACGTATTTTTACTTACCATTTCTCTATAGCGTTCTGTAAGAAAGGGTTTGAACATTGAAAAGATTTTCTCGAACATCCATGACTCATTTACTATGTGAATAGCTGCTATTTTATAGGGCAGGCTGGTCTGTAAAAAATGATGTCACATTATAAAGAATAGTGAGGTAATAAATATTTAAGTTTTCATTCTTTAAAGAAAATAAAGAGTGAGTTTAATAAAGACAAACTTTCAAGGAATGTAATAGTTTGTGTTGTATTTTGGTTATGTTTGTTGTGTTGTATTTATACTCCTCTGTAAGGAGAAACTTATTACTACTAACGTGTAACCTCACAGGATGTTTTATAATTGTTAGTCTCCGTAAGCCATTCTCAGAGTAATAAAGCCCAGTTACAGGTTTTTCATTTATTCTTTCTATAACAAAAGGAAAAACTAAAAATCAATGGCCAAAAAAATAGAATTCCAAATACTTTTCCCAATCAAAATATTAGTCCTAATTCTCCAAAAAAAAACCATTGCCGAATAATCAAGCTATCATCAGAGAAACACTAAATATAGGGACGCTTCACCTTCAATGACTACTTAATAATTATATATATATATATATATATATATATATATATATATATATATATATATATATAGGTGCCACAAGTGGTGTTGAAAATGTCAAAAGAGAGAAATTAAACTATACCTAGCCTTACTAACTACACCGAACATGACAATTTTACTGAGAGATTTAAATTTAATTTTAAAAGGGTAACTACTGTTAAATATTGTTAAATAAACTCTTTAAATATTAGCAATTGTCTCGAAGTAGAACTTTAAAATATAAATAAACATACAAAATATTATGTTCAATTATGTACTTTATTATAAAAATGGTAACTATTTTTTAACGATATCAACCACTTCTTAAATTTATAAAATCTATTATATAAAAAAAGTTACTCAGTTCTAGAAGGAATAAAAACACAGAAACCTTACAGATTTGTTGAACTTAAATTTTTATACATTGAACTTTTATGACTTAAATATTATTTAATTTTAAAAATATTAAATCTTTTAATAATTCTAAAATGGAACTGCATTTTTTTTTTAAATGATCTCTGTTAATAGCTCTCTTGAATTTTGGATTCTGTACATATTTAATTAAAATGTATGTGTGTTCTTTAAATATTTTATTAGAGCTCAAATATTTCTTAGGCTTTTTTTAAAATTGTTGCCTCTTTTGTTTTAAAATCCTCTTCATATTCCCATGTTCCAAAAAACTATTACATAATCTTGTGAATCCAATTTAATTGCTAACATGCATACTTAATAAAAATACTCAATCTTTAGAATGGAACTTTTATTTCTTATTAACTATTTGGGAGAATCTTCTGCGGTTAATATAATTTGTATTTTATGTGTTATTTATTCAACTATTTTCTCCTGTATTTCTCAAAGATTAAGGGTAGGTATAATTGGAATTTATGTAAATAATTGCTAGTAACAAGTGTTTCGCAAGTAGGAAACTGTCTAGATTAATTAATTAATTAGTCTAATGTAATGCTGCTTTCCTTAAATGGTGTTCAACTTTATGTATAAATATTTTTTTTTGTTATTTTTTATTGTGACAACCACATATTTCCTACTATTGCTTATTACTGTGTCTTTAAACATATAATAGTATATTTTAAATTTTCATATTATTCCGTTAGTGCTTCATAGTTGTTCATTTTAAGAAAAAATTTTATCACTTTTATATTACCTCATCTTGATAACATATGCAACTCTAAAAAGAATGAACGTGAATAAAGTTCTATTATTCATTTCTTTCTTCCCATTTTCCCCCTTCTTAGCAGTTCTGCCTGCAAACCTGACATTTATGGTCACAGCAAATACCTCATGTAATCTGTAAGTCCTTGAAGTATTGTTATGCATGGTGTTGAGTCAGGTCTCTGGAACGTGGTCATAATCCATTATTCTCTCCCTATAACTGACAATCATTGAGAACCTTCGTTTTTTTCTTCTTGGATTAGATCATTGTCATGAGAATTGCTGGGCACTCTATAATTTACGAATAAAAACAATAAATAAGGCAACGCCCATTTACGGAATTATAAAAAAAAGTTCAGAACATAACTTCATTTTATAATAATTTTGATAAAATATTCCTTCGTACTTCTTTCAAACTCTTTAACAATTCCGATTTACGTATACTAAGGTAGTTTTCTGTAAAACGTATGAAATAATTCTCAGACAGAAAAACGTACCTCAGTTAAATGCTTTAATTATCGACGACTTCCAAAAAAGTTAATTTGCACAGAGACTCCATTCTAGAAAAGTAATCACGCAGGTATTGCGTAAACTAAGCCTATTTTTGCCGATGTAATTTTAAAGAAGAAAAATATATTTAAATATTTTAGTTAGGCGCTAATCGGCAGTTTCGTCTTCGGCATTATACACAAATTACATCATGGGAATCTCTCATTCATTTGCTTGTTTCCTTCTTAATAAATGCCCGATAAACAATAAGTAGTGTTTGCTATCAACACAAGACATTATGCAATATATTATCGGATGGTAAAAATCCGATGTGTTTAATGTTATTCAATAAATATAATGAGAGCTGAAGACATAAAAATAATAACAATTTATATTGTAGAACAAGAACTCTTTTATTAAAACTGGTCTCCCAATATTCTTTGAGCCTCGGTCGCATATTGGTTATATGTTAATTATATATTTCCATTTTCCATTCACCTCTCAACCACTACAGATATTTTTGGAGAACACAAGATTATGAATTTTTAACTCTTCGAGAATTAATAAGCGGGAACCTTTAACCTTTTTTTACTATTAATTATGTTATTTTGGAGATGCTGCTTTAGCTTGAGGTAGAAAGTAACTATGATTTGACTTAGGACATGTAATTCTTTTTAAACTTATAAGTCTTGGGTTAGGTTCGTACATTTGGAAAAATATTTTTTATTAGAAAAATCTCAGTAAATAAGGTACTTAAAACATTTAATAACTATAAAATGAGAACAAACTGTCGATTACTTGTTTGAATCAGCTTTACTTTATGCATAGTAATTAATAAAAGTCAGTCAAGCAGAAGTTGTGCAGTTAGCAAATTTACGCCACTGTCTAATAATTAGGAAATACATTTTGGCTTTCAGTCAAAATCCTTTGACTTCTTTCTGTGTTCGCTCATGATATATTGGCTATTGTATCAAACAGCCTGCTTGAAATTACTGAAACCAGGTTAAAGTTTGGTTCTGTTCAGTTTGAAGCGCAAATGTACATATTGTTTAGGCCTGTTTAATTATAGATGATGATATCCGCAATCAAGAGCGGTGCAGATAAAACTTATCGTCTTGTTGCACAATATATAAAAATTTAATTACAAGCACAACTTTGTTGATATATTGTGTTTTTGTAAGCTCCATTTAGGTTTTTTCTTTGAAGTTTTTAAAGCAGGCCCTAATACTGTATAAAATGTAGTTAAAAGGCGATTGAGTCTTACTACAATGGTTACGTTATTGACTGTCTTCATTCCCTTTTCTATGTCCTATACTCCACGAAGAGTTTGATAATAAATATATTCATTACATTTGCTTGGAAAACGAGTATAAGGAAGTCTCGAAGCTAAGCTAAATTAAACTCAACAAATGGGACGTACTCAGACGAAATTGGACGGTTTGTCGAAACAATAGCAAATGCCACCTCTGCAAAATCTTCGTTTGTAACCTCGATCAGGAACTGTTAGTAGAGCATCATACGATTAGAAGTTAAATCATCACTGATCGGTGTGATTACTTGAATGTTCACATGCGAGACTAAATGTCATCATCTTGGGAATATTAATCATCTCTCCATGATACTTACCACCATGACTTCGACGACCTTGGACACAATAGTGGGCGTTATCTGCCACGCGTGATTCATCGTGAGTCCTTCCATATCTAGAATGGCGACTCCTCCCAGTATCTGAGCTCTCGGTTCCAAAATTCCAGCCTCGAGAGTAGCAATAGTCGCCTTGAACAGATCGTCAACTGGGATGTTTGCAGTATCCCACTTCCCTGCAATGACAATAATGTTTATTAGAAATATGATTATGGAAATCAGTTTAAACCCTTAACTATATTGTGAGTGTTCAAAACCAGTGTTTAAAGTATGTCTGCCCGTAGCGTAATTTTGATATAGCCATCCAAATCTTAAATAAATCCAAAATGTTTTATAATCAACAGGTCGAGGATGGTAAGGTATCAAAGAAATGTAAAGATTTAAAGAAAGAAAAACCTTACAGGAAAATTGCTTTATAACGTCTTCCCTTAAACTTTGATTGAAGGCTTAGAGCTTAGACTTTTCCTTGACACTTTTCATTGAAGTGCGAAATTATTCATATCATTCAACGCAAATCCTGGTTTAGTGACGAGAAGAGGGGAGAGGTATCCAAAATCTCCACACCCACCTCCTTCGTAAAAGGGTACAAAGGATATAATTAATTGACTTTTTTTATAGTATTATGTACATTGTTGATCAATTTCAAATTCTTCTACAAAATACATGGCTTCAACATATGTTCCTGTGAAAATTAATGTCAATACTTTCTAAAAGATTCAACTGACCCTATGCTTTCTAAGATAAAATTTCCTTATCGTCAAAATGTCTTAAAACTTAGTTAAAGGGGAAATGGATGTAGGCCAACAGACGAAAAACATGTGAAATATTGTCCACAGATTTATTTCCCCCCTATATTTTTCGCGTACTCAATGACTGCTCATGACGTGACCACCTGGGCGATGAGGAAGATTTGTTTTTATAAGAAGTGTACTATTTTTGAAGAGGAGTCCTAGAGGGCTCGTAACGTGTAGAGGAAATGTAAACCAGTGGAAGATACTCCACGAGTTTTTCATTCTATTTCGCCATTTCTCCTTCAACGAAAATTTGCATTTAGCATGTTGATACTACGAAACTAAATAATTCAAAAATATAGCTCCCCATTTTCCGGGCCTTATAATCTGCTCGGCTTCATTTTCTTCATAAAAATGCCTAACACACGACTTTATAGCGTATTTCCATTGAAACAGGTGTCAGCTAAATGCCAAAACCCGTTACATATTACGGGCACATATACTAGAATAAGCCGCTGTCAGCCGACTGTAGCAGATAAAGTAGATATTTGATTTTATCGCTCCGCTGTAGCGTGGCGGGACTCGAATGGAGAGCATAGTGAAGGGGATACTATGCATCGTGCTGTCACCAAGAAAAGCAGTTGATTCAATGCTTTAAATGCTAACTGTTACGAGGCAGTTACAGTTGCACAATACCATCCCCCAATCGAAAAGTGAAACTATTCCTTGGATTTATTTATTTAACCTCAGTTAACTACCTTCTCCTATTTATAGTATCATTGCTCTATGAATTAACTACAGTCTATTTAACTGGCTCGTTACCGAGTGCTGCCACTAGATAAGAAATGCAAATGGAAGCATTCATTGCAAGCTCACCTTTCTAAAATGGTATTCTGTAACTGACAATTACCTAATATAGGCCTTTAGGAATTAAATACTACATCGGAGATAATTACCGGATTATTTTATAGTTGTGGATGCCAAAAGAGCTGTTAATAAATATGTGATAAGATTCGGTCTAAGGTAAGTGTCAGAATTATGGGTTAAGTTATGGGATTTCGCAATACAGTATATGACTTTATAATTACTAATCCTCGTCTCGAGTTAGCCGTTCAAATCCTTAGACATCCAGAATTATATTATTAGAGAAAATAAAAACAATAAAAAAAAATGTTATCAAAATACAAAAAAAATCCGTCACGCAGGGACAGCGCTAACTAAGCAATTCCACACGAGCGTCACATATTTCCATTTATCTCAAAACGTAAAAATTCAATGAGAAAAATATTTGGTATTTAGACTTCAAATAATGTGCTTCATAATATAACAGGTTATTGTTAATATGTCATTAGTAGAAGTGGGGGTATATTTATTGCAGAAAACTAAAAAATGCACATATATCGGTTAATAGCCAAGATAGTGAAAAAAATAAAGTGCATAACAACATTTATAGAACATTACATTTTCAACGAGATTGATTCATACAATTTTTGATCAGACACATTATAACCGATAATTCCGATTTTCAAAATTCCCCTCTAACCTCTCACCCCTCTCTCTCCCTGATCTGATTTCAGCTGTTAAGGAACTTAATATTTTTTTACACAAAACGATTATATAAGTTTGGCGGCGAGGTCAAAAAACGCATGATGAGTACAACCTCACTAGCTGATTTCTCTTGAGGGAAATCTGCTAAAATATTTTTTCAAACACTGGCTATGCAGAACGAGAGCCTTCTAAATGAGATCAGCTTGAAGTTTTGAATGTATGTGAGTTTGTATTTTACATACTACATTATTATGTCGCCGAGACACCTATTCAAAGTAAGTTGGAAACGAACTCGTACAATCTTAATCTCCTCCCTAGTAAGATATATATATATATATATTTATATATATATATATATATATATATACTCGTAGTGAAATTTTGTTAGTAGTCAAGCATATTAACGTTGGGGGGGGGGCATTAATTATAAATTCGTATACTTATGCTGACTAATTCCTGACATTAGTCAGCTTATTCAGAACAGAACAGGAAAGAGTAGCAGAGGACACCATTGCATTACAGTGATTATCAGAGTTGACAGTGAAAATTAGGACTTCCTATCAGAACTGCCTATTCTAGCCTTTTTTCAAATCAACAATATGTAAGTTTGTATGTGTTTCTCCTCTCCTAGTAACCCAGTTCTTTTTCGTTGTGAATGATATGTCCGAAGGTAAAAAAGTACTGTTGAGAGATACAATTTGCTTAAGCGCATTTTATGTATAAAAAAGCTACAGCAAATAAACAAACCAAACTGAATCTCATTGCAAACTGCTTAAACTAATTCCCTGATTTCCCATGTGCTGGTCTAACACACTGGTGAAATCATCTCATCGGATATCCTCTATTTCTATGTACAACACCGATGAAAAAGAGGCTGTGGGTGGGGGGAGGGGGCTATCAAGGCTGAATACAAGAAACTACAAATAACTCGCTTAATACTTGAGTTAAAAAATAATGTATGGAACAACAATTGCAGGGCATCAATAGGTCAAAAAGAATGGTTGTCCAACATTTTACGATAAGACTCATAATAAGGGAGATATTGAAAATTTTCCCCCTATAAATTCACCTATTCCACCCCCAATTTCAGCCATAACTAATATGATCTTTAGTGTGTAACGATGCATATAAATATCGAATATGCTATAGAAGAAATAAAAATTTTCAATTCTCTTCGCAATATCTTAATTGATGACGTCATGACACTACGTATTTGCATGTATCTCACACTGTAAACATTCAATATAAACAATGTTTGGTAATATGCCATGAGTCGGAGTGGGGGTTTACTGAAGGATGAAAACTAGAAAAAAAACAAAAAACAAATATCTCCGTTAATATTAAAGATAGGGAATAAATATATAGTACATTTTATTTTCAATAAGATTGACTCTATACAAATTTTCGATCCGACGCATAATAATGGAGATGTTAAGAATTTTCGAAATTCTCCCCTCTTAACCACCTCTCCCATATGTGTGGATTTAAGCCATTAACAAACTTGATATTTATTTTTACACAAAACATTTAAATATCAAGTTTAGTAACGCTCAAACAAAAATTGCGACCGCTAGGGCGTTAACAACAAATATATCGTGTCTGTTTGAATGGACCACCTTTTCGTCGTCTTCTAGGTAGGATCGATGGACAATTGAGGGAATTGTTCGAAAATCGCGTCATGAGTACGACCTTAATACCGGATTTCGTTTACGGGAAATCTCCTAAAACTGTAGCAAAAACTTTATTTTTACTTTATATATCGGGCTAAATCGCAATGAAAATGCTCTCATATAATTCACTGACATCATGCCTGGTGGCTACTTTCGGTTTAACGTACTAATCGACTGGGATGCACAATTTTTACTTATGATACTTTTCCATTCTGATCACTTTCAGCTGTAATTTTTTAATGCTTGACAGTATTTCTGTAAGTTGAGCACTGTTTAGTCAGCAGTGATGAAAATCATCAGCGACCATAACAAGAGTCAGGGGCTGCGGTAATGACGGCGAGAGTTCCGTGGTCACCGACCGCCACTGGTTCAGGGTCAGGAGTGAGTGGTGGGAGGATTTCACAACACACTTTCTTCAGTGCGTAGCTTATTCTTTTTATCGCCCTTGGTATCTCTCGCCTTGTCACTATCAGCATGTTGCAAACGTCAAATGTAACAGGAAGCGAACCTCGTTTGTGATTAGGCAGTCTTTGATGTAAGCAAATTAAACCGTTGAGGCTAAAATATTAGGCAAGGAGAATGTCGGGCACTCGCGGATTTGAGGTTGAAGAGTTTATACACGGGGCCAAACTAGTCAGTTGGTTTACTTTTAGGGCAATCCGCTAATATGAGGAGGGATCTGAGTTTTTTCTGAAATAATGGAGAATTCCTTAATCCTCAACCTGCCTTAAGGGTGGGAAGAACATTTTCGGTTACTTATCAGTTATTGGGAGGACAACCATTTAAATATGATTATTTAATCATAATAAAAAAAGAAAAGAACCCTTTAATATTTAAAATAACACTTCTAGAATTTATTTGGATAACAAAATGTAATTATAAATTAATGTTAGCCCATAAACTGGACGATGTCGGGGAGTAGCTGCATAAAGCGGTCGTCCCCGGCTGTCGTCTGCCACATGAACTCTGCAAGGCAGCTGTCCAAGTGGTGTAATAATAAACTATCAACAAGTGGCGTTAATAAACGATCACTCATTTTCTGATGAAAAATATATACACCATCACCATATAATAGTGATAATTGGTCTTGAACCAGTAAATATTTTACCTGTTAATAATGAGTGGCCTCTCGTTAACCATTTTGTCATTTATAGATTCTAGAAGTGTTATTTCCTTAGTCCCACCCTGCCTAGAAAAGAGTGGTGACCTGTAGATAACCCGCCCCGGTTAGCCTTAGTTGCAAAAAGTAGACGTTAATAAATAATTTTTTAGAAGTGTTATTTTAAATAATAAAGTGATTTTCTTTTAATTATGATTTGTTAATCGTCTTTAAATGGGCATCCACCCGATAATCGTTAAGGACCGTAGTTTTTACAAACAAAATTAATTTTATTATGCTAAAACTTAAACGATTAATTACCGCTCTAGGTACCAGGTGGTCAATCAATGAAATCTCAACAAAGGGCAGTCAATAACAACAACATTCATAAACCTAACGCCATACTGTGAAAATAAAATTCTGGACTTGTGCATAATTTGATTCACTGTTTCTGATTTGTTTGTTAAGGAGGATAGAGGTTTTGAAACGTTAAGACAGCAAACCGCCCCCAGAAACATCGTAATATTGTAAATCGAAAAATAAAAAGAATAACAAATATATCTTAACAATCAGCCTATGTAATAATCAAATAGGAAATTTGAAATTCACTCCGTGCTCCATCGGAGTGAAGTCCATTATCACTATTTGCTGCTCCTATTGGAATAAAAAATAAAAGGTGCATCATATCATGGAGTGCGTAAACTAAGCAGATTTCCCACGCACTGGTATGACAATCTATTCATCTCTTCTCTCCACATGTTTTCTATTTATAAGCAAAAACCGGATGAGTACAATGTGGGAGATTACTGAATACTGAAAATAATAAAAGGACGAAGAACACGCTTAATATTTGAGCTACGAAAAAAAATGTATACTGCAACAACTGTACAGCCTAAATAGTTTAACATTATTTGTTCTACAGCATTTTTCGATACGACACATAATAACTGAGATAATTTGAATATTCAAAGTCCATTACTTCTAAACCCCCGCCTCCTCTAATCCAGGTCAGATTTCAGAAATTAACGACTATGAACTTTTGAGTTGAATGAAATAAAATTTTTCGATGTTTGAACGTAAAATCTAAATTTATGACCTTATCACACAACGTACTTTCATATATCTCACACAGTAAAAGTTCAATAAAAACAACAATTGGCATTTAAGCTTCCAACAAAGTGGTCATGATGTAACAAACAGCTTATTGTCAATACAGCATGCGTAGGAGAAAGAGTTTAACAAAGGCTGAAAATTAAAAAAATTAAACAATCTCGGTTAATATTTGAAATAGAAAAAAAAAGTGAACAGAGTGTTATTTATAGTAAATTACATTTGCCAAAGGACTGATGCTATCCAATTTTCCTATCCAACGAAAAATAACAAAGAGATTGAGAATTTTCTAAATTCTACCCTCTAAACCTCCCCTCCTACTTATCTACAAACCTGATCTTTAGTTTTACAAAAAAGTTTTAAATACCGAATTTCTATATATATGGTTTTGCACGGACTCCATTTTCAACTCCTGGGTATGATCGATTGATATTTGAAGAATTTTTTTTCGGAAATCCCGTCATGAGAGCAAGCTCAACAGGTGATTTTACATCTGCTGATATTACAGTAATGTATTTATAGAAAAATTTATAAGGTTATATTTGTTGTTCCGTGTTTGGCTTAAAGAGTCGACTGTTATATACGGGATAGCAATCGAACTACATACGGGTACCGTTTAGCATGAGGGACTAAAGAACATTAGAGTAATTTTCTGCTCCAATTGCATTTAGTGTAAATTGCTCTTCTGTCCAACGATCTAAAAATAGTAACCTCTATACTCAATTCATGTCAAGTTCGGTCATAAAAAGTGGGTAAGTGAAACAGTTATCTGCTTCTGAAGTCCTTTGAAGTAATCATATCAACGTTACTTCACATCTACATCTACAAAAATATATCAACTAATGAATGCCAATCTTCAGCATGCCAATCAAACGGCCATTCTAACCAGGAAGCAACCGGAAGTCTTGCCCTCCAAAATAAACAAATAATTTTGAAAATTAAATTCTTTAAAAGAAGAATAAATAGGAAAATGCCACCAATAACACCTGTAGACTTCGTTCAAGCCCTCAGATCATTTCCAATACAGAAATAATTATCACAACTTCAGGAAAAGCAGGCTATCATTCAATGGATGCTTTCCTGAAATGAAAATTGTCCATCCTCACCATCATCTACTTTCATCATAAATTTAAATCCCCTCTTCCGATTTTCATTGAAAAACTTTAGATTTTACCCTTCAGTACATATAAACTCCTTTAAAGTCAAATTTAGACAGATTTATCAGGATATACGTAGCTCAGAATCTAGAGACAATTTTTTTTTTTTCAAGGTTTGATTATTGTGAATTAGTAGTAAAAACAAAATCAAGCTACTTATAATGATTTTAGTTTTTCTTCAGGTAATAAATATCAATATTATAAATAAATATCGAGTCCGAAAGTTATGATGTGGCGATATTCTGAAATGAATGACAGTATTATGAAATAGAATTGACAGTATTTTTTTACAAAACATTAAGGATTTTATGCTCTTGAAGGTATTCCTTTATGCGATTGAAGGTATTCTGGAATGTTTGTCTACAGGTTATCGCTTTTTTCGGCAGGGTAAGAAAAGTGCTTTTATTTAATTAACGTCCACCTTTTGCAAATACTGCTAATTGGGGGGGGGGTTATCTATAGGTTACCACCCTCTTCTAGCCAGGCAAGGATTATATTTAATGAGTTCGTCTAAATAAATTCCTATTGCCCAGGCGGCTCTTCACTGTAGGTTTACCATGTGAGATTAAGGCCAAGGCTTTAACTCACATTCCTAATCTGAGCCCCCTAGTGCTTTTAATTAGTTATTGTCACTAAATAAATTCCCATTAACCATATAGTGGAATTCGAAACCATGACTCCAGAGTTTTACGACTAATGCCTTAATACATATGGCTGACAGGAGCCTTCAGGATTTTATTTTATTTTTTTTTAAATAAAACTCTCAATACATTTCATTTAAATAATTTAATAATAATAAAGACAGATATAGCCTTACTAACCTCTCCCATGGGTCAAAACGTTTCGTAACCGATTGATGAAGTCATCAAGAATGTTGACACTCTTGTGTTCCTGATCGTTTGAGTAATATATGAGGTCCATTCTACAGAGACTTCCCGTTCGTCTTATCGAAAACGATTCAATCCCAAGAATCATTTTCAGGAGGAGTAGTTCGCTATGTGAATTATTTCTTACTTTCTTCAGCAGAGAGCGGAAGTAAACAGAGACGTCTTCAAAACTCACGAGTCACGGCTCTTCTTTTCTGAGCCGTAATTCATTGTGTGTTTCGACTCGTCATTACGACACATAACTCTTTGAAGAAAGTTGGTTTTAATTCTTGTCTTCCTACTTCAAGTCCATAACCCGCCATTAATCAAAATTTACATCATATGAACGCCTTGACGAATTAACTCAGTAGGTCTAATGAGAATATCCCATCTTCCTGTATTAAGCAGATGCTTTTTGAGTCATGTCAATCACAAATTTGGTTGTACTTTCTACAAGATTTTTGAGCAATTTATTCAAATGTAATTAATGCAACCGAGGCGACGGCAAATATATATATATATATATATATATATATAAGTTAACTCCCTAGTTAATGCAATTTTCATTTGATCGCTAGAAAACTGGGCATTAAATTGTTTCAATTAAAACTAAAGCCAAGTTCGTTACTAGAGGTCCTTGAGGAGTTTGAAGGGAATTAGAAAAGCTTATTGTCATGTAAATATTTAAATAATATAAAGAATAAGTAGTTCCATTATATTAATTATATTTATTTAAATCAATTAAGTATTTAATCCTAAACAAATGGTAATCAGAATGGATGGAAGTAAAGAACCACCTCTGCAGTATCAAAATTACTATTAAGGAGTGTTCATCGAGCCATAGGAGTACTAGACGGGAGGAAGTAGTTCTTGCCAGACTCAGGATCGGTCACACATACCTGACACATAGACACTTAATGACAAGGACTGATAACCCTATATGCAAATACTGCAACAAACACCTTACGATAAAATACATACTGACAGATTGCATCCAACGAAAAAACCATCACATACCCTACGGTATGACAGAATTATTAACTGCCAGAAGCCAATATATTCCACAAATACTAACATATCTAAAACATAAACATTTACAAAAACACATAGTATAAAATAGAATAGGTCTACAGCATACTTAAAAAGATTTAAAAGGGTAAACTTTTATTATATTAATTTAGACAAAGCACGGAAATGGGAAACAATCACATATTTAAGAAATATTTTCTATAAAATAAAAATAAAGTACAACAAATTTAAGTACATGAAGGAATAAATATATTATTCTAATTACCCCTTAACAATTAGAGATCATGCCAATCGATGGTTGTGGGGCACAAACCAAATAAAATTAAAATAACGTTATATTTAAATTATCTTTTGATTTGTAACTGTTTTGCGCTTTTTTGGGGATCTTTGGTAAAATTGTACTATATTCTCTGGATTTTGTTTTTATATTATTAACAATTCGCTCTAGAGTAATCGTATGATAGATAATCAGCTGATCTATAGCTAAATTTATTTGTTTATACAAAACTTGCCTGGAGTAACGTTGTGGCCTTGATCATATTGGCGAAATAAAGTGTCTATATGTCACTGAAAAGAAGATGAAAAAAAACATTTCACTACACAGATATCTCCGTAAAAATTGGGTATACCATCTGTATCGGCTATCACTAAAATACCTCTAAATCTTATCACACCTTTATTGTTTAACATTAAAATACTCCCAACTTCTGGTCCACGTCGTCTGGTGGTATAAACGGCGGTGTTATTGTTACCTTGTTGAACTCACAACTATTATATGCCTTATGTCTATCTTACGTAGGAATCATATTACATTTTTTTTTTTTTTTTTTTACTGAGGTTCTTTCTATGAATGCAATGTAACAATTTCAGAAGTTATATTGAATTAGCTAATTCTTCTACTTGTATAAGTAATAAAAATGGTTTAGTCATAAGGAAGTTCTTTGAGAGCCCAGGTTATTTGCGATAATAACGAACCTCCAATCTTCAAGATAGTCTTCCTTGTATAATAATAAAATTAATAACAGAGAAAAATCAAAGGAACTAAAATAATATGAATGTACTGAAATAATCACCTACCTATTTTTAGTATTATTATTCGCCTTCCATTTTGTTCTCTGTAGGGTACAACACTCACAATATCTGCATCACCAATGTAATAGAAGTCCAACGGATTCACATCGTAGAAATTATAATTATTCTGACGAAAGTTGTAGTAATTTTGCAGCTGCAATAAAATAAAAAATCAATGAAAAAACATTGTAAATAAAAACAAAAGTGTTGTAATATACTATTGGTTACAATGTAGATTATTTCATGTATTTCAGTTTAGATTATTGGGTGATTCGTGCAGCGGCAATGAAAAGGACATGCTGTACACACGGTGTGGAGGGAAAGGAACCCAAAGAGAAAACAAAATGAAATATTGTAGATTAGAATATAACAAATATATTGTATCATACTCCCAATTGGAAATCATAGGTCAAATGAATTTGAAGCATTTAGGCTATGGCCACCTTATTTTTAATAAATGTTTATTGTATTAAATCAATTAAAAGTGGAGATAACATTGAAAGAGGCAGTATTGTTATAGAGAACTGTATGCCCTCATTATCATTGGACTGACTGTTGCAGGCATGGGGCAAGGATCATCTGATTATGTCTATATTATAACTAAGGATTAAAAGTACGCTGTAAATAAACTGATTTAATAAATTCTAGTAAGAAGTGCAATTGAAATTGTGAGAAGGCAAAGCCACCTGATTCCATTCTTGGTCTGAAAGATTCATTACTATAGGATAGAGACAATTAGACTCATTGCAGAATAACCCATTCATTAAATAAAGAAACGCCACAAATTTTATTCAACGACCTCAGAGTTATCCTGAAAAATATTCCCAAATAACTAATTAAATTCTCCAAAATTCATATTGTAATAATGGAAGATGGAATAGTTCAATCCGGAACGCTACATGAGGTATACCCTCCCAAGAACTACACAATAATATTCAAGTTTCTTTTGGTTTATGGCGAGTAAATGTACAATATATTAAAAATGTAGCTAATGAAGGGGCCTGTAACAGCGGAGAAGTGTTTTGGGCCTTACCCCCAAAATCGCTTAACCAAACTGAGCTAGAATTAGTTATGTGAAAAAAATCAAACGTAGATTTACGTATAACTCATTTCACAATTATTTGAAAGTTTAAGTCATGTTTTATAAATAGTTTATACATTTCAAATGACATTTACAATCAGCCAGATAACCTATGAACGTCAATTTTTTTTTTTTTTTTTTTATCGTTAACGCTGAATTACTATCTCTACTTATTGTCATATATATGAATAACTGTTTATTTCGTGTTTCTCAATAGCAGGAGTAATCAATGTTTTCGGTTTATTTGTGATACGTTCATTTGATTAAAAGTAGAGATTAAATGTGATTTAATAAAGAGAGTCGACTGGAATTGAAATCCGTGGAATGTGGATAGTATGAATGTTTGGTATTTTTTTACTTTTATTCACTTCCACCTAAAATAAATAAAATCGTTTTACTTCTTATATTTTTGACTAATCTGCTCAATATCTATAGAGATATGATTAGTTCATCCATCAAAACAAACATTTATTTTCCTTGACCAACCCCGTTCCGGCATTGCAAAAATACAATTGAAAAAAAATAGCGTTATCTTGTCAATACACTAGATGATTTCTTATCTCATTGAGACTATACATCATTCTCTTATCACTAGAAAATAGGTTTTTTTTAACGTTATTTATTAGTGTTATGCTTCAATGGCTAATGGCCAAGGATTCTCTGCAGGTTACTACCCTTTCCTAACCATGGTAGGACAAAGGGTTTTAGTTAATGAGTTCGGTGCTAATAAAATTCCTATTTCCATATTGAATCGGATCCAAAACTCATCAAGAGCATTAAGATTTACGCCTTAACTCTCATGGCCGGTAACTAGATATAGAAAACTATAAACATATATCACAATTAAGTTATATTCACCTCAAATAAAGGGTTAGAACCGCCAGTATAAATGACACTGTTACTTTGTAAACAACCTAGTTCGGGGAACAGACTCACAAAGCCTACTGACTAATGCACAACTAACTCAGTACAACTCTAGACGGCTTGAAGATGGTGCCTTCGCATCGAAAGTGCTTGCCAATTGTACTCGACCATCAGCCAGTGACGGCGGTCTTCACCGACAGGTATGACAACAGTTATATTCACTTGCCCAACGTCGTTGGCCTTTAGATACAGAAGTTACTCTGATATTAACAGTAGTTAAAAAATAATAATTTATTGTTTCCACTATCGAGATTATACACAATTTGAAAACATTCTACAAGTGCCCCTTCATCATACCTATTAGATGAAAAAAATTAGTTCACATTTTTATGTGTGTTTTTGAGTGAGTTTGTGGTGCTAACGCTCTAGTGACTGCAATATTTGTTGGATTGTTAACATTATTCAATATTTAGAAGTTCAATGTAAAATCAAAGATCAAGTTCCTTAATAACCGATATCCTACCTCCAGGAGTAAATAATTTGAGAACGAGTTTAATGTAAAGCTATAAATACCTTCATTATTATTCCTCACGAACGATAAATCTTATAATAGGTCCTGTTGCTTGAGAAATATGGTTGTTCTATGCATTTTTCTGTAACTCGAAAATTGACAAAACTGTTTTGTTTAGCATTTGCAGTCCTCTACAAACCCCCCCCCCCACTCATACTCCTGCGATCTTCACACTAAGCAATCATATCAATAAAAATTCATGATCACCTAAATTTCAGATTTTGTTTAAATTGGTATCTTACAAAGAAATAAACATAGTATAGGTAGTATATGAGATCACATACCCACTGTACTGACAGAAGTTCCAAAGACTTATTTTTTCTACAATAGTTAGTGGTTCTCTTCTAGTACACATTGTTTGCTACGAAGAATAATCATTATTTCCCATTAGACCTAATGTGGCAGTGCACTCTCTATGGAATCTTAAGAATGCGCCATCATATGGGTTATCCAGTGTATTCAAGTAAAGATTTTTATGTGGCCATAGCAGATTTTGCAGCCCTATAGTATGGGGTTTCACAATCTACTAGCAAGGATATTTTTCTAGAAAGCATACTGATTTTAGTTCAATGTACCGGCAATGTGATAATACACTGTATGTGGTTTTTGTCCTCAAACGTAGTGTGTTCTTCAGGCTCCCAGTATAGTTTGCCCCATATTACGACCATCCATTGCATAAAAATATAGATTTTTATCAGGCCATTACAAATTTTGTAGCCCTGTAGTATAGAGTTGCTCAATCTTCTAGTGCGCATCCTCCCCTAGTAAAGAATGCAAAAGACGTATAATGTGGCAACACACTGTCTTTGGTTATCTTTTTCAAATGTAGAAACTTAGTGAGTACTGATGGCCAAGATTGTAGAATGCATAATCTTATGTGAATCTATGGCATTCAAGAATAGAGTTTCACTCAACCATAGTTTGCAATCCTGTAGGGTGGGGTTGCAAAATCTGTAGAAACGCATGTAAATTTCATTTTAGAACATAGTAGATTCTATAGAATATTACACAGGATTTTTTAATCTGTAATTCGCGTTATATTCAACTATACTTTTGCACTTATGTTCCCTTTTAGTGTGGAGTTGAATAAAATTTGGTAAGACTTTTATTCATTTCATGTCGACAGAGTAGTTTGTAATGTCTTGTGTCACTACAAGACTACAGAAGAATGACTAAAAGAAAACTAAATTCGGTTTGTTATGTACCCTCGGGTTCAGTAGTATTGATAACGATAAGACGTTGCTAAACCTAGGAAGTTTGGGGCGAAACCCATTTTTTTTTCTTCTTTTTTTTGTTAAGAGTGACAAAGGTCTTGGCTCAATAAAGTCTGTAGCACCTGTTAGATTCTTAGCAAGATAAATATAAAATGTCTGGAATTACAATACTCAAAACATCTGCCCGACCATTCCCACCGCAGCTCTGTCTCATTAGGTAGTACTTGACATTCATGCAATTATCTCTAGTTGGTGTTTGAAAGTCCAATGCCCTTAGAATTGCTGGTCGGCCCAGTACAAGATACTGCTATTTAGATTCCAGACCCCTTTCACCAGAGGAAAGTCTTTCGACCTTTTACCACTAGAACCTGGTCAAAGTAGTACATCGATATCTGAAAGTGCAAGGTCACAATACAACTTAGATCTTATTTGTTACCTCTGGAAAATCTGTAAAGAGCCAGAAGCAAAAAGTTGTAACAAATTAATGAATACATTTCACAGAGCATTGTAAGAGCTCTATTCTAAATATATATAAACATCCTTTTCTATTAAGTACTTATAATTACAAAATCTGGAATGCCTGTAAAAGTCACTGGTAAAATTGAGTTAATTTTAAGCATAAAGACAGGGAAAAAAGTTAGAATGCTGGTCGGTTAAATTACTCTTTTACCTCGTAACCGGTATTGGCAGATAATACGATTTTGTGTTCCCAGTAGAGTCTGTTTAGAATTCATTTTAGCCTGTGTGTTACAAAATAATCTGTTCATCATAATTTGATTTCAAAATAACAGAACTGGATTTCGGAATGTGCAGTTCAAACCGTTTAACTTCAGTGTTATAAAGCAGTTCCCATGAAAATCGGCAATTTCTGAGGTATTTGGTATTTTTCATAATAGCGGCAGACATATCTGGTTAAGAGCTGGCATACCAGTTTATATTTTTAGCTTTCTATAATCATAAACGTATTCAGAAAAGATACTAAATTAGTTAATCCTTGTTTATACTTACAAAAATGTACTTAAAAATTGAAATCTTTTTTTTTCTTTACTTCTCCCTTCCTACCAACGCACGCACACACACACTACCTTCAGTCATTAATGCCACATGCGAATTTAGTAATTTATTTATCTACTGGAACTGACATGGAACTAATGTAACGTAGATGTAAGTACTACTTTCGATGTAATTCATCATCTTTAGGACTCCTTCAGCTCACTCCCGCTCCCTTGTGCTCAGATCTCGCTGCCTGGTTTCAACGCCGTTCATAATGTTTCGAATTTATGAACATTAATCAGTAGAAAAATGTTAGCAACAATATACAAAATAAAATTACACAAAACAGCTACATCCAATCAGTAAATAAGAGCCAAACCTAACATCTCCCTGGGCTTTGGTAAAGTGTAAAGGAGTATGATGTAACAGTAAATATAAAGTTATATTTATCTGTAAACATGTTAAAGTAATTATAATTTCAATAGCGGTACACTGTTTTTCATTTAATTAAAAACGATATACATTTAAAATCCACCTTATCATTTTTTAGCAGTTTTCCCTTAAGGGAAATCAGCTATTGAGATTGTACTCATGACGGAATTTTCGAAATTTTTCTTCAAATGTTCTACGATCCTACCTAGTAGATGACGAAAATGAAGTCCGTTCCACACAGTATATATATAGATATATATTTGTCTGTTACCGCTCTAGCAGTCGCAATTTTTGTTTGATCGGTACCAAACTCGATATTTAGTCGTTTTATGTAAAAAGAAAGATCAAGTTCGTTAACGGCTGAAATCGGACCAGTGGGAGGGGGGGGGGGGTTTAGAGGGGAGGATTTTCCAAAATTCGAAATATCTCCGTTACTATACGTCGGATCGAAAAATTGTACAGAATCAATCTTATTGCAAATTAAATTTACTATAAATATTTTATATACATTTATTCTCTATCTTGAATATTAACCGAGAAATTAGCAATTTTATGAAGTCTGTGGTCGGGTATAGTTCGGATTAGGTGGCCATTCCCGCCAGTACTCGGCTCAGGTGGAAGCTTCTTCTAACCTTACCTGTCGTTTCCAACCTTACCTTACCTTCGTTACTTTGTGAGATTTATGCAAATACGTTCTGTTCATCAGCCCCCCCCCTTTTTTAGTTCTTGGACTACTAAAATTTGAGTTATTAAAATATAAATTATTCTTAAAATTCAGAAGCCGTTTCAGTTGGGGATTTATTTTAATTGACTGAAAGATTTCTCATTACCGTTTGTATTTAATCACGGTGGTATTGTGTTACCAGTATGCAGATTTCTCTATTGTAAAACTTCACATGGGAAATCTGCTTAGTTTACGCAGCCCCTGCGTGACGGACTTCTTTTATTTTGTTATTAGTACATAAATAGGTTTTATTGATGGTTTGATTTAATGATTTGTATTTTTTTTCATAAGTATTTAATAGCTTATTTTTAGGAATTCTATTAGGTACTAGAGTGCACTTTTGTAACTTGCTTCGCTTTATACCTGCCCACATAATTCAACAATATACATGTTTTCTATTTCCAAATGACGTATCATAAACAGCAGTTAAGGACTATTATTTGAAGAAAAAAAACATATTCTCTAAATTCTAAGCAACTAAGAAAAGCCCTTATTATAAAGTTCCTGGGTGAGGGGCTCTTTTCTTTACTATAATTACCAAAATATTGGAAGACGTAAGAGGAAGGAGACTTCTATAATTCCTTCATTATAGAATAAGTGAAGTAAGGAGAGAGAAACTGATTTCTGGATGTGCAATTACTTTTTTTTTTCCAAGATGAATTTGAAGGTCAATAAGCATTCTCTTTGAGAACTCGTGATTTTATTATTGTATTGTAACAAGCATGACCTCAATTATATTGTAATCGAATCCAATGCTATTTTACAAGGTCAGTATTATTTCAGAGATTGCTAGTTCAACGAAATGACTGAAGAAGCAGAGGACAATTTTTTTTTTTATTCGCCTAAAAATCTGAATAATTTTTATTTTCTCGTAAATTTTGACTGTTGATTGAAATATCACACGTCCCAAGATTTATTTGCCTGAGCAGTGCTCTACACCGATGAGGAGAGTGGTGTGATGAGAACTAGTATCTGTATTTTTTTCAATAAAAATGTTTAACTTGAACATTTTTAATTTAGTTATTTTATTTTTTGGGCGTTGGTATGGGAATGGGTGATATGGATTACAAAACATACTTATAAGCAGTATAAGTAGACTAAGTGAACTCCCAATATGTTTTGTTGATTGAGGCTATTCTACAAAAATTATTATTTCTATATTATAGTACGATATATATCACGTCTATGGAAAAGGTCTAGTTTTAAAAATACTTCATACTTTCACTCGAATTTATTATGAATTCGCTCTACATGTCTCACCTTCTCCAAAATCCTAAAATGGTCTAAATCAAACTTATTTTAGAGTTTAAGAGCATGTAAGAGAAGTTTCATTGTCTATTTGGTCAATATTTTTAGAATGACCATTCTCTTTTTTGAATTATGTTAGCTTGGTCGCAATTTAAACAGTTTATATGATAACTATTATATTTTAATTCTTTGTCTTTTAAAGCGTCCTTTACAGGGCAAAACTATGTTTTAATTCTCTTATTATATGGGGGCTGAGGTTAGCCACGTGAGTTAAAGCGTTGGCCTTAATCTCTCTTGGAAAACCTAGAGTGGCGAGTTCGAAGAGTGCCAATAAGAATTTATTTAGTGACCATTAATTAAATTAATTAATTAAAAACCTTATTTCCACCCTGGCTAGAAATGGTTTTTCACCATTAGATAACCCGTCCCAATTAGCCGTAGTAGCAAAAACTGGACGTTAATAAATAATAATAATTATAATAGTGTTTGTCCAAGCATATTTGCCATATTTCTACAAATTATTCGGATTCCATTTGAAATTATGGATTTTCTTGAAAAGTTAAATAACAATTACTTTACTTAATCGGCTTGTTATCTTACTAATTTCTTCCATTTGTTGATCTATGATATGCTTATTGATCTTTATTATCTTGTTGTCAAGATCAGAAAGTGTTTTTAAACTTTGTGCCTTTGCCTCTTAGTGATATAGATTGAAGTATATTTAGGCCACTATAATATTATCTATTATATTAATATAGATTCGTCCTTTGCCAAAGGAAAAGGTTAAAAACAAAAACAGTAAATTATGTTTGAGCGTTTATATATTCCCAATTTTAGTATTTATGTTCGTTTTCTTCATTAAAAAAAACAAAAAACTATTTTTATATGTTCACTTTTTTTCTACTGTGGTTAATGAATAAACTAAACAGTTACTATTCTCAATTTCTTTTTAAATTAGTAAGACTGGTTTGTATCGACTTTGGCTAGAACCCGATTTTCATCGGTATCTCGACCATGATATTTGATAGATTTTGTTTATTCATGTAAAAGTTGGTTTATAAAATATCACTGTAATTGACATATTAACGGAATATTGTAATTTTTTTTCATCTTCAGCCTTACCTAAGCCCTATTATATTATAAATTAAATGAAATGAGAGGTAATTTCACCTGTGTAAAATTTTTGCCAATAGGCAGTATACTTAGCTCACTAAATTACTCTAAAACTTTGAAACATTTTTGACTTGTGCTGTTCTGAGTTCCGGAGTTCGCCTTTATAAAAAAAAATTAAAAATTATAATAATAATGAAGGTATTTTCTGTCCAGACCATTCACAAAAAGAAGACACTTATAAAGAAATTTGATGATGAAAAAGTATATTATTATTAAAATTTCGATAGGGCTTACATCTCTTTGTTAAAATATACACACAATGCAAGATTGTTATGTTAGGTATAATGAGAGGATGTAAATCATTGGAGAATTGGAAGAAAGCCTTTTCAGAAATATCAGATCTTTTTAGTTAATTGCTCTTCAATTTCTAGAAACGTATGACAACATGGAAAGATTGATCTCAAATAATTCAAATGTCTCGTCTGTGCTCGGGGAAAAGGATTATTTTATGTTCTCAGGATGTATCTATGGTTTAAGGTGCAAGAACGCCGTGATTTACATGGATACTGGTAGAGAAATATCTCGTCTATATAGTATCTGATTTAAAAGTATTTAGTTTATATGCCGAGACTTCAGAAGAAAGAAAAAGTAATTAAAATAATGAAACATTATTACAGGAATATATTTTAATACATTTTTTTTAAATGAGCAAAAGTCAATCAATGCCAAGGAAACTGTGCCTTTGACAAGCAAAGATGAACTTTAGGCTAGATGCCAATTAAATAGAACCAGAGAGTAAGATATTTGGTTACTGCGACGCGAGTTTATCAGAGCGAGAAGTAACACACAAACTCTAGCGGAACTGATCTTGACGTTAATGGCAACTGCGTTATCAAGATCTGCGTTATCTGGAATCAGTAGGACAGCAGAAAATAATTAATGTAAGATGTAATCACAAAGTGTAAAGAAATGAATAAAATTAGTCAAATTTGAATAAAGGTTTGTTTTACGACAGTATTTTCCATTCTATTTAACATGTTCTTTGAATTATTTCGTATTCTCCCCCCCCCCTCTAGTAGCAGATTTCCCTTAAGCAGGAAAATTGTAAAGAACCAATCTTATAGCAAATGGAAAGTTCTATAAATGTTGTTATGTATGTTTTTTCACTATCTTGATTATTAATCGAGATATTTGCATTTTTTTAGTTTTCGACCTTCAGTAAACCTTTCCACTCCTGCTCATGTCATACTTACACTAAGGTGTAATATTATGAAGCACATTATTTGGGGCCGAAATACCAAATATTGTTTTCATTGAACTTTCACGTTTTGAGATAAATTCAAATACTTGACGCACGAGAGAAATCTGCTTAGTTAACGCAACCCCTGCGTGATGGACTTTTATTTTTTCCTCATAGTAACTCTATGAGAAGATATATTTGAGTAAATGCTCCATTGCCGCATTTTATATTACATGTATGATTATGTTTAAATACACTTTTACTACATTTACAATTTCATGGGTTATTACCATATAATCAAATATAATAAAAAAAAACTAATGAAATAAGCAAGATAATTACATTAAAAATAATAAATGAAAATGAGAGTCTATGAAAGATAAATATATTGAATTATAATTCTCATTCCTCATAATCAACTTAATATCCTAATGTATTTTTGCTATATCCATATTTATACTTTTGGTAAAATTCTATGAGTTTTTTATTATATTCATTAAATAATATATTGGGGGGAGGGTTCTGGGAAATAACCTCATTTTAAAATTATGTTCATTAAGAAATTTGATCTATTTTGATTAAATATTGAGCAGACATAGTGTTTATGTTAAAATGTTTGCGTTGCCTGTGTGTGACAAGTACATATCTCATTGTCTTGAATTTTAAATCTTGTTAAATAATGTCCTGTCTATCCATGTTTCGTTAGATTATAACTATAATATAAATTGGGTTTAATAATTCATGATAATTGGGCTATGTAGAACTCACCAATTGAAACTGTTATAAGTCCATATAAAACTAATCTACTCCAAATATTTTTGAATCACAGAAGGAACTATCTCAATATTTCATTTTTGATACTCGACTAGATTTTAATATTTCTATTTAATGAATGATAAAGGTTAATAGTCAAACAAATAACGTGTAGCTTACCAGCCTATAAGCAGCATCGAGTTTAAAGTTGCGTGCTCTTAAAAATCTTAGAAGGTAGTCATCGTCCATTCGAATAGGCTCAAAATCTCCTCTTTCTGAAAATAAATGTAATTACTAATGAAACAAGATATATAAATTAATAATAAAAAATTATCTCTAAAAATACATATTTCCAAATTATTCACAATGCCTCACCTTTGCAAGGAATACAAGTCACATGTCATAACTAACACATGAATGAAAAGTGTGAATTATAATTTTTCTGATATAGTTCCTAAACACATATATCATACTAGAAGTAGAGAAATTAGGTTTAATAATTTAAGATAATGGTGCCATATAGAATAAACCTACTGCAACTGATAACCTTTGCAAAACTAAAATATTTGTGTATCACGGAAGAGACTTAATATTTCATTTTTGGCACTTGCCTCAATTTTACGAATTCTTATCTAATAAATGATCAATGGTCAAACGAATTTCAGTGTAAGTGGCCAGATTTGCAGTTCCTTGTAAATAATTTCAGTAAACTCTCTAAATTTGCTCAAATGTACCTTTGAATCATTTTATTAAATTCATTAAGAGATATAATTAGTTTCGGAAACGCGACCCCTCCACCTGCCTGGTTATCCCTGTCAAAATTCAATAGAAACAATTAGGAGGTCAGAATCCATATCCTGAGTTGAGTTTTCGGAGATTTAAAAAGTGTAAGGATCTAATAATTCACAATTGTTGTAATTGTTCAATATTCAAGAATTGATTAAATCAGTAGATGAATATCATTTTATTAATTGGCATATGTTACATAAACCCCACATTTAACTGAGACTATATGCTTAGTTATAATTTTTATAACCGAGTTAGCTAGGCTACAGATGTCAAATCTGTTCTGTTAGGCGTTTAGATAAATGAATCTACCATGTGACGGGTTTGTAATTGTAGTAAAATTTTGCAATTAATTGTTCAATATTTCATTCATTCATCTTTACTGGGGGCTTGAATATATTATTCAACGGTGCCACAGACATTTAAAACCAAAAAAAAAAAAAGATGTATCTAACTTAACAGCATGAATTGTGAATATTAGAAGTTAATTGTTCCATTTTGTTGTGTTTATTTTTATTTTTTAAGAGAAAAACATCATTTTTCAAACTTTTTTTTGGATGATTTGTCATTTTTTAAGTTGACATTACAAAATCTAATATGATAGCTCGAAAATTTTGTAATTTTGTACTGAAATGAAGCTCATAAACTATGGAGCCTAGTAACGTCTTCAATTAAATTTCAAAAATACCTGTAACAGATGTATTCTATCAAAGACAGCACCTTCGTAATAAATTCAATTTGGTTCTACTTTCCCACCCCCGGAAATGGCGTCACAATGCTAAGGTGATTTGATAGTTGCTTTCATATGTAAATTACTATCTCGAAGCAGCCCTTTGAGCATTTCCAATTTACGTAAGTGCAAAACTCCGGCTGTGAATGAATGTTAATTTTCATAAGCGTTGGCCGAAGCAAATTGAAAGTCTTTTATAACTCAAAGAAAATGTTCTCCTTTTACATGTTTATGATTCACATTTTCATAATACCCGCCCGAGCCAACACACCATATACACACAAGTGTACAATCACACACATGTTCAGTGTGCGTGCACTCACACACACACCCACGAATATATATATTATATATATATAATATATAATATATATATATAAACATATATATATATATGCATAAAATACCCTAATTTCAGTAGAATCAGCCATATTAGGCCTAACATTGCAAAGTCAGTTCATAACATCTATCGTCTAACATTTTTCAATATAATCATATTACCATTGTAATTTACCAAGAGTTAGGGGGAAAGAAAAGGTTAATAATTGCCCAATGATAATTTAAAGATATCAAATGTGTATCTCCTAGGAGTATGCCCACCTATTTAAGTTTATAATTAACTAGCTCAGATACCCGCCCATTCATTTCTTCGCCCGGGAATTCATTAGACGCTGAATGGTGATGATATTTTTTTGGCAAGGCTTTACTTTACACAATATTTTGACATTTACCCGTCCCAGTGTTATACGGGTTAATACCCGTCATTTCTGTGGATTTGTTATTAGTAAAATTAAATTTTTATGTAAGACTTCACTGTCCTCCATATTGTCATATTTCCCGTTTCCTGTGCATTATGCATAGTTTTGAATTATTAAGGACAAAATATTAACATACATTTGAATTGATTTTTCCAGGTGCTGTACCTGGTAGTTTATATTGAAAAGAATTGTTGAGCAAATTTCTCTAAATAACAAAATAAATAACTTTTGTTATGTGCATATTTGCCGAAACCCCAATAAGAAACGAAATATCACTATAATTAATTTCAGGCCTCCCTTATAACCCCCACTCCTGCCCGTCCCTAGAAATGTACTATGGCTTATTATAAGGAAGGCGTTAGTGCTAATTCACATACCGAGTTTTATTTATTTCGGTTGGCTCTTTTGTCCCAAATAAAATTGTTCACTTCCGCTATAGGTTTTAGCGTATATCTCGTTTATAATTCGCTTTACGAAAAAAGTGTATATAACAAAAGTTACTCTAAATAACACAATAAACAACTTTTGTTATGTTCATATTTGCCGAAAAACCAGTAGGAAACGAAATATCGCTATTTTTAATTTCTGGCCTCCCTTATAACACCCACTCCTGCCCGTCCCTAGAAATGCTAGGATGGCCTATTATAAGGAAGCCGTTAGTGCTAATTCACATACCGAGTTTTATTTAGTTCGGTTGGGTCTTATGTCCCAAATAAAATTGTTCACTTCCGCTGTAGGTTTTAGCGTATATCTTGTTTATAATTCGGTATACGAAAAAAGTGTATATAACAAAAGTTACTTTAAATAACAAAATAAACAACTTTTGTTATGTTCATATTTGCCGAAAAACAAATAGGAAACGAAATATCGCTATTTTTATTTTCTGGCTTCCCTTATAACCCCCACTTCTGCCCGTCCCTAGAAATTTTGGTATGGCTTGTTAAAATGAAAGCGTTACTGCTAATACATATACCGAGTTTTATTCATTTCGGTTGGTTCTTTTGTCCCAAATAGAATTGTTCACTTCCGCTATAGGTTTTAGCGTATATCTCGTTTATTATTCGGTATACGAAAAAAGTGTATATAAAAAAAGTTACTCTAAATAACAAAATAAACAACTTTTGTTATGTTCATATTTGCCGAAAAACTAGTAGGAAACGAAATATCGCTATTTTTAATTTCTGGCCTCCCTTATAACACCCACTCCTGCCCGTCCCTAGAAATGCTAGGATGGCCTATTATAAGGAAGCCGTTAGTGCTAATTCACATACCAAGTTTTATTTAGTTCGGTTGGGTCTAATGTCCCAAATAAAATTGTTCACTTCCGCTGTAGGTTTTAGCGTATATCTTGTTTATAATTCAGTATACGGAAAAAGTGTATATAACAAAAGTTACTTTAAATAACAAAATAAACAACTTTTGTTATGTTCATATTAGCCGAAAAACAAATAGGAAACGAAATATCGCTATTTTTATTTTCTGGCTTCCCTTATAACCCCCACTTCTGCCCGTCCCTAGAAATTTTGGTATGGCTTGTTAAAATGAAAGCGTTACTGCTAATACATCCGAGTTTTATTTATTTCGGTTGGGTCTTTTGTCCCAAATAGAACTGTTCACTTCCGGTATAGGTTTTAGCGTATATCTCCTTTATAACTCGGCATACGAAAAAAATGTATATGATAAAAGTTACTCTAAATTACAAAATAAGCACCTTTTGCTATGTGCATGTTTGTCAAAAAACCAATAGGAAACGAAATATCGCTATTTTTAATTTCAGACCTCCCTTCTAACCCCCACTCTTGTTTGTCTCAGAGAATTTTAATATAGCCTAAAGTCTAAGTTGGGTTAATAGTAATATACATACCAAGTTTCATAAAATTCGGTTCAGCCGTTTATGCGTGAAAAGGTAACAAACAAACAAATAAACAAACAAATAAACAAACAGACACCAAGGAAACAAAATGCAGTTATGGTGTCTATGACATGTGAAACGAAAAGTTATCGTGAAATTTCGCGAAAAAAATCAATGTACAGACAGAGGTTACAATTTTATATATATATAGATTTAAAGGACGCTACAGCGGTTTAATGCATGATTATCACAATTAATTCTCCTCAGATTATGGTTTTTCTCTCCAATTTAATATAGTCTTATACACCACAACCATCAGACTGTGAATAATTTTTTTTTTCAATTGTCATTAAGTATATATAATTCGATTGAGTCATAGTCTTAGCTCGATTTCTTATATTGTTTGTTTTTGGGTTGTCACAGATTCAATATTGAAATATATCAGTATTCCTTAGATTCTTCCCAATGGCGACATTAAACTACTTTTTCACACGTTGCTCTTGGAGGACTAGAGATCTAAAAAGTCAGCCATGTATGAAAGGTAATTATCTTAATGTACTGTGACCAGCGGATAGTTTGTTGCTTATTGTTTTGAAAGCCTCAGTCTTTGTGTGAAAGAAATTTTCTTCACACCTGAAGCTACAGTACTTTCAAACACTATTTGTCCCATAAATTATGACAAGAAGGGCTTGCCCAGTTGACTGAGGATGTACTGTACTCCTACAGACCATAAAGAAAATAAATTTCCTTACTGAAGAGCTTCTTCAGGGAGGGAAAAATACATTTTATTGCAAATAGTTGTTAACGTAAATGTATGGTAACGATAAAATAAAAACTATGGTCGCAAGAGCAATGATATATTAGTAGACACGATTATAAATATATGGAAGCATTACTGAATTTCTTCAAAAGTTCATGCACCCGGACTAAAATATATTTATTAACGTCCTCTGTGGACAGTGTCACGGGATGTTTACAGGTTCCCACCATTATGGAGAATTACAAGCATAATAAGAAGACCGTTGCTCAAATATTACGGTAGAAAATAATCAGTGACCTTTGGATTGTTATTAAATAAACAGAATTGTTCTTCGTTACAACTAACAATGATTAGAAATCTACAGCTGTTATTGTATAATAAGACTTAAAATCAGTTTTAGTCCAAGCCTGATCCCTTAGTCTGAACACTGGCTGCCTAATCACTTGGTCATCTGCGTAACTTGTCAACGAAAATTCATGAAATTTGTTATGAATGTGCCATATTCATGAATTAGCATTCAAGTACCTGCAAGCCCTGGGAGTAGGGAGGTCTTATCGATGATTCAAATATTGTAATAGTATATCATTGGGCACACCTTGAAATTACCAACACACGTGGTTACTGCTGAAATCTAAATACATATTCCACCTTTATAGGTTTTAATTGTTGAAAATGTTGGCAATATTTTGATATGTTTAATTCATCATTTAATTTCATTCGTATTAGATCAAGTAGTAAAGGGAATTATTGTTGAGAGCTTCACGATCATTGAGGGTGTCACCTTTACTAAGGGTTTAGGGGCTGATAAGGGTGTGTAAGGCCCCTTCTAGGACTAGTGTCTGCCAAGTAGCATGATTAGAAAGTTTAATTTTTTTAGAACATTTTATTAGTTTAACGTCTTTAAGAAGAGACCTGTAACATATTATTGGGAGTCACTTAAAAATGACACATATATAATAAGTATTTAAGAAGAAAGAAGAAAATTAAAGCACTCCTGCAGAAGGTTGGCAACAGATTTTTGCTTGGCGGCGAAGCAGACTCAGTTGGCCCCGTCTAGACCCACCGCCGGGTTGATAAATGTTATAAATGTTACCCAGCTCGCCCAAAAGTCAAGTAGTTCTCAGTTTTATTACCAGTAAATAACAGAGTGTTCAGTGGAGCTTTCAGTGAAAAGTGCTCTTTTGTTTCAGTGCAGTGCTTCGCGAACATCAGCGCAGTGCCGTGTTTAGTGAACGTCAGTGATTTGTGTACCCTGAGTTATTGTGCTGTGCAATACGAAGTGAAGTTAACAATGCATATTGTGATAAGTAGTAAAGAATAATTTACCAAGAGCCTAAAAGTGTGTAGTGCTTCGTCAAATAAATTACGCAATGATAAAAATGCTAAAGTTTGTGTACTTCAATCCAAAAGAACCCTAATAATCAACGTTTATTATTTTTGTGATACAATACTATTTTTTTCTCTGGGACATAGTACATTCTCTGTGTTGTGCCCGGCTTTTATTTTATCTTCATATTACATGGTGGGACAGCGATGGTCCAGTGGTAAAGCTTTGTGCTAGAGGTTCCAAGTCCTAACCCCGGGACCTTACTCTAAAGTTTAGTATCTGTGCGCTCAATGGCCTTTGAGATTTATGTCAATCCGTTCCGCTGTGTCCACTCAGTATCGTAAGGAAATTGAGTATCCACTTTTATAAAGTACCTATGTTTAATGTGTACTTTAACCGTAATAGGACGGGAATAAATCCTGGTGACCGTTGGCCTATCATGGATTATTGCCAAGTGTTTTTTTTTATTTAGTTTTTTTACAATATAGGTAGATACATTTGAATTCAAAGTATACCTATTAACTCTAACTTATCATATATCAGAACTTCCTTCATACATGTTTCTTTCAGATGCAGCGTTATGCCTGAACCAAATTTTTAAAATTGAGCAATTGCAGATTATATCTTATTTGTTATTGAATACATACGTTTAAATAGTTGGTCATTCATAAATAATGCCTGAATGGATATATTAGAATCCTAGTAGCTGTAAATTTATTCTATCAACTGTTCAATCGATATAAATCCATAAGTGGGGACGCGAGTGTGTGTCTTTATGTTTTTTTTTTTAGTCATAAACAACTACATCTAGTCCAAACAAAGACTGCTACAAAGTAATGTAATTCTATAGCTCAATATCCTTGAGGATTTCACAACAGTTTTATAGAACATAGAAAGAAGAAATCAAGGTTGAGATTTTTTCCCTTAGTAGTAATTAAGCTCAATGTGAGCTACCTCCTTAACTAGTAATGAGTTTTATAAAAGTAAAAAAGAAGGTAAAAATGCCAGGTTGGTATCACTCTTGAGAGTGAATAAGGTAATAATAGTCAAGGGCATGTGCATATATGTTCCTACTCCATGAAAGAAATTGAAAAAAATAGTATCAACTTTAACAAAATTATTTGTATGCACACAAGTAACACATGTCTCTCCTGGACCAAAAAGGTTTTCCCCACTTATTCAAGGAATTATTTCGGGTGTAATCAGTAAATTAAAAAAGAATAACCATTTTACTTGTTTCCATTTTGAAAAATTATAATTTTTACTAAGAATTATAAATTAAATATATTCGGTTCGACTCAAATACGAAAATTTTTACAAATTAATTGACATATGTAGACATAAGTGTATATATGAATGTTCTAAAAAAATTTAAAATATCCTTCAATCTTACCTAAGCGATGACAAAAATATATCCTAAGATATATATGTCTTATTATTTTTTCAACGATTAGCAAACTATATTTCAACGTTTCATTGAAAATTAAAGATTAAGTTCATTTATTTTTTTTTTTTAAATTTTACTATGTAATATAGTAGTTTTGTTCAGCTTTAGGCGTCTGTGTGTTTTTGAGCCTGCCAAAGATTATCATCATTATGGAATTTAACCAATAAAAAAACAAACTAATTATTAATTATTGTACTGACCTTGATGTATATGTTTTTCTGATGTTACATACTTAATGCGTATACTTACGGTATATTAACTCTCTGAGATCCTCTAAAAGTTCAGTCCTCTTCTCCGGGGTTTCTCCAAGCCTAACCCTTGCATATTCAGCTACATCTTCAGGTATACTGTGTAGATCAAGGGCTGCCTGCACATCGCCTATCTCATCTCTTATTTGCAGCTCTGGCAATCTAAAAATAAATAATAAATATAATAATATAATAAAAAGAGAATTTATTATTAATTACTTCTGATATTTTTTAATCTCAATACCCATAGAGGCCTCGGATATGGTAAAATATCTGACTACCCCAAGCTACTTGAACATATCTGTGAGATTACAAACCTAGTTCTTTATCTGCATAGAAGCTGCGTAAGACTTGTTGGGAATAAAAGAACCGAGAACTAAAGCTTAGCATATGAGTAGCCACGTGACCTTTTGGAGAGCACGAGTGCCTTAATGCTGTCAGTATCTTTCTTTGAAAGTCAGTAATACTTGTGTTCTGGAGGTCCATTTTGATGTCTTGAATACATTTAGGTCTTTCTTCTAGCATTCAGCAACCCAGTGGGATTTCAATATCTGTATTGATTCAACAACCATACCCTCCAATTTTTCATTCGATAAAATATAAACTAGCCTACAAGGTTTGGATCGTAACTATGAACCAAATAAAATTCTGGCGAGTAATAGATAAGGCACATTTCTGACGTGTAGTAGATATATGAGTGCTGCTTTAACTCCAATGAATATGGGTTTTTAACAATGAGTATATTATACAAATGTATTGAGTGTTTACTATATTCTTAATAACGTCCGCGACACTAGAGCTCTGTAAACTAAGTATGTTTCCCAAACGCTGGAGTCATCTCACTTGCCGACTCTGCAGAAATAAGAAACTTTAACGTTCTTCGTTAAGTATATGGAAAACGAACTTTGAAAACACAACACTGATTTTTATTTAATTGTAAATTATACATGTTTACATTTTGTAAAAATTCATCAACATGAGTAAAAAAGAAAGAAATACATTTCGCAGAACACGGCATTTTCTACGGAGACTGAAAAAGTCCGTAACGCAGGGGCTCTAAGCAGATTTCCACATGCGCCATGTATTTTCATTTAACAAAACATAAAAGATGAATGAGAACAATATTTGGAATTTAGGATTCAAAGAAAGTGGTTCATAATATAACAGCTAATTGTTCATATGAATTGAGTAGGAGTGGGGGTTTACTGAAGGCTTAAAGCCAATTATATCCTAATACATCTGTTAATATTCACGTTAGAGAAAATATTTATATAAAAACATTTACAGGAAATTACATTCGCAATAACATTGGTTATATATGCCGATATTTCGACTTTTCCGATTTCAGGTGTTAACGAACTTGATCATTTTTTTTTTTACATAGCGCGCTCATATATCGAGTTTGGTAACGATGAAGCAAAAATTGTGACCGGTTGAGCTGTAACAGAAATATATATATATATATATATATATATATATATATATATATATATATATGATTTTAAACGGTCCTCATTTTGGTCATCTCTTAGGAAGGATTGATGGACATGCACCATGAGTACAACCTCAATAGCTGATTTCCCTTTAGGGAAATCTTCTAAAAACGTTAGCATTCACTACGTTGTCCACAGCTGGATGGATCTGTTGCCATACAATATGGATGGTAACTAAACTAAAAATGATTTATATACATTGGTTCAGTCTTAAAACATCATAAGTACAAAATAATCATTGACGATGTCAGACAGGGTCACTATTTATGTATTATGTCCCGGCCATATTTAAACTAAGAGTAAGATAGCTCGTAATGTGCTTAATGTATGTGGGAGTTGGGGTTTACTTATAACTGCTTATTCAATGGGCATTTGATAAAACTTTTCGATATTCACGGGAACAACCTCAATTTTATTATAGCATTGAGTTTCCTCCGCATTTCCTAAAGGAGTACAATACAACCGTGGATTGGCTCACACAATAGAGTTTGTGGGCAATAAATTGTTAGTTTTTCTCAGGAAGAAAGGAATGAAAACTTATAGTGCATAATTATGAGTATTTTCCTTTCGCAATGTTTCCTGTGCAAAGCACTACAGCTGCAAAGGTTATCCTATAAATACAGCAACAATGTACTCATTCCTTGAATTTTAATTGTGTACTTTAAAGAAAACTTAATGATTGATAGCCTTCTGTAATTATGGTTTTTAAAATGTATTCTGTAGAATAAATAAATTTGATTAGCCAAGAACGTTGATTATAACTGGGCATTGGGTGGCTTTAGAATTCTTAAAGATCCGCCATAATCAAGTTGTGTTTCCCAACTTTTCTCTCCTCCCCTTGCCCCAAGTTCTTTCCCATTTGATTTATTTCACCATTGTCTTGAGGGTCTACCGACGGGATCAGAGGATTTACGACCGAATGGGAATCAGCTATTGAGGTCGTACTCATGACGCGATTTTCGTCTCTAAGTTTTAGCAGATATTCCTTAAAGGGAAATCAGCTATTGAGGTCGTACTCATGACGCGATTTTCAAAATGTTTGCTCAAATGTCCATCGATCCTACCCAGGAGATGACGAAAATGAGGTCCGTTCAAAACTATATATATATTTGGCGGTTAACACTCTAGTGGTCGCAATTCTTGTTTAATCCTCACCAAACTCGGTATTTATTCGTTTTATATAAAAAAGGAAGATCAAGTTCGTTAACGGCTGAAATCGGACCAGTGGGAGGGGGGGGGGGGTTAGAGGGGGGATTTTTGAAAATTCGAAGTATCTCCGTTACAATACGACGGATCGAAAAATTGTATAGACCCAATGTTATTGCAAATTAACTTTACTATAAATATTATTATATACATATAATACATATAGATATTTGCATTTTTATTAAGTGTAACGGACGAGCGCTGGTTCCTGCCAAAAGCTAGTTCGGCCGTTTTTGTAACTGATCGGCACTCGTATGGTGATTTCTCTATTGTATAACTTTACGTGGGAAATCTTCTTAGTTTACGCAGTCCCTACGTGGGGGACTTTTTTTTACTCTAAATGGCTTATTTATGATTTGTAGCTAATAGGTTTTTAATAAAGAATGCATTTTAATGAGGGATTTCGTTATTTTCATGACTCACTTGAATTAATATGTCAAATATTACTTCAACAGCTGATTAAGTTACTATTGATCCAAACAGTCGAAAAAAATCACTGTAAATTAGTAAAGTAAATTATTCTACGGTTGGAGCTCTAAAAACGATACGAAAACACGTTTAGCGGAATTTTTATTGTTTCAATTTAACAATGTTCAATAATTAAACTTCCATGCATAGCTAGTTGAGCGATGATTAAACCTAGCAATGATAACTTGAAATTACTTTTTGCTTAGGATTTCGAGATTTCTGTGAGCTGTTCTACAGAAGACAGATGGATGATATAAATCGACAAAAAATAATTGAATTGAATTGAGAATTTGATTGTATATGCATTGAGAATCTGAAGAACTGAAAAAAGGCGCATTTATTAGATCCCCGAAATATAAACCGCAATAATTCTTCAGCCATTGTTCATCAGGAACTGCACAAGTTCGCCAGTCTTACTGTTCTTTGTATAGAAACAGGATGATTGCTCCATTAAAGAGCGCGTGGGGGAAAAAAGATGAATACATAATCCATTATAATAAGTACGTTTTTCTGAACGTAAATTGTAGTGGTTGGGAATCATTAATATCCTCACATATTTCTTTTTAAATTGCACTTATATTCTAATGTAAGGGTTTTAGAGTGAGAAAAAACAAGGAAGCATTTGTACGATTATAAAAAAAAAAATTGTAAAATTATGAAGTCAATAACAGGAAAACTGAGGCGATGGAAAAAATGTGGCATTCTTAATCCAAAACTCTTTTTGTCAGGCTAACTTTTGGAGCCTTTAATAACTCAAATTTAATCTTATATTTCAAAGCATTTAGAGGACGATAATAAATGAGATATAATATACTAGAATTAGCGTACAACCTTCAAGAAGTCTCTTGTCGATATATTACAAAAACTCATCACGGTCACTCCTTCCTCGATCCGTTTTCTCTTCCAAAGATGACCCTTTAAAAGGATTCTAAATATTATTCAGATAGAAGGATAGGAAAACTCTGCCATTTTGCAAAGACATGTAGCTTTCATTTAATTTCTTTAGCCCCCTTGATCTCATTTGTCCATAAATAGTGTCTTTATAACTACATCTGAAAATAGAATCAGATTACATAGAAAAAAAATTGTTTAAACATCCGTTTGCTGATTTTTGTCATTTGGAGCCCACTGCATTCTAGTTCATAGTTATTTGGCAGTTGGCTTTCTTTTTTAATTCTAATTTTAAATGTGTATTTGTTTATGGAAATTCTATAAATAATAATTCACAAAGTGATGAAATTTCGTTAATATTTATCCCTTGCCCTTCATTGATTCTAGAATCTACTGATCTCAGTAGAATATGCCTTAGGCAACACTAAAATTGTAGTATATGCACTGGCACTAGTCCATGTCTGTTATTTGTTTATCTATAACGGCTATGTGGTAGTTCTCTAACAGTTTTAACTTGGGAGTGTAATTCTTCCTGAAAATCGAATTGTTTTCCATTGTATCTTTCTTGATAGCAAGTCTTAACCCGCCGAAGGAAAGAAAAACTACCCCTTGTCTTTTAGACTTTCTTTTAAACTGGTTTCCATAAATCTCATGAGGTTCTCTGTTCTCTATGCATAGCTAGCCGCAGAACACTCATAAACCTACCTCATGTTGAGGGTTCTTATAAATAGTGCGACAAACCCACAAATACAATCCTTTCATCCACCCTGGGGAGAACAGGGTCGTAAACAGTTACAAAAATCGCCCCGATAAGCGGTAGTAAGATAAAGTGGACACTAACAATAATAAAAAGTTGGAAATAACAATAACAACTCAGGGATTACTTATTATGCTCAGTTGAATGGAAATCTATCTCGAGAATATCATCTTTGTGTTATTCAATCAGGTCCATCGCTTGCAATATAAGGGGAAGAGATCTAAAAAAAGCAAGAGATTGCAAATGTGATGATAAATTAAGTCAGAGAACCTACAGTAAATACAATATCCATGAAGCTCTTTGGCTTGAGCAACACTTAGAGAAGAATGGAAATGCTTCTTGAGGTTTTTCCTTATGCACTTCAATCACTGAAATCCAATCCTATCACGTACAGTATTGGGTCAGAGATTACAGGTCTACTCCCAGAGGTTATGGCTGCATTACAGCTATAAGCGTTCAGTAGTAATAGCATAGAGCACCTTATTTTATTAGTGGTTCAGGATAATTATGGCTTGTTTTTATACAGGTTACCTCCTTTTTTGAGCCTGAGGTTCACAAGAAGAATCATAATTCTGACCTATATCGAGTCACTTTAATTCGGTCCCTCTAGAGATTTCAAATTTCATTGGCCAATCATTTTTAAAATGAATATAACTTTAATTTAAACCAGCTCACAAGTGACTATTTAAGAGTCAAGCATGACAAAGGTTAGGCTTGGTATAGATTTTGGCGATTATTGAAATAAATTATTTTGTTCTGATTTTTTTTTATTTCTAGCAACCAGAATGATTATTAATGTAGTCTCTGGGATACTCGATGCCGAATTCCTATTCCATGATTAAAATTATTCGTACGTATTAGAAATTCATTACTAAACTGCGGTTATTGGCATTCTGAGAAAATAAAATGGTGGATTACGTGACTTCCATGGATTATTTATATTATGAAATAAGGAAAATGAGATATAATCGATATAATTTTATAAAAAACAGTGTATTTTCTAAAGTGAAGAGGTTCACATTTATCAATAATAATTCACTAAACATAACTTCTTAATAACTAGATTTTATATTCACTTGCTTCGAAAATGTATTGAAATTTGCTGAGTTTATTATTATAAAATTGATCATGGTAGAATGGTAAATCAGACGGCAGTCGTAATTTCACATTGATTGCTATTAAACTCGATAATTAAACTTTTAATAATAACTCTGTTAATAGAGTCTTAAAAGAGGGAAATCTAAAATCCTACAAAACATTATGCTTTGAATGAAAAAAATATTTTACGACCAATCATTCATTTTGTGTCAAAGAAATTTCCTGCTATAAGTAAACTTTCTCAGAGTCTCGTATAGAGTTTCTTTAAAAATATTTATTTATTTTATGAGTCGTGATTGTTATTTGTGTTTACATTACCGAAAAATTTAAATTATTTTGGTATGAAGGCCTCCTTATGTAATGAATTATTAGCGGTTCTAAAAGTTGTATTAATTTTTCATATAATGTTTTGGCATTTAGTAGTTTTCTGTACTTGTGCTTCATATCTTGACTCTGAACTATTATAGAAACTACAGCTCTGGTGCTGTTAAAAGAGCATATTTAACATTATTAATATTTACACAGAACGAAAAATCATGTATATGATATTTACATTAATTTGAACTTCGTATGTTAGTTCTTTCAAAGGGAGAAATTAATGATGTTTGCCCTGTGTCTGCTGAGTGGCATTAAACAAAACTTTTACTTCTGAATTTTTATGTTTAATTTTTATCTTAGCTGATTTTATAACTCTAAAGATGGCCATGATGGAGAACCATCATTCATAAATGTGACTTCGTTGAGTTTATAATCGCGTCACAGAAAATGCGCAGTTACTTCTATGTAACATTTTAAACATTTTAATTCAGAACAAATGAAGGAGAGAGAAAATAAAGAAGGCAAATCCATTTTTGAGCGAAACACGGAAACTTAAGACACAATTATCAAACATTAAATAAATAAGTTCACTCCATGAGAGACATACACGTAGGAAGTATTCCCTTACAAAAATCGCTTGCGGTCTTGTTTTTTAATCAGTTTATTTAATTTCCTTAATACTTAAAAAGTAGAACAATATTATTATTATTATGTATACATTTAACAAGTTTTAACTTGAACAAATATTAGATTTAAAGTATCGTAAAAAAGATACTGGATTCCATATCCTTTTAAGTTCTCTCTTGAAAAACTCTAACCTTTCAAATACTTTTTTCTTAACGCTGGAAATGTATTTAATCCTAATTTTATTTTGGTTTTCTGTCAAACTGAACAATTGAAAATATTTTTAAGATCATGTGTATTCTTAATAGTTAATCTTAACTCCTGTTAATAAAAGCGTTCTTGTTTTTTTTTTTTTTTAGAAACTTCTTTATATTAATAAAATATTTGTCGTATTCAATATTTCAGATATTTACTTAAACACATCAGAGCATTTCATGATTGGTGGATTGGACGATTTATAATAACTCTTGGTGATTTTAATTTCATTATTACTATTGAACCCTAATTCTCATAGCCTTCTCAAATGCTAGATCAATGTTTAAAGATGTTTTATTTTTGTATTTATATTAAATAGTTTTCACAAATAAAAATTGAATGTTTTGCCATTGATATAAAACCGACACTTATCAAAAGAGGTTTGTCAACGATGATTATTTTATGAGCAATGTTTTATCTTGGTATAATAAAGTTTTTAACTACATACATTTAGAATTCGATTGAATTTGTTATATGTTTGCCATGTTGTGATTAATATAGCTGTTGCTGTGTTTTCATATATACTAAAAACAGAATGAATGAATCTCCTTGGTTATTTATTTATCTGTAGTTATATTCAGTTTACGGTAAAAAATGGAGTGTATGTGAAATATAATAAAAACCAAAACGTTCAGTTAATGTGCGATTTAAAAATTGAATAATGTATATTTCAGTTTGGTTTGTCCTTTGAGGTTACACAGCGCTTGAGAAAATCAGCAAGTTAAACATGTTTAAATTCGAATGAAAATCACCGTGACTAATAAAAATCTGGAATTAAAAAGAACCAAACACGAAACACAATTAATAATGTATTCAAATGGAAATGGTTTATAGTATTTTTGTAAGTTCATGGAAAGTAAAATGTTTTGAAAGTATAATGAATATTGTATATATATATATATATATATATATATATATATTTGATGCTTTATTTAGATTTATGAACTCAAATTCTTTGTTTGTTCTTCAAATATGATTTGAGAGGAAAATATTTAGCTAAATTCGTTTGTGCCTCACACCAAGTTGAGTAGCAAATTTAGTACTTACTTCAGCTGGCTTGGCAGCTGGCCCATTGCTGTAACTATTTCCTGTTGATAAGGCAGAAGTAAACAGCTGACCGATGCTGATAATTGTGACAAATAACAATGGCTAAGACACTATGAGCACTGCTGGTAGACGAGCGATTACTGAGAGTATTGTGCTTGCGCTTGCAGGTCCGAGCTGGAGTACTGAACTCAATTGCTCCCTAGATCGGAGTGAGGTAGTTATCCTTGTGCGGTTTGCACACCCAGCAAATGGAGACTCGCCGTCCGACTGACGTGATATCGGCAGATGAATATTTAAAGCTATTCGATAGGAAGTGTTCACAGCCGCTATCAGATCTCAGATAGTACTATCCATTCTCAGAATTAGTCCTATTGTTTTGTTGTTATTTTATTTGTTTGTAAATAATCTTATATTCACACGGTCTAAAGATAAGTGTTGACATCGTACAATCTGAGACCTCTATGATGATGAAAGCCGAGGACATTTTTCTGATTTTAGAGCCCGCCTATGTTCTAAATGGGAATATGTCAGGCCATATTTTTCAGACTCTTTGGATTCTGAGACATTAGGTAAATTGTATTCAAAAATAGCCTTCAACGTGTCCAATTACATCAAAATATTAAATATTTTTTATCTAAAAGTGTAGAAATAATTTTGTTTTCTATAATCTCTGTTACATTTCATTATAAGCTACAGAACAAAGGTATTAAAATATTCCTTTTAATATTTATGATTTTGGATTTTAATAAAAATATTACCGAATTCCAAGAAATACGAAACTTATGAAGTCTGTTATGCAGGGGCTGCGTTAACTAAGCAGATTTCCCACGTCCGTCACGTATTTGTATTTATCTCAAGACGTATAAGTTCATTGAGAACAATATATGGTATGTAGGTTTCAAATAAAATACTTCATCATACAACAGCTTATTGTTAATATGACATGAGTAGGAGTGGGGGTTTACTGAAGACCGAAAATAGTATCCTGGAAAATAATCAATATATTGAAAAACGTATATAACATTTATGGAAAATTACATTTGCAATAAGATTGATTCCATACAATTTATCTATCAGACGCATAACAAGATATTTCGAAATTCTACCCCTCTAAACTCCTTCCCACTGGTCCGATTTTAGCCCTTAACGAACTTGATCTTCCTTTTTACATAAAACGTTTAAATATCGCGTTTGGTAATGATCAGACAAAAATTGCGACAGCTAGAGCGTTAACAGAGAAATATATATATATATATATATATATATATATATATATATATATATATATATATATATATATATATATATATAACAAATTTTGAATGGACCTAATTTTCATTCTCTCCTGGGTACGATCGATAGACATTTGAAGAAATGTTTTAAATATCCCATCAAAACATTGAGTACAACCTCAATAGCTGATTCCCACCAAGGAAAACCTTCTAAGAACTCAGATCAGATAACTCTAAATCCCATTAAACATAACCGCTCCCCCATCTCCCAGCACTTAAACTCTTAACATCTCTTTAACCCTGTAAGCCATTACAATTTGAATAATAACTAACACATCTCAATGAATTATAACTCCTATAACAAAAATATTCTAAAATATGCATTGATGGGGAAATGCAGTACTTTTAGATTTCGTAATAAGTACAGGGTTACAAAATAAATTTGATATAGGCTACGCACTTCATTTAAAATTATTTCATTTGGAAGTTCTAAATGTATTTCTGACGTATTTGATTCAAAAATATCATAATCATAATTTGAAGGCCTTTTACATGTTTAACAAGATCTGTCCAATGAAATTCATTGATCCCACTTATAATATTGGAGATATTCTGAAATTCCTCCTCTCATTAAACACCAAATCCAAATTCAACCATTAACGAATATAATAATAATTTAGTGATGAGTGAAACACTTATAAGATCAAACAAACATTTTGGAGTTAAGAACGTAAAATACCAGTTGAGGAAATCATATTACAAGACACATTTTAAATGGGTATTTTAACGTACTAAAGATATGTTGAACACAATAATTGGTATTTAACCTTCGAATAAAGCATTTGATTGTATAACAGCTGACTTAGGTAAGATAATATGACTTAGGTAGGAGTGGGGGTTTAATGAAATATCTCAGTTAATATTCATGATAGAGAAATATGATATAACAAATAAGAAAATTTATAGGCAATAAAATGTGAAATAAGATTGGTTTTTTACAATTTTTCGATACGTCGTATAATAGCGGAGATATTTCAAATTTTAGAAATTCCCTCCTCTTACCCCCTCTTTTGCTATTCGTCCAATTTCAGCCATTAACGATCTTGTATTAAGTATAAATATCGAGTTTGGTAACGAACAAACAAAAATTGAGAACACTAGAGCGCTAACAGACAAATATATATATATATATATATATATATATATATATATATAATATTTTTATTTTTTCCTTTCTGACGAAAATAGAGGTGTAGAGTAAGCCTCAGTTGCTGGTTTTCCTTAAGAGAAATCTGCTAAAACACATTTCTTATGCAAACGAACAAAATTTTTCCATTAAGAAGTTCTACAATATTAATTCAATTATATTTTAATTTATGCATTGTGAGACGTGGGGCAAAATCTTTAATGCCTGATAAATCAAACTTTAATGACACACAGATGACGTAAGAGATCTGTCATATGTCACTTTGAACACCTTCTTTGTGCGCTTTCAAAAGCTCAATGGAAACATGATAGGCTACATAAGCTGGGCTTCCACCTGTATAAATTGTATAGTCCATGGTACTTTTTTAGTTATTCTTGTTTTAGTTATTCAAGTTGTACATTTGGTAAATATATATATATGTATATATATATATATATATATATTTGATTTTTTAAAGAAAACTTATTTCAACCCATATATTAATTATGAGGTACTCCCTCTCTAACTTCAGCATTGAGTGTTCTCATACTACAGAACAATGTTTTTGGTGATTTATAATGCTTCCACAATATTGAATGTAGTATTTTAAAATGGGGAGAGAAACCCAGGACATTTAAGTAAAGGAACTTTATAAGGTACATTTTTATTAATGTACCTTGTCATTTGAGTAAGATATTATAATTTAATTCAGTAAATTTTACAATAAATCAACTGAAATAATTGATGTAATATTTATTATTGTTCTTGTTAATTATTAATGCACTATTTTTACTAATTGAAACGGATTCTCTACAGGTTAGTATCATTTTCTATCCACCATGGATTTTATATAGTAGACTCATCTCTAAATTCGCTTCGGTTGCAAACCCGCGAATCAAGGATTGCCATGAGCATTAAGACTTAATTCTTCAACACATGGGTGGCCTGAGAATCCAAGAAATTTGATAGAGGAACCTTCTCAGCTGACAAAAACAAACACTTGTTGAAAGATTAGATAGTAATCTCATAGTATAAGTAATGCAATACCACTTATTGATCGATTAGAACTCTTAATTGATTGCATTTGAATTGTTTAAAAAAAGTCTAGTAGATAAATTGCTAAACAAAGCATTAGTATGATCAAAAGAAGCATTAAAAACTATTAAGGCTATAAAAACCATTAGTCGTCATTTAAAAATAATTTACGAAACCTTTAATGCATTCGACCTTCACTATCAACTCCACCTCTTAATGATGTGTTTATAAGGCAGTGTGATTGTTGCTTTAAAAAAAAAAAAAATGTGTGGTGCGACGTTTCCTCAATAGATCCTTAGGTAACACTTTTCTTTGTGATATACACAGCTGGTAGAATTTTTTTTACTGAGAAATGTTTATTTTATGATTTGAATTGAGCTTTTCAGTTGGGGAATTATTTCTCTTTAACATTAAGATTCATAAGCCTTTTCATTAAGGGTATATTAAAACGAGGTTGTCAATTCGAATTTTACATCTGTGACTTAAACAAAAGTCCGTCACGCAGGGGCTGCGTAAACTAAGCAGATTTCCCTCGTGAAGTTTAGTAATAGATAAATATACATACTGCTAACACAACACCGTGAATAAATAAATAAACGGAAATAAGAAATGTTTCATCCAATTTCAATAGCCTGCCGACAGGAAGCGTTAGGTTAGAAATGTAAACAAACGGGTCCCGCCTCACACCGGAAAGAAAAACAATTACTGAAATATATCAGAATATAACACATTAATTTTATTGAGAACTATTTACTATATCTAGTACTGTAATTAATAATGAGTCAGAATAATTGTTATCTCAATCAATAAAATTTTAGTAGTCCAAAACTTTAAGATGGGGGGGGAGTCACCAGTCCATATTTGCATGTATCTCGTATAATAAAGGTCTCTTGAATACAATTTTTGGTATTTAAACTTCCAATAATGTGATTTATTATGTATCAGAGTATTGTTTACGTAACATGAGTAGAAGTGGCGGTTTGGTGAAAACTGAAAAATGCAAATATCTCGGTTAATATTCAAGATAGAGAATAAATTTATATAACAATATTTATAGTAAATTTAATTTTTAATAAGATTGATTCTGTATAATTTTTCGATCCGACGTATAGTAACGGAGATATTTCGAATTTTCGAAAATCCTCCCCTCTAAACCCCTCCTCCCACTGGTCCGATTTCAGCCGTTAACGAACTTGATCTTTCTTTTTACATAAAACGCTCAAATATGAAGTTTGGTAATGATTAAACAATAATTGCGACCGCTAGAGCGGTAACAGACAAATATATATATATATATATATATATATATATATATATATATATATATATATATATATATACAGTTTTGAACGGACCTCATTTTCGTCATCTACTAGGTAGGATCGATGGACATTTGAAGAAAAATGTCGAAAATTCAGTCATGAGTACAACCTCAATAGCTGATTTCCTTTAAGGGAAATCTGCTAAAAAGACCAACCTTGCAAGTACCCGAGTAAGCATAAGAGATTACCACTTGCAATAGGCGTCCTTGATACTTCTAGAATGGCCGAACTCAAGTCACAATGCAGCACTATCACTAGAATGGCTCACTGGTGATATCAGAAGGCCATCTTCTCATCTCCAACCCTGTGTTTTGAAACATTATTAAACATAAACACCAAATCATAGGACCTAACGCTAGACATTTCCTCCAGGCTAAGAAATAAAAATAGTTCCGTTAATACCCATGTTTAAAAAAATTAGCAAAAAACGTCGGCCACACAGAGACTGCGCCAGGTAAAAAGGTAAACTGAAAAAAAAGAAAAAAAAAATTGACTCATCCAAAACACACGATATCTGAAAATGGGAAGTCAGTTTTATAATCAAAATAATTATTATGATTCACTTATTGCAAATTAAGTAAATGAAGATATCTATATCATGAGAAACACCTTAATATTTATTTACAAGAATCAAACCTAAAATAACTAAAAAAAAAAAAAAAAAAGGATTTACATAACCGAGGGAAGCTAAACGGTTACATGTTTTTATAAATCCATATATCAGACCAGTGAAGAGCTGCCTGGTAATAAACCAAAGGCTAACAGCGTTCCGCAGTGATCACACATGACTGGCTTTACATCCCATAACAATGGGTTCATTTCTACTGTTTTCCATTCTTGCACTTAATCAATTTAAAGCTCGAAAATTTTCCAAATTGAGTTCAAAACGGAAATTTAAGGGCTCAGGGTCACCAACCCACAATTTTGTAATTGCTGTGGGCAGGTAACGTAGCCTAGTTTGAAATAAATTTTAAAAAAATGAAATCCGAACGGTCCTTTACGCGAAATAGAAATGAAATTATTGCTGAGTGAAAACTATAAATTACATATTGAAACAAACACAAAATTATATGCAATACTATCAATGTTCAGACAAACTGCAGATTGCAGATTGGGGCAGATTGACGCACGCGCAATAAATAAGCATGACTGGTGGAAGGTTAAGCTGGTAATTCTAAACCTGGATCAGGCTTGATTACCTCCCTTCAATAGATATGACCTTCTATAGGAAGCCTAGTAACATTGATGTATTTTTAGATTAATCGAGTTTAAATACCAGAAAGAGCGTAAATAGTCGACTGGCTAGTTCTGAAATTACATCTGGCTGACCCTGTTTGCTATCTCAATTATGGGGTTAATATTTTAAAAAATTTACATACTTTTTTCCCATGATGTGAAAGCCGTGATTATGCATCTGACTAATAATGCTTCCCCGCACTATCGACTCTGTAAATCGGCTTTTGAAGGTTACGTATGCCTATGATAAATTGTTCCCATGATCTGACATTGACATACTTCCGTCACTTATGACAATTTCGATTAATGACAACTTTACATACGTCCGTGAATCTATTGTGGGAGTGCCACATACATGTTTGTGCGTAAAGTGATTATAAGTTTGTATTGAAAGGAGTTTTAGAAGTGTATCTCTTAGGGTGTTTAATGCATGTGTAATGTTAGATCTAATGCGACAATTGTTAAATTTTACTGAACTCTAACTCATGTGGTTGAGTCTTTCATAACCTGAAGACGTCAGAATTTGAATCAAAACCTTCATTAGGACGTTTCTATCAAATCCATGTTTCATTATTACTTGGACTCCGTTCCGGATTTCTAAATCAGGTCCTGTGATGTCAGATGTCAATTACCAATAATTTGAATGAAGAAATGAGATGTTTTCTTTTTCATATTTTATCTTTGCAGCTGTTTCTGTTTGATGTTCAGTTATATTTATATTTATACAGAGGGTGATTTTAATTTAATTTTTCATCATCTTAAGTTTTTTATTTAAAAAAATAAAATCTTGGTACCTTAAATAAAACTCCAACCCCTCACAAAAGGAAAAGAGATTGGGCTTTGAGCAGATTTTCCTTAAGGGAAATCAGCCATTGATGTTATAATCATGACGCAATTTTAGGAAATTTCCTCAAATACCCATCGATCCTAACTGGAAGATCACGAAAACGAGTTCCATATAAAATTATATTTACTTGCATGTTACCGCCGTAGCGGAAGCTATTTTTGTTTGTTTATCTTCAAAATCAAACAAGATGTGAGAAGTTTTTAGTTTTTATGCTTCCCTAAACCGATAGTCATCCCGCTTTGACAATAAACGAATATATGATGCACCGCCTTATTAATATCATACTTCCAAATATTGTTTTCAAAGGACCTCTATTATGTGAGATGCATAGACATAGTTAGTGGTATGACGTCACCAATAAAGATTTTATTAACCACCCACTTCTACTCGTCCGATTTAACTTTGGAATTTGAGAACATGGTGAGATGATCTGTAGTATGTCATTCCAACATGAGGGAAATCTGCTTAGTTCACGCAGACCCAAAAAACCATGATGCCAAGATCCTTTACCCTCACCTCCAATTCCGGTTCAACATTGTCTTCTACTGTTGAAAGTACTCCGTAGTATAAGCTGTTTTACATGCAGTTTTAAGATTTAGTAATTTCTACTAATGATTATCGAATAGAAAATACCGAAGAACTTTTGAAACAGAATTTAATATGAGTTTTGGTTCCTTCGTTCATTACTTGGTTAGCTTGTGAATTCCCGAAATTAATTCCTGAGAAAAAATCGGGAACAGCAGATTGACTTCGAAGTCAAACTATTCAAATCACCTGAAACTGGCCTGTGAAAAAAATGGAAAATGGAGAATTGTTTCCTTTAGGAAGACTGCAACTTAAAAATGAAGAAAATATTCACAAAAAATGAAATTTGCTTTGTTAACGGTCGAAATACATGTGTGCCTACCATATTGAGAAATGATGTGCAATGTAGGAACCTGCAGTCACTTGGTTTTTGATGTAACAGATTATTTATCTTATGAAAGTGTATTTTCCTAACACATAGAATTGACTGGAAAGAAAGAAAGTGATAGTGTATATCTCTAATCATGATTTTTGATCATTCATCAATCACTGGATATGAAAGAGCTACATGTTCTTTGTGACGTGTTGGAGGCACAATGAACATTATACAATTGTTGGCTTCTTGCTTCATCTTGTTCATTACAAGTAAGGGTACCATTTCCATCCGTACGTACAGTTTTCTTTACCGTGTCCGACATATGCCTTCATTGAAACGAAAATCGTGGTTAGCCCGAACATTCTAAAGCCACCTACTTTCAAGATGATCCAGTGCAGAGAACAAAGAACCGAATGAGGCACCTTATGACATTATGTTTGAGTACGAAACCGGAAAACAACGTGTGTGTTGTGTGTGTGTGGGGGGGGGGGGTTTGTTTGTGTTTGTGCTTTCTCTACTTAATTACCCTACTACTACTTATAGGATTTTCATGTTAACCCATATATAACTAAAAATCTGATGATTAACTTTCATCGTTTTGTTCACAAAGTGTTCCTACTATGGGAGTTCTAGAGAATAGTTTATTATGAAACATCAATAAAGATTTTAGTTCTGGCCATAAGTTATCTGTTATTGTTTAAAAACTAAATTTAAATGTTCACTGACTGAGTGGAGTTTGGTTCAAAGAAGAGGTAAAAAATATGTCACGTGATAAGTTTTTGAATAGGATTCATAAACTGTTTTATTATTTTTTTAACATATTAAGGTTTACACCCGCCTGTAAATCAATACAGTTCCCGAGATAATAATTTAGAGTTATTATCTCACTAAATTTGCTGCTAACATTAGGGTTTCATATGGTTCCAAACCGAGGAATAAATTGAAAATAGACTGTGCCGATGACGTCATTCATACGCGCGGGGAAATGGCATAGTTTTCTTAGGCCCTCCTTCGTGGAGGTTTTACCTTCTACTATATTCTAGGATATTTAAGTCGGAAACCTCATCAACACTACAATCTCAATAGCTGACTTCTCATCAGCTAAAACGCAACTAAAAAAACTGACTGCTCATATTTTTTTCTAATTGATCTTGTGGTGACAATTCATGTTTGATAACTCAATATTCAACGATTTTCTGTAAAAGTAAGGATCATGCTCGAATCGGAACAATATGTGGTGGATTTAGGGAGTAGATAGAACGTGAAATTCTAAAATAACGGTGTTATTATGCATTTTATAGAAAGGATACTTCACAGTTCTTGTTGATTATGTAGTGTTCAAGAGTTGTTGTACTGAATCCAAATATTAAACGGACTGTTTGAATCTTTCCCTTCTCTCTTTCATGTAACCCCCTTTCCAGCTCGAATTACGGAGTAAGAAATAAGTTAGATGGCGTTATTTGTTTGGTGTTTCTAAGCATGAAAATCTTTTTAGTTTATGAAGTTCCTGCTTGACTAACTTTTCAGGAGTTGTGTCAAACGTTCCGAAAACTGTTTATCTTTTACTAGGGCTACAAACATTAGGGGCTGTATACTACAATTAAAATACATACTTCTCAATAGGAGCTATAAGTGGTAACAAAACAAAAAAAAATAATATGGAATACACAGAAATGTATACATACATAAATACATTTCTTTAACATATTTGGTTGAGATATGGAAATCACATCCATAAGAATAGACTTAAGTGAATTATTAAAAAGAACGAAAGTAAACAAAACTATAATTACAGCAGTTTGGAACGTTTTCCAGACGCCTAATATATTATTAAATGACTAGGAAACACTAAGTAGCAATGAATTACTGATGAGGTGCGGGAGAAAATCGTTAAATGGAAGCTGATTGACGTAATGACCTACTTGGCGAAAATTAAATGCATAGCGATATGTAGTCATTATTTTTAATCTGTAAGCTCCAGGAGTCAATTTATTAATGTTAGAGTGGTAAACTGAAGACAACCCTTTACGAATAGAGCTAGTTATTTAATAATATTTAAGAATGTAGGTAAGATATATATTTAATAAAATAATAACGCTTCATATATATTGGGTTCTATATCCCATATCATAACTCTCGATAGTACATTTTTTAAATAGTTAATTATTCCCTTTTAATTTCATCACTTATAAAAATGTCCCCTGGAGAGAAGTCAGTTATTGAGGTTGTCAGCTATTGTGGCAACACAATGAATATATCCTAAATGCTTTTCTTGAAAAGCAATTCGTGATTTGACTTGGAAAAGGCTTACTTTACAGAATGGGGAATACCCAATTTCCAGAACTAAGTAATGAGGGTGTTGATGGACTCTCAAAGTACTTTCTAGGTGAGCCAGCATTCGTACAGATCTATCTGATAAGGATCAATAAAAAGACCTTGTCCTGTTATACTGTTTTAAATTTTATGCAAAGTGCACTTTCGGAGTCAACGCTCCATCATCAGTGCCTGATTATAGCAGTGTAGCCTGAACAACAACCGCCTAGTGACTGATTGGGGGAGTCGCCCGGCGGTTATTGTCCATGTACACTGCACTATAATCAGGCACTGACGATGGAGCGCTGACTCCGAAAGTGCACTTTGCATAAAATTAAAAACAATAGTAGAGGACAAGGTCTTTTTATTGATCCTTATCAATTGGTTCCTCTGCCATCCAGAGAGATCTATCTTACCTATTCCACCAGGAGATCGGAGTGCCCCAGGGAAATATGCCACGTTTTTCAACAATGCTAAATGATGAAATTTAATTCCAATTAAATGTCCCAGTATATGTATGCTAATGATTAAGTAATTTGCATCAAGATTTTAGGCCTTAATAAAGCTAAACAACTAAAAGGGAAAATAAATGCTCCTTAAAAAAAAAAAAAAAAAAAAAAAAACGAAGCACATAAATTCTCTACAATATAACCCTTGTTACAGTAACTGCACTACTGGTGGAGGTCTATTTATTCCAATATAGAAAATGTTTCTAGCAGATTCCCTATATTATTGTTTGTATGTATTCTCTTGATATTGATTGTGCTATTGTGTTACCAATATATAGATTTATTTATTACTAAACTTCATGAGGGAAACCTGCTTAGTTTACGCCGCCCTGCGTGAAGCAATTTTTTTATATAAATATATGAAACAGAAGAATACCAAGCGAACCCTGTCAATGCTCACTTTCTTAGATACTGGCAATTAAATCTTATTACAAAACTGTTCCTCCCATTTAGAGAGTAAACTAAAATTGTTTCGTGTTCCTCAGTAAAGAAAATTTAACTTTATCTTCTCTAAATTTGACTAGATCTCATTAAAATCTCTTTTTGTCCAGACAATCCTCTATCATTGTATGTATTTATTTGCTCGTACAGTAAAATTGCTAAACACGTCTAGCCACGGCTTTTCGTAATTTAAGTTACGAAATAGAAATACACGAGCAATGAAACCCCTGTAATGCGGAACTACAAGCCAATTTATTTGAACTTTCACGAATTACAATCTCTAAATTTAAACATATAAATCTTTGCACGGGTTCACTATGCTTGTTAATCCTTAGGGCATACATGTTCGAAAGCGTGTAAAGTACTGGACACAAATATTAAAAATATTCCCACCGCAGATTAACAGCATATACTATTATATCCACTCCGCAATTAATTGAAATCTTATGGCTACCCGAACACACGGACATTAAGTGAATGAATTTATTAACATGCAAAAAAAGGCGCACAGAAAAATAAGTAGCGACAACCAAAGTAACTACTTAGGCAAACATACGTACTCTATGATTATATACAAAGGTACTGGCAACGGAAAAAAAAATCGAGAAATCAATTAAAACAATATTATAGGAGGCTCAAACACAAAAAGTTGTTAATCAAGAAGAGATTGTGAAAATGATAAAGTGGCGCACAGTGGTGCGAAGCCAGCAAAAACCTATTTCAGCAAAAGTTGAAATTTGGTTTTGAAAATTTGATTTCTTTATAGTTTAGTGGTTGTACCTCTGTGCTTGGGTGGCCTTTTAATTAATATAATTTCAATTGCCAATAGAATAACATTTAAATCGACATTCATGTTTTTCACAAAATAATCTAACTTCTAAGCCATATTTAAAAGATAAATTCTAACGCTTAAGACTGTCTATTGACAAATTTCATTCTGGCAATGTTAATACTGTATGTTTCAAGTTTTTTGTTGGTTTCTAATTTGTTTTTAATCCGTTACGTATAAGCCTTTATAACGAGTTCTAGCAAAATAGAGAAAAATTCCTAGATTTCTTTCTTCGTATAAGGTTTGAAAAAAAGCTCCACAAAGCTCCAAGCTCTAACTTATATTTTCTTCAAGATTAAGCCTATGAGTAACTATTTTATAGATATCTCATCCACCTTCGTCCACTTTTGTGAGAAATTGAGGTTTAAAGGAAATTTACCAACAATAAATACAGGGCATTAGGCGCTCTGTTTATTCAGGATGTTTACTAAATGGAATTATAGGATCGAGGATTTATTTATTACTCGTATTTTACTTTTTCAGTCCATGTTTCGAAGTGCTTGGGCGAACTTATGAAGTAATTTTTAAGGCGTTTAAAATATTTTAAAATGTCGGATTTTACAGTTCCTTACAGTGTTTTATGTAATGTGCTTTTTGAATCGAGCCAATCTTTAGACCTCTTCGTTCAGGAAAAGTACCAGCATTTGCCCGCCGAAGTTATTTGGCAAATTATAGTTGAAATTAAAAAAAAAGATTCGTACCTCATTTTCAACAGCGACTGAGGCAAGTGTATTACAAGAAGTTGACATTTTTAGAAAAATTTATTGATTTATTTATTTAATGAATTATGAATTTCAATAAATAAAATAATTGAATAAGAAAATGTAAATAAATTGTTCATATTGAAGGAAAAATGTTTTTATTTTTTCATTCGAAATAAATTTCTGTGTAAATTTTACTTGGATTGATTATAATTAATCAATTTCGTTATAATTTTATCCTTAACGAGTAGTGGTTTTGAAACGTATTCATGTTTAGTTCTTTGTTTAATTCTATTACAAAACAACATTTTCAACAACGTCAACATATATTATAAATATTACAAAGCATTGTTTAAAGTAGTTTGAAAGTTAATAGGTTTTTGCCGCTTATTGTGGCTTTTGGACCACTGTGCGGCGAATGGAGAGAACTTCCTTACACTCTGGTATCTTATCGACAACAGTGACTAACCACATATACGCTGCACTCTATATCCTACTTAAACGTCCGGGACGCAGGGGCTGCGAAAACTAAGCAGATTTCCCAAGTACTGGTACACTTAATGTGAAAAAACTGATGAGTACAGGGGAGGGGGGTTCTAAAGGCTCTGAGATCAGAGAACATAAAAAAACTGAGAATTTTCCAATAACTTGCTTAATACTTGAGTAATGGAAACTTACATATAACCACAATAGTAGTCCATCGATAGTTTAACAAGATCATACATTCTGACTCCATAATAACAGAGATATTAGCGTTGATAAAAACGGCGAAATATCGAGAATGGTATAGATCAAATAAGAAGAGAAGAGAAAGAAATTGATATTGAGATTTCACGTTCTCAAAAAACAAATTCTCTAGTATCTCGCATAAAAAAGATCTCATGGAAGATATATTTAGTATTTAAAATTAGAATGGTTTGGTTCACGATATAACAGCTTATTGTTGACAAGAGAAGGAGTGGGGGTTTACTGAAAACTGAGAAATCCAAAAATCTTGGTTAAAATTAATGAAAGAAAAACATGCATATAACAACATTTTTAATTAACTAAATTTCTAATAAGATTGGTTATTTGCAATTTATCAATCCGACTTATAGTAATGGAGATATTCCCAATTTTCGAAATTCCCTCCCTCTAAACTCCACCTCCAGTTGGCCCGATTTCATCCTTTAAGGAACTCTTCACTTTTATTTATTTATTTAAGTGTGTCGCAATTTTAGCGATTCACAGTAATCATATTATAAAACTAAGAGTTGGTATAGCCACCTTAAAATAAAAGAAAAATATATTAAAATATCTAGTCGTAGGTCTGCACGGTTATATTTTCTCCAGTGTATATTAATGGTAACAGATTCGAATTCTTTAAGTTAGGGTTTGGTAAAAGTTTTAAATGTAGTTGAAAAGATGTGTCTGTTGGAGGTGTTTCATGATTGTCGTGATGTATGGGCTGTTGTCGTGTAGTAGTTCTGATAGGTTGGTGGGTAAGTTCTTGTCGATTATTTGTCTGCAGTCTGTAAGTAGGTGTTTAATAGTTAGTTGTGTATTGCACAGTGTACATAATGGTGGTTCAGTCCTAGTCATGAGGTGTCCGTGTGTTATCCGTGAATGGCCATGTCTCAACCGAGCAAGGACTACTTCTTCTCTTCTAGTCTCCCGATTACTTGACTGCCACTCACGAATAGTGTCTTTTATTTCTCGTAGTTTTGTGTCTGTCTGATGCCATTCCACTTCCCATTTTAAGCTGACTTCTCTTTTAATAAGTTTAATGGCATCGTGTGCTGTAATGTGATCAGTGTGTAATGTGTCAAGTTCAGTCGCTAATTTTGCATGTCTGTCAGCCAAGATATTTTCCGTGATGTCTGCATGTCCTGGTATCCAATGAATAGTTATTATTTTATTCATTTGTATTTGTAAGTTAGTTAGTAATTCCTGAAGCCGTCTTGTGAGTGGGTGAGTTGTGTAAAGATCAAGTATTGACTGCATAGAACTGTAGGAGTCGGTAAAAACATGAATGTTGTCTTGTTGTACGTTAGTAAGATGTTGTAGTCCAAGAATTAAGCCCTGTAGTTCCGCAGTGAAGTTGCTTGACACGTCCGGTAGTCTACACGTTAGTACTTGGTTCCCCACTATGGCAGCTGAGCCACATCTTCCTGCATATTTCGAGCCATCTGTATATATGAAAAGTCCTGTCCTGTTTTCTGTAATTATGTTCCGGTACTCGTGTTTATAGTGTAAGGAAGAAAGTGGGTTTGATTTCTTGAATTTTGTAAGGGCGAAGTTAGTTTTTGGTATATGTATTTGCCAAGGTGCTGTTTTGTGTTGTATGGGATAAATGTTCGGTAACGTAATGTTGTAAGTAAGTAGCGTTTGAAACAGTCTGAAGTGATAGGGTTTTCGCGAATTGGGATTATCAATATAATCGGCAATGTTTGGGTTTTGTGTGATATATTCAATGTAAGGGCATGATTGTCTGGAAAGTGTTGTTATGCCGTATTTCATGATATTATATGAATGTCGATGATTTAATGGAAGTTCTCCAGTTTCTGCACACAAGCTTATACTTGGGGTTGTTCGAAAGGCACCTGTTGCTAATCTTAGACCTGTGTTTTGGATGACCTCAAGAATTTTTAAGTATGATGGTTTGGCTCCCGAGAAGACTATACTTCCATAGTCTAAAATGGATCTCGTATACGAGCGATATACCATCATCATAGTTTTCCTGTCTGCTCCCCATTTTGTGTTTCCAATAACTCTCAGAATATTGAGCGATTTTTTGCATTTTTCGTAAAGGATTTTGATATGGGGTACCCAGGTCATCTTTTTATCAAACGTTACTCCTAAGAATTTTATTGTGTCTGTTTCAGGAATTTTATTTAGGTAAAGATATAAAGATGGTGGTTTCAAACGTTTTAAATAAATCGTTTAAATATCGAGTTTGGAAATTATCAGAAACAATTACGACCGGAATAGTGTTAACAGACTATATATAAATTTGAACGAACCTCATTTTCGTCACCTCGTTGGTTGGATCAATGGACATAGAAGACATTTTCCAAAAAATCCCGCCATGAGTCAACCTTAATAAGAGATTTCCCTTGAGGGAAATTTTCTAATTGTAAAACATATAATAATAGACGTCAGGCAACGGAATTAGTTAACTATTTTCTAACAGAGTGTAGACCATGCATAAACACTAATCTATAGTATTTAACAAATATAAATATTTACAATTAATTAAGACCATATTTTTCCTTCGTTCTGAGTGTTACGCTATTACGTTATCATCGCCTTGGTTCCGAACTACAAAATAAATAAATTTCTCAGGTAAAAACATTATCTTCAATTCCATAACTTCTTCTTAAATACAGAAGTTCGCTTATCCGAAAAAATTGCTGAACTGTAAGAAAAAAATACGAGATTAACAAGAAGACAACGATCAGAAGATATGAAGAGTAATGACCTACTTGAAGGAAACACTTGTGTCCCAAGATATGTAGTACCATCGCTAATGAGTTTGTAGTAGATGCGGGCGAATAAATAAATTACCAATAAATCAATTTTCTGTCTGATAAAAAGTGTAAAACATGAATACATATAAGTTAATATCTATATATATTAGCTCATGGTAGAAATTTGTTAACGCTTATACTTCATCTGTCTTTGTAATCATAGATAAGGATAGAATATAGAACATCGAGGTATGATTAATCATCATTTAGTAGAGTTCCTTCGTTCGTATATAAATGGCCCGTCACGCAGGGGCTAGGCGTTAACTAAGCAGATTTTCCATGTGAGTAACCTATTTGCTTTTATCTCAGAAAGTAAATTTTCAATGAGAACAATATTTGGTATTTAGGCTTGGAATAAAGTGCTTCATAATATAAAAGTTTATTATTAATATGAAGAGAGTAGAAATGGGGATTTGCTGAAGGCCAAAACAGAGAAATGCATATATTTCCGTTAATAAGCAAGATATTGAAAGAAGTATAAAACATTCTTTATAGAACATTACATTTGCAATAAGATTTATTCTATACAATTTTTCTATTTGACACATAACAACGAAGATATTTTGAATTTTCTCCCCTCTAAACGAACTTGATCTTTATTTTTACATAAAACGTTTCAATGATATATCGAACTAGGTAACGATCAAATAAAAATTGCGACCACTAGAGAGTTAACAGACAAATATACATATATGTATATGTATATATATATATATATATATATATATATATATATATATATATATAATACCGTCCTCATTTTCGTCATTTCCTGGGTTTGGATAGATGAACATTTGAGGAATTTTTTTCAAAAATCGCGTTAGGAATAAGACCTCAATAGCTCATTTCCCTTAAGAAAAATCCTTTGTTTTCAAACCTGGTATAATGAACATCTCCTAAAATATAGTGTTCTAAAGTTTTGAACATTACATTTAACATGTATAATAAAATTAAAGAAATTAGCTATTTCATGAGAGAATGAACTCGTGACGAGACATTAAAAAAACATTTTGTAAGCAGCTTCTTCTGATGTTGATACAATCCCCGTTTCAAAAGATCTCAAACAAAGTGACATTGTTCTCTTTTTCGAGGAATGTCAGGCAAATGCAGTCTACGTTCCATGTGAATGAATACAAAGAGGATTTCGCAATGAATCAACTTCCGCTCCGTGTATGACAATTATACCTCTATGTCGCAATAGCTCCATGCCTTGCGAAAACACGGACTCATGGAGTGTCAGCTACTTGGAAGGAGATAACCGTGTCAAAATTATAATTTAAGGGGTCAATGAGTCTCCAATTGCTTGATGTTTTTGTTGTTGTTAACTGTAAAACATATAAACTAAACAATCTGGATGAGAGCATCACATGACTTCCTTGAAATTCTATTACATTAAATATGCAAATTATTTTGCAGCATCCCATTTGAAATTGTTTTATTTGAAAGTCATGTACTTCTCCGTTCCAATGGATCTCCTCACAAACATGTCATTGAGAAAGTTTTAAATCCCTTTAGCAAATCAGCTATTCAGTTTGTACTTAAGGCGCGATTTCTAAAATTGTTTTTCAGGACTCGATTGATCCTACATAAGAGATGACGAAAATGGCGTCCGTTAAAATTTTAATATATATATATTTGTGTTGCTACTCTACACATTTATGGTTTGATCGTTTCCGAATTCGATATTTAAACATTTAACGTAAAACTAAACATGACGTTCGATAAAGACTGAAATCATACGAGTGCGAGGGGGTTAGTGATGGAGGGGGGGGGGGTTACACCAATTTTTTTTCAAATTATCTCAGTTATTATGACTTTGTGATTATAACTAATCTTGTTGCAAATTTGATTTTGTTTTCTCTTTATCTCGATTATTAATACTACTATATCGAATAAAATCATTTGCATTTTTTTATTTTTCACCCCACAATTCCCTCTCCTACTCAAGTACATGAGATAGATAATGAAACGTCTTATTCCTAGCATAGATATCAAATATGGTTTTCTACAAACCTTTAGAACGTAAGATACATGTAATGTAAGATTATATCATCAATAAAGATTTCTCGTTCCTGATTCGTAAATGTCTGTTTGATCACTTGCATATTCGATATTTAATAGTATCTTCTAATACTAAAGATTATATTCGTTAATGGCCGACAACGAATCAGTAAGAATGAGGGGGGGGGGAGAATTCGAATATTCAAAATATCTGAAATATATGAGTTGGATCGAAAAATGCTATAAAACCAATCATGTTTAACATTAAATGATCTACAATTGCTTCTAAATACATTTCATAGTAACTCTAACTAGTAAAGGATGGTTACGAAAACGTTATCTTTGCGTCGTTAGAGCATGAGGAAAATCTGGTTGTCCTGGGTCTCGGACTATTATCAATTACAACAACTAAATAAAATCAGTGGGCATACCAAAAACTCTAAACAACGAATGATGCGTTACAGGATATTTGTAATATCTACAGTTGCAACATCCTGGTCTATTATGATAATTGCATCGATGCTGGCTGTAGATTATAATTTAGCAAAAGTCATTATTATCAGATCCTCATTTATGTGATGACCAGATGAAAACAACATATTAATCCAAAAAAAAAAAAAGAATCCACCCTGCATCCTAGGAATTAATGGATTACATTGCACTACGCGCGAATAAAGCCTATTTCCTCGACTACCTTGTATTCTCTATTTCCCATATATACCACAATACCTCAACCAGGATTGAAATTTAAGCCGAACATGAGAGGTTCATTCATACTATAGCTCAATGTGTAAATTGCATCAGTAGAAGTACTGTAGTTAGAGTTTATGACGCCAAAAAAATCTGGGCGACAAACAACTTCGTTAATTTCATGGTTAATTCACCAAGTTCGGGGCCAACAATTGAAAGACTTAATTTTATCAAAAATATTGGTTCTTTATCATTTGTTGAATGTGATGCATAACAACTGAAAAATATTTAAGACATTAATTTTACAATTCCTTAATAAACCTTCTGCCCTTCGTGTCTAAATTCTCACTTACAACATGTCAGTGGGTAGATTAAAGTTGTAGTCTGCATACTGATACTGGCTAATGCCTCTCGTTAGTCAGTTTATGCAGATTGCAGGCTACCGAGGGATGGCTATCTAACAACTCTGGCCTTGAATAGAATTTTCTCCACTCATGCCTTTAATGGTGTGACTGGAATTTTCCTCATAATGCATTTATTGATGGATGGTCTGACCCAGAAGACAATGTGACACAACTGCATGTCCTTGTGACCCTCTTACTCCTTTGTTCAGTTCCGTAAAAATCAATTTACCTGTTCACGAGACCAATTACCAGGTGTAGCCTCTGCAAATGCTACAATAAATCCTCATCTTCTGGAGCGATTTCCGCTATTAGTGAACTCGATATTTAGTTGTATATAAAAAGTTAAAAATCGAATTTATTAGTGACCAATATAGTAACGTAATACAATATTATAACACTAGTATGTGTCGTATCAAAACATATTATAATCAATCTTGTTGGTGGAGTTATTTACTAAAAGTGGTGCACCATACATTTTGAAGTTTTAGCTGAGTTGTTCTTATTTTCTTGATATTCTGCCTTTAGTGTACTCCCTTCTAAACGTGCGATATTTTTTGTAAAGTAATATATCAAGAACTGAGTTATACAGAGATTTAAAACTACTTGTTAGGGGCTCAGGTTAGCCATAGTTAAAGCGTTGCCTTTAATCTCACATGGCAATCCAAGAGTGGAGAGTTTAATTCCCGCCTGGGCAAAGGAATTTATTTAGTAGCGGAATTCATTAAATAAAATCCTTAGTCCCGCCCTGGCTAGAAAAGGGTAGTAACCTGTACATAACCTGACCCGATTAGCTTTAGTTTTAAAAAGTGGACGTTAATAAATAATTAAAAAAAAAAAAAAACACTTTTTGTTGTTTACATTGGTGACTTGTGACAGAAGTGAACAGAATTATTTTATGCCATGCTCCTGAAATCTATTTCAACTCGTTCTTGATCTCCATAAATGTACAAAGCATTTGTTTGGTAGAATTGGTTTCATACTCGTGGGAAATTGTTTTCATGTTGCTGGTGAAAATAATTAATTTGACGTAAGCCATTCAAGTGCATTATTCACATTAGTCCACCTCGATTTAAAAAAAAAAATAAGTAAAAACACATTAATTACGTTATGCTAGCGGCTAGATCAGGGTAAAATTGGTTTCAGAAATTTTTGTATTAAGAACATTTAAAGCATTTATTAATTCATTTTTGATAATTTAAAGGTATATCTTTTTAATTATGGACTTCATAATTTAGTAATAACTGTTCTAATTGTATGTTACATTTTCATTGTATTAATGTTTATTTTACAAAGCTTATGAAAAGTTTCACAAATAATACTTTTCTCTTGATTGAAATCCTTGTTCCCAAAAGTTGAAAAATCATTCTGTTCTTTTATGCCTACAAATGGAAGCCTAAAGCATGATTGGCATGGCATGCGCGTTAATCGAAAAATAAAACGTACAATTGAGTGGAATTGATTTGTGAAATACAGTAGCCCATTCCAGCGATACCGAAATACGAAATAACTACAGCACGCAACCAAATTAATTGATACGTTGCTTAACTACCTGATTTGGGCAAGAGCAATTAACTGTATCTGATTAGTGGCTGAGCATTATCTAATGTCTGGTTTTTGATCAAAATCTCCAAAGTGTTACAGGTGCCATAGCACATTCGAAAAGTTTACCAAGCATGTTTGCAATATTATATTACAGAGAAAGTAAGGTAAAAAAACAAAACAAAGTTTTTATTTTCCTTTATTTGCTGTTAATGATATTGTTCCCGATGTTTATTTCACGTACTGATTAGCATCGGGTAACTCAAAAATGAAAGAATCGTTCAACTTTGCAAGAATTGTTCACTTTTAGTATCAGAAAAACCAATAAATTAATTCCTAGTTGACACCAGATAAAGAACCATAACAGTGATGGGTTGAATCCAAAATATTTTTAATTTCATTATCGATTCATATAATTTCTACCTATTGCATAAGTAAATTTATCGTTATTGATTGTCGAGTTATAATACGTTTAACAGTATTCATATTTTTTTTAAAAATATATTAGGGTTTCACTTATTTTGTATTCTATATATAAAATAAATATATAAAACACGTTACAGTTATCGACAACCGTTATTGTTACGTTAGAAAGTTAGAAAAAAAAATTTTGAACATTGGTAGTGGAAATTAAGAATAATTTTAAGTTTTGACTTGATTTGTTTTAATTACTAAGACCTTTATCGTAATTCGGTTAGGTAATAGTTATTCGATGTTCCACTTTGCAATGGAACGAATTTGATTTTCATTGACCAAATGTTTTTTCTGCACAGGCCTACTATGGTTTATTGAATGGTCATATCGTATGAAATGTCAGCAAATCATTGAGTTAATACCTTAATATTCTCATCACATCCTGATTCGTAGACATTTTGGTTAGTTTTAAATGTAATTGGAATTGTACTAGTCCATAATTAAATTATCCTGCTAATTATTCTAATTGATAATGAACAAATAGTGGCTTAGCCCAACCAAGCGAGTTAAGGCGTTTGTCATAAGAGCCTTGGTCTAAAGTCATTAGTACCTCGCCTGGGAAATGGTACTTATTTAGTCTCACTAAATAAAATTGTTAGTCCCGTCCTGGCTAGAAAAGGGAGGTAACCTGAAAATCGCCTGTCCCTATTGCCATTTGTGTAAGTTTGGGTGGTATCCACGAGAAACGAATTTTAAAAATAGGGTCTTCAATAATACGCACGTTCCAGTGATCCAAAAGTCGTCAAAAAATATTATTATTAAATTGATTATTAAAGTTAAATGCTTTTTTAAAACACATTTTACGTTTAGTCTATATACCACGATTTACAGAAGTATCTTTAAAGGAAGATCAATTTTCTTTGAGAGCGTCAACAAAGTTGACAGTATCGTTAGATAGTGTCACGTGTGGACATTCTTCCTTCATCTTGGTGGTTGTTGAAACGTTTTTAAACTAGCTAATACCCTACTATCTCTTCCTTACTTATTAAATTTGATACTATTGGTCAAAACGACTAAAGGAATCTATAATTATTAAACTTTTCCTTGAGTATTCATAAGATGTGACCATTTTCATGAGTGTACAATTATAAAAAAGGTAAGGAACTCTTTTCATAGACATGCATTCCTAATAAGCTGAATATTTGACTGCAATACAATATATTGCTTTTATACTGATAGTGAAAATGAATGAAGCTGCAATATTGTGTAAGGTATTTGCATATTCATTAATATAGAAAGCCTGTTTGTTCGTGGCACACCTGTAGGATAAGGGGCTCACCTCGGCCAGAAGTGTAGTGAAGCCAATGAAGCTCAACAGGTGCTAACTATTAACAAACGTTTACTAAAAACGCACTCTGTTGAGGAAGTCAGGACGGTTTCTTGTGATTGTGTGGTCTAAAGAGTGGTTTTCTATAGACAGCTCGGAAAAATGATATATGAAATACCATTTCATTGATATTTCGTTGGGTAGATGTGGTGAAGCACGGAAAAGAAGAGAAACTATCTGCTGATCCTAAAAGTAGAACATAGAGCTGTAGGAATAGTACCGTGTAGTAGATCGCAAATGTCAAAGCTTTTTGAAATACTTAGATTTTGTAAACTTTTAACTTTAAGCCTGGAATTGAACAAAATCATTTCCAGAAACACATTAATAATTTATGAAGAAAACAGTTGTTAAAGAAATCATATACTTTTCAAATGCAAGTTGGTTATTTTTCGAAACTTTTAAAAATATATCAAATCTGTTTATTTGTTTTTGCGTGGGCTGGAGATTATATGTGCTCGCACGGTGATGGTTTAAGTGGTAACAGGAACGACAAGAATATACCGAGTTGTACATACACACATGGGGGCGTGCGCCCATATATATAATATGAATATGTGAATGTGACTTTGAGACTCCACCTGTTTGAGTAGGACCTTTTCTTTGTAATTGTTTACCAGGTAATAAAATACTTGTTCCTTCACGACAATGTACATTGGAGTATCTGAATTTTGTCCTGATTAAGAAAGGAAGCCTCAATGAGTAGCTGACTTTTACTGGACATTGTGGTGAATTTGCGCATTCTAAAGGTAAAGGTTCTAAAAATAACTGACTTTGTTCCACGTCCCTGACGTGATTATATGAATATCGTCTGTTCCTCATCGAAAATACCGAGAAATCGATGTTTTAACTTCAAAATAAACCCCTAATCATGTTAGTGGCAACCAAGTATAATTTATAACAACCAAGAATAATACAGCACATGCTCACTATATACTTTCCTTTAATAAATATACTAAGAAGTTTCCGATATGCAAGACTAATAAAATTTTATTCGAGAACAGGATATTTAAAGGCTTATAAACTAATTACTAACAATTCTTCATATTATTTCGTATACTATTTCCAGATTCATATTGACATTTGAAAGTAACCTTTGAGTGAAAAAAAAAATTAATTAGGAAACTTGAGATTTTGCATATTTTGTCTCAAGCAAAGTCCAATATCGCATTTATATCGTCTTTATATTTTTTTTAATTACTATTGGATCTTTTCTACTTTAGGTACGCCAGTTACTTTTTCTAGTAATGTGATCTACTTGATGCGATAACAGTAATCACCCTTCTTTATGATCTATATATTACCTCCTACGAGTTATTAAGAATATAATGTTATTCGTTTACTTAGTAATCATGAATTTAATGCAGCTCAATGGTGTTCTTAAATCGGAAAAAAACGGCATTTAAGGCACATCAGAAATATAGGATATTACACGGGATAGGTAAATTTAGAAAAAGACATTTAATGAAGGTAAATTTTTTTTTTTTAAAAAAAGTGGTCCAAAATATCGATGTAATAGCCGAAATGTAGTGGAGGCTATAGCTGATCATGGTTTAATAATTGCAGATCATCATTAAAGTATTTTGTTAATTCATGCATTGGCCAATGGCTAATAACATAGTATTAAAACTAAAATTTGTGTGAATTAACTCTTATTTAAGTCAAATAGTTTGGAGAAGACGTTATGAAAAAAGCCAGACTTATTTGAATGTTTACCAAAATCTATTAAAAATTATTGACCACCCAAATGAAATATTGTTAAGTGCCCTTCAATAGGAGCTTAACTGTTTGTTTGTTTTTGTAAATAAAGATTATTTACAAGTTGTTTTCTTGTTATTAAATAAACATTATATGCTATACAATGATAATAACATAGTATTAAAATAAATCACTGATCTTCAGTGAGTGAGTATTTCCCATATGCATGCAATCAAATATAGACATGCTGTTTTCTAAACGAATATCAAGGTCAATAAACGTGATTTTTAACTGACTAAACACGTTCAATAACATTACTCTTCTCTCTAAAATTAGTTATTTCCTTTGAATTCCATAACCATCTTAAGATGAATTCAATTCTAAAATAATTAGTAAGGTGTCTTCAAAACTTGAGATTTATTCGAAGAAGAATAGACAATGGTGAATATTAGGTAAGTAAATATAACACGGTTTATTTTAAAACAGGGAGTAATGAGTGCAGTGACCTTCCGAGTTTCATGGAGTTGACACAACTCAAACCACAATTGGAAAAGGCCTTGTTCCATTTTTTTTTCTTTCATCAAAAGATATGCCATTGTCAATAGCGAAATAGGCTATTGACTAGTATCCCTAACCCAGTCACCAATCTTTTGAAATGGTTGTAGCCTTTCACATCCTTGCTAGCTACTCAACGTCTCAAGTATTAATTTGGGGAAATTAACCTGCCCAAAATCACTGATCTCCAGGTTTTACCCTTGTGAAACAACACACTTAAATTTCTTATATAACATCACACGAAACCAGGACTACGTTGAAAGTGTTTATTTATTTTTTGAGCTTAAATTACACTCTTCTCGAGAAGGGCAGTGGTACTAGTTTAACAATATGGTATTATTCTAAAGCATATGTCTTATCGTTTCTACACACATCTGCATTTTAGAAAGTAATTTGCTTTTATTAGATACCTCTTAGGGAAATCAGCTATTGAGGTTATACTTATGACACGATGATCGAAAAATATTCTCAAATGTCTATCTATCCTACCAGAGAGATGGTAACAACGAGATCCGTTAAGTATATATAAATATATATATATATATATATATATATATATATATATTGTGTTTCTGACGTATTTACGCTCTGCGAACATTTTCTTTTGGATTGCATCTTTGCCTCTTGCCTATTTATCATTTAACTTTCAGTGCAGCAATTTCCATATAATATACAAGATAAGAGGAAGAAGAATTGGGTGTTTCCCTGGGGCAACTGATTCTGTGGTATATCTGTCTATAGGTACATACCTTTTTGTCTATGTTCTTAAGCACAAAATTGGTTTAGTACGTTTTGCCTGAATGTGTGTTTTTATTCTTCATCTCATGAAAACAAAAGCCTATACCCTATGAACTTACAAAACATATGTTTACACCTAACCTATATCTTACAATTAGCCAAAGAGATATAAATATAACGATTCTTCATTATAATATTCACTCCCTAACAGTCCATTTAATCACTAACCCTAACACTATTTTCTAGATATAACATTGTGAGCAGTCAGTTATAGTTGGCAGACTGCAACTCATTTTAACACCTTTTCCGCAGGTAAGCAACCATCAGGCAGGATAAGCAGCCTACAGAGGGAGCGTTCTCTAACAATTTAACCTCGAGTGGAAAAATCCATCATTACTAATCCTTTACTTTTCCATGAAAATAAACAATTTGTTTGCGAAAGCATTTGCTAGGGCTATACCTTAAACATATATGCTTAGCGTTCAGTAATTTGTAAATATATGATTTATGTATGTAAATTATAAATTACAGGAATTTTAAGTGTCATGGTCACTTTGTACGGCATTAATAATGGTTGCAGATATTTTATCCATAAACCTCTTTTATTTTTTAAATATATATTTTCTGGAATAAATTAATGCTTTCCGAGTAATTGAATACTCAAACATAGCAGATTGGGAACATTATTGATTTCTATTGACGTTGATTGGTATTTTAAATAAAGTGAGTGACTATTAGCAGGAATTCTATAATACGATAATATGACCAGCACGTCCAAGGCTAACATATCGTAATTACAGGTGTTGTTATTAAAACCCTCCCACCACGGAAAAATATAAAAAATCAACAGAGAATAATATTAATAAACCTTTCCTTTAAGGCGGCGGAATGCATTGTGTTGCAACTGTTGCGAGTCATGTGGCCTCTTTAAGAATTTGCTCGCTGAGAATAAGGATAAATGTAGAACAATCTAAGCACTCAAGAACGCCCAGGAAGATTAGAAAGACATTAAACACACCTAATGCAGCGCATGTCCCAATATGAGCTCCTTATAAGAGTATAGAGTGTCGCATGATATACTTTTAACGTCTGAAAGATCATTTATATTTTTGGTACCCATAAATACCTAGATCATGTAGCCTTGCCGTTATTAGATATGAGACTATACATTTCGGTTCTGTACATGTCAGTAGTTCGACTCAACACACAAAGTATTGCTAGATTTCTTAATTATGTGGGGGTGCCTTTCTATTGGAAACGCGAAAAGATGATTTGGTAGGTATAATCTTCATTAAACAATCTCTGGAATAACTCATTAGAATCTGTCAAAATAAAATATTGACACAAATATTGTTATTTATTTTATGATATTTTCATAATGTTAAATGCAGTTGAACATGATTATTGCGAAAAGCCGTAGAAGCATGAAATGAAAGTTAATTTATTACTGGTGAGTTAAGCATTTACTTAATTTAAGGTTAACATATTTATCTTCTTTCCTGGCAGGTTTCCCTTAAGTAAATCAGCAATTGAATGCAAACTCGTGACACGATTTCCGAAGTGTTCGTCAAATGTCCGTCGTTCCTATATAGGAGATGACGAAAATTATGTCCCATCAAACTTATATTCATATATATAATTAATATTTATTTGATCGGGACCATACTCAATATTTAAACGATTCATACAAACCAAAAGACAAAAAGTGTTGACAGTTGTAAACGGAAGAATAGGACAGGCTGGTTTAGGAAGTCAAACAAAACAAGAAAATCAAAATATATCAAATATATTGAGTTGAATCGAAATTCATTCATCAATTATTCCTGAATTATTTGCTTAATATGCTGTTTCTCTAATATGAATATATAATACGAGGTAGCTGTATGTTTGTTTTTAGCGTGAACGCTGGACCCCTACTCATGAGATTTCGCTCACGCTTGGTTGTTCACCAATTATATCACTTAGCACCTCAAACGTAAATTTAAAGTTCTTTATTTAAAAAAAAAATTAGAAATCACATCACCGTAGCAATAGAATACTTAGGAAATCAGTATAATAATTTAGGCAGAACCTGCGAGACAAATTTTTTTCTGTTTTATTCATATTTAGGTTACACGGAAAATTGTTGAATGTGGCGTAACGATCTCTTCTAATGCACCATGAACTAAAAATGAAAGGCTTCTACACTAGAATAGTATTATTTTCTTTCTGCCTACCGCATAGTTACATTATTAATGACTACAACCGTTGTCCAAAAAAGTCACAACTTTTTTTTTCGTGTAATGTTATGAACCTGCTGTAATCCATCGGTAACAGATAAGAAAGAAGTCCGTTAACTAAGCATATTTCCCATGTGCTGGTACACACGATTTACTGACGACTAAAAATAATAGTACGAATATCTCCTTTAATATTTAAACTACAAATAAATCTACAACAGAACAACATTTGTAGAACATCAATAGTTTAACAAGATTTGTTCTATATCATTTTTCGATGGGACTCGTAATAACGGAGATATGAATTTTCGACTCCTAAGTTATTATATACGTCCATAAATAAGCGAGGTTTACAACGCGACGGATTCTCATAGCCATGCAATCTAACTCAAAGGCTTGATAAATTACAAAACCGAAGGGATAAAGGTGGGCAACAAACTCTCTCATCTAGACACCGCATTAAATGCATAAAATACTAAAGAGTTTTTGAAAGAAGATACGTGGGCTTAATTTATTCTTCTGCCCATGCAATAATTTGCAAATTTAAATTCGCCTAATAAATGAAATATTCATGGAATATTCATTTCATATTTGAATACATTTCTCGGAACGGCAAGGACCGGTACCTAAGATATATGCTTCCACGGGGTTTGTCCGTTCCATTACAGTTTATACCCATTTCGTAGAACTTTTAATGCTTTTCCAAAGTAATTAGATTCCTCTTTTCAATATACAATAGATATTCAAAAGCTTTCGAGTTCTTAAATGCAAAACGACAATAAATAATTAAAACACAAGATTTAATCCATGAAAATATATGACATAATTACATTTATTTTTTTGGAGGATATTTAAGACCATAAACGTAACGTTCATGTATTTCAAGTTTTTCTTTTTATTGAAGCTAATTTTTATAACGTTTTATGGGTTTTTTTTCTTTCTTTATAGTATGTGAATTAACAGTGCCGCCTGAGTTTGGTTATTTATTTTCTTTCTTCATCATAAACTTATTCTTCTTATTCTTGACCCAATATTCTTATATGTTCTTCAGTCTTTAATAGCAAGGGTCACCAAGAAAAACATTTCTTTCCCCGCAAAACTAATGAACATTCCCCTTAACGTGAAGTTTGCAGGGAAAGAAATGTATATTTATTGGTTATCCTAGCCATTAAACTACGAAAAAATAAACTTGGGTTGGATTATTTTTATTCGCACAGTATCTAGTTCCCAAGAAAATAATTAATACCTGCAAAGAAATCAATTTAATTTATTTTTATAATGGAATATTATTTTATGAGAAATAAGAATCTGGCTTTCTCTACTTACAAATTCCTCAGTTATAAATCTAATATATTTACCTAAAAAACACAACACTCACAATTTAAATATCTTGACTGGTTAATAACCACGATTACCACTTAAATCACTCAAAAAAAAATTGATATAAATAAAAACGTTTGAGTCAAAATTCCTACGTTTTTTTCATTTTATTTCTCTTCATCACTAGCCATGCGTGTGCGTGAGCGTGCACGGGTGTGTGTGTGATGTATTAAAACTTCCTCGGATTGCTTGTTTGAAGGTAGCATTTCAGCTTTCAGTGTTTTGATCAGAAATTTAAGTTGTTACCTAATTTTACATGAATATATATTTATCTCAGTACTGCTTTATTTTATTTCATGTTTATTTTTCGATAACTTTATAGTCATTTTTCTTTCTTTTTAAGCATTTTTTTATGAATAATAATAAATAATTCTGAGCAATATTGCCTTGCTCATGAAAAGAATATCTACCTTATCTTATTAGTAAATAGTTCCTCGTCTATTCAATTGTTAGTTTCTATCAATTTCACAATTTTTATTTAAAATATTTAATCCCTTTTACTATTGCTATTGCTACCTAATGGCTAACTTTCTGCACACGGACATATTACATTTGCACAAATACAAATTCCTATCCAAAATTTACCACTTTGAAATTCGTTAGTAAAGAAATTTTAAATAATTTCAGATCTGTACAGTGATAAGATAATTTTGAGCTTTTGAACAGGCGTTCTGCACAAAATAAAAATTGTATGATCTCAGTTCCCAAAAAATTACTGACTAGGGATATAGTTCTATTTTTAAACGACCTATACAATTCTTGATAATTAACTATAGTAATTCCAAATAACCAATTGTACGGAAATGTGTCCGAAGTCATTTTTTAATAGTACAGGTATCTTTTTCTGTCATTTGCACAAAAAGCTCACTACAGAAAAAAATGCTATTTAACTTAAATTGTTGAGATTAGTTTTAGGGGGTAAAATATATCTTACATTAGTGTCAAAACGAGACACAGGAGTGTGATTGTATGGGCTCTAAGTCACGGAAATTCTAGTTTGAACACTGAAATTTTCACGATTTATTCTAAACAAACGGTGACTGAGTATAGAGCAGTTTCAATAAAAAAAATTTTAAAATAAGTTAATTAATTTGTTTGTAAATGTCTTATATTCCACATAAAGAATTTCTTAGAGAGATCGAAAGTGACAGTTTAAACGAAGTTTTTCTTCCGGACTGAGAAGAAGGTATAATGAAAAGTCCATATTGGTTTGCAGTTAAGGTGCCTGCTGATGGCTGGGTAAACGCCACTTGCAAACTCAGGGACTCGTCATCATCAGATTCTGCCAGTCATGACCTTATGCAATGACTTTCAACTTCAACGTATACTTTGAAACCCTTCCCTTGTGGGCATAATGTCATCAAGGACGCGCGAAAGGAATATATTCAGAGTGAGGGAAAGGAAATTATGAGACATCTCAACTCATAATTCTTGCTCGCAAAAATAACAACGGCAAAAACAATACCGCAGCTGTAGCTAAATTTCTAGCAAGGTACATTTCCTACTGTTCGCCGCTGCATTTTTTAAAGGAGGATATACACTAATAGTACTGTAAGAGGTAAAATTTTACAGCTATATGAAAAAAAATTACAATAAAAATTTATTCAAGGAACAGTAAAAAAGAAAAAATGTTATTGCCACTAGGTATCCGTTATACGACACATTTATTTACTTTAAAAAATAGCACTGAAGTAGTTGCATAGAATATAATAAATGTTTATCACGCAAAGGATTTTTTAAACTAAGCATGAGCTTGACACGCTACCGACCTCACACAATCTGCTCCCCATTTTTATCGTGTTATAGGAGCCTATTTGTTTCAGAAGTGAAAATGAAGAAAAGCATGAGATATTTAGTGATTGAGGAGCTCTTAGTGAAAATCGCATTAGTTGGAGAGGAGGTTCACAAAAGACCAATAATTGCAAATACCTCGGTTAATATTCGAGTTACAGAAGAAAACATGGGTAACAACAGGTGTGTAAATTAAAATTTCAATGCCACCATAATAAAACATTTGCCCATCGGTTATAGCTACCATTATATTGTTATGCTTGGAGCAGAATATATTCGCCAACAATGTGAAATGGTTGAGTGAAATTTTGGTTTTACAAAAAATTAATGAATGCAAACAGCTGCTGGTAATTGAATTCTCAATATAATTGGTCGCATAATATTTTTAAATTCAACTCTTAATAATGGGAATATATAAAATTTTTGTTTCTCCCTCTTAACCCACCGCTCTTCCTCCGAATTTAGCAATAACGAAGTTAATATTTAGTTTTGCAAGAAACGCTTGAATACGGAGTTTGGAAACGACCGCTGGAGTCATTTTCGTCATCTAATTAGAGAAATGACGACTTTCAAGAAATTCGAAATTCCCATTATGAGTAAAAATTCACAAATAACTGATTTACGATAAGGGTTATCTGGTAATGTAAGCAATTTTCTGACCATATAGGACCATACTAAAAGACCAGTAAGGTTTTAATAAATTCCTAAATATCCGATTCCATGGGTCGTAAAAATATATATATACATTTGTGATAATGCTATTATTTTTTTCGAGGCATCTAATTGGAAATTATCATCGATCCGAACCGATGTCTTCCATCCAAAGGACGGTAATGGCGTACGCTGAATTAATTCTCTAGCATTAAATTCAGAAATTGGTTACGATTTTAGGAGGAAAGAACTGCTGCAACTCCTTACTGACCTTTTACAAACTTGGAAAATTATCATACATTACGTAAAGTACTTCTAATTATCACAAAAAATGAGGTATGACGTGATTGTTAATAGCCAATGGGCATATTCTTGTTTGACTCCGTTTAGCCATCACATATTTGCTAACGATCACACGAAACCTAAACATGCTGACCTGTTTCTAAATCTGACAACGTAATGGAAGATTTCTTCTTATTGGTGATGTAATTCGCTCCCAATTTAATCAAGGTGATCCTATTCGCTTCAAGTGTCTGATTTATGGATTTTCGAAGGTTTACGAGTTCTTTGCTGTAGGACTTTATGTCATCATTACTATAGATTGCCCTCTTTCGATTTTGACTTGGTAGGAAATAGTACAATAATTTTAAACTCTAAACTCTGAGTAAATGTTTAAAATAAACATCTCTGAGGTAACTGATAACTACTATTAACACCAAACATTTATATAGGGTTCATTTACTTAAAAGAAGTCGTTCGGATGATAAAATTTCTCAAATATTCCATCAAATCCTCGAAAATGAGTGACAAAAACGAGATCTATTTTAATTTTATGATACTATGCCAATGTATCTATCTGCGAATATTAAAATTTTCTATTTACAATGAGTGGCTACAGTTTTTGAGACATTGAAACCAAGTTTCATATTTTAACTTTTTTCAGAAAACGGAAAATAGGATGGGAAAATCTACACGTATTTTATAGCGTACGTGTAAATTAAGCTAAAATAACTATTGTTCTGTACAGTTCCAACGACTCGCGGGTGAGTAGTCCCGGAGGTATAACACGATTTTTGAGGCTCACATAACACAAGTGTCTCTCATTGTCACTCTTTTTGCATTTCTCCCTGTCCTTATTTTTTTCTTTCTCTACTTGTAGAAATGTAGCGTTAAGTTAAAGGGTTTCGGGTAGATATATTTGTTTCCATTGAACTCCTTCTTCCAAATTACTCTAAAAAAAAATCAAAGACCTACTACACGAAAACAATTTACCTGGACACAAGACATAACCACCCTTTGTTTGACTAACGTAAGCAAACAGGCAGACTAAAACGTAAACAACCTAATACGGTGAACAGACGTATAAATCCTACGGACTAACGGACACCCAACCCAGTACAACTCTAGAAGGTTAGAAGATGGTGCCTTTGCATTGAAAGCACAATGCCAACTGTACTCGACTAACTACCAGTGACGACGGTATGCACCGACAGATATGACTACCACAAAAATCACTTATCATGCAGCTCCAGTGGCTAAATTTTTACATTCGTACCAATCTAGCGAACACTTCTGAAGTATTTTCGCAAAGTAAATATGTTTTAACAATCTGTCTTCTGGAAACAAAGCAATTTTTTTTTTTTCCATATGATCCATTAATTCAAGGGACACTTTTCATGAATCACCCGAACTGTGTGAGTGGAACTCACAGAAAGTAATATATCAGTCTGAAGTCTGACACTCTCATCTTCCCTTCAACATTTAACTATTCAAAAGGGAGTAGCTCTCGAAAGAAATATTTTTTGTGGACCGGTGATAAAAAAATATATGAAGTCTTTAACCTCCCACATCCTGAATTGATACCAGGATGCCAAAGACTGTAGTTGACCTTTCTGATATAATAATGTTTTGTTCTGTAACGCCCTGTAAACTCAATCATACCTTTTTTTATACAGCTTTATGTTTTCTACCCTAATATAGAATAGTCCAGTCGGTAGTAAACCGTCACGCAGTGGCTGCGTAAACTAAGCAACTTCCCCACGTGATGGCCTGACCTACTACTGATCTCACCTCAACCTATATTCTATATTTCCGAATGAAAATCCGTTGAGTAAAAGTGGGCAGTCAACAAAATCATGATTGGATGACCCACCATATAACATTTTCGCATGAATCTCATTTAGTAAATCTGTTGAAAACAATATTTAGAATTTAAGATTGGAATAAGATGTTTCATAATATATTCGCTTATTGTTAAAAGTCCAATGACTAAAAATGTGGGCTTACGGATGGCTGAAAAAATGCTAATATGTTGGTTAATATTCATGATAGGGAAAATATCTACATGGTGACATTTATAAGGAATTTAATTCGCGATAATATTAGCCATATTTAATGTTCCGATCCAACCTATAATAAGGGGGATATTTTGAATTTTCGAAATCCCTCTTCCTTAGCCATCACCGGCCTTTAACGTACTTGATCTTTAGCTTTACATAAAAAGATCAAGTATCGAGTGCAATCTGCTAAAAATTGTTAACTTCTGAGACGTCTTTCAGTTTTTACAACATAAATCTTTACCCTCGATATATTCACCAAACTTTACTATAACCATACTTGTAGAATCTTCTTCTAAGCATATTTATTAAATTGTATTATTTATATTAAATGTATTATTTTTATTTTTGAAAAGGTTATGAAGGTCGGTATTATTTATATATATATATATATATATATATATATATATATATATCACCAGATGTAATTCTTAAAATAATTGTTAAGAGGATGAAGTCAAGCGAAAGTTAAGCCGTAGGTCTTAACTACTTGGTAATCCTGTTCGTGAGGTCAATCTCAGAGCTAGTAATAGATATATATCAAATGACAACCTCATTAAGTAAAATCCTTAGACCCCCACTGGACGACTTCGACTAGCCCTAGAAACACAATGTGGACTTTAATTTAATAAATAAAATGTTTTAGTACGCATTGCTTTTGAACATAACCAACAGAAGTGAAGAAAGCCTAAACTTAGTAATCCTCCTAACTTCGCCATGAACAGGTCTTTTTAATAGAGTGCAAAAAAGAACATCAGTCTCACGTTAATTAAATCGTCCTTTTTTGGATTTAAAAAAGACTTTATTCTGGTGGAACATTAGCCCACCTATACTCCTCTAAATTCTATGATTCCACCGAAAATACATTTTATGTAGAAATTCAATGAAACGTGACATATCGTAATACAAAGTCTTTAAAAGCCTCAAAAAAAAAAAAACCTTAAAAAATATAATATTTCATAAAATGCAGCGAATAACCACACTGATTGAGATATAGGAATAGGATTTAGTGTAATAAAACATTCATAATTAATGAGTGGGAGTTATTCTCCAACGTGTAATGTCTGAAAACTGCCTTCTAAAGAGAAAAACTTTACTAGACTGCAGAAAAAAACCAGCCAAGCAGTAACTCAATAAACATAAAAGGACTGATAAGAAAACTTCTTAGACGCAATAAAGAGTCTACAAACTGAGTTACAAGATTTTTTTCAGGAAGTTGGGCTATTGATGTTCATTTAAGAAAGGTGTAACGCTAATGAAGTCCTTAGAGGTAAAATAAAATATTGGAATAAATTACATATTCTAATGTATAGAAGTCTCATAAATGGTTAGAAAAAAGAAACCAAATCAAACACATTATTTTTAATTACTAATACAAATATCCTAAATAAATGTTAATTATTATCATTTTCATGATCATTAGTAAAATATTTATTCGGGTTTATTTTCTGAATTGAAGGTAATTAATCAGCGTGGCAGGTCTTATCAGTACGCCTTCTTATTAAACTAATTCCAGGACGAATTAATGAAATTCTTCTTAGGCACAATGTAATTTACGAAATTTAAGGCACGTGGATCGTTACGTAACCTTCACCAATCGTGTCATTAAAGAAGGATCCTCTCTGTGTCAAGGCGGCCTTACCTTATTATAAAATTCAAAGTCCCTGTTTTTCTTCCCCTAATTACAAATCTGACAAAGCCTCTATAGTACCTGTAGCTTTTTAAGTGAGGACAGCCAACAAATTCAGATGTTTAAATAAACTATTAAATACAATCCGGTCCTTAAAGTCCTCCAAAATAGATTTGATATTTCAGTGAAACAGCTTTCTTAAAATTTTAAAATTAGATGATCCTTTGCTCCAGGAAATATATTTTTATTTTAGTTAGATAAAATGCTAAACTTTTAACTGAATAAACAACCATTTTATTTTAGTTAGATAAAATGCTAAACTTTTAACTGAATAAACAACCAAACTAAAACAATTGTAAAATAAAGTTCATTCTTAAGCCATCATAAATTAATTTAGTTCTTGGAACCACCCCCACATATTGCAAAATATCAAGATTATTTTCATCATTATGGATTCCTTTTCGTATAATAATTAATATTTATCAGTAAAATCCTTATTTCTTTTGCGTTATTGATCTGTCTATTTAATTTACAAGTTGGAAATGTCTTTTTGATTTCCTGGCAAACTCCGGAATTGGTATTATTTTTTTCTTCGTATGATCTAAATATTGACAATTTATATATACCTCTATCTGTAAGAAAGGACAAAACCGTTGTATAAGACCAGTATTAGATGTCAGCAGCTGGTCCTTTTCTACTGAGGGAAAACCATCAGTCTTCGTTGTGGTTATCTATTCTTTCTCAAACTTTTTTTTCTATATTCTACAAAAAAGACCCTTTCGTGGTTTTCCACAAAGACTGGGTTTTCCTTTTGCCTACAGGATAGGGAACCAATATCAGCTTGTGTAGAATAATTAAACTTTCCTCAACATCCTAGTCCTCTTTATCAAACAGCTAACGGATTCTTTGGGTTGTTAATTGAAAAAAAAATAAAAATTGGTACGCAGTCAATGTGTCCCATACGCGCTTATACTTGTATCACAAAAAGAATTTTCACAGGAGTGTTTTTTTGTTTTTTTTTAATTTTTTCCTAAACTGAAATTTTTTTTTGGAATATTATGTTCGACAATTCAATATAATTATTCTCTGCCGTGAATGGTGGGTTCTCTCTGTGCAATAAATGTCAATTCAAACGATCTCATGATCATAATAATTTCCTATAATAGTGAGCGCCCCTTTGAGAGTCTGAAATCGTAAGTAGGGTATTATGTTATTTGTCCAGTTTCAACAAATTTAAATTATTAATCAAAATTTGTATATTTTTTATTATGAGATGGTCCATTTTAGAAAAGGAAAATTACAAGGAATAGAAATAGAAAAATTTTAAAAAACTTTCCATGTAGTGTAAGTTTCTGGCGGTATTATTTCCCAAAAGTTATTAGTTATTGTTTGTTGAAATAGAAGGTCCCTTTATTGTAGTAATACAGTGAAGGGATTGCTCACTTCGAAATAGTCTCATGGCCAGCTATTGATGCAGTGTGGTATTATATGGTGTTGAAAAGTGTAAATGGAGTTTTTAAAGCCAAACACCCTCCATTATTGAGTAGGATTAAGCTTTGTACCAACAATGCTTCAGCAGATCTTTCGCGTTTAGAGAATGACAAATTCAAGAATTTGAAAGTCTTGCTCCGCCCTGATACAGCCGAATAATGCATAATGCATGCAGTTTTTTTCTTCTAAATTCAAATTCAAACCATGACTTAAAGGGGATGAGGATAAATACATCAGATTTTAGGCCGAGCAATAAACCTAATGCTGAATGTCATACTTTCGGTTTTCAGTCAAATATCTTTTGTGCGTTAAAAACTTTGCAAAAACCGATAAATCACAATATTTCGTTATTGAAGCAAATGAAGGCCAGTGAAATCCAACCGTCATGCTCTTAATGACCTCCCGTACCGTGCAATATTTTTATTTTCTTAGAGTGTACCATTAATTAAGGCAGTAAAATACTAGTCACCTAATTCCAGTAAAAATAACATATTTCCGCTTAAGAATGCATATGTGCATGCTTGAGTGCGAGTGTTCGTGTCGTCTTTAAGAATAGGAACTTGAGTAATTTATAATGCATGGCTGTTAAAATGAGCAAGAAGTAATGATGGAGAGCTCTAATTGCTGGAATTAATATTTATATTTTATGTTTATCCCTTTGTCTGCCACTGACTTACAGAATTCTGTCTACGAATTCCCAGTTTTATATTTTATTTTTAGTCTAGAATCAAAATGATATATAAAGATATTATCTTTAAATCAAAATTCAAATTTTTCTTTCTGCTATGTTTTTTAACACTTTTTTTTTCAGTGTTGCAGAAGATCTGTATTTCCTTTATCAAGTCGTACAAAAAAATGTTTAACGACAAATATAATATATATACAGCTTATATTAATTGTTTATGATGCGTAGTGTACTAAAAATAGGCATTATATAAACAATAACATTAATGTAGCAGACTGCCTTAATCAGTGGATTAAAATAAAGTGATCCTGTGATGTAATATAAATATCAAACTGTCCAAATAAACTATCAGATTAAAAAATCATTAAAGTTCTGTCAATGTAGCCCCTTTAATTCAGGTTGAAAATGAATGAAATGAAGAGTGACACGGTGGCACAGAAGATAAGGCTTTTATTGAAGTGCCTCTATCCAGTTTTAGCAGATTTCCCTTAAGAGAAATCAGATATTGAGGTCGTACTCATGACGCGACTTTCAAAAAAAATTGTCAAATGTCCATCGATCCTATTCAGGAGATGTAGAAATTGAGGACCGTTCAAAACTATATATATATGTCGGTTAACGCTTTCGCGGTCGCGCTTATTATTTGATCGTACCAAACTCGATATTTAATAATTTTATATAATTTAGTTTTATATCATGCTCGTTAATAGCTAAAATCCGACAAGTGGGAGTGGGAGAGGGGGTTTAAAGGTGGGAATTTCGAAAATTCTTAATAACTCCTTTATTATGCATCGGCTCGAAAAATTGTATAGAGCCAATCTTATTCCAAATAAGACGCACTATACATATTCTTACATATGTTTTTCTCTATATTTATTATTAACGAAGATATTTGCATTTTTTAGTTTATATATTTCAGTAAACACCCAGCAAAGATTTGTTATATTATGAACCACTTTATTGCAATATTAAATACCAATTATTGCTTTCATTTAATGTGTATAGTGTGAGATACATACAAGTGCGTAGAGAGATGAAAGTATCAATTAAGATTTTGTGGACGTGAATTGAAAATATTTATTTCTTTTATACTATATTCGACATTTAACTGTATCATTACACACTAAAAATCATATTAGTTAAAGTCTGAAATTGGGGGGGTGGAATAGGGGGAGTTTATAGAGAGGAATTTTTAAAATTCAAAATATCTCCCTTATTATGAGTCGTATCTCAAAATGTTAAAGGACCAATCTTGTTAAGTTATTGATGACCTGCAATTGTTGCCCTTTACATTCTTTCTTAATTCAAGTATTAAGCGAGTTATTTGTAGTTTCTTGTTTTAAGCCTTCAATAACCACCCCATACTGGAGCTGGAGTCCAGGCGATAGACCCATTGAACGAGCCCTTCGCTTAGAGTGAAATCTCCAGCAGTTTATAGCGTGCAGTTGTAGCAGTGGCGTAACCAGGCCAATGCCCGAGGCTTCTCAACTTCACAATATGAATTCGGATGTAAACAACCATTGTATTAAAACTATTGCTTATATAATGTTCATTCAAGAAATACTGATTTATTATCTGCCATTACTATTAAGAGTAAGAAATAATAAATGTACTTAAAAATTGTGTTATATGATTAACATTAGCTGCAATCTATTTTTCATATAATTTACTACATAATACAAAACTCCATTAAGAGAGATAGTAAGATAAGTCAACAAACTAGCATTTGTAGTAAATTACAAATAATTCTAAATTTGTAATTAAACAATTTATTTTTTTTTTAAAATATTTATCACTACTTTATCCTGGAAAACTATATTTATTCCTTTATATCACGTAATTTGCCTAATCATTTGAAGTGTAATTAGCTATTTAAATTAAAACCGAATATTAAATATTAATCAAGTGTCTTAATTGTTTATGCATGACCATTTCTTAAATACGATTTGAACAAGGGAAGTAGATAGATATTGTGGTTAACCTCTTGCATTAGATATTTAAAAAATATTTCAAATTATTCTAAATGAGTGGGCGATACGGTCTGGTACATTCAAAAACATACATATTTGGCTGTTGATGCTGATTCTGCAATAATTATTATTTAGTTATTGCTAAATTCTATATTTGAACGTAGTTGTAAATATAAATTTCAATTATATGTGACATTCCAAAGAAGTATATGTCCATTAAAGTATGTACTTTGGTGAATTAATTTTGATGTATTTCAAAATTAACAATGTCATTTGCATGCTTGAGAGATCTGCTTTCTTTGCGCAGCATTTTCATGACTTATTTTACCACCGAATTGGCGTCATTCTTAAAAATTATCGAATAGAACAGAAAAACATAAAATAATTCGTATTCAATGTAGTTGTAAATGAGAATTTTTGGCCAGTTGTTAACGTCCTGGATTACGTTACTGGAGGTGTCAGGTTCATGCCCGGAGATTGCATACTAAATTGCATATAGCCGTGCGTTTACGGGACTTCCTGGTGAGCTTTATCTTATCAACACCCATCCCTTCCCGATCTATTAGCATTGTGACACAATTGAGTAACTACTTGAATAATGAATTTATAGTCTTTGGACTGTGCATAAGTGCAAGCAATGCATTGAGCTAACCACTTGACCCTAAACCCTAGCCGTGTGACTGGTCTTTGACATTCTGGATTTTGGGGAAAAGTTTTCAGCATACTTCGTTAAACGAAAATCAGCAATTGAGATTCTACTCATTTATATATATATATATATATATATATATATATTTCACGATATTAGCCTTAATAAAATAAGTAAAAGCACCCAGTACAAGATAACCTCTCATTTCTACTAATACACAATTCAATCAAATTATATAAATGTGTTTAATACATGTGTGTGTGCGCGCGCGCGCGTGTGTGTGTGTGTGTGTGTGTGTGTGTGTGTGTGTGTGTGTGTGTGTGTGTGTGTGTGTTCCCGTTAACTATGACTACCAACTATCCTTGAAATTGTGAAAATAGGTAGTTCTTGAAATTTGTAGATATGTGTTGTTTTGAGAGGCATTCTTCGTGTCCTATTGCTTACTGCCTTAAAATCTCTTTTATTTTTAGTTTATTACATGAATTATCTGTTTCTTAACGTAACATTTACAGTTGCGTTAGAAAAAATAAGTAAGAATTCTAAACACGGCCAGTCAATTATAAAAATGATTTTATGAAACTAGATTTAGTGTGCAGCAATTTTAATTTATTTACTTTTAAATCATTTTGACTTTCGTGCACAGGGAAAGTAATCTTTTAATCAAATAACATAAAAAAATTCAATTTTGCTACTTCATGTTTATTCATTTATATTGGTAAGGCATTTAGCTACTAAAATTAAACAAATTATTTTTTATCTTATAGTAAATGCCTGCTAAAAATAAATATATAAATGTAAATATTTGACAGCCACAATTTTTAATTTTCATTTGACTGTAAAACTATGCTGTTGGCCAGTTATATTGAATTAAAACTAATTACTTTAGCTCTTTGACATATAGATAAGGAAGAATTACTTCTGTAAGGACTTAAGGGAAATCAATAATTTAAAATTATACATCGTTATTCTAAAATCATATAAATATCAGTAAAAAAGGTGATGTAGAAATAAAGTGGTTCTTCGTATTTTTGGCTTGAATGTTACATAAAAGACAAGTTATGGAGTTCTGAACAAAAATAATATCTGATGGAACCTCGAGACCTTTTATTTTATAGTTATATAAGGCATTGGAAAGAATCGCTGTAAATGAAGTTACTCAAATTGATTCAAATTTTTTACATGACTTACCCCCAGTTCTGTCCCATGATGGTATTGTCTGACACTTGTTCACTTCGTAACAATTAAATATTGTGTGGAATAAGAGTGATAAGAGCTGTTTTATTGTGTTGATAACGATGACACAAAACACCGCGAGAGAGGGCGCACAATTTCACTCCATAGCGGCGGTATGAATGAGGCAGTGGCTGGCTGGCTAGTGTTGCTCCTTCGCCCAGGTGGGGGTTCGGTCTCTGCCCTGTTGGAAGAACGGCCAATAGTGTTTGGCAATCTGGCTCGGAGTCCACCACTGTCGATTTGGAAGTCATGCTTTGTCATGGCGACTCCATCTGGCTAAGTGCGATTTGATTGATAATGGTTGCCCGGTAGGCCTTGAAGAACCATCACTTGGACATGTCTAATTAGCTAATCTCTGAGGCAGTTGCTATTTTTAAGTCTAATTGGCGTATTTCTTCTTTCCTTTTTATGAGCGTTATTTATTACACATAAGTCAAAAGAACAATTGAGGAGTGGCCATCCAGCCATAGGAGAACTGGATGGGAGGAAGTTGTTTTTGCCGGACTCAGGATCGGTCACAAGGACTGATAACCCTTTATGCATATACTGCAACAAGCACCCAACGATAAAACACCTACTGATAGACTGCATTCAACGAAAAAACCTTGACATACCCCACGATATGACAGAACTACAAACTGAAAGCAACCAATATACAAAACTACACAAATACTAACATCTCTAAGGCATGTAAACATTTACCAATACATATACAATAAAAACACAATAGGTCTACAGCATACTTAGGAAGATTTAAAGGGATCACTTTTATTATATTCTAATAGGCAAAGTACGGATATGAGAAAACCTCAGATGTTTAGGGAATATTTTCCATATTATATAAATAATGTCCAATATCAAGATTTACATGAAGGGGTAAATACATTATTCTAAACAGAGATCATGCTAATAACCATTGATGTGGGGGCATAAACAAAATAAATACATATTACACGATGGCGTATGAAAACTACTCTCGCTGCAGGCATACATATCGATCTCCCTCTCACACTCACACAAACACGCACACACACAAATATATATATATATATATATATATATATATATATATACACATATACATGCATGCCCACTCATAAATATTAATAATTAAATTTGGTTACACATAACGCAAGTGAATAATGTTTTGTCGATCACCACCGATGACCAAATAAATTCAATGTCCAAGTTTATTAATTACTATCAATAAGAAGTACCCCCATAAAAACTAGTTCTCCACACTTATTCATAACTGTCTATCTCAGTGAATGATATAACTACTCTGCGTGGACAAACATTCAAGGTATCAAAGTTATTGGACCAATGTGCTTCCCTACCGATTCGCACTTCAGTTTAAGCCTCAATGTCATTTCTTTCAAAATGTCATTCTCATGCCCGCTGATTCACACTTCAGTTAAACATTGACCAAGCCTTTTCTTTCGAAATGTCTTTCTCATGCCCACCGATTCACACTTCAGTTTAACATTGACCAAGTCTTTTCTTTCGAAATGTTCCATTCTCATGCCTACCGATTCACACTTCAGTTTAAGCCTCAATGTCATTTCTTTCAAAATGTCATTCTCATGCCCACCGATTCACACTTCAGTTAAACATTGACCAAGCCTTTTCTTTCGAAATGTCTTTTTCATGCCTACCGATTCACACTTCAGTTTAACATTGACCAAGGAAAATTTTATTGAACCTGTCTTGTTAAACTATTGATGTGCTACAATAGTTGTTATATCTAGACGTGTTTTTTCTAGTAATTAAAATATTTAGGGCGTTATTATTAGAAAAAATTCTTGATTTCAGTCTACAACGAATCCCCGCTACAACTCATAGAATTTTGAATGAGAAATAGAGAATAAATGGTGAGATGATATTGTGTCATTCAATCACATGGGAAATCTGCCTAGTGTAAGCAGCCCCTGCTGTTCCGGTCCGAAATATTATACCGGACCTTCTTCACGGCTGAAAATGGAGTAGAGCTTTTTTTGAAGCATAAACATAAGCATGCTACCAGTTATTAACATTATGTTTGCGGTTTGTATTATGCGTACGCTTCTAAATGGATTCTTTTCGTTTTCAATACTGGGACGATACTAGTAAGGTAAATGAAGAGTTATGTGCATAGTTTTGTGATATATACTAATAAGGTATTTTGCTATCACAATGTGGGAACTAACTTCACTATATTTTAATATTGTTGGATGATTTATTTTCATTCTTACATGAATTCCTTATAAAAACCGCCAAAGAGAAACTTTATTGTTTATTGAGGTAAACTTCTCAGTCTTTAGAATATCTGGCAAAATACTGCTTTGCCTTGTTATCTTTCATTGGGCTAAAGTTCCAAAGCATATAAAAAACTTTCCTGGGTCAAATTCAATCAATATTTCTAAGTAAACAAATCTCGATGGAATTCGAATCCAAAACCGCTGGAGAATAAAGATGCCCCTTAATTCTCATTTACTTATGAATCAGTTAAGACAATTGCTTCAGATTCTTTTTTAACAACCTTTATAAAATAAATCGAATGATTTGATAGTTGTTTGAAATAACTTTGAAGAAAAATATTGATCCTTATTTTTACTAGTTAAAATTGTTTTTGTGTAAGTGGTAATCAAATAGATTCGTGTCACGTGTCGCATAATCTGATTTTTAATCTAATTTCGTGTTCTAGACACCGAAATATCTCCTCACTCTATTTGCTGACTCCTCAACTCATCATTCTAGCACAGGACGAGGTCAAGCGAGGTTGTCATCTCTTTGCTATCTGAGTCTGTTCATGCTTGCTTTGCTTGTTCGCAAGGACTATCTATTTTCCTTCCGTTTAAATGCGTTTACTGGTCCATTTTCTTCGTTTATCGGAGCTCACCAGAGCCAAGTTTTTTATGCGCCCCCTCCTTATTTCTGATTATTATTCATTTACGTGACATTTAAACCACAGAGGATTTCTTTTCTTGTAATTTCTTTTCTGGGTTTTTCTTCAGCCATTTATTTTTATTTTACTCGCAGGGTATTTATTTTAAAATATAACTGACAATATTCATCTCCTAAAATAGATTTAAAAACAGATTTTCTAACATAAATATAATTGCAAAACTACAACTACAGGGTTTCTTAGGAAAAATCCAACAAAAATATTGTAATTTAATTGTATGCATTAGATTTCTCGGGACAGAAACATCGTAACCTATTAATATAGATCCCATTAATATCACTTAGTTAACTCACGAATTTGATTGTTTTATTTGTTAATTTTGGCTCTATATTACGTATATTCGTCATTCTTATTATTTTATTTAATGTTTTAGCATTTTGCTTTCTTTAGGAAGATAACTAATTCTGATGACATTTTTTTTAATGTCAGCATAATTTAAATATATATATATATATATATATATATATATTTGCCTTAACTGGGAATAGACGCCCTGTTCTCTCGCAATCTAGATGAATGCTCGACTATCTCTACTTCCTAGAAGATGTTTAAGTTGAATAACTACTTGCTCTCTTGCTCAAATCTCCAAACTGGAGATCTAATAGTCAACTACGAGATTAAAGATTTCATTCCCATTGATAACGGAAAATACATTATCATCCAGCTTAGTGGTATTTGTTGACGCTGATAATGGTCTTAGAGCTTTAAATGTGTTTCCATACGCTATGAAATATACTGCTAAGGGATACTCAGTTATTAAAATGATATTTTACTTTTAAATCTGTATTTATTCTCTTGATAAGTACAAGAAGTATTGTAATCGTGATATCATGAAATAGACTTAACCTTCCGCTGGTAACACTACATTGGCACCTTAGAAAGGTAACATGGGGTGACGAGTCACCCCAAGTGATTATTTAATCAATAAAGGAGATTAATGTTAACACAATGATTTATTTACGTTTTGACATTTATATTAAATTATTATTAATTCAATCGACAACACAAAAATGAAAAATAGTTTGAAAAATCACTACTTGAAGCAGTTGCTACACACATACTTGCTATGCTCGTTGCACGTAAGTTTTCCGCATTTCCTGCAGTCAGTTTTCACTTTTTTGTCATTTGCTTGTGTAGATAGATGTAATTTTCACGACGAATACATATTTCCAGGTTTGTAAATTGAACATTTCTTTCAGCTATAGTTGAGTCAATAAGTAAGTTTGGAGCATCAAGTTCAGATGTGATAGTTGAATAGGGTTTTACTCGAGGGATTTTCACAATATTATGGGCTTGTGTTCTGGTTGGTTTAGTTTGTTTCAATGACCATACATAACCATTTTTACCTTTTACAGTGCCCGAAGACGATGACGTTTCTTCCTCCTTTTCTGAAGAGTATCCTTCTATTATGTCATCAACATCACTTTCTTCCTGTAGGATATCTTCTTCACTACTTGAATCATCTCCAGAATTTACATTGCTTTCATCCTCTAGACACTCTTTCACAAATGTGACAAAATTTGGGTCATTAACATTGCAGGAATCCATTTTATGCAAATAAATGTTTAAAAAATTCGGCAACCGAGAAAGGTAACAGGGGTTACTAGTCACCCCAAGCACGTGATAAATCAAGTAAACAGGCTCTGACACGGAGGCCAACACTCTTAATCGAACAGTACTAACGCGAAGTGAGATTAGCAAGTGACTGAGGTTTGCCCTACCACGTCAACCAACAAAACATAAAAAAATAAATCTACGTGGGGTGACGCATCACCCCTATTACCATCGAAAGGATAAGTACGTACTTTCCGCGCACAACTCAAATACTACTAGCTTTAGAATGTTGAAATTTCATATTTGGGCTTGTTATAACGTCTAAGCCAACGTATAACGTTGTGACCTGCCTTTTTATCAAAATTGAAAAAGTGTACAGGAGAGGTTTAGAAGGGGCGAAAATACTGAAAATTAAATTTCTCTGTACGTATTGTAGTTGCAACAAATTTGTATGGAACCTTTTTTTTTTTTGTATATCATTAAAACATTTTTAAATTATTTTCGTTGACATTTTTCGATACTTTGCATTAGAACGAGAACACTGCGTACATACAACACTTTCAAAAGATATTATTTTGAATTACTTTTAAAGGGAATTCAACCACCAATATTGTAATTCAGTAGGCGAACTAAGACTTTATATGGTCCCCACATCAGATATCAGATATCATAGATATAAAAAGTTCTAAACTTTTCAGGCTAAGCAGATTTCCCACTTTCCTGGCATGACACTCCCCATCACATTTCCCAATATACTCTTCATATCTAAATAAAAATCCAATTAGTAGAAATTACAACGTCATCACACAACGTATTTGCAATTATCACATCTAGTGAAGATCAGTTGAAAACAATATTGGTAATATAAGTTGGAATAAGACGTTTTATGGTATATTCCGTTATTGTTAAAGTTCGGTGGTTAAAAGTGGGATTTAAAGATGGCTGAAAAATTAAAAAAAAAAATTTTGGCTAATATTCAATATATAGAACAAATGCACAATTCAACATTTATAGATCATTAAATTTATAACAAGATTGGTTATAAATGAGTTTTTGATCGACTTATAGTAACGGAGATATTTTTATTTTCTCCTCCTCTAAGCCCGATTTCAGCCGTTAACGAACTGGAACTTCAGTTTTACATGAAACGTTTATGTATTGAACTTGATAACTATCAAACAAAAACTGCGACCGCTAGAGCAGTAACAGACAAATATAAACATATATAATTTTGAACCGACCTCATTTTCGTCATCTAGTTTGTAGGGTAGATACGTACTAGATAATAGATATGAGGGATAGAAGTTTTCGAATGTTGCGACATAAGTACAACCTCAATAGCTGATTTTCCTTAAGGCAACTCTTCTAAAAGCGCATCTTGAATGCCTAACGAGAATTGTTAAAGTATGTGGAACAACTTAATAGTACTTTCCCAAAACAAAAGTAGCTTAGCTTTTCACTCGTGCATTTTAAGCGGGAGAACACGCTAACAGAAATGATGGGCCGGGAGAGACACGCGAGCAGCTGACTAAAGTGGACATGTGAGGGACCTCAATATGGAGCACGGTAGCACTTTCACTAGGAAGTGTTTATCACAACACAGCAATCTGCCCCTGATTAATACACCATTAATCTTTGACTACAATTATTGGGATTTAAAAAGTAATCATCATCATTTTCAACGGCTACACATGATTGATGATTTAGGCAAATAAATTATTAAATGAATGTTTCCGTGCGCTAATCATAGTCCACGATATGCTTAGCATTTTAGCAGATTTCCCTTAAGGGAAATCAGCTATTGAGGTTGTACTCATGATGCGATTTTCGAAATTTTTCTTCAAATGTCCATCGATCCTACCCAGGAGATGACGAAAATGAGGTCCGTTCAAAACTGTATATATATATCTATATATATATATATATATATATATATATATATATATATATATATATATATATATATATATCTATATATTTGTCTGTTACCGCTCTAGCGGTCACAATTTTTGATTGATCGTTGCCAAACTCGATATTTAGTCGGTTTATGTAAAAAGAAAGATCGAGTTCGTTAATGGCTGAAATCGGACCATTGGGAGGGGGGGTTTAGAGGGGAGGATTTTCGAAAATTCGAAATATCTCCGTTACTATACGTCGGATTGAAAAATTGTACAGAATCAATCTTATTGCAAATTAAATTTACTATAAATATTGTTATATAAATTTATTCCCTATCTTGAATATTAACCGAGATATTTGCATTTTTATGAAATTTGGGCCGATAACGGATTTTTGAATTTCCCGCGAAAAGCTAGTTCGGCCCTTTGCCGTCAACGTTTGGCTCTCTTATGGAGATTCTTTACTGTATAACTTCACGTGGGAAATCTGCTTAGTTTACGCAGCCCCTGCGTGACGGACTTTTTATATTTGTTCTATTAGAGTACTTAGCCCTCAGTTTAAACAAAGATTTTAAGTTATTTATATTTTTAATTTCAGTTTCACCACTTTACAGTTATCTATCTCTTTCCATCTGCCACTGGCCTTATATATAAACTAGTAATAGCAAATTCATGATATATTTTTGAGGTTGTGCTCGTGATGGGGTTTTTCAAAAAATTCTTCAAATGTCCGTCGATCCTAGATACGAGATGAAGAGAGAGTGAGAAATGAGGTCGGATAAAAATTTTATATATATATGTTTGACTTTCAACGCTTTAGCGGTCGCAATTTTTGTCTGATCGTTAAAAAACTCGACATTAAAACGTTTAATGTAAAAAAAAATTCAGTCACGCAGGTGCTGCGTAAACTAAGCAGATTTCCCACGAGAAGTTTTACAATAGAGAAATCTGCCTAATAACAACTGTAGTAGTAAGAAACCTCTAAACCTAAAACATTATTTAGGGCGTAATAACCCAGTAGTTTCTAGCTCCAAAAAACAGTTAACCTAACCTCTAAACCTATTCACGAGGGACGAATAGTTATAGAAACGGCCGCCAGAGCTCTCGGCGGAAAGTCCGAACATAGACTACTGGTGACCACACGCAGAATACAAATGCAAATATCTCGGTTAATATTCAAGATACAGAATAAATGTATAGACCAATATTTATAGTAAATTTAATTTGCAATAAGATTTATTTTATACAATTTTTCGATCCGACGCATAATAACGGAGATATTTTGAATTTTCAAAAATCCCACCTCTAAACCCCCCCCTCCCACTGGTCCGATTTCAGCCATTAACGAACTTGATCTTCCTTTTTACATAAAACGATTAAATTCCGAGTTTGGTAAAGATCAAACAAAAATTGCGACCGCTAGAGCGTTAACAGACAAATATATATATATATATATATATATATATATATATATATATATAATTTTGAACGGACCTCATTTTCGTCATCTCCTGGGTAGGATCGATGGACATTTGAAGAAATTATTCGAAACTCGCATCATGAGTACGACCTCAATAGCTGATTTCCCTTAAGGGAAATCTGCTAATAAAGATCACGCACGTTAACGGCTGAAATCCAACCAGTGAGACGGGGAGTTTAGAGGAGGGGAATTTCGAAAATTCTAAATATATCCCTTATTATGGGTCGGATGGCAAAATTGTGTTATGCCAATCATATCAAAAATTTAATATTCTATAAATGTCATTTACGTTTTTTCACTATCTTGATTATTAACCGAGACATTTGCATTTTTTAGTTTACGGCCATCAGTAAACTCCCGCTCCTACAGATGACATAACAAAAAGCTGTTAGATTATGAAGCACTTTAATTGAAGCCTAAATACCAAATATTGAACTCTCATTGAAATTTTTCGTTTTGAGATAAATGCAAATACGTGACACACGCGGGAAAGCTGCTTAGTTAGCGGATCCCCTTCGTGATGGACTTTTATATTTTTAGAAAATAGAAGTTTTTTTAGTTAGAAATACTTGTAACAAATGGACCTGGGTGAATACTCTAACCTTACGTCGTTTAGTGAGCCATCATTCAGCCAAAGTCAGTGTCTGATTGCATAACAAGTTGAAAAAGTTTGACACACTAGGGGTCTCTTCGTACCAAATATTTTCTATTTCTAAGTATAAATCCGGTGGGTAGAAGTGGGGGTTTACTGAAGGCTGAAAACGAGAAAGAAGGAATAACTCGGTTAATATTTAAGTTGTGAAAAATGTATAGAACAATAATTGTAGAGCATCAATAGTTTAAGTATATTAGTTCTGTAAAACTTTTTTTTTTTATCTGACTCATAATTACTGAGATATTCTAAACATTCGAATTCTCTACCCCCGTAATTATCATCCGATTTCAGTCATTAACTAGTGTAATCTTTTGTGCTCAATAAAATTATGGAATAGATAAAACATAAATTCCCATGTCATGAACGTAAAATCTTAATTGATGACTTCATCACTTCATCTGTTGAAAACAATATTTAACATTTAAGCTGGAATAAGACCAGTCCTCAGTATCACTAGTTATACATATTCTCTGTAAAAAAAAAAAAAAAGTCCGTCACGCTGGGGCTGCGTTAACTAGACAGATTTCCCACGTGTGTCAAGTATTTGCATTAATCTCAAAACTTAAAAGTTCAATGAGAACAATATTTGGTATTTAAACTTCAAATAAAGTGCTGCATGACATAATAGAATATTGTTAATATGAGATGAGTATGAGTGGGACTTTACTGAAGACGGAAAACTATAAAATACAAATGTCTCAGTTAATAATCAAGATAGTGAAAAAATGTGCATAAAAACATTTAAAGAACATTACATTTGCAATAAGATTGGTTCTATAAAATGTTTTGATCCATAATAACGGAGATATTAAGAATTTTGGAAATTCTCCCCGCTATACCCCCCCCCTCTCCCTGGGCCGATTTCAGCCGTTAATGAACTTGATCTTTCTTTTTGTATAAAACGATTACATATCAAGTTTGACAACAACAACAATTTCGGCCGCTAGAGCGGTAACAGACATATATATATATATATACAGTTTTGAATGGACCTCATTTTCGTCATCTCCTGGGTAGAATCGATGGACATTTGAAGAAAAGTTTCGAAAATCGCGTCATGAGTACGACCTCAATAGCTGATTTCCCTTAAGGGAGATCTGCTAATATGGTTTTCTGCCATTTTTGGAATAATTTGTTGTTGTGAATCACGTTTGTTTATTGAATAGAATACATGCACAGTTCAGCCCGATTCCATTTATGTTATAAATTAACAAATCCGCCTCATTGCCGAAAAGAACACTGTGCTCTACATTATGAATCAATTGAGTAATAATTAATGAAGTGAGAAGGATAATTGAGAGAATTCTATTGACTTTAGGACAGTTGAGTTTAGGGTGCCCACTGTCTACATAAGGAGTTGTTTTGCTCCTCAAAAATTACATGAGTAAGACAATGGTTTATTGTATATATTTTATTTATTGGTTGTATTAAAGTCCAAACAAATAGTTAATATGGTTTTATGAATGCCAAATTCAATCTTAAAATAATCCGTCACGCAGGGGCTGTGTACATTAAGCAGATTTCCCACGTGAAGTTTTACAATAGAGAAATAACAAGTGTAGTAGCAAGGGATCTATAAACTTATTCACATCATATCAACAGTTACGAAAACGGCGCCTGAGCTTCTCTTCGGAAAGTACCGAACAGCCGACTCCTGCCGACCACACACAGAATACAAATGCAAATATCTCGGTTAATGTTCAAGATACAGAATAAATCTATAGAACAATATTTATAGTAATAATTTATAATAATAATTAGCAATAATTTGCAATAACATTGATTCTATACAATTTTTCGATTACGCGCATTAATAACGGAGATATTTTGAATTTTTAAAAATCCCCCATAAACCTCCTAAACCCCCCCCCTCCCACTGGTCCGATTTGAGCCATTAACGAACTTGATCTTCCTTTTTTACATAAAACGATTAAATTTCCTAGTTTGGTAACGATTAAACAAAATTGCGAAACGCTAGTGCGATAACAGACAAATATAATATATATTATATATATATATATATATATATATATATATATATATATATATATATATAATTTTGAACGGACCTCATTTTTCGTCATACTCCTGGGTAGTTCCCCCCCCCTAGATCGATGGACATTTGAGGAAATTTTTTGAAACTCGCGTCATGAGTACGACCTCAATAGCTGATTTCCCTTAAGGGAAATCTGCTAAAATTTAGACCTTGGAACTACAATTTAATATAATATATTCATTCCTATGTATACTATTGTTTCTAAATTTTTTACATAGTCATTTGCAATATTTCAGTTGTTAATAGTTTTTAATGTCTAGTGGATAAATATAAGAAGTGGGCTAATTAATAGTTTATCAGTAGGTGTTGTTGAATAATATAGTGAAGAATATTGTGTGCTTGGAGAGAAAAAAACGTCCAATTGTTCGCAAGTTTTAGCAGATTTCCCTTAAGGGAAATCAGCTATTGAGGTCGTACTCATGTGACGCGAGTTTTGAAAAATTTCCTCAAATGTCCATCGAATCCTACCCAGGAGATGACGAAAATGAGGTCCTTTCAAAATTATATATATATATATATATATATATATATATATATAATATACTAATATATATATATATATATTTGTCTCGTTAACGCTCTAGCGGTCGCAATTTTTGTTTAATCATTACCAAAACTTCATATTTAAGCGTTTTACGTAAAATGAGAGATCAAGTTCGTTAATTGGCTGAAATCGCGCACCAGTGGGAGGGGGAGTTTAGAGGGGGCACGGGATTTTTGAAAATTCAAAATATTCTATACGTCGAATCGAAAAATATTATAGAATCAATCTTATTGCAAATTAAATTTACTATAAATATTGTTATATACATTTATTCTCTATCTTGAATATTAACTGAGATATTTGCATTTGTATTCTGCATGTGCTCGGCAGGAGTGGCTATGTGTTCGGGACTTTCCGCCGTGAGCTATGGCGGCACGTTTTTGTAATTATTCGTCCCTCTCGTGAATAGGTTTCAGAGAGTTACTTACTACTACAGCTGTTATTAGGCAGATTTCTCTATTGTAAAAACTTCACGTGGGAAATCTGCTTTGTTTACGCAGCCCTGCGTGACGGACTTTTTTTATTTCAGCGCTAAGGGCTTTCAAAGTCTATTGTCTCCATCTACACGGGTACTTCCTAGCATTCATTGGAAAATAAGTTTTCTTATCTCCAAGTACTAATTAGTAGTATTTTCTCATTTAGACATATGTTTTTTGTAGCTATAGGTTTTACAGGTCTAAGATTAGCAAATAAGATGGATGACAAAAATTAAAGAAAATTAAGACTCCATCTTTTCCTGATATTTATATATAAAAAAATTCTAATGAAAACTGGAAATTTTTATTTTTAATTACGTTTAAGAAAGGAATAGTATATCGCTGGAAATTTTTCTAGTTTTCCCATGCCTGAATCCATCTTGACTAAATTCGGAGTTGTATCGTATGTACGCTATACCTCATAATTAAAAAAAAAAAAAGTCCGTCAATGCAGGTGCTGCGTAAATTAAGCAGATTTCCCAATTTGTGATGGTTTTACTATAGAGAAATATCACGAGAGCCGATCAGTTAAGGAAACGACACGCGCCGAACTAGCTTTTATCAAGCTTCTAAGTGTTAGTCGCCACTGATTTAATAAAAATGCAAAATACCTCGGTTAATATTCAAGATAGAGAATAAATGTATATAACAATATTTATAGTAAATTTACTTTTCAATAAGATTAATTCTGTACAATTTTTCGATCAGACTGTATAGTAACGGAGATATTTTGAATTTTCGGAAAATCCGCCCCCTCTAAACCCTCGCCCCTCCCACTGGTCCGATTTTAGGCGTTAACAAACCTGATCTTTCTTTTTACATAAAACGACATAAATATCGATGTTTGGTAACGTCAAACAAAACATTGCTACTCTCTAGAGCGGTAACAGACAAAATTATATATATATATATATTTATATATATATATATTATATACACAGTTTTGAACGGACCTCATTTTCGTCATCTACTAGGTAGGATCGATGGGCATTTGAAGAAAAATTTCGAAAATTCCGTCATAACAACAACCTCAATTGATGATTTACCTCAAGGGAAATCTGCTAAAATCAGTCACTCAGAGACATCATTAAACTAAGTAGCTTTCCTACACACTGTCTAGTGTATGTTAGGATGGATGGTCATTTGAAGAAAATGTAAAAAATCGCGTCATGAGGAGAACCTCAATTGCTGATTTCCACTAAGGGAAATCTGCAAAAAACGACAAGACTTAGTATTTTCAAGTTGCTTATTTAAGAGAGAACCGAGATAAACAATAAAAACAAATTTATTCGCAACATTTATGGGGAATGTAACATAGCTATCCAGTGTGGAAAAAGTCCGCCACGCAGGGGCTGCGTTAACTAAGCAGATTTCCCACGTGCGCCACGTATTTGCATTTTATATCTCAAAACTTAAAAGTTCAATGAGAACAATATTTGGTAATTAAGCTCCAAATAAAGTGATTCATTAACATAATAGAATATTGAAAATATGAGATGAGTAGAAGTGGGGCTTTACAAAAGACTGAAAACTAAAAAATGCAAATAATCTCAATAAATAATCAAAGATAGTGAAAAAATGTACATAAACAACATTTTATAGCACATTACAATTGCAATGAGATTGGTTCTACACATTTTTCGAATCCGACGCATAATGACAGGAGATATTTAGAATTTTCGAAATTCTCCCTCTCTAAACCCCCCCCTCCCCCTGGTTTGATTTCAGCCATTAACGACTTGATCTTTCTTTTTGCACATAAAACGATTATATATCAAGTTTGGGACGTATCGATAAGGACTAAAATTGCGACCCGCTAGAGCGATAACAGACAGACATATATATTATACTATATATATATATATATATATACACAGTTTTGAACGGACGACATTTTCTGTCATCTCCTAGGTAGAATCGATAGACATTTGAGAAAAAGTTTCGAAAATCGCGTCATGAGTACAACCTTCAATAGCTGATTTCCCTTAAGGGAAATCTGCTAAAACTGAAGTGGTAAGATAACTCAACCTGGAGACCGCACATTATGTATATACATAAACATATATATTTAAACTCCTATTTTCTTTCTCGTTTTTAATGGGGTGAAGTGAAAGATTTCTTCTATAACAGTGCAAAAAGGAAATACTTTTTACTTTTGTTTGAAATGTTGAAAGAACGCCTAGGCGTTAACCGCGACCTTTTGGCGGCCATTCTTGAAAAACCGCAGCTCTTTGCCATAATAGCCTCTGACGTCACTTATACAGAAGTAATTTTCGAAACAAAGCGTGGAGTAACATTAACATAAAGGAGATATTGATTCTACAAAAAGAATGTATACCAGAGTTAAACCAGGGAAAGGAATTGTATGGGAATATAACTTGAGCATTAAGTTCTCTTTTGGCGTCAACGGAAGAGCTAAGTGAAAACCGATTGAGCTGCTTCGCCTCTTCTCTTGCCTTTATTAGTGTAGTATAATAGTCCGAATATGGTACTTTTAGAAAAATTATAATTTCAACAATTCTGGACTAAATACATACATATTTCGGCCCGAATACATTTTTGCGCTGGCTAATAATGCGTAGACGAGGCTTTTGCTTTGTTCCTAGTAACATGATCCCCATTACCACCTTTGTTGCTATCTTGCTCAATAAATAAATGGCATATGTTTAATAGGTTTCCTACTAACTTTAAAAAAGTTCTTCGTGCAGGGCTGGCTGCATTAACTTAGCAGATTTCCCACGTCACGCATTTGCATTTATCTCAATACGTAAGGGTTCAATCAGAACCATATTTGGTATATAGGCTCCAAATAAATGTAACAGCTTATTTTTAATATGGCAAGAGTCTGAGTTGGGGTTTACTAAAGACCAAAAACTAATACATAAATGCAAATATCTTGGTTAATAATGAAGATAGTGAAAAAATGTGCATAACAACATTTACAAAATATTACATTCGCTACACGATTAGTTCTATACAATGTTTCGATCAGATGTATACGATATATTTCGAATTTCCGAAATTAACCCCCCCCCCTATCATTTGTTCGATTCCAGCTATTTACTTGACTTTTAGTTTAACATGAAACGCTTATATATGGTCTGGTTATGGTCAAATTAGAATTGCGACCGCTATAGCGGTAACAGACAAGTATATATATATATATTTAAAATTTTGATCGGACCTCATTTTCGTCATCTACTACGTAGGATCCATAGATACTTAAGGAAAGTTTTCGGAAATCGCGTCATTAGTTCTCTCCCTTAAGAGAAATCTGTTAAAAGTACGCTGCATTCATGAAAAAAGTCCGTCATGCAGGGGCTGCGTAAACTAAGCAGATTTCCCACGTAAAGTTATACAATACAGAAATCTCCATACGAGTATCGAAGAGTTACGGAAACGGCCGAACTAGCTTTCCGCGGAAACGAATAGAAGCAACTATAGCTCGTCTGTTACACTTAATAAAAATGTTAATATCTCGGTTAATATTCCAGATAGAGAATAAATGTATATAACAATATTTATAGTAAATTTACTTTGCAATAAGTTTGGTTCTATACAGTTTTTCGATCCGTCGTATAGTGAGGGAGATATTTCGAATTTTCGAAATTCCCACCCTTAACCCCCCCCTCCCACTGGTCCGATTTCAGCCGTTAACGAACTTGATCTTTATTTTTACATAAAACGATTAAATGCCGAGTTTGGTGACGATTAAACAAAAATTTCGACCGCTAGAGTGTTAACATATAAATATATACATATATATATAAATATATATATATATATATATATATATATATATATATATATATATATATATATATGTATATATTGAACAAACCTCATTCTCCTGGGTAGGATCGATTGACAGTTGAAGAAATGTTTTGAAAATTGCCTCATGAGTATGACCTCAATATCTGATTTCCCTAAAGGGAAATCTGCTAATAATGCAGATTCTTTTTGTATGTATTGAATAATTGAAATACTGTTGGTGTCTTGTGTCAACAGGCACTGGAGCTGTATCTTTGAAAGCTAACTCTGTCCGAATAAACGCATTATGGAGGAAAACAGACCTCCTTTGTACATTCAGAAATGGATTAATAAAAGAAATATCATGATTTATTGTTGAGTCTGTTTATATTCGATAAACGGTAAATAATTCTATTCACGTTTTTTTTTTTTTTCATTTATTAAATCATTTTAGTTCATGCAGAAAAATAGTCTGAAAGGGATAAACAAAACGGTGTACATCTACTCTTGTTCTATTTAACCCTTCCTACTAATAAATTACCACTTTCCTGTAAAAACCATGACACACATACAGTGCATAATCATAAAGCTAACAATGTAGTGATCTATTTGTATTAATAAACCACATTCCATAACTCCGATTTCTGCGTTGCACCCCGGGAAATAAGCAAGCCTGCGTTCGAGCTTGTTGATATCCCTAAGGAAATAGTAAGGAGGAAGAAAACTCTAGAAAATAGAAATCTACGGATGAAACTTTCATAGATTAAATCAAAGTATTACTTACTGTATATCTTTTAGAAGATTCTCCAGTTCTTCCATTGTGTTTTAGGCTTCCGAGATTGTGAGCGATGCAGAATAATTGAGTGTGCTCCCAGAAAGAGATCCCTGATTCCTAAAATGTAAATAAAGTCAAACTAAAGTAAAGTACATAGTATGTCTACATAAATTGTCGTTACATAGATATGGCCATAGAAAAAGTCCGTCACGCAGCAGCTGCTTTTAGCAGATTTCCCTTAAGGGAAATCAGCTATTGAGGTTGTACTCATGACGGAATTTTCGACATTTTTCTTCAAATGTCCATCGATCCTACCTAGTAGATGACGAAAATGAGGTCCGTTCAAAACTGTATATATATCTATATATATATATATATATATATATATATATATATATATATATATATATATATATTTGTCTGTTACCGCTCTAGTGGTCGCAATTTTTGTTTACTCCTTACCAAACTTCATATTTAAGCGTTTTATGTAAAAAGAAAGATCAAGTTCGTTAACGGCTGAAATCGGACCAGTGGGAGGGGGGGTTTAGAGGGGACGATTTTCGAAAATTCGAAATATCTCCGTTACTATTCGTCGGATCGAAAAATTATACAGAATCAATCTTATTACAAATTAAATTTACTATAAATATTGTCATATACATTTATTCTCTATCTTGAATATTAACCGAGATATTTGCATTTTTCAGTTTTCAGCAAACCGCCACTTCTACTCATGTTACGTAAACAATACTCTGATACATAATAAATCACATTATTGGAAGTTTAAATACCAAAAATTGTATTCAAGAGACCTTTATTATACGATATACATGTAAATATGTACTGGTGACTCCCCCACCCCCATCTTAAAGTTTTAGACTACTAAAATTTTATTGATTGAGATAACAATTATTCTGACTCATTATTAATTACAGTACTAGATATAGTAAATAGTTCTCAATAAAATTAATGTTTTATATTCTGATATATTTCAGTAATTGTTTTTCTTTCCGGTGTGAGGCGGGACCCGTTTGTTTACATTTCTAACCTAACGCTTCCTGTCTGCAGGCTATTGAAATTGGATGAAACATTTCTTATTTCCGTTTGTATTTATTCACGGTGTTGTGTTAGCAGTATGTATATTTATCTATTACTAAACTTCACGAGGGAAATCTGCTTAGTTTACGCAGCCCCTGCGTGACGGACTTTTTTTCTCACGTGCCCGTATGACACCAAAACCTTAATTATACAAAAAAAAAAAATATTCTTTCGAGTGCCTCCAGATCTAAAACTTTAGTTTTATAGAAGGCATTCTGGAGTTTAAATTTTATCTTAAAATACCTTTAAAGATTCGCTACTTACTATAGTGTCTATTTCTGACCTTGTAGCAAGATGCAGCTGTGCATGAAACTACTTTCTCTTAAATGCAGCTACCTATATTATTTCAGTAATTAATTGTAAAATGACCAGCACAAATAAAGTGATAATAACAGTCTTATTATTAGAATTGGAAGATCTCATTGGAACAGATATAATTGTGTGTACTCTTTATTGAGCTGTAGTCAAACCTGTTGGTGAAGAAACCGGCATGCAAGATGCTAATTGAGGACCCATCTTGGATATTCTTATGAGAGGTGAAAACGTTTTCTGTCCTCCAAAGTAATTCAGTTCTACAACAACACGAACACTTGATATTGAGCAAACCTACCTGTCACGCAAACTTTTCTAAAAAAAGCAGACTAGTACTGTTATGAGACATAAGGATGCTGTGACTGCAGCTCCGTTATACGATACATTTATATACTTTGAAAAGGAAAAACAAATAGCACTTATGTAGTTGAATGGAATATAATAAAAGTCCGTCACGCAGGGGCTGCGTAAACTAAGCAGATTTCCCACGTGCTGGTACAACATATTTGAGATTTGATCTCACTGCATATTTTCTAATTATATTAAAAAAGTGAGGAGAAGGGTCACTGATGATCCAGAAATCATTAAAGTACTAATAATGCACTTAATACTTGAGACAAGATCGCTTCTATAACACTTTCCGATCCGACTCATAAGAAAGGAAATATTTTGTTATTTCTAATTTTCCAAATTTCCCCCTCTAAACCCTCCCACTCACGTCCGATTTCAACAACTTCATCTTTTTTTTACATAAAACGTTAATTATGGAGTTTGGAAACTATCAAACTAAAATTACGACCGAGAGTGTTAACAGAAAAAGTCTGTAGAACAATAGAAAATTATTTACAACACGATTATTGTAGTTGTTGTTTTCATTCAGACTCTTAATAACAGTGATATTCTGAATTTTCGTTTTCTACCCTCTATACCCCATACAATTTCGGACGACATTTTTTTCATCTATCCTTTCTAGTAGGAGGGACATTTGAAGTTCCCATTGGCAACTAAACCCACGGAGTCTTAGGTTTAAAGTCTAATATAAATCCTATTGGTCATTAAATAACGTCCTAAAATCCCACCCTGGCTAGAAAAGGGTGGTAACCTGTAGATAACCCGTCCCGATTAGCCTTAGTTGTAAAAAGTGGACGTTAATAAATAATAATAAGGGTCTTTTGTACAATATGCATACACTTTTCAAGAACTAGTAACAGTTACTCATTAGTTACTTCAATAAACTCTAGGTTATGTTTACAAAACAAGATAAATGCTTGTTTATAAAAAAGAAAATAACTTTATTTAATACTGAACAAAATAAATCATGCTGAAGGTGACCAATATTCAAACATTGAATGCAATATTTTATGAAATAGGTCTTCCTTCTCATATCTTCTTCTCCACGCAAATTCACACAAATATGAATCCAATAATGCCCTACTTATTCCGCATTCAATCTTCTTCCTTCGCTTCAAACTAGCCCACAGACTCAATTCTCTGTGTGTGGGCTCCAGTAATGGGATCTACAAAATTTTCACTATGATTTACTGGATAGTGCTTATATCGCATTCCTGGAACCTTCCTCAGACCATGGTATGACTTCCAACAATAAGAAAATATTGTGGATCCCGGAAGTACACATGCCTTTATACACTTAGTTAGGGTAACAGCTGAACGGTCAGGCACGGGATATAGAAAAACGTCCCTAGTCTCACGACAAACACCTCCAAAGATCCACTGCGATGGATATAATCTTCCACGTTGATATTTCCTCCGGGAGAAGCATGTTTCATCAATTTCAACGTTTAAGCCTTCACCTCCAATCTTGATAGGGTTTGAGATTAGATCTGATGCGCATAACTCTCGCATGAAATTTTTCCAGTCTGTAGTTGTGTGACTAGACATGTTTAATTCTTTTTTTGCAAAATTGGTTGTGGTATATCCTATTAACCATGAGTATATGAACATCAATGCTGTTTTGAGTGGAATTTTGCTGTTTTCAAACCACGTACCTTTATAAATGCGTATTTCCTTCTTACATCCTGTCCGATTACACTTGTCCGCTTACTCTGTTCCTTCTATAATAAATTTTCATTTTATGAAGTCTGGAGCACTTTTTCTCAGAATGGATTAATCCCTTCTTCTGAAGAAACCGGACTGAAACTTTCATATTAGATATTAGCTGGCTTAACTTAAGCAAATTCATTGTTTGTGTTTTTCCTGTAAATCTGATAAATGATTGTGTTTAAATAGAAAATTAGGTTAGAGGTGAATCACATGTTCCAAATAATAATAAAATGAGTAACTGTTACTAGTTCTTGAAAAATGTTTTCTTATTGTACAAAAGACCCAATAATAAAAATAATAATAAAATCCTATTGGACACCTGGATTGATCATAAGGATACTTGTCGAGCAATTGAGATTCATAATATGTGTGTATTTAGAAAAACCGTGAAGAAATATAACCTCCCTGATAGTTTCGTCTGAGTATCTATCCTGTTGTACGAACTTTGGGGTTTAGGGGGGGGGGTGGAAGATTTAGATATTAAGAAATAATTTAATGATGACGCAGCATTTTTAATACATCTTGAAATGAGGAATGACGTTCTGACCCATTGGGCAGCTGGAGGGTAGTTAACAATTATTTATTCCTTCATTAAAATCATTCATCCAATAAATGTCATCGTTGTGTAAAAAAAACTGGTGACGTCATTCTACACTCTACTTTCTTATTCTCTCACAACAAGAAGCCTGTGTAAACTGGGCATAAAAATTCAAGCTGAACATGAGATTTATATTTACTTAATTGCCTTAAATGAAAATACCACGAGTTGAAGAGGAATGCTGAAAACTAAAAGTACAGATATCTCGATTAATATTTGAAAGCAGTCAAAACCTGCTCGGGGCGTTTGAAAACATTTGAAAGTTCTGATGATTGTAGAAAATTAGACATTGGAGAGACTAAAACAGAATATTTGTCTTCGATCAATAATAAAACTTCAGGAAAGCTATATCGAATTCCTATGAAGGTAACCATTAACATAGTTCTTCATATTTACATGGCAAGGGTCACCAATAAAAAAAATGTTTTCACTCAAACTTTATTGATAACTTTATAGATAGGAAGAAATAATACTAAGCGAAAAATAAAAGAGAATAAATAATAAAAAAATAAAACAGAAATTTAATATCACAATCATATGTTCTATAACATTTTATCTCAAAATAATCGACTTTAATTTAGACGTGAAAAGATCAAGTTCAAGGTTGACGTGCAAATGAAGATCGTTTATTTGATCTATAGTCAGCTGACTTAGTTCTTCGGGATCCTCAGTTCCACGACCCCAGTGACAGTCGCAACGAACGTAAGAGGGAAACGAGGACTTCAGAAATGTAAGTATCAATATATAATTAGATTTAATAAATATATTATATATGTAGACACTAATAAATACATTATCAAGGAAAGAATTATAATATGATTTTGTTAAATTAATGTTATTATTTTTTTGAAAAGGGGTAGCTCCTGAAAAGGTGGGATGTAAGACACGAAACATATAGGACAGTGTAAATAAAGTTTGGCCTGGTCAAAAAAATGTTTTTCATAAGTGAGCCTTGACATGAAAATATGAAGAACTGAACATTGGGAAAAGAAAAATATTGGACCAAAAATAAGGAGATTAACATTGTTGTTTCTGTAATAACTATTGTTATTATAAATGGTTCATGGATGGATATGATGATTGTAGGCTTTACGATCTCTAAGTGTTATAAGTATGATCTGAAGTTGTGTACTAAAGGAATCCCATAAATGGTGTAAAGAAATTCTAAATCTACAAAGATAACTCTTTTCTACCCCATATACTCCTATTTTTATGTCATCTGCAGGATGCTATTTATCTAATAACGGAGGTAGAATTGAGGAAGTGAGGGAAACAAAGAGGGAGGAATAATGGTGGACACCTCTGTTATGTGCTAACAGCTATATATATATAAAGTAATTCAAATTAAATTTATAAAACGTTTCACTTAATCAATTTTTAAATAAGAAAAGTTTACGTCACAAAAGTTTACATTCAGAAATAAAAGACTCCAGAACGATGGTGAAACATTTTCCATTGTCACAAACTGTTTTACAACGAATCCTAAATATGTCATGCTATTTTGCTGATACCTACCCCATCATAATTTTTAAACAATAAACCTGGAACGATCATGTCCAGATAAAAGTTTGTGGCTATTACAACAAACTTTTACACGCTGATGAAGAGATAACACAAAGTGATGAGGTGGTTTTCACACGAATGTACTTCAACTCCGCTCCAGATACAACGTTGTTGTGTAAGGGTAACTTTGTCGGATATACTACAACCACTCAATTATTGTTTGGATTTTTCTGTGTAAGGAAAAATAGAATTTACTCGTATTTGAATAATAAAAAAAATGATTCTAGCACAGATAACGTTATCTACATTCTCTATTCCGCATATCTAACTTAGTAAAAAAACATTATCTTAAGACGGATCTGAAGGAGAGGCTGCTTGGCAACAGCTTCGGTGGGAAAACAGGTGGTCAGCTCAGCCCATCCCTTGTCATATTGCAGTGACAATGCGGGCCAAAAATCCCTACGCCAACTGTATTCCAAGTAAGTACCCATTTTCTTCAAGATACTGATCGGGCGCTGAGGGAACAGTTATAAGTCCTATCACAAAGCCTGTTTGACATTTTTTTACTAATTAAAATATGTATTATTTGTACCCATATGTCGGTTAACAGCTATAGCAAGAGAGGGAAAGGTATCACGCAGACACTGTCTTCTTGTTACAGCATTCTAGGAGCCGAACTCCAAGGTATCCTACTGCCCCTCAAGAACACCCCCACATCACAAAGCAAACACGTTATCACTTGCACGGATTTCTTAGGTTCCCTTCAAATACTAAACAATATTTACACAAATCACTCAGTCTAGATAAACACACTACATTCTACTGGTTGCCAGAAAAACATAGGACTGAATGAGACTGCGGGCTCAGAGGCCAAAAAAGCAACTGAAAAACTTGAATGTGAACAAATCGATGTATTACATGAAGACATTTCAAGACAAACAAAAGGCATCATCTTAGATACATGGCAAACCGAGTGGACTAACACAAGTATATACAACAAACTACGAACTATTAAAAACACTATTTGCATGTGGCCGTCAAGTTTCAGAAACTCTAGGAGAGAAGAAGTAGTTCTCTCGAGACTTAGAATCGGCCAAACCAAATTAACACACTCATACTCAATGACAAAGAGTTATGGACCTAATGCTCAACTTGTAACATTCCCTTGGCGATAAAACATATACTGACAGAATGCCGAAAACGACACCAGGACTTCCCCTTCGACTTTTGACTGACGGCAGCCCATACATTAACAACACATTCTAATATCTACACAAAATTCTAGAATACGACAAAATTTAACATACAAAATTAAGTCTGTGGTGAGCAACAAGATTTCAAATTATATGCATTAATTGTATTAGATGCATTTGTACACATGTAGGTATATGTTTACCCTGAAGGAGGAAATTACTACAATTATTAGCAAAAGTACCATTTTCAACCACTCATTTCCTATTGATCATCCACAAGCCCTAATATTAATATGGTCTGGTTTTAATAACTATAGCCCTTAAAACCGTAAAGCTCAATCTGGAGTATATATCTGGATTACGGGTCAGCTAGACAGTGTATCCTTAGTGATAAAATAGCTTATTGTAAAAATACATGGGTGTGAGTGTTCACTATGCGCTCAAAACGAAAAAAATGCAATAAGACTATGTTAGTTTTCGAGTTATGGGCAAACATATGAAACAACGATTTCAGTGCCTACATATATATAATTTCCTACAACAAAGTTAGTTGTATAATATTTTTCACGCATAAAAGCAGGAGTATATACGATTTTACGCTAACACACACTCACACACATATATCAGTTATTATTTGTTGGATCAAAAATTTCTATAGAACCAATCTTAGAGGAAATTTATTTTCCTATAGGTATACATTTCTAAGTCTGAAATATTAACCGAAACATTTACATTTTTTTAGTTTTCAGTCTTCAGTTATTTCAAACTTTTAGCCATGTCACTTTCACAATTAGCGAATATATCATAAAAAATCATACTCCAAGGTTAAATTCCAAGTATTTTTTTCAAAAGATCCTTTGATACATGCAAATAAGAGTGTAATGGGATTTACCAATTAATTTTATTTTATGAATCAAAAATGTTTATTTTATCTATGGCATATTAGATTTTCAACCGCTTCTGTCAACCCTAAAGATCATACTCGTATTGGCTGAAATCAGACCAGGAGTAGATGGGGCAAGTTAGAAGAATTTTGAAAATTCAATCTATCTCTATTATTTTGTGTCCGATTGAAAAATGTTTTTCAACCAATCTTTTTAAACTATTGATGCTCTACAATTGTTGTTCTATACATTTTTTAGTAACTCAAATATTGAGCGAGTAATTGGTTCACTCTTTCATACTTTAGAGATCCACAGTTCTGATCTTTGTATTGTTATTTAGAAATAGAGAATGAATGGCTGTCTGCGGTCAGTCGTGTGTCATACCAACACGTTGAAAATCGGAATAGTTTACGCTGCTCATGCGTCTTGGACATTTATTATTATTGTCGCCGTGTGTGCGAGTAATTAACTAATTGATTATTTCATATTTACAAACATCATTAATTATTGGCTGAGGCGAATCTTCTATAAACACATTGAGTGAAGTTATGAGGAGCTTAGTAAAAAAAAAAACTCGATTTTAATTAAGCCTGAGCGTATCAATCCTTCGAACAACGAACAAATACTTATATTAAATCGTTTAAATAAAATAGTTTAATTCGTTACGTACCATTTAATACAAAGGCGCATCCATAGGAGAGTGAACCGACAATAATCTATTCGCAGTGAATGACTGGAAATGACTGAATTAGAAAGTGAGGATTAACTCGACTGAGAAATTTCACCTTCAGAAGGATGAGGTAACATATATAACAAATCCTGTCGGAAACACGCTTATAGGTTAGAACAATAATATAAACACATATGCATACTATCACATATTCATATACACCCGCGCGCGCACACACACACACACACACACACACACATTTGCATATATGCTCTAAGGATAGTAGTGGTAAAATAATAGTTTACAGGAGAATGGTAGCAAAGCATATACGTTTTTGGAATCCTGTGAAGCAAATCCGGGTGAGAATGACCTGTCATATTGCCCCTAACATAATAGAACTTTCTCAGAGTGCAGCAAATTATAGAGGATGTGTACAAAAGCTACTAAATCGGATTCACCGAGGTATGCAGACGTGCTGGGAAAATTCATTTTTGAGTTGCATTCATCAGAGACGCTATTTTTCGAAACGAATCGAATGACCTGCAACAGAGTCATGACCCTAGCCCAGAGGTTGGTAATCTTACACTAGTACTGTTTTTTGTATGCAGAACAATTTTTAAAAATCCTTCACATACATCTAGAACTCATTTTGGATATTTATTTTCACATGGGTTCTTGACTGCTTACCAGCTGTCGTTATTTATGTCTAAAATTTAAATGCAATAATAAATTTTGCCTCAAATTTCGTCATGTTTCTCCCTGATTGCAGGGCAACCAACCAAAAAGATTGATGTGTTTGTAAATAGATCGATCACCCATCCGCGTACGAACCACGCCCTATCGTGCTTAGCTGAGCCGTGGAAATCGGCCAACTCACTTTCCCAAGCGCTTCTAAATTATGCCGGTTTGAACCTTTGCAATGAGAGAAGCTCATTAATTATATCGAATCATCAGTAACTCCCAATACGGCTAAATCAAAATCGAGCACGATTAAATATTGAAAATTCGAAATATCTCCGTTATAATACTTCAGATCAAAGCATTGTATAGAGTTGTTCATATTGCAAATTGAATTTCCTATCAATGTTGTTTAATATATATTTTCTCCATCTTGAATATTAACGGAGATTTTTGCATTTTTTAGTTTTTAGCCTTCAGTAATCCCCCACTCCTACTCATGTCATATTAGCAATAAGCTGTTGTGTCATGAATCACTTTATTCGAAGCTTAAACACCAAATATTTCATTGAACTTCTACTATGTCTGGCACATGCAAATACGATCAATTGGATTTTACATTCTCAACTCGTAAATGTTGGTTTTATTAAAACCGTACTCAATATTTAACCGTTTCTCAGAACACTTAAGTTCATGGTGGGAGTGAGTGGATTAGAATTTTTTTCACATAGTCTCCGTTATTGTCAGTCGTGTCGAAAAATGTTGTAGGACCAATTTTGCTAAACTATTTAGATTATCAGCCCCCACCATTTCTCAACGGATTTACTTAGAAATGGAAAATCATATTGTACAGCCACGCGTTACGGGCTTTTAACTTATGGAAAAGCTGTTTTAAGTTAAAATAATAAATATTCATATTAAGCTAAAAATAATGCTGCTGCGATTCTATAATAGGACCTTAATGGATCATTTATATTACGTTGAATAATATTGTTTTAAAATCGTTAAAAAGCCTTCCTTATGAGAGAGCTTTTTCTTTGTTATAATTCTTGTAAGTTGTGAGGTATGTTTGTTCTTCAGCAGTCTTTAAGTATGTATTTGGTTGTCAACGTCGTGCTGCTTGATCTGCAAGTCTGGGGTTCTGTTCTAGTCATAATTGTGTGTTTTCCGATAAGGGCAAACTGCCAAAAGCTATTCTCGTAAGAAGGAGGTTGTTTTGTCAAGATTATGACTTGGCCACTCAATGATTACCCTGTCTTATCTCCTCCGTAATCTCTACTACCCCATTTGTGAGCTATGCTTTATAAATAATACGATTGAACATATAATAATCAACTTCAAAAGATTTGCTGAAGAAAGAAGAAAATTTCTGAGAATCTCTCGGATGCACTGAAGGATGATGAAGACCTTATTAAAAGAATCTTCACATTCCAAAAAAGATTAAGTGTGTATCATTTCATATAACACATTTCAAACCCACAGATCCCCAGGAGTACAGTACACCAAATAAAGAAAAAATGTTTAATCTGGAGCGTGGTTGAAAAACAATCTTATAGAAATAACTCAAATCAGTTTGAATTATCTGCCCTTCAGCTTGTGTGAAAAATATTGCCCTGCTGTTCTTGAACATTTTCCCAGGCATTCCATGTAACCAAGGTTTATACATACAAACATATGTTTGTAACCTCTGCCTTTAAATTGACTTTTTTTCTCGAAATTTCACTATAATTTTTTGTTTCTCATGGAAATGAAACAATATCCACAATTTTTGGATTTGGTGTCTGTTTGTTTGTTACCTTTTCACTCCTAAACTGCTGAATCGAATTTTATGAAACTTGGTACGCATATTACCACTAATCCAGCATAAATTTTAGGTTATACTAAGACAAACAGGAATACAAGTTATAAGGGCTGCCTGATTTGAAACCACGCAACATTTCGTTTCCTATTGGTTTTCCATACATTTACATAAAAAAAAGTAGTTTATCATGTTATTACGAGTAACCGTTTTTATATACACTTTTTTCGGATAACGAAGAATAAACGAGATATACGCTAAAAACTATAGTGGGAGTCAACAATTTTAATAGACACAAATGCCTGAAACGAAATAATAAATACTCCGTATACGAATTAGCATTAGCTCCCGAATGATAATAAGTATTGCTAACATTTCTAAGGACGAGCAGAAATGGGGGTTATAAAACGAAGCCTGAAATCAAAAATCACAGAAGTTGTTCTGTTTGTTATTTAGAGTAAATTTTGTTATATAAATAAACTATTATCATACAACGAAGTATAAATCTAGAGCGGGAGTAATCAATTCGCATTAGTACTCATTAAAGTTTATTTGATATATGCGTATTATGATAATTTATGTTGTTTTTAGACTTATGTTCTAATTACGATTCGGATTAGTGAGATTATAAATCTACGCCCCACTCCTCCCTCTGCCTTCCACATTTGTTTTTTAATTTCACTAGAAAATAACTTTTTTCCAGTAAAAATGTAAAAAAAAAAAAAAAAAAAAAAAAAAACTAAAAAACTTATAAGACCATTTTGATTATTTAATTCGTATAATGTCTTATTTATACAAAGGCATGCTGAATTTGCATAGAGGAAGTTGTGGGGAATCAAGTTATTTAATTCTGGTATATATTATCTTATTTCCTCTGATATGTTGACGTTATTGATATAACTATTTACTATCATAACTATTAAACGTTACTTGGTAATGTCATTGTGACAAAAGATATTATGCATTTAACCTCAATACCCCTGATTTTTTAATGTTTAAAGTTTTATTAAGGTCAGATCATGGCTACGATAATTTATTTTTAAGGTTCCCCTCTTATTTATTTCCACCAGGAATATAAATTATTGAAACATTCAAGGGGTTTAATTTTTTGAATAAATAATTAAAGCATAACAGTATTGATAACCCTCAAGAGGGAGAGGAAGTTATAGGAATTCTAACACAATTAATTGTCTTCACGTATTTCCTGTGAAATGTTGGCATTTTGGGATTACTTTCTACTCACGTTTACTATTAGGTATATAATGTAGATTATATAAATATGCTTAAACAATATGCGCTCGGATTGGTTTCTGGCAGGAAATATGTAGATTATAAATGATATTTACTATGATAAATGTTATCCATGATTATGATTTGAATTATTCACACAAACAGTAGAGAGATATGAATTAGGAACTCATTATCTTTCATTCTTCAAAACTAAAATGTCTATTCTATAAATCCCCTACATTTACGGGAAAACAATACGCCAAGACGGAAAGTGAAATTATACACATTGAAACCTTGGTATAAAAATACCATCATTATTCAGACAACAATGATTACTCGGCTTTCGCCAGATATCTTAGATAGTATATATATATATATATATATATATATATATATATATATATATATATATTTAACATTTCGTTCAAGGAAGAACTTGAGATAAATGAGTTTGCGTCAGAATATTATTAGGAAGGATTTTTTGTGTTCATAGAAACAAATTATACCGGTAATTTGTATGCTGAATATGATTCCAAACCTTCTTGTGTTTGCATTAACTCGATATTTTAACAGTATATCCATTGCCCATTGATACACGGTTTATAAAATTTAATCAAAATTCACTACCTAAAATATTTTAAAAAGCAAAATCGCTTGGAGAGAAGGAGAAAGAAAAACAAAATTACATCTTCCCAGTTTCTGTTAGAGATATATGGAATATGCATAGAATCTTTCTGTTCATGAAAATATCTACAGTTTAGGCACTTTTTTTCTTGTGCATGAGAAATAAACCGAGATATTCAAGGTTTTATTTTTACCTCTCTTATGAGTAAGCTCAGATTCCTAGTATTTTATATTCAAAATTATTTCTCAATCTACCCTTCAAACGCTATCAATTTAGGCTATTCCTTTATTATTTAATATTTATTGACCACTGTGCTTCTCTTATAAGCAGATTATTCTTAAGGGAAATCAGGTATTGAGGTTTGACTTGTAAAAAAATTGAGATTTTTCGAAAAATGTCTTTAAAACTCAATCCAGGACATAATGAAAATGACGCCGTTCAAAATTGAATATTGTATATGATTACATATTACTGGCGTAACATTGTTTGATAGTTACAATATTTAAACGTTTTATGTCAAACTAGAGATCAAGTCCGCTAATGGCTGAATTCAGACCAAGGGAAAGGAGGTTTATATGGGGAATATCTATAATTCGAAATATTTCCTTTATTATATGTCGTACTGTATAGTATCAATCTTATTGCAGGTGTAACTTTCTATAAATATTGATTTACACGTGTCTTCTCTTTTTTCAAAGTTAACCTCCACTCTTACCCATACCATATTCCCAATAAGCCGTCATATCATGAAACGCTTAATTATAAGCTAAAATATGAAATATGTACTGTTTGATATTTATACAAATATTTTCTATGAGACGTCGTCATTTAGTAAGATTGTTTGTTCTAACCTAAGTGATTTTATTTGATCAACACTGCACTCGACTTTTAATCGTTTACTGAATACTTTTTAGTTAGTACCGAACAGCTGAAATCGCTCATAGGGAATGAGGAATATTTTAAAATTCGAAATATCTTGAAAAATTGTATATAACATAACCAATCTTTTTTGAATTTTAATTTTCATTATGTGTATTCTAACTCGAAAATTAGCCGAAGTATTTGTATTTGATTGTTTTCAGTCCTTTTCTGCTCATCCAACTTTCACCTGAGTCACTAAACATCTTATTTTTAGCTAAACTTTATAATTCCTATATAGACAGACTTCTTACAACAGAATAATTTGGGAATAGATGGTTTGATCAGATCAACAACTTGTCACATTCCATCACGTAGGAAATTTACTTAGTTTACGCATCGCCTGCGTGATGAACTTCTTCAATTGTTTGTTTCAGCATGGCAACTTGTAGTATTACGAAGGGCTACAATCATTTGTATTTTAAGCTTAGGTGTACCGAAATACCAAATAACCTCCAATAAGTTTCGTTTCGATAGCAGTTCAAAGTCTTGATCTTGAATATCCATATTGTACAATTTTCTAACCAAAGAATGCAAATACTGAATACTTACAAAAAAGTCATGTCTTCTAAAATTTTTACTCAAGGTGTAACTGCATGGACTAAGGGAAAAAGTTGAAATTATAAGGTAGGAAAAAAGTCCGTCACGCAGGGGCTGCGTAACCTAAGCAGATTTCCCTTCTATTTTTGCAATTTTAAATAACTGTAGTAGTAAGAAACCTCTAAAACCTAAAACATTATTCAGGGCGTAGTAACCCAGTAGTTTCTAGCCCCAAAAAACAGTTAACCTAACCTCTAAACCTATTCACGAGGGACGAATAGTTATGGAAACGGCCACCAGAGCTCTCGGCGGAAAGTCCGAACAGCCTACTGGCAACCACACGCAGAATACAAATGCAAATGTCTCGGTTAATATTCAAGATACAGAAAAAATGTATAGAACAATATTTATAGTAAATTTAATTTACAATAAGATTTATTCTATACAATTTTTCGATCCGACGCATAATAACAGAGATATTTTGAATTTTCAAAAATCCCCCCCTCTAAACCCCCCCTCCCACTGGTCCGATTTCAGCCATTAACGAACTTGATCTTCCTTTTTACATTAAACGATTAAATTCCGAGTTTGGTAACGATCAAACAAAAATTGCGACCGCTAGAGCGTTAACAGACAAATATATATATATATATATATATATATATATATATATATATATATATATATATATATATAATTTTGAACGGACCTCATTTTTGTCATCGCCTGGGTAGGATCGATGGACATTTGAAGAAATTTTTCGAAACTCGCGTCATGAGTACGACCTCAATAGCTGATTTCCCTTAAGGGAAATCTGCTAAAAATATGTATTGTTAAAGTCCTTTAAGTAGGTACTGAATAAACTAAGCAAATTTCCCACCCGTTGGAATGACCTTTTATTCTCTGTTTCTCATGTAATAAGAAAGATGTATAAGGAGGACTTTAAGTTTAATCTGGAATAGGGATAGCGAATGTTATATTGAGGAACAAAGTAATAGAAGATAGATTTCCAACTGTTCCATCATTAATAAATCAATGAGTCCAGTAATGTATAATAAATGGAGTTAATAGATACAATTCAATTAATGTAAATGGGAAATAAATGACCAATTACCTCGCGAATGTAGTTAAGTACTATTAAGTAACTGCCTCATTAATAGTGATAGTTTAAACAGTAGTACCATTTTTATTTTTTTCTACAATATACGTAAAATTATTTAACGTTCATTTAATTCCTTCGTAGCGTTCATTGTAAAAACACTTTTAACCAAGATTTTTACACCTTTAAACAGTATGTTAAAAATTCTATGTATTTACAACAAAAACATCAAAGGCATTTTTGGGATTGGGATTTGAATATACAACATATAGCTATCTTATAAAGAAATGTGTTGTTATTGTGCTATTACTTTATTCTTCTACGGGCCATTGAGGTTCCAGGCAGCTCCACTTAAGGAATTTGAGTAGCTACATTAATAAATAAGTATCTAGCAATCGATCATTGCTCTGGAATGCATCACAATATTGGAAGGAATGCGCCAAGCTGTCCACTTGACCTTCCTCCCACGCAGTGAGGAATTTTGAACTTTGATTTATTCAAAGTGTTTAGATTCCTTGTTCACTTCATAAATGCATTTAATCACTTTTTGTGTAATAGCTTGTGAATTTCCTTCTAAATATGATGAGTGGGCGGGATCGTTGTGCCGGGGCATTTTTACTTTTGACATATTCACAAGTCAGATAAGATAATGAGAATCATTATCAATTGAAGGCCTGTTCTATGCCTGCAATGTTTTCTGCAAATGATAAAGAATTAAGCAAATGGTCATGTACCATATCAAAAATCTAGTGGGCATGTATGTACATATACATATATATATATATATATATATATACACACACGAATATAATAGAAGATTATCACGTTTCTTTCATTAAAATAAAAAGATATGTTTGGGTAAAAGAGATAATTTACTTCTTAAGTATTATTTTGACAAGACCTAATGGCTGAACTATTTAGAATTTTTTGTTGCATTAGAAATTTTTACAAATGAATAAGACATTAGGCTTTATTATATTAAATATATTGAAACCTTTTTTGTTAAATATAAAATATGATGTGGGCACCTCCTGACTTCTGTGTAATCTTTTTAAATTACTTAACAAAATGTACTTCATTTAAAATAATCATTTGTTAGTCATATAGAATAACTCCATTCCAATGCATGTATCCGAAAGTATCATAGAACATAATTTATATATCTCTTTATGATTAGGAAAACTGTTTCTATACCAATATTTTTGTATTTCTAATTGGTACGAAGAAAATTGAAAGTTTTTATATTTTCGATACCCGCCATCATTTTTTAAACCCCCTCCCCTTCCTCATAGTCAACTTTGATTAAAAAGAGAAATGCACATCTATTGAGAATAGATACAAAATTTTCCGAAATAGGAATTTCAATATCCTAAGGGAAGTTGTTTTCGAGGAATGCGAGAACCTGCATACGTACAAGCGGCTCACCGAAACTATTTAAAACGGTTTAAGGGTAGATCAAAACGTATAAAGCCTTTGAAATCTGAAAACCGAAAACTTCCAGGACTATTATACATAAATTCAATAAGTAAAATGTAGTTTTCATTAGAAACATAATAAATGTATAAGTTGAAACATACAATGAAGTTTTGAAAGCTGCCAGCCACGAGTTAGACAAATATCAAAAGCAGGAACGGTGAATTATTGAAAGCATGAAACTTTACGTTTTCAGCTGTTCTCACCTCTCTTCCCGAGTAAAACTTGCTTCTCACTCGCCATTTTATTAAACAACAAAATTTTACCAGCTGCTGTCAAGTGGAAACAAATATAATTTTCTGCCGGAAGGGTCAAGATTGTATGAATATAGAAAGCCTCTGAATTATATGATTCTATTCAATTCATCAGTCATTATCTGGTTTAAAAAGTGAAGTATGAAGTTGTGACCTGAGGTAAATAATTTGGAAATTGTATTTCGGAATGAAAAATGGAATATTCAGAATAGTTTATTTGGCCTTAACATTGATCAGAAGGAAAGGAGAGTCAGCGGAAGAAGAAATTTTAGCGGAGATAATCTCTTTTATTTAAAAGCACTCACTTAAAGATCACGCTGAAGGAGCACCATAGAAAAACTATAAGGTTTATTCCTTTCTGGATTAGCTATTGGTGCTTTCAAGTGAAGCCCAATATTTAGTTATTTCTCGTGGAGCTTGGTCTCGTAAGAAAAATAACTTCAATCAAAGGATTCTAAATCCCCATGGCTTCTTCAATATGCCATTACTTAGGTCCAAAAAATGAAGCAATATCTAAATTTGAATATAGTCAACCGCTCAACAAATTCTTTGATATTAAATTAATATTTTGTCGTTTCCCTTTCACATTGAGTGCCATCCTTTAGTTGTTGTAAATTGTTTGCTGTGAAAGGTACTAAGAAATTACGGGTTCATCTTATACTATCTAGTTTTTTTACCCATTGTTAACGGGTTGAAATAAAAATAGTTTAACGTGGAAGTATTAAGATGGGACTAACTTAAGCACTAAATAATCCCGTTGCTTTCATCAAATACTAAACATGTTCTTATAATGTAATTCTCTTATTGTCGATATCTAACATTTATTGGCAAATCTATGCTGAGAACAGCTGATATCATGTGATTAAATAAATACCGTTCCACAGAGAAATTCTGTTCACTCAACATTGCTAATCTAAAAGGCTTTGGATGTTTTGAAACTACCGTAATGAAAGAACTGTGTATGGGTGGCTCCCTAGGTTTCAATCTGACAATACACAAGGTCTCGTGAATAAACCCCGTGGAAGGCCAGAGAAAAAGCTTATTGTTAGGTAGACCTTTAATGACTTAATCATTATATTTTATGTTAAATCAGGAAGCATTTTATCACTATAATTCCAAAAGACAATGTAACACATCCTTTAGAGCTCAATGATCTACTGGCAAACCGCCAATTGAGACATGGCATTGAACTCACTGCTATGTACTTAAACACATTTTTACGGGTTAAAAAAACAAAAAAAAAAGTAAACTCTATGAAGAAACATAAAATATTTATATAGAAAATCTTTTTTTATCGTTGAATATTATTTATATTTGACCATATGAATTAAGGTAATTACAAAGACATTTATATTAAACGTTATATACCAGTATATAGCCTTTCAACCCACGCAAAATAAAATTATTCTATTAAGATAGCATTAGTATTAATGAAAAGTTTTATCGCCGAGTATAAATTCATAGAAAAATAATCCGTCACGTAGCGGGTTCTAAAAATAAGCAATTTCCCAAAATCTGTAGTGACCCACAGATAAAGTATATGTATAAAATACTTGAAATGTATTTTGAAAATAAGACTTTTAAGATTCCATAGCTTAATATAAAAATCACAAGAGTAGGAATAAGAGATTAGGCTCTCGAGGCTGAAAAAATATGTAATACTAACATGGTTGATAGTCGAGTTCGGTGAAATGTATAGAATGAGCAACTAATAACACTACATTATCAACAACAATATTTAAGATTTTATTGTTAACCTCCTCTAAAACATTGATGTAGGAAAAGAAGTAAGCGAATAGAGGCCCCTTTAGCCTTAACACATTATATATATATATATATATATATATATATATATATATATATATAAACTATTGCCATTTTTCGAAAATCCAAGTTATGAGTACCACCTCTATTGCGGATTCCCTAAAGGGAAATCTGCTCAAATGTGTCTGTTTTGTTCTAGTACTATCTTTGTCATAAACGGGACTAAATAAATTTAGGTGAAATTATATATTGCCTTAGAATCAGCTTTAAATAATGATTTAATTCCTTTCATTAATTCTCAGGTGTAATACCTGTGGAGTATTTGTTAGGTCAAGAGTCTGGATGGAAATTTTGAAATTCCATGTAATGTTCCTAAAGTTAAAAACCATATTCATAAAAATAATTTGATACAAAAAAAAATTATATCTATACGAAATCTAACCTAATGCACATAAAACAGAAGTGTTTATAGCAGGAAAGAAACAAATCACAAGATTCACAAATCAAGAAACAAAGAAAATATAAATATTAGATTTAGGAACATTATACTTGAAAAAGTGATGGAGTTCTGTTATCTAAGAGATACCAACACTGAAAACAAAGATAGTAAAGCTGAAGTTGATAGGAGAAATAGAATACTATCATCATTAGTAATACTATTTGAAATTTTATACAGAAAAGTGATTCTAACCCTGGGCAGTAGCAATGAAGAAGTAAAATTAAATAATAGTAAATTTAGCATTTGGAAGTAGGTGGTGTAAAAAGTTTTTATAAAAAGCAAAAGTTTTCAAAAATCATTATAGTTGGTGCGGTTTGAAGAAGGGTCGATAAACTTAAACTGGGCGGTTAAATCGCTATGGTAGGAGTGGGGGTTGACTGAAGGCCAAAAACGCAAAAATATGTATAAACACCTTTATTATTCAGGTTACAGGAAAAAATAAGTATACATTGATAGGGCTTCAATATAAGTTCGTTTTTTAAAATAAACTTGACTGATTATAAATATATATATATATATATATAAAATTGACTTCATTTTCGTTATGTCCTAGCTACTATCAATGAAATTTTTCAGAAATTATTGCGACATGATTTCAGTCTTAATAGATCATTTTTGAACAGGGAACAGCGTACAGACAAGCAGGAATTCCTAATTCTAATTATAATCTAAAAAAAAGCATATAGCTTTCTTTCTTTAAAGTTAAGTATTTAATAGAATTTTTATCCTAGCATTTCTTTTCATGCATTTGACCTATGTAAATTAATATGCACTGAAAAAAAGACCTTTCAGCTTAATTGGTAATTAATCCAAATGACTAATTATCATAATTTTATTGTCTGAAAAACTCTCTTGCCTTGTATTTCACCACTTCTTTTAGCTTATTCAAAATTATGGACTCGTATAAAATTACCCTTTATTCTCTTTGACTAAAATATTTAAATGTATTGTATTAACTTTCTTCCCATAATATTCGTACTAACTGGATTTCAAATGATATTTCCGTAGCAATTTAAATTATGTATAAACTCCATAGTAGTTGGAGGGATTTATGTAATAATAATATATATATATATATATATATATATATATATATATATATACATTTATAATCCCGATATATTTAAAACTGAGATCTAGGTTTTATTATGAAAAATGTATAAATCTTTTTTTTAATAAGTAGTATTTGACCAGAAAACGATCTTTAAAATATATCATACCATCAGATAAATTTATTTACTAAATAGGTATAACTATAAGCCAATTATCAATAAACAAGAAATTAATTTAAAATGGATTATAATGCTCAATACATATTTAATAAAAAACAGCACTGGAGGGAGCAAAGGTATAAAATATCAAATAAAATTGAAAAATAAACTTTAACTTTGTCACTGATTTATTGGATATATTTTGTGTATTAAATAGTAAATTTTTAAGTTATTTGTGGCAAAAGTTATTATCATATTTTCATTTTTTCTTAGAATTGTTCTGTATAATTTGTTTTTCTGATACGCTCTGCGCTGGTGCGCTGCGATGCAATAGCATTTTTTTCATTTAACCTAAATTGGTTAAACTCATTAAAAATATATTCTTCATTAAATCAGCATTCGCTAGAGTAGCTTGGTGTGAAATAATAAAATAAAATAACTCAAAGCATTGAAATCCAAGAAACTATTACTTTATGGCGAAAAATAAACTTCATCGAAAAGTACCCTTAGATTGATAAAGAATAGGCCACACAAGTTAACACATTATTACGTATCCCATTACCAATATACATCTGTAAGACTCAATTGCCAAATATGTACACTGGCTGTGAAAAATGTCTTAATAGTCCGTGATAAGTATAAAAACAAGAATTGAATTTGGGTTTGCCTATGCTATTGAAGACACTTTAAAGGATGAATATAATTTAATTGAATATGATCAAATATCATTGAGGGAGAAGAACAATTTTGGAAATTACTTGTAGAGGCACTATAGATAAATAATGTTTACTTTAGATTTTATTTAGTTTTATTGTAGTAAACTTCAATTTATTTAGATATGTTGTTTTACTAAATGTATTTTGAATGTAACGTAATCAAATGTAAATAAGCCTTAAAAATATTAAGAAAATATTCCTGTAAGATTCGTACTATTTAACAGTACTTAAAATAAAAAGTAATAATTCAAGTACACTTACGAAAAGTCAAAAAACACACAAAGTCCCATTAATTGATGCGATAGGACACATACCCGGCGAATAAATGAGCTGAAGGCTACAATCTAGTCTAACGCAACACAAGACTGCCCAGTCCCGGCGACCCTGACCGAATTCTGCCGGGCAAAATGACTCAAGGTTCATATGGCAACTTAAGCCCTTTTGAAGTTTTTCCCTAGTTGAAGTATAGTGCTTATGGGCTTATCAAAACAGCTAAAAATGATACATAAATATGAGAGGAGTACCTGTACAGCTGTTGATTGTTGTCTGGCGGGTGAAGTCACTGACGAGACCTTCGTGGTGTTCCCCCTCCCCTCCTAGCAACTCCTTCCTTGCTTGGCTCTTCGGCCGTCAGCTCCCAAGAACTTCGAAACTACACTTTCTGCTGTGCTACTCGCTGCACTTCCGTTAGTTTCTCCTAACCCACTCCTTAACTAGTCTCACTGCACGAAAGTCCATCTGCCTGTTCTGCTTTTGAATAAACTAATTAGCACCCGTTCAAAATGGCTGAGAACGTTCTTTCATCACTCGTAAATATAATAATAACTCTCTTTGTTGAGTTCCATGCATTATCTTATCTAAAAAAAACTCTTATCAATGAGGGAAAATAGCTTATACTGATATATATATATATATATCTTCTAAGGAAATAATATCACCAATGTATATACTAATAATATTAAATAGAAAGGTTTACTTAAGTATAGACACTTCAGCCCTAGAAAGCACACAAATCAGTAAATAGTAATTATTGTATATTCACCTGTCAAAGGCAAAATCCATATTCAAAACTTATTCGCGTTGAATCTATTCCTAACCTTCAGTTATATATATATATATATATATATATATATATATAGATATATATATATATATATACCGTCAACCTAATGCTTGAGTTAAAACAATCAATGTAACCAGAAAATAAATGTTGTTATTTATTTTTTTATAATTTATTAACGTCCTGTTTTTGCTACTATGGCTAATTGGGACTTTAATCTCACATGGCAAACCTAGAGTGGCGAGTTCGATTCCCGCCTTGGCTAAGGAATTTATTTAGTGTCGGAATTCATTAAATAAAGTCCCACCTGGCTAGAAACGGGTGGTAACCTGTAAATAACCTTTCCCAATTAGCCTTAGTTGCAAAAAGTGGATGTTAATAAATAATTTAATTTAAACGGTATGTTATTTATTTTATTGTTGAATTTTAAATAACACATTTATGTTTGAAGTAAGTATTATTCGAAGCAGAGTTTTAATTAGCAGATTTCTCTTAAGGAAAATCAGCTATTGAGGTCGTACTCATGAAGCGATTTTTGAAAGATTTCCTCAAATGTCCATCGATCCTATACAGGAGATGACGAAAATGAGGTCCGTTCAAAATATATATATATATATATATATATATATATATATATATATATATATATATATATATATATATATATATGTCTGTTAACGCTCTAGTGGTCGCAATTTTTGTTTGATTGTTACCAAACTTCATATTTTTTTTTTTACAATATGGCTACTGGTAATGCCGAATAATAACACTACCAAGGACATTCTCAGATCAGTGGCCTTTCCCTAAACACGCAATGACATTCGCGTCACGCACACTTCTCTCACAATCACACAGTCACTAGTTGTTAGTATCCTATATTTCAATGACGATTCATATCATATGAAAATGAGACCTGATATCCTGAGTTATGAAACTTGTAACTACAAATAAAGTTAGTTTTATGTTTTACTTACAGATTGTAGGTACGGGCTTATCTTCAACGTGGTAATTGACAGTACAGTCCCACCAATATTAGTACACATTTGAGCACAAAAGCCAGGATTTTCATGGGCAGGATCCCACCGCCATCGATGCAAATACACGCCATTTAATAAATAAGTTTAAAAAAATTAAACATCTTTTACATGCTCTTTACCCAAAATAGCCAATACAGAAACAAACCGAATTTAAAGCAAAAAAATAAAAACAAATTGCTCACTATATTTAAAATCCTCCTCTTTGGTCCTGAGCAGATTTCCCAGATGAAGAAATGACACATTGGTTATATTGTTTCTTCTCGCATTATTTTTTATTTTCTTGTAAAAAAGTAATCTATAAAAAAAAGATTTGATTAAAATTAAGCTGGTCATGAGATGTTTAATAAGTTTGTATCTTGAACTAAAACTTCTATAAACATAAGTAGTGTTCGTGAACTTCACTGATGGCCGGAATGACAAAAATACAAATAACTCCATTAATATTAGAAAACTAGAATTTAGAGCTAATGAGGACTGGAGAACAAAACAAACAAACTCGGTAGGTTAGGAATCTAGGTAGGAAAAACATGAATATAACAAAGTATATTTCTAGTATATTACATTTTATGACTTATAATTTTTTTGTCGATCCAACTCATAGAAAAGATATTTAAAACTCATTTTATTTTACCGTCCTATAATGCCTTTTCTCCTCCAGGTCCTGTCTTTAAAATTGAGGTATTTGTTATTGTTACTTGTTGTTAAAGTATTTGTTATTATTACTTATTGCTAAGGGATTTGTTATTGTTACTTTTGAAAGGGCAAATCACCTACGATGTGGTATCCATGAAAAATAAATAAATTAAATTAAAACTGAGGGACATCGTAAATCACATTATAAGTACAACCTCAACAGCTGGTGTCTGTCTATACCGATGGTTAATTTGCGGGAAGTGGTCTTAGTAATTTACAAAATACTTATGAAGGTCCACTCTCTGAAATTCTAAAACTGATGAAGCCCTTGTAAAAGCCGTCATAACTGGGCAGTTTAATTATTCGCTATTTTTATTAATGTCATCGTGATTTGAAAGATTGATTACATATGATTTTGCAATGTATCTATAGTAATTACTTGATCATAATTCTGAGATATGTACATTCAAAGAACTTCTGAATGAAAATGGTCCCTCAGATTTTGAAACAACTAAGTTCTTTGCACTTAAGATAAGTGTTCATACTTTTGTATTAATTTGAACCCATTTAAGTCTTATATAACTTAAACAACCGTTCATTTCATTTATTTCACAATTTTGGAGAAGGTGCTAATTATATAGCTTACACTTTCCTTTTAGCTCAAGGAGAGTTTCTTATTCCCACTCTTGTCAAACTCTATTTTCAAGATTCCATAACTACTTTCATTGCAATGTCGTCTATACCTGTTACGCATCTACTGTAACTGCTAGAAAATTCCCCAAATCCTTCACTAACTATGATAGGCTTTAAAGTGCAATTAACCAATAGCATTGGAGTTAATAATATATGGTCTAAAAAGTATGTCTAAGCCTCAGGTAGTCTGAATTCAATGTCTCAATAAATTCTAATTAATTGTGTATTTTTAACCTTTGCTAATTTATTATTTATGTATAGGTATATATAATTCTAAAGCATTTTTAATCTATAAATAGAAACAATACAAATAACTCGGTTAAAGAATAAAACTAATACAACAAAATTCTGTCGAATAAGATTGGTTACATAAATAAGCCATAGATTAATTGAACATAAATAATACATATTAACAAATATTTAACTGGATATCATACAAAATATACGATGAAATTTATTTTTTCTTCTAAAGGAACTCTTTTCAGTTGCAACATGGAGAACGAGGAATGTACATAATATTTAAATTGATAGGTAGCATTAATGGCATTTATTTGAAATAAGAGTTTTCCCACCTATTTTTCCTATATGTAAATTGTCTTTCGTTATTCAGAGAAATATTCAAAAAAATAAATATGCGTAATGTTTATGAGGGAAATATTTATATAAAAATTTGTAAATATTTTCAGGTATTGCATATGAAAAAAATGTCAATAATATAAATGTAAAGATAAAAAAACATCGGTATTCAATAACAAACCTCATCGAATAATTCCGAACATTCATTCGTCCACACAAAAGCAGGGAAAATCGTCGTTCAAAGAATATTTTTTCCCTTCAAATCCTAAATCCATTTCCCTCTGGTATACCTGTAATTGGTTAAAAAAACATCTGATAAGGACAATACATAACTTCCCCTTGCTCCAGTGAAATTATATAAACAAAATATTTTACTATACTTTTTTTTTTAATTTAGTTCATTTGAAAGTGATATTTTACGATCTCCATTCCAATGCACCACATCAAAAATTGTATAGAACGTGATATTCGTGGTAACACAAAAAAAAGTACTATGCAAGTATCCCGTGGGGTCATTCCATCTCACATCATCCAGGCCATATCACCCATGGTTTCAGATTTCAATGAAAATTTTTTTAACAACACTTTTTACCTTCCTTATGAAGAATATAAAATTTTACTTTGATATCTCCAGTAGTTTTTGTGAAAAAAATGCTGAAATATTGAGAAGGTTTGTGTAACTGACATTTTTAGGGTTGCTTATTTGGACACATTGTATTAGAAAAAAAATCATAACTTTAGTTATTTTCAACATATCAAGATAAAATTTTCACTAAAGTGTTCACCAAAGTATTATATTTTAATATGATCATCAATTTATTTTTTTCCTGTATCTCCATACTTTGGTGAACACTTTAGTGAAAATTTTATCTTGATATGTTGAAAATAACTAAAGTTATGATTTTTTTTCTAATACAATGTGTCCAAATAAGCAACCTTAAAAATGTCAGTTACACAAACTTTCTCAATTATTTCAGTATTTTTTTTCACAAAAGCTACTGGAGATATCAAATAATTTTATATTCTTCATAAGGAAGGTAAAAAGTGTTGTTAAAAAAATTTTCATTGAAATCTGAAACCATGGGTGACTTTTTACATTTTGCTGGATGATTTGAAATGGAATGACCCCCGTATGTCTTAGGAGTAGCGAGGCATTTTTTATTTTCGTTCTCCTCTAAACCTATTATCTCTGGTTTTATCTTATTATCTCAAAAATAAAGTGTATAAATACTCCCAACGATTTTTTTTTTCAATTTTCAATAGTATATATAATCAACTGCAGAATCCAAAGTTAGGGAAACTACAATAATTCTAAAAATACCATTAGTAGCAAATTTCTGATTAAGTTGGACATTTAGGTTAAACTTCTAGAAGTTAAATCTTCATTCAGCACGGAAAGCAACTATAAAACTCCATAAAAAGTTCGATTTCTATCTATTATTTTCTAATTTTATTGCCAATTAGCAGAGACTGAAGTCACAAAATTATTTTCTTCGTGATTGCTGTCCTTGGGTTTTATATTCGCTGAGAATAAAGTCTCTCTGTTCCGTAGAAGCGCTAGACGTATTTTCAGATTCTACAATGCAGCCATTGACGTCTTCTCTCCCACGCCTTGAAGGAATATAATTATTTTTTAATTACCATGTGCGGAATAATGACAAGGCCTTTTATCCAGACTTATTGTAGTCATGGAAAACTTGTCCTTTTATTACGAGATAAAAATGTAATGTAATGGCCGTTTTGTGTTTGATAATACTGTTTGATTTATGTTAGAAATGTTTCTTAATTCAATTGCATAGATTCGTCAACTGTGAAATTCACATTTACATTATAACAAGTCCTTCAAGGAGGAAATGCATAGCATAAGCACATATTTCCGTGTTATAGAATAATGGCATCTCGCATTTTGTTATCACGCTTAGTAAAACCTCAATGTATACAAGGCTTCATATTTCAGTGCGGGGGAGGAATGTTAACAAATATCACAGCTTCGATCGAAAATAGAAAGAATTTAAGTGGAATTTTCTAAATGCTTAATATACCTCATCAAATATTTAGTTATATTCGGAGTACAAAAAATTATAGAAGAACAATTTTGGGATATTTATTCTTCATGATGATTGGTGATATAACGTTTTTCGATCTGGTATATAGTAACTGGTATATTAAGGTTTATACTATAAACTCCTTTAACCATAAATCCCGACCAGTCCGGCTAATGATGCAGCTTCCACAGTTAAGATGATTAATGAAAGTTATTGACCACAGTCTAAGAAGAACCACACCTCTAAGGCTGAGATGCTATGGAAACTGCATCTGGGGCATGTGCATTTAAAGATAAAGATACGAAAGAGCTACTAGATTGAACATACTCTAGGAAATCCCGATCAAGAATGTCGACTGTATGTTATTGAGAGAACTGCAGTTACACCGAAGCAAAGATGTCCTTGATGAGTCGGGAAGATGTGCTGTTCCAACTAGCTTAGTAATAAGTTACAACAATGTTATCTAACTAAAATGCTATTTTCAATCAATGCTAAACATAAAATAAAATGAAAAATAAAATCGCTGGTACAAAATTCCCTTAGTGGAATAACGGCATGCCTCAAGAACGTTCATATTAATCCACTGACGAGTTTGAGTCTCAGGGTCCTCAAGGATTTATTCAATACTATTCTTATGTCATCTTAATAAATAAATAAACTGAGGAATTCTAGGAAACCAATATTTTAGTTAGAGAGAAATACATAAACCAACAATTGTTGGGCGGAAGTTTTCCATACAACATCAACAATATTGGTTATACAGCTCCTTTTGACCCAACACATAATAACGGAGAAATTTTCTAATTTAAATTATCTTACCATCTCTAAACCCTCATTCGTTCTAGTCCCAACTTCAGCTTAGCTAACTTGACTTTAGTTTTTCTTGAAGAATTTTTGGTATTTAAACTTTTAAAATAAACCAAACGAGCTATCTTACGATGGATTATTCATGAGTTCCTGTTTGAATTCAACAATGAAAACCTCTCTGAAAAATGCAAACTTTCATAATCAGTAGATTGAGTTTCTGTCATTCAACGCCTTAAGAAAGAGTATTCTAATAATCCGGGTAGAAGTACACCCTTCTATAAGTTAGTCGGTATGATACTCCAACTATGATTATCAATGTTATTCGTATGCAGATCGTCTATACGTTCTTTTACCAAAATCATGTAAAGGTGTTCAATTGGTAACCTTTCTTCTTAATAGCCTACATATTGAATACAAAAAATATTACTTATTGAACTCAGTGTATATTTTTAAATACAATCTTTTATATATATATATATATATATATATATATATATATATATATATATATATATATATATATATGAAATAGGAGGATTAGTTTCTCCATCCAACCTATTTTAAATTGTGGTACTGTTGCGACGATGAAAAGATGCATTTGTGTAAGGCCAGTTTTTCAGGTTCATCCGAGGACAAACACACAGTCCGTACAAGAACTGGGGTTCTCTCAGATCTAAGGAATTCCCAGTGAGTCAAAAACCTGTTTCTACACTCTTAATAGGAAACGCACAGACGAAAGAACCCACGGAGAGTTACGAAGACGTTAAAAATAAATTTGCGACTGACGTCAAAGACTACATATATGTATACATGTTTTTTTATCATTAAATAATTTTATTTTTTTTAATTTTGAACCAATTCCATTAATCAGATAGCTATAGCTTGTTAGTGTCCGTCGTGTCCAAATGAATAATATATTTTATACATTCTAATTATCATTAGACACGGCGACGTAAGCAAAAACATATTCCACATTTGCAAACAAAAACACTAATTGTTGAAAATATTGTTTTGATAATGGATTGAGGAATTTATATTTTGATTGTAAATAAAACCACAATCCTTTTGGCTTTAGGTAAAAACAAATTGTATTTCAGGTACCCAAAATCATTTCTTCCGTACAAATTCAAAATTATGAACGGTTTGAAGACTACTCACTCAAACACACACATGCGCAAGCACACACACACGCACGCGCGCACATGCTCGTGGGCATGTACGCTGTATATTTTTATTCAAAACCGCTTTATTAATAAACTATGTTATAATCTGTAAAAATAAGTTATATTTAAAGCCTAAAAAATTGGTTTTCGGTTGTAAATGTATGCTATTTCGTAACAATTTTATAGGGAAGTTCATTTTTTTAAGCTTCTTTTTCCTTTTTCTTTTGCCTTATCAATGCTCGTTTAATGAAACATACTAGTTTTACGAATCAGTCCGAATTACTGACTTTTTTGGGTCAAATTCATGAAAATGTGCTTCATAATTTTTTTATACCTTAATCTCTTGCTACACGGTGGGCAAAGTTGTAATCTCACTTACGTTTTTAATGAAATCAGGAATAAACACCTTGCCTAGATCCATTTTAGTTACAAATCCATTGTCTACTAAGGAAATCACCATTTCTGTTGAGAAATTTTGATTACTATATAACATACTCGTATTGCTTGCTTATAACCTATTTGAGATAATCAACTGAATCTAATCAACGCTGAAATACTATGAGCTGCTTTTAATGTTTTGAGTTGCAGCTGAATATTTGGATGGACAGACTGACAACATTTCTGCCTTTAGGCGTAGTAAAAGTCACCCCATAGAGTATTATTTACACAGGTTTCTAATAATTAACACTCCGATAGATTCGTATTATAATTGACACTAAGTACTCAACCTATTTCGTTTTTATTACAATCACTCTTTTTTTTTTCATAGTTACCCTAAGAGAAGTCATTTATTTGGATACAAGTTTCTTTGATGCAAGGCATATCACGTATATGGTTATCATTAAATAAATTTTTAGAACATTTACAATTTAGTGGATTATTATCATATAATAAAATAAAAGTACCTATGAAATAGGCGAAATAATGAAAAAAAAAATTAATAAATAAAATTGAAAAAAAATTAAATTAAATTAAACTCAACCCAGGAATTAAATACATTTATGTAGTAAATTATGTTGTTAAATACATTTAACTCAACCATGCATTATAAAAAAGTTGTTACGGGATCAAGATATCTTTTCTAAAGCGTCCAATACTTCACTATCAATACATAAGAAGATGGTATGTTCAAGCATATGATTAAATATGCATGAATGGATAACATTATAAATATAAGTATACATATATAAATATATACATATTCACGTATGGACTCATGTATGAGTTGTATATCCGTTATTGTGTCTAACCAACCCGTTTGTCATAACGACTTCAATTTATCTCTTACTCTCACATTTCCTTATTTATAAATTCTAGTTTACACGTTCCTTAGAATCATAATTTACTACTTCATCATATATATACTTAGTTCAGGTTTAGGTTGTTTTCGCTCATTTCTAAATAATTTCTTCAACATCTGTTTGCAGATTACTTGACAGTAAGATTAATAATGTCTAACTATACATGATAAAGGTTCCATAAGATAAGGATAAGGAAGAGATTGTCTTCCTGTATAGTGAATGCTTAATGATTGATATTTCAAGGCTGAACTCCGGTAATACAAATGAATCAGGTGCTATTGAAAAGACAGAAGTTCAGGGACTCATTCAGTCCTGCCATTCATTCAGTTTTTTATAGGATTTATTTTTTATTTTCTACAAAATGTATTATTGAATTTTCAGATACCTATTTCATTCTAGAAGTTAGTTGATTGTTTATATATACAGCAAAAGTCTGCCACTATAATAAAGTCCTTCATTAGTTGACATATACAGTTAGGTCTATAGACAGTCACATACTTACATATTTTCGCTATTTTGCTCATCGTCAATCTCTTAATGGTTTTGTAATAACAAAACGTTAATTCAAATTTTGTAATACATGCGTGCTTAATATACTTTTCAAATTTGCGTAATCAAAATCATTTTAACCTCTTTTTGAGGTGTCAAATTGGAAGGAGGAACCTTAAAAACCTTTCGTCGTTGATATTTTCGAAGATTTCGTTTTATGGTACTTTTTAAAATCATTAGAATATTGAGGCTATATATAAAATACAGCTTCAGTGATGTGTGTATATCTATACATAACATTGCAAACTGCTTGACTACCATATGTAACATGTAAGGGCTATAAAGAAAATAGCACTAACTGTACAAATAGTGTATAAACTCCGTTAGATAATGACATACCTGCAAAACTATGAATCGGATCAAGACAAGATTAACTTCCTAAAAATTGTATAACTGATCATGAAAAGTCTTAAAAATTCTAACACCTTCATTCTTATATTATTGAAGAGAAAGGATTATTAATTAGCTACAACTACTCTTTATAGATAGATATTTAAGCTATTAATTCACCCTAAATCAAAATGATTTTTTTTATTTATGATTCATTAATCATGAGTTGCATTTTCCATAATTGTACTATTTTATGGAGTTGGTAGGCGTTTTTGTTTTCTTTTTATTTAAAAAAAAAAAACTAAGTTTTAAATACAGTCGCTTTTTTCTTTTCTTTTGTACAAAGAAAGTTATATTTTTATTTATTTAATTAAGTAACAGTTCCTTTATACTACTGTAGATTAGCTACAACTTAAACCAGGTTAACTACAACTTGCACATGAATTCCTATTTCTCACTGTACGAAATACGCAAATGATTGAGAATGTAATTTGTAATTAGTTTTGAAATTTTAAAATCACATAAATTCCATTTCTTTTATTATTTTATCTACGAAGTCAAATAAGAGGCTATCGGGTTCTAAGTCACAGGAAAATAATTGTAAATAAAAAATTTAATATATTAGATATTCTGACATACTTAGCAAAACTATTTTCACCGAAAGCGCACCAATACAATATAAAAATTGTTTAAAAGCAATGGGCATTAAACGTTAATACACGAATACATTTTTGGTATCTCCTGAAAAAAATATTGAAAAAGGATGGAGCCATTTTGAAATCCCTCTAATAAAACGTACATAAAGTATTTACCATTTTACTTAACACGAACAAGCTTTGATGTAACGACGTTTACAAATCGGTAAAAACACACCTACATTTAATAAGAGAAAATACGAATTCCCTTTTATGATTTTTATTTATTCAAGCACCCCAAAGTACGTTAATGTATAAAATATTAAAAAAAACTTTTATTTGTATTCGTCTTTAAGAAACATTCAAACATTCTACTAATCGTCTCAAAAACTAATCTTTAAGTGCTATTTTAGTACTGAAACTACTTAAAAATGAATTTTTAAGAGACGAAATAACAGGATAAAAGAAAAATAACAACCATAAAACTGGTATGTATGGTATATAGTGCATAGCACTTATTGAAATACTCCTAACTCAATTTACAGATTTATATAAACTAAAACATTATACTTTTCAAAGAAAAATGATTACATCCATGTATTATATAATATAATATATGAATTAAATATTAATAATCAATGCTTGAGGTATAAGAGGTAAAGTTGCTCTAAAATTCTTTTTCCTTAGGTACAAAAATCCTTTAACCTCAGTATAGCGTAGTCCTGAAATTTTTCTATAGTATCTATAAGTGCCTGATTAGAAATGCAGAAATTATGGAGTAAAGCTTGAATTTCGGAAATATGTATGTTCGGAGGAGCATAAAAGCTACATAAAACCCCTTTCACTCTAGCGAGAGCAATATTTTATGACTGTTCTGTACTAACTGTAGGGATTTCCACTGCCTTAAGGCAGCGACCATAAGGAAATGAAAGGTTGTGGTTTACTAGAGGCACAAAGTCATAAAGCCGTACACCAATGAACTTAATTTACTCTTGGGCCGTATCTTCCCTCCAGATGCCATTTTGCACTTGGTACAGTAATATGAATTGAGTAAATGCTGCGAATACGGTTTTGGAAAGTAGCATTGCTCGTATTACAGTAAAATACGCACAGTAAGTAGCAGTAATATTTCAGCCAATATTTTTCTGCCATCATGAACATACCGTGAACTACAGCATATATATAGTACGTCCATTATAAACAAACTAGCATTAGATTTGAACCATAATAGCTAATATGCAAGACAAGGGCAGGGATTGGCTTTTTTAATTTTATGTTGGAAACAAAGCCAAACTTTTTGGTACTCAGATTTCAATAGAATTATCCGACGTTGCCTTCCCGGGACAAATTTCGACGTGACATCTGAAATTATGTTCCTCTAGCACAGCGGTTCTCAAACGTTTTTGGTGATGAAACCCTTTTAGAAATCAGAATACTTCACAGAACCCTAAATTAAAATAAAAATGTCTTATTGTGCATTCTTTATTAATAAGCGTAAGACGAGGACAATGTAACTGCTACTTATTACGTATAGAAGACATACAAAATGTAATGGGGGGTTATCAAACTGTTTTTATTTTTCGTCAATTGGTTGATAACAGGTTTGATTGAAGAGAGTTGAAGTCTCATATCAGGTTTGGTGTCCTGTCTATTGCGGAATTTTGTTTTCGTTGCTGCATAGGTTGAGAATCCTGTTTTGCACAAGTATGTTGGGAACGGGAGAAGAACATCCAGGGTATGCATTGAATATTCTGCACCAAAAATCTACGAGAGGCGTCGTTTTGAACAGTGGCTTCATACTTGTGTCTGATGCCATTTCTTAAAAAGATTCATATACTTATCTCGTTGGTCATATTTCAGGGCTTATGCTAGTTGTACTAGATGCCTTGTAGATTTATCATTGAGCATACATTTTATTATGTCAAACACACATCGACTGATGGAACAGTCGACCAGAGACAGAGGTATTTAGATTTTTTTTCTAAATTACTGCGGAACCCCAGCTTCTCCAGCAGAACACTGAAAAGTCTTAAAATATTGAAATTTCACATTTAGAACTATTTTCGATAGACTAGATGTGCATCTCTCCTTATGATCAATTTTTAATAAAGGGTTAGGGGACGGAAATAATAAAAGGCAAATTCCTCCCATCTATTACAAATACAAAATAATTTTATGGCACGATTTTTTTTTTATCACGAAAAGATTTATAAAATATGCTATCGTTTAATATAAAAAGAAATAATTTAAATGAAATACAACTAAAACCTTGTTTATATCATTTAATAGGAGTACAAGGAAGTCATGTGGTGCGCAAGTCTGATTTATATTAACTACCATAACTACTGTATCTACTGTACACTACTGTGTGTATTAATCATTCCAAACTACTGCACTCAAATATCTAATAAAAAAGCAAGCAGCATTTACGAGTACACACTCTTCCAAGTAGGCTGAACCTAATAAGAAAAGCTTAAATTCACTTTTTATAAGAACTGGATCATCAGCCAAAACATCAGCAAAAACAATAGTTTCTCATAAAAAGATAGCCACTAAAAAGAAATTCAACGTTCTCGATGGTATGCTAGTACTACTTAAGACACGCCAAAGATTCAAAATATGTAAAATACATACTACAAATGTAAAGAATAACGGACCAGATAATAGGTTCCCTGCAGTAATCATTCTAAACGTTATAGAGTAACCATGGAATATGAAATGTAGTTCACGACAAGACTAAAATTCTTTTCGTGATACAAAACATAATATTCCTGGTTATTTAGTTTTTAAATCCTAAACGTAGAAAGAAAAATACAAAAGTAAACTCAATTAAAAGCTGGATGTTTTAAAAATTGGTAGGAATCATCAATGTTGATGTTGACCAAGGAACGTCAAAAAACTCACTACCTATAGCTCTTAATTATTCCTCTGACGATGAAATAGCACCATCACTAGAGAAGCGTCTTCTTCTCCAGTCATTACCAGAGAAAACAAAGAATACTTTTAAAAAAATTAAAGGATAACGAAAATAAATAACAGGTATATGAATGAATATATATATATATATATATACATATATATATATATATATATATATATATATATATATATATATATATTTCAAGCCTGTGACAAATTCAAATCCGAATTTCACAAAAAGAAAATCTAAACAAGGTTAGCAGGAGTAAATAGCTGCGGTTTTGCTCTGAAAATGATTACACGCTTCAGGACTCTAGAAAAAAAAGTCATGAAATTATGTTTTGTAATACAAAGGTAAGAGGCGTCTGCGTAAGCTTTACATTAATGGCCGAGAAAACACAGCCTGTGAGTTTAGGAGTATTACGAAATCTAAAGTGTCCCAGCAAGGGTAGATTTTACAATAACAAATGATGAGTTTTGTAGTCCTTTATACCTTTTTATGAGTTGGACATAATTTCCTTCATCTAGAGTGGGATATTTTTTCAATTTTGTAAAAAGGAAGAACAATGACGAACATAAAACACGGCCAACGGGTTGCCATTTGTTTGATGGCCTATGAAGAGCTCCTTCGAATTGAAGATGTGATATTGACGCCACGAAACATGAAAGCAACTGTGTAATAAACAATTAAAAAGAAAAATTTGATTTAATAAAGTAAGCCTTACCATGAGAATCCGAAAAATAGTCAATCTCACGCCTTAATAGGATAATATGGACGTAAACAAATAATAAATGTAATCTTTCAACTCCTCCTATCAAATGATGAGTTTAACGTAAATTACTATAATCTGTACAATTAACCACTCAAAACGTTAGGTCATTAACATTAATAGAATACCCACAGATAGAAAGATATTTAACCTGAAGTCAGTGTGTGTGTGTGTGAGCGTGCGTGTGTGCGTGTGGTGGGTGTGTGCGCGCGCGCGTGTGTGTGAGGCAAAGCGGATGTGACCTGTTAATGATTGAACTTAGGATAAAATATCATTACCAATAAATTTAAACACACAAATGCACTTTCTACTCAGTTGTGTACAACTTTTAATAGAGTTGAAAACATGTAATTTTTCTTTTGCATATATACATTTGTATAATTTATGGGAACATTATTTTTTTTTCTAATTTTAAAGTGAATTTCAAAGGAATTAATGTTCCGTATCATATTATTTGATTAGGATTTATTTCCTCAGTACTTAAGGCTAGGTTCCAGCTATCAAGGTATCCAATACCGAGGCGTCCTGGTTGGAGCTTGGCTCTGAAGAAGGTGTTATGAGCCAGGCTGCTTAGCTTATGCAATAAAATGTCTGGCACGTGGGGCTGCGTAAACTTAGCAGATTTCCCACTTGCTGGTCTACCAAACTAGTGATTTCATTTCACCATACATTCTGAATGAAAACCAGAAGTTACGACCTACTAGCTTAATATTTGAGTTATGAAAAAATGCATAGAGCAACTATTGTAGATCATCATTATTTTAACAAGATTAATTCTGTAAATTACTTCGATCCGACTCATAATAACACAGATATTAACAACTTTCGAATCCTCCCCCCTTTATACCCCTTATTCCTCGTCCGATTTCTACTAATATATAATACGATCTTGTGATGACATAAACGCTTAAATATCGAGTATAGTATAGACCAAATAAACATTTTCGAAACAAGGACAAAAAATCTTAATTCATCATGTCATCACACAACGAAATTGCGTTTATCTCGTTATAACAGCTAATTGTTATTATGACATGAGCAGAAGTGAGGTTTTACTAAAGACTGAAAATTATAAAATCCAAATATCTTGATACATAATAATATTTATTGGCAATTACATTTACAGTAAGATTGAATTTATATAATTGTCTCCATCCATTAACGAACTCGATCTTTAGTTTTGCATGAAACGCTAATGAGTTTGATATAGATAAAACAAAAATTGTGACCACTAGAGCGGTAACAGACAAATATATGTATATATATATGTATATATATATGTATATATATATATATATATATATATATATATATATAATTTTGAGCGGATATTTGAGTGTCATGAGTACAAGGAGAATCTGCTATAACTCGTAAAGTATTGGCGGAGTCCTCTTCAATACATCCAAAATTTGTAGGTCAGCCATCGCTCCATCAATGGTGATTCATTGTACGCTTCACCTATATGTAAGTATATACTTTGGAATGAATTTCTATGATCTTTCAGAATTTCTGTTTATCAAAAAAATATATTGCTTACCAAAGGTTCTTGAAATAATACTTTGAATTTAGGATTTTTCAATTAAAATGTTTTTAATGAAAAACCATAAATAAATTAATTATAAGTCTACTAAAACAAACAGAAGAAAGATTGAAATAAGTAGGCTAGAAATGTGTCGAAATCCATTTTATTACTTGTCCATCCAATGAATAATCATAGCTTAAGAATATAGGGACTCCATCTAGCGGTGGATCTGCTAAGAACAGCTGTACTACGCTATCTAGTAGCATGTTCTTGCACTGCTTTTACATGCAAGTCAGTGCCGCGATCTTCCGCACAACTTATGAACTAGGACTTTCTTCAAGGCAGCCACTCAACTATTTAACTGATATTATTTTCCACAGGGAAATTAATATTGAGTGGATTTTTTCAGCAATGCCTATTTTCTTACAGTAAATGTTTAATACATAGTACTAATACAGGAGTCTTAACTGAGCATTAAACACATTTAAAATAGGAAGGGACTCAGAGACATGCTTAATTTTCTTCTTCTTCTTTTTAGCAATTTCCCTTCAGGGAAATCAGCTATTGAGGTTGTACTCATGACGGAATTTTCGAAATTTTTCTTCAAATGTCCATCGATCCTACCTAGTAGATGACGAAAATGAGGTCCGTTCAAAACTGTATATATATATATATATATATATATATATATATATATATATATATATATATATATATTTGTCTGTTACCGCTCTAGCGGTCGCAATTTTTGTTTGATCGTTACCAAACTCGATATTTAGTCGTTTTATGTAAAAAGAAAGATCAAGTTCGTTAATGGCTGAAATCGGACCAGTGGGAGGGGGAGTTTAGAGGAGAGGATTTTCTAAAATTCGAAATATTTCCGTTACTATACGTCGGATCGAAAAATTGTATAGAATCAATCTTATTGCAAATTAAATTTACTATAAATATTGTTATATACATTTATTCTCTATCTTGAATATTAACCGAGATATTTGCATTTTTATGAAATCGGGGCGGATAACGAATTAGAGTAAAACTTCACGTGGGAAATCTGCTTAGTTTACGCAGCCCCTGCGTGACGGACTTTTTTTTTCTTGCTTATTAAGTAAAGCTATCATAAGATAAACGTAGAAAAGTCCGGCATGCAAGGGGTTCATTAGCTAATAAAACTTTCCACCTGCTGGAATGACATTCTTGTGATTTCATCTCACCATCAATTCTCTCCTAGTAAGAAGCCGATGTGAACAGAAATTGAAATGTAAGCAAGACATGAGATGCTCAGTATTCAGTTTCTCATTGTAAAAATCCGATGAGTAGAAATGGTATGTTATTGAAGTCTGAAAACACAAAATACAAATAATTCCCTTTTGATATTCCAGTTGAGAAAAAAACGTTCAGTGCAACAGATATAAAGAATTAAATATTTTACAATGACAAAGCTTTTCATTTTTCCAACACATTCTTTATAAGTGAGATATTTTGAGCCCCCTCCCCCCCAATTGCTGGCCCGAACTCAGCTATAAATATGATCTTTAGAGCTCGGTGAGACGGTTAAAGATCAAGTGGTGTAATAAATAAATAAATATTTTGTAGTTAAGAACATAAAATCTTAATTGATGACAATATACATTTTAGCTTGTATCATACATTATTTTTTAGATTTAAACTTGTCATGAGCTGAAACTCATGAGTAACTGATTTTCCATGAGGGATATCTGCTAAAACGTAAATCAAAGATTCACCATAAATTTCCAATTAAGAAAAAATCACTGCATTCCTAGTGCTCACAAAATTATGGAGAACGTTCTTTTTTTCATTTATTAAGAGTTGCCCATTTTCTGTTACAGGGTTTAAAAAAAGGCATTGTATGATTTGACTTGAAAAATTGGCAATTTCCTTATGGTTAAGAAACATTTTCTTTAAGCGTGAATATATCAAAAATGTATTTTTAGTAATTCTGAAAAAAAAATTAATGAATACATATAACACTAACAAAGTACCAACAATGAATGGCAATGGAATCGTATAAAAAGAATAGAAAGGCCTTTAAGAATGTTTTTGGATAGAAGTCAGTTCATATTTGTGATAAACAAAAGATGTGAATAAAATATTAATTCTAATAATAATTATAATTATGTGTATGAGTTGCTCTCATAAATCAACTTATCACTAGGTAAAACGAGATTGGATATCTTTCATTTTTCGACCATACACATAATTATGGGTATATTTCCATAATTCGGATTTATCATCTCTGTAAATATACTAATTCTCCCCCAAGACCAATTGCACCCATTGACGAGCTCAATCTTTATTCTTACATGAAACTCTTAAATATCGAGTTTAGTAAAAATCAAATTAAAAACGGAGACAGCTATAGAGTGAAGGCTAATTTGTATTCCTACTCCACACGCACACACTTCTAACAGTTTTGAATCTAACGTTTTGGATATGCATTTAGATTTAGATCTGAATTTTATTATGAATAATGAACTTAATTAAATATAGCATGGCCTTTTATATTTTTAAATTCATTTCCTAAAAATCGACTAATTTAACCACTTGATTTGATCTCCACTTACCTCTTTCAGAACGTTTAATACTTTCTGAATCCAAATAATACGAAATTCACAATCCTTTCCCTACAATACTAGTTACTACAAATTTCTTATATCCTAGTGCGACAGAATGTTTAATAATATATATATATATATATATATATATATATATAGAGAGAGAGAGAGAGAGAGAGAGAGAGAGATAGAGAGAGAGAGAGAGAGAGAGATAGATAGAGAGAGAGAGAGATAGATAGATAGATAGAGAGAGAGAGAGAGATAGATAGAGAGAGGGAGAGAGTGAGAGAGAGAGAGAGAGAGAGAGAGAGAGAGAGAGAGAGAGAGAGAAAATAGATACGGAATAAACGGCAAGATTACCCCCATTGTGATAGTACCCGTTTCGTTATCTATGAATCCTTACCAGTCCACCAGTTTATCTATTTAAGTTAGGAAATACTGTATTTTTTTTTATTGCCTACATATTTGTAGGATGCCGTCTTCTTCGGAATTCCTCCTCTCGAACCAATTTCAACCAAACCAATTTTGAACTTGGAATCTATCTTATATATACCTATAGCAAGGTTCGTAAATCGTAGAGAAATGCATGTTTCTAACCTTGAGGTATGATCTGATATAGTTATTAATTTTTCTTTTTTATTTATTATTATTATTATTTCAGAGCACATCTTCTGATAAACGCTACCTCTTGAAATGTATCACAGTAGGGTTGATATTTTTAGAACAGAATATATATATATATATATATATATATATATATATATATATAATACATTGTTTTGTGCGTGTGGGCGTGTGTCTGTGCCCGTTGGTATATTTACATCTATCTACTTCGGGAATTATGAAGTGGCGAGCACTAACTAGTTAACAGCTGATATTAATAAGTAATGCGAAACTTGATGGACTAATATGTGTATATTTTGTTTATGTCGTCTTAAATTGATAGATGAAGATCAATTGATGGTTTACACACTTATGTAATATAGTTTCCTCCATGATTTGGTTTTATTGAATTTTCATTGCGTAGGCGCGTTCAGGAACTCCATTCATTTTCCACGAAACAAAAATATTTAACACATTATTCATTGAAATTAATTCGCTGTGCTTATTTATATTCTGCATAGAAGTTATATACTGAATGTTTACTTTATAGTTCAACTATATGTATGTTTCTGGCACATTAATGAATATTTTTAGTAGTGTCACATAAATGAGAAGTGGAGCTATTTTGTTCAAAATAGGCACTCTTGCTAGGATTGGATCAGCCATCTTTTGGCGAAAAACATCAAATATTTATTATTCCTAGATGTGATCTCAATGTATATTGATATATCCCTGGTCATCAATATAGGCACAGCTTTATCCTTCAAAACAGCAAAAAAGTGTGAATGTTGCTTTAGGTTCCTTTAATGGATTATATAATGTAGGTATTCTTATACTAAAAAAATAAAGTCTGTCACTCAGCAGCAGCGTAAACTAAGCAGATTTTCCTCATAAAGTATTGCAATAGATAAATCCACATACTGGTAACACTTCACATCACCGTGACTATTAAGTGAATAAGTACAAACGGCAATGAGAAATCTTTCAATCAATTTTAATAACCCTCCAGCTGAAAGCGTTTGAATTGTAAACAAACAGGTTTGCCAGCCACTTAGAGCTGAACAGATAGATAGAAATATTCTTCTCCGGAAAGGAAAACAATTACTGAAATATATCTGATTATAACATATTAATTTCATTGATAATTATTTACTATATCTAGTACGGTAAATTAATAATGAATCAGAATAATTTTTATCTCAATCACTCAATTTTTAGTATTCCACGAACTAAAGACGGGAGGGGTGGGGGATCAACAGATCGTATTTACATATATCTCGTATAATAAAGGTCTCTTGAAAACAATATTTGGTATTTAAGCTATTAATAAAGTTATTTACTATATAACAGAGTATTGTTTATGTGATATGAGTAGAAGTGGGGTTTGAAGGGGGGGGGGGGTGGGGGAAGTAAGGCCGAAAACAAAAAAATGCAATTATTTCAGTTAATAATGAAGTTAGAGAATAAATGTATATTACAATATTTATAGTACATTTAATTCTCAATATGATAGGTTCTAAACAATTTTTCGATCCGACGCACAGTAACGGAGATATTTGGAATTTTCAAATTTTCCCCCTCTAAACCCCCCCCCCACTACCCCTGGTCCGAATTTAGCCGTTTACGAAATTGATCTTTAATTTGAATGAGACGCTTATATATTGAGTTTGGTAACGATAAAACAATATATAGAGCGGAACAGAAAATTATATATATATATATATATATATATATATATATATATATATATATAAAATTTATATAAAATTATAAAATTTTCGTCATTTCCTAGGTAGGAGCTATGGACATATGAAGAAATGTTTCGTAAATCGCTTCATGAGTACGACCTCAATAGCTGATTTCCCTAAAGGCTAAAAAATAATACAATATTTAGCGCGGTTAAATTGTAACAAGAAAAGCTTATGTGGTGGTGATTGTAATGGTCTTAGACTTAAGATGTTTAGGTAACTGTCTAAATTATAATAAATGAAATTGTCTTACTTGAAGAAAAACAAAAATATCATGGTACTCTTGTGGTTTTTAGGAATAAGACGTTTAATATAACTTATTTCCTAAAAGGCTTATTAGAAATTGAACATATTTTATCCAGTTGATGAAGCTACGCATATCTTGAAGATTTTTCATTTTACACCTGCTCAAAATCCCCATTTTCCGAGTCCCTGCAGGACATGAAATCATAACTAGTGGTGGATGTTTAAAAACTCAAATACATTTTTTCAGAAACGATACCATTTTTCTCGCTAGACGTCTAGACATTTTGCTGAGGATAACTGGTTATTTTTTCTCAATTTCAGGCAGATTTTATCTCCATCTAATGTGGAGTTCTCTTTAATGATGATTGTCTAGCGGATTCAGCAGACATCAGTGGAATACATCTGGGCAAGCTAACAAAATAACCTCACAGAACTACATGCATCCAGTAGTTAAGGGCAATTTGGGGGAGGGGAGAGGCAATAATTTCATTTAAGTGCGTTATTTTTCCAACGCAATTAGAATGGACTGCTTAAAGGTTATTAAATTTATTAGTACTGAGTTTTTCTGTTGAATTCTATTTTTTCCTTTTGATTAGATTAGAAAACGACGGTGTTTGAGCTCTATCACTTAGTTTTCTTGAGTTTTTGGTAACTTTCTTATTTTCATTGATAACTTTATTCTGGGACACTCTTTACAAAGAAATAACCTCTAGCTCACTTTCATAGTTGCGTTCAAGCTTTACCTGAGAGAAGCTGTTATCGTTAATGAGTATGTTAACAATTTGAAATCCATTATGTTCTATATATATATTATCTTTCAACACATTTCTGGTCAATGCTGTAAAGTTCAAATTCAATAGGGTTTATGCTAATGATGTGTTTACAGTTCTTCTACTTCTCAGTTTATTTTATGCCCATGATAAACTATTTATTACTCAAAATTCTGATTATTGGGCGCAAAAAAAAAAACGTTTTGAGACATTTCATGACAAATGATTTAATTTGAGAGTAATATATGATAGATATCTCGGTTCCAATGCATAGGGACATACGTAGTTAATAGATCTTTGCATGGCAAGGAAAGACAACTGTTTGCTGTTTTTTATCTGTATTAAGAACATTTGCAATATTTTATTTCCGCCCTTTCTACCCCCCCCCCTCCTAGTCGACTAAGATCAAAAAGAAGTGCACAACTATAAGGTACAACTGCCATAAATATGAAATTTCAAAATTTCATGGTTAGTTGGTTTTTAGCTAATTTCCCCTAAGGGAAATCAGCTATTGAAGTCACTCTAGCGGTCGCAATTTTTGTTTATCGTTACCAAACTTGATATTTAGTCGTTTTATGTAAAGGGAAAGACCAAGTTCGTTAACGGCTGAAATCGGACAAGGGTAAGGGGGGGGGGTTTAGAGAAGGAGAATTTTGAAATTTCGAAATATCTCCATTACTATTACTCGGATAGAAAAATCGTATGAAACCAATCTTATTGAAAATTAAATTTACTATAATAATTGTTATATACATGTATTCTCTATCTTGAATATTAACCGAGATATTTGCATTTGTCAGCTTTCAGTAAACCCCCCCCCCTTCTACTAGTGTTACATAACCAATACTCTGTTATATAATAAACCACATTATTCGAAGCCTAAATACCAAATATTGTTTTCATTGAACTTTTAGTTTGTGGGATATATGCAAATACCTTTAGAAAGAACCTCCCTTCTTTTCTTTTTGGATTAATAAAATTTGAGTGATTGAAATAAAACTGATTCTGATTCATTACAAATGACAGCACAAGCTTTAGTAAATTGTTTTCAATAAAATTAATATGTTATATTCAGATATATTTCATTAATTGTTTGTCTTTCCGGTCTATCTATGCAGTGCTACGAGGCTGGCTGGCCTGTTTATTTACAATTCAGCCACTTTTCGTTGTAGAGATTATTAACTTGTAAATTTACTGAGCATTCACGGTTGTGTTACCAGTATCTATATTTCTCTATTGTAAACCTTCGCGTGGGAAATCCGCTTAGTTTACGCAGCCCCTGCGTGACAGACTTTTATTTACTAGCATACGTACGAACGTGAAAATGGTCTCTGAAAAGGTCAAAGCATATAATTCCTTTCTAACCCGAAAACCGAAAAACTTAGCTATTACAATACTTCCTTCGGACAAGGAAGTGAGAATTATTATCTAGTGATTGTTTTAGTATCAACAAATTTCAAATAAACAGGTTTAGCCAGCAAATACTATCAGGATGTGAAACATGTTTTGAGAGGCTGTTGTGTTTATCACCACGAGGACACAATCCCAAATTTCCATCTAAATTATCCTCCTAGTAATTTCCCTTCATGCAAGCTCACTAATTTCAACGTTTAAAGGCAATTTACATTCTAAGTATGAGTATATATATGTATACAAAGTAACTAAAGATGCGCATGAACAATGGCTGCGTAATACCACTGATTACAAAATTGTAGTTATTTATTATTTTGTTGATAGCCTTCTCGTAAGTGTGTATGGGAAAAAAACATACCACCTAATGGCTATTTGTCATTAAAAATCCCTCAGGCATTTTGAATATATTAACTTTTCATTAAAAAAAAAAAAATGTCTAAGGCTATTGTATTAATAAACACTAAATGATATAGAAGATTCCTTAAAGACAGCTCAGAAAATCACAAGCAGATATTTATTGGGCGTTTTAGGGTCCAAAAATCATCTATTCACACGATTTTTTTCATCTACATGTAACATATAAAAAATGCTACAGTAAAATAAATTAAATTTGAATTCACGTAACGGGTCTGAAGAATAATGAGATGCAAGTCTATAATAATTATTTTCTTTGAAAAAATATAATATTGTGATGTAATATAATAATACTTTATAATAATATTTTTTCAGAGAAGAAAATAAAGGCAATAATATTAAGAAATGGTAGTAAGTTGTACTTAAAAATAAACTAATCTAAGCCATATTGAAAAAAAAATAATAAATTACATAAAATAGCTTTTGCCATGAGAACAATAAAATAACTAAACAAATCAGAAATTGGAAAATAATAAAAAAACACAAATAAATAGAAATTCCGAAACCGAAGGTGCTATGAAAACAGACATGACAACGAGATCAGCTCATCTCAAATGTATTTCCTATTTCTTTTTAGTAACAGGTTCATATTAGGGTTCGAGGTTTCCTGATGGCTGAAAAGTAAAAAATAAATAGTTAATATTTCGGGTATTTACACTTATATGGCAAATACTTTCTTATTAATTATTATTTTCTTAGTACCCAGAATAGTTACATAGAATACGAATTGCTCAGCTTATCAGACGCACTGACTCACAGGCAACTTATCTTGTACACTTACAAAAAGTTTATGACGTTGTAATTTTCTTTTTCAAACGTCCACTTTGTGCTTACTAAGGCTAATCGGGACGGATTATTTACAGGTTACATCTCTTTTCTTGCCCGGGTGGGACCCAGGATTTTATTTAATGTCTTCGTCATTAAATAAATACCTATTGCCCAGGTCCACTCTAAGTATCACGAGGGAGATTAAGGCCAAATACTTAAACTTAAATGGCTTAAATGTTCATTGTAATTACAGTATTGCACTTAAAAGTGTGGTATAATACTATGTTTATGTATTGTATAAAACTTGTGTCTTCACATATACATAAGAACACAAGTAGAAATATATATATATATATATATATATATATATATATATATATATGTGTGTGTGTGTGTATTTCTAGCAACATTCAATTGTGCTGGTGAATATGAACTAACAAACAAAACGCCATCTATCAGTCTTAATATCGTTACAAACTTAATCATCAACAAATATAAACCTTATCCTTCAACTCTTAGGGACATGTAGCGCAAATATGGGCTAAATCAGAGGGGTTTTTAGGCAAATTTACAGACACGCTGTATTTTTATATAAAACGATATGTATGTATATATATATATATTCAAGGTGTCCCAACTTCCGTGCCACCCCCCCCCATAAAATCTCCAATTATTTTAATAAAAAACAGATATTTGGAGTGCCATAATTGGGGTCCTTGGAGAATTCTTTCAGTTCACATTCAACCTTGTAACCTACTCCAGTACTTCTCCAGCGACCATAACTTGGGAATTTTCAATGGAATGCTCTTCTTTTTATGACGGATTCTTGTGGAAAGCCAAATTCTAAAATGAGTTTATATAGGTGAATTTTTTGATTTGACACATCCTTTAGCCGTAAAATAGGAAGTTGAATATGGACTGAAAGGATTCTTGAAGGGTCCCAATTATGGCATACCAAGTCTCAGTCTAGTAATAATATAACTGGAGATTTTAAGGGGGGGTGTCACGGGAAGTTGAGACATCCTGTATATATATACATGTGTGTGTGTGTGAGAGAGAGAGAATGTATATTTAATTTTAAAAACATATCAGTGTTATTAAAAAAAATCATAATAAAGATTCCGAAAACAGGAATGTATTAAATAATACCGTTTTTAGCAGATTTCCCTTAAGGGAAATCAGCTATTGAGATTGTACTCATGACGGAATTTTCGAAATTTTTCTTCAAATGTCCATCGATCCTACCTAGTAGATGACGAAAATGAGGTCCGTTCAAAACTGTATATATATATATATATATATATATATATATATATATATATATATATATATTTGTCAGTTACCGCTCTAGCGGTCGCAATTTTTGTTTGATCGTTACCAAATTAAATTCGATATTTAGTCGTTTTATGTAAAAAGAAAGATCAAGATCGTTAATGGCTGAAATCGGACCAGTGGGAGGGGGGGTTTAGAGGGGAGGATTTTCCGACATTTCCGTTACTATACGTCGGATCGAAAAATTGTATAACATCAACTTTATTGCAAATTAAATTTACTATAAATATTGTTATATACATTTATTCTCTATCTTGTAACCAAGATATTTGCATTTTTATGAAATTGGGGCGGATAACGGATGAGAGGGAGTTTCCCGCCAAAAGCTAGGTCGGCCGTTTTCTTAACTTTTCGGCTCTCGTGAAATTTCTCTATTGTAAAACTTCACGTGGGAAATCTGCTTAGTTTACGCAGCCCCTGCGTGACAAACTTTTTATTACTTTTATTCAAAAAACAGAATATTCTGGTTAATGAAAATCTGTGGTTTCTTTTTAATTCTTCTAATGTCAGACTTAAAATAAGGAAAAGTAAAAGCAAAATTAAAATGGTATTCCAAACAGTATGTAGATGTCTATTTTTAAAATGAAAATAATCGCTAGACAGCTTCAAACTGCTGCGTAGCCTTTGTTTGAAAAAGTGTGTGGCATGTGCACGCCTACACTTAATAAGTAAACACAAATATATTAGGCGGAAAGACGTAAGCTGCCAACGACCAGCGCCACACCTTGTACTATTATAAACAATTACCTGTTGCATGATTGTGAAAAAAAGAGTTATTCTTTTGTATTTAATCGCCATTGACATCCCTAATGGCCTCATGGCACGTTCTCTTGAATTGCAGGAAATCAGATAAATATCAAGTCATTATCCTCAATCAATTATAAATAAACATTTCCAATAATACTATCAAATCAACATAAGTTTTAATGTAGCTCGTAAACATTTAACAGTGGTGCACATTCTATTCAGGTGGAAATACATTAGAGGAAAGAGCTACCACTCTAGCAATTTTTATTCCATTTCATGTATAAAATGTGGTCTCCGATTTAAAGAAATAATTGAAATCGGGTTTTGAGATTTCAATCTTCAATTAATTAGATTAATTGTCTTGAAATTATAATACTCCAAAATTAATAATATTAATATTATATTTTGTGAACCATTAAAGTGCAAACCACTTATATTGATCTATCATTTCCTCTCAAGGGATGTAAATTGATTAGATTAACTCGATAAGCTATACAGAATACTAAAACTGAAGATAATTAAGACTATGAACAATTAAAACAGCATATTTTTATGATTTTTATATAAAATGGGCGAACAAGCATAGACAGCAAATTGTAATATGATATGTAAATTTTAAATGCTGAAAAACTTCATTTTATTTTCATGTAAATAACAATTTCCTTATAGTGTAATTTCGTGTATATATTAGACACACACTCCAAATTACTTGAATTGTTATTAGCTGTGTATTTGATTCATTACATGTTTTTTTTTTTATACATAAAGAGTTCTTCGACGTGAAAGCGTGTGAGAGTTTCTTCCAAGATTTTATCAAGTTAAATACAAATAATACTATATATAGAATCTGAGATCTGTACAATTATGTGTATTCTTCTTAAGTACGCTTTTAAATGCGGATTGGAGGTCAATCTCACGTACGTGGTTAAGAGTCTCCCAGCAAACGGCAAGATACAACATTCAGTAACTGGTTTCGATGTCTGCAAGTTTAAATTGTAAAGCATATCGGCCATGCTCTCAAGAACTTGATTTCAGCAGATTCCCCTTAAGGGAAATCAACTATTGAGAAAGTGCTCATGACGCAATTTTCGGAAACTTTCCTCAAATGTCCATCAATTCTACCTAGGAGATGACGGAAATGAGATCCATTCAAAAATGTATATATTTGTATATATATATATATATATATATATATATATATATATATATATATATATGCGCGCGCGCGCGCGCGCACACACACACACACACACACAGTGATAGATACCTGTATTTGTCTGTTAACGCTCTAGCGGTCGCATTTTTTGTATGATTGTTACCAAACTCGATGTTTAATCTATGGGTATTAATATGGGAAACCTGCTTAGTCAACGCTGCGGACTTTTATAATGAACTTGATAGTATCTAATTCAAAACGCTGTAGGGACACCAACGTTCCGCAATATATCAAAGGTAGGTACATCACTAGAGATAGCTTTCCTGAATATATTTAATACATTAGCAACCCTGCATCTTGTTATTTCTATTTTAAAGCTTAAATTTGCATCGTGCTTCCTTTCTATTGATGACATAGGTTGTTTCATTCTGGCATTAAGGTTAATGTACAACTGATGGACACATTAGTTCACTTCTGGAGGAAAAATAGTCCTAGACTACTATAGGCCTAGATTGAAAACTTATATTATTTGTCTTTGGAAAAATATTTAGTCTTAATGAAAAAGAAGTCTTCAGTCAAAGAGACGGAGTTCTGAAACAAAAGTCTTGAATAGTTTTAAATTCCGAACAACACGGAATTAAGGAATAGTAGATTTCATTATTATTGGATCCGAGGCCACGAGAGCAAAAATCGTGTGATTGAGTCATATATTTGCATAATTTTTAAATTTAATTTAATTAAAAAACTTGCATACATGCCAAACGAAAATAAATAATTATATATTCCTGTCTCGAAAAGAAACACTTGGATATAAAACAACTTCGATCTCTTAATACTAATATTTTGAAGAACTAATTATACATTTTAAAATTTGATTAGGCTTAGGAATCAAATTATTTGTATGTTTTTTTTTTCTTAGACATTGTAAATACTTTTATGAATTACCCAAGTAAATATTAATTATTACCCTAGTTATGCTTTCTTTCCGCCATTATGAATGTATGACACTCGATAAGAAATTGAGATAGCCATTTTCAAAAAAGAAAATGAAAAGGAATCATGGAGCATTAGGCTGTTTCACGGTCAATTTATTACCGGTTTAATGCTTAGCAATGACGTCCAGTGTTTCCAATAAGACTTAGAAATGGCCTTGCATGGACTTTCGATACGGTCTATGCTTTCTAATCACGAAATGGGAGGTACTACGCACGTCAGAGCACCATTTTCGTCATTTGGAATTAGAATTTTAATGTCTGGAATTTTATATGCGTCTGTTTTTTTAATTCTTTGTAAGGAACGACGCAGTGCTTTTTTATTCGTTTTCAACCTTTCGAACCACCACTCATTTTTTTTTTAAGATTTTGGAATTAAACTAGTAAACAATCTCAAGCTTAAATTTTAAGTTTGTTTACATTGGACTCTTTCTATCACAGTAATGAAGGTGAGGAATTTGTTTAAATTGAATGTCGGTTCAATGATGGAACTGTAGGTTGATTTACACTTTGGAAATGTATCAAATATCTATGGTAGAATTTTAAATGGAAATCTACTCACATTACGCAGAGCTTCTCTGACGCACTTTTAATAAAATGATATATAAGTGAATTATGAAAGTTAGGTATCTATTAGTTTTTCAAAGCAGTACATAGGTTAATGAAAGTTTTCCTAATATTGTGTAGCTAATGCACATAAAAGATCAGAAGATGTACAAAAAGTATAAAATGTAAGTAAGAATCCTTCCCAGTAATTTATGTAAATAGACTTTATTCTATCCTTGAATACCATATACTATATTCAATGAACTTCTTCTGTTTCAGGTACATCAAAATACGTTGAGTGATGACGTCGTCAATTAAGATTTTAGTAAATGTTTATTTGACCTAAACGAGATTCGTTATTTAACTGTTTCATGTATCCCTAAAGTCCATAGTCATAAATGGCTGGCATTGGACTAGGAATAGTGGGGGTTAGAGGGGAGAACAGAATGTTCAAAATATCTCTCATATAAGTCATAAATGGCTGGCATTGGACTAGGAATAGTAGGGGTTAGAGGGGAGAACCGAATGTTCAAAATATCTCTGATATAAGTCATAAATGGCTGGCATTGGACTAGGAATAGTAGGGGTTAGAGGGGAGAACCGAATGTTCAAAATATCTCTCATATTAGTCATAAATGGCTGGCATTGGACTAGGAATAGTGGGGGTTAGAGGCTAGAACGGTAAGTTAATAATCTCTCTCATATTAGTCATAAATGGCTGGCATTGGACTAGGAATAGTAGGGGTTAGAGGGGAGAACCGAATGTTCAAAATATCTCTGATATAAGTCATAAATGGCTGGCATTGGACTAGGAATAGTAGGGGTTAGAGGGGAGAACCGAATGTTCAAAATATCTCTGATATAAGTCATAAATGGCTGGCATTGGACTAGGAATAGTAGGGGTTAGAGGGGAGAACCGAATGTTCAAAATATCTCTGATATAAGTCATAAATGGCTGGCATTGGACTAGGAATAGTAGGGGTTAGAGGGGAGAACAGAATTTTCAAAGTATCTCTCATATAAGTCATAAATGTCTGGCATTGGAATAGGAACAGTGGGGGTTAGAGGGGAGAACCGAATGTTCAAAATATCTCTGATATAAGTCATAAATGGCTGGCATTGGACTAGGAACAGTGGGGGTTAGAGGGGAGAACCGAATGTTCAAAATATCTCTGATATAAGTCATAAATGTCTGGCATTGGACTAGGAACAGTGGGGGTTAGAGGGGAGAACCGAATGTTCAAAATATCTCTGATATAAGTCATAAATGGCTGGCATTGGACTAGGAATAGTAGGGGTTAGAGGGGAGAACAGAATGTTATCAATATATCTCTGATATAAGTCATAAATGGCTGGCAATTGGACATAGGAATAGTAGGGTTAGAGGGGAGAACGCGAATGTTCAACATATCTCTCATTTTACTCATATATGGCTGGCATTGGACTAGGAATAGTAGGGGTTAGAGGGGAGAACCGAATGTTCAAAATATCTCTCATATTTGTCATAAATGGCTGGCATTGGACTAGGAACAGTGGGGGTTAGAGGGGAGAACCGAATGTTCAAAATATCTCTGATATAAGTCATAAATGGCTGGCATTGGGCGGGGGGGAGGGGGGGGGGGGGGGGGGGGGTCTAGGAATAGTAGGAGGTTTAGAGGGAGAACCGAATGTTCAAAATATCTCTGATATAAGTCATAAATGGCTGGCATTGGACTAGGAACAGTGGGGGTTAGAGGGGAGAACCGAATGTTCAAAATATCTCTTATATAAGTCAGACCGAAAATTTTATAGAACCAATCTTGTTAAACTATTGATGCTGGACGATTGCCGTTCTTTACATTTTTTCGTTGCTAAAATATTAAGCGCGCTTATCTTGTGTTCCTTTTTTCATCTTTCATTAAACCCACATTTTTACTCATCGGGTTTTTCTTTGAAATAGAAAATAGATGTGGAAAATCTCTTTAGTTTATGCTGCCCCTGACTAACGGACTTTATAGTAATAATCTCTGTGTAGACAAGCTTATCTATATTCTCAATAATTAAACATGATATTTTTTTAAGGATCTCTCAAACCGTTGCTTTTTGGCATTAAAACACACGTATTTTTATATTTAACTTCTTATATAAGCACCACTTTCAAATATGTTCAGTTATTTTCCTATGCCAGTTGGTTTTCATCCCTATATTCTTTATTCACTGTCATTTGTATTAAAAGTATCTTCTCTTAGCGCCTGTTTTCTCAACTATGATCAGTGACATGAATCGCCGGGCGTCATTATATATTAATATTACTTATATATAGTAGGAGACGTTTTATTTGTTTTCACATGCCATTAATGTTTCTGAATAAACACAGAAATAAACCATATTTAAAAAAAGTCCGTCACGCAGGGGCTGCGTAAACTAAGCAGATTTCCCACGTGGGGTTTTACAATAGAGAAATCTGCCTAATAACAACTGTAGTAGTAAGAAACCTCTAAACCTAAAACATTATTTAGGGCGTAATAACCCAGTAGTTTCTAGCCCCAAAAAACAGTTTAACCTAACCTCTAAACCTATTCACGAGGGACGAATAGTTATGGAAACGGCCGCCAGAGCTCTCGGCGGAAAGTCGAACATAGCCTACTGGCGACCACACTCAGAATACAAATGCAAATATCTCGGTTAATATTCAAGATAAAGAAATAATAAATGTATAGAACAATATTATAGTAAATTGAATTTGAAATAAGATTTATTCTATACAATTTTTCGATCCGACGCATAATAACGGAGATATTTGTAATTTTTCAAAAATTCCCCCTCATAAACCCCCCTCCCACTGGTCCGATTTCAGCCATTAACGAACTTGATTCTTCCTTTTTTTCATAACTCAACGATTAAATTCCGAGTTTGGTAACGATCAAACAAAAATTGCGACCGCTAGAGCGTTAAACAGAACAAATATATATAAATATATAATATATATATATATATATATTATATAACTATATATATATATATTATACATTATACAAATTAAATAATGGAAATGCTCCTATAGTTTAAATTTCTATTGGAAATAAATAATAAAGTTATTTTCTAGGGAAAATAAATAAATGAGGCGAAGGGGGAGGGGGATTTATAATCTCACTAATCCGAATCATACTTAGTACTAAATAATCGCAATAGATAAGGCTAAAACATAACATCATTTTGTCATAATATGCCTATATTAAAAACACTTAAGTGTTATAAACTTATTTATATAAGTACTAATAAAATCGTCGACTCCCGCTATAGATTTAGCTTATATCCCGTATTTACTTCATTTTACGACATAAGTGAATGAAAAACAAAAGTTGCTCTAAATAACAAAGTAAACAACTTTGTTACGTGCACCTTTGCCGAAAAACAAATAGAAAATGAAATATCGTGAATTTTTACTTCAGGCCTCCCTTATAACTCCCACTCCCGTTCCGAACCTAAAAATTTTAATATAGCTTATAAATCCATGGGAGAAAGGAGAATTAATGCTAATTGATATACCGAGTTTTGTTAAGTTCGGTTCAATCGTTAGCGCCCAATAAAATAGTTGACTCCCGCTTTAGTTTATAGTATATATATCGTTTTTATACTTCGTTAAAAGTCAAAAATGAATATCTCAAAAGTTATTCTAAATAACAAAATAAACAACTTTTGTTACGTTCATATTTTGCCGAAAAAGCGAATAGAAAACAAAATACCCGCTATTTTAAATTCAGGCCTCCCTTTTACAACCCCCACTCCTGTCCGTCCCTAGAAATGTTAGTATGGCTTATTATAATGAAAGCGTTAGTGCTAATACACATACCGAGTTTATTCATTTCGGTTGGGTCTTTCGTCCTCAAATAAAATTGTTCACATTCGTTATAGGTTTTTGCGTATATCTCGTTTATAAATTCGGTATACGAAAAAAGTGTATATAACTAAAGTTACTCTAAATAACAAATAAAACAACTTTTGTTTATTTTTATATATTTGCCGAAAAACCAATAGGAATCGAAATATCGCTATTTTTTAATTTTCAGGCTTCCCTTATAACCCCCACTCCTGTTCGTCTCAGAGGATATTAATATAGCCTAAAGTCTAAGTTGGGTTAGTAGTAATATACATAGATGGGGGGGGGGGGGGGGGGGGGGGGGGGGGGGGGGCCGGGGGAAGTTTCATAAAAATTCGGTTCAGCCGTTTATGCGTGAAAAGGTAACAAACAAACAAACAAATAAAAAAAAAAACAAAACAAACATACACGAAAGAAACAAAATGCAGTTATGGTGTCTATGACGTGTGAAACGAAAAAAAAAGTTATCGTGAAATTTCGCGAAAAAAAAAAATCAATGTACAGACCGAGGTTGCTCTTTTATATATCTATATATATATATATATATATATATATAATATATACATATATATATAATTTTGAACGGACCTCATTTTCGTCATCTCCTGGGTAGGAAATCGATGGACATTTGAAGAAATTTTTCGAAACTCGCATCATGAGTACGACCTCAATAGCTGATTTCCCTTAAGGGAAATCTGCTAAAAAAAAATGTTCATATTAAAATACCGTTGCTTCTCTCTTGAGCTCCATGTACAGATGAGTCTGTATTATTTGTAAATTCGTCTTTGTTTGGAAAAAGAAATAACTGATTTATGATATGTTATACAATATATTAACATCCACTTTATCCTACTATAGCGAATAGGGAAGTGCCGTCTACTAGTTACCAACCTTTTCAAATCAGGAATTGACTAAGGATTTTACTTAGTGAGTTCGTCAGTAAATTTCTATTGCCTACGCTGGAATTGAACTCACGACTCTCGATTTACTCTCTCGGATTATTAAATGATCTTGACCATATGTAAAGATCTTTGCCCTAAACAATGATAATGACTCATTGATTGAAGAGAAAATCATGACTTTTTTTTTGGTAAAGCTAATGAATATGGTAATATTAATAGCTTCTTATTAGATGTCAATGCCACCATTAACTCGTGTTTAAGACCCAAAGGTCATTGTTGTGTCAAAATAGAAAAACACAAAAATTAATTCTTAATCGTTGATATCTCACATCATCCCGAGTTGATTGGTAATTTAATAGCGCCATCCTTGAAGCGTTCAGCAAATAACCATTTAATTTCCGGTTTTAAATTTTAACCTTTTACTTTTGTCTCTCCTATTTTAGGTTCATAGTATATTTAATCCAGCAAATAGTGCTATATTTTGTGTACTGTGGACTTCAGACCCATTTTGTTTCTGTAGATTGTCTTTGGGTTTACGTTCTGTCTTTAGTCTAAACAATGTACGTAAGAAGTGCATGTTGATAGAGGAAATAAAACATGTCTGAGAAAAATGGTTACACTTCCACATTAACAATTTATTAAAGCGAAGGAACACTTTCTATGCAGTGCAAAATCATTAGTGCCCTGTTGACAAACTAAAAAAAAAAACAGTGATCAGATCTCTATTACTATATTTTAAAAAAAGTAATAAAAGAATCAACACAATCATGAAACAATTAAAATATATTTCGCTAAACTAAATGACAGCACATTAAATCATTCCATACAATCAACAGGCAAATTTTTAATTGCATTAAGTCAGAACAATACTAACCCTAGCCCTATATAAAATAATACAATGGAAGTTAATTCTTAACTGTGCAAGAGCGAAGAAGAGAGTAGTAACCTACCGAAAGTCCTGGCTGTTGACCTGACGGCCCTTAGGACCAGAGCCTGTGCCTCTTCACTCTGACTGGATGTAAGGGGGCTACAGGCACGAACTTGAGCGAGCAACAGTCACCTTTAATACTATTGTTTCTCTTTGATGTTAGCAGATCCAGTTTAATCTCAATTCCCTCAACACTGCCCATTTTTAGCAGATTTCCTTAAGGGAAATCAGCTATTGAGGTCGTACTCATGACGCGATTTCCGAAAATTTTCTTAAAATGTCCATCGATCCTACCCAGGGGATAACGAAAATGAGGTCCGTTCAAAATTACATATATATATTTGTCTGTTAACACTCAAGTGGTCGTAATTTTTGTTTAATAGTCACCAAACTCGGTATTTAATCGTGTTATGCAAAAACAAAGACCTAGTTCGTAAATGGCTGAAATCGGACCCGGGGAAGGGGGGGTTTAGAGGGGGGATTTTTGAAAATTCGAAATATCTCCGTTATTATGCGTTGGATCGAAAAATTGTATAGAATCAATCTTATTTCAAATTACATTTACTATAAATATTGTTCTATACATTTATTCTCTATCTTGAATATTAACCGAGATATTTGCATTTGTATTGTGAGTGCAGTCGGCAGGAGTCGGCTATGTTCGGGACTTTCCGCTGAGAGCTAGGCGTCCCTCGTGAATAGGTTTAGAGATTCCTTACTACTACTGTTATTAGTAGGCAGATTTCTCTATTATAAAACTTCACGTGGGAAAACTGCTTAGTTTACGCAGCCCCAGCGTGACGGACTTTTTCTCATTTAGGTTTTTAATGCTACCACCTGCTACCCATGATCGTGGTTCTCCGTCATATGGTGCTTTTTCATTTATTTCACAACAAAAACAAGTGGTTTTTGTAGTGAAATGCTGTTTGACCCTGGTATTTATCTTTCTACCGCCCTACGCACAAGGACAGGACATCCGGTAGACACCGAACTTCTCCAGAGCTGGAACACGATCTTTAGGTTTAGTGAATAGATTTTTGAGAGCCCCTTGGTCCGGGGCTCTCCCCTCAATTCTTATTTGGAAGTCGGTCAAGGTAATTTAAAGAAATTCTTGAAAGCAATGAGCAAGGAAGAATAATGTTTTGTACTTGAATCAGAAGTTCCAGAAATTAATTAAAGTACAGATAAAAGAGGTGATTTTTGGATAAAAAAATAGCTAATAATTACAAATTCACGGCATATTTCAATTAAGACGTCCGTGTGTATATATATATTCGAACGCTTATAGATGGAGTCGTTGAACAACTTATTTCTTTAATAAGTATGTATAAAGTATTTTAAATGATTGATTTCCCCTTTTTTAATGAGTTGCTTTTATCTTATAAAGCCAGGGGTTTTAAAATGCCATTAACAATTTTTTGCACTCTCATCTGAATATCTTCCCTCTCAGCTTGGGAGCAGATGAACGCGGAAAACGGTTATGTCAAGATATAGAAAAAATAGAGAAAAGGTATACTGAATACAGTGCGAATATGCTTGCTGACAGCCGTTGGACACTGCAATGCAAGACATCTGATGATAACTATAAAAGGAAAAAATATACATATTGATGAGGCATGAAGTTATATTATGTTCAGTATTAAATAATGTATTATTTGATATATTACTGTAATTATTGTTAAGAAAATAAATAAAGTATGAAAAAAATAAACATGCTATTTCATTTTTATTTTTCAAAAACAACCTTCAACCTCTCAAAAAAGGTCCTGATTTCAGATTCAAACTCAGCCCGCATGACAATATAAAAATTAGAAAAACCACATATTCTTTGGAATACAATTTTCATTACCCGTTCAGTTTTCCTGTTTTTAAGTCTGATATTAGAAAAAATAAAAATAAAACACAGGTTTTAATTACTTAGAATCTTCTGTTTTCAGAATGCAAGTAATACAGAGAGCCCGTCCCGCAGGGGCTGTGTAAACTAAACATATTTCCCATGTGCTTCTATAACACACTTGTAACCTCACAACAGAGTAATTATTCTCTATTTATATCTAATTAACCGATGGGTGGGGGAGGGGGTTACTGAAGGCAGAATACAAGAAAGCACGAATAACTCTCTTAATTTGAACAATTATAAACCTTCAATAGTAAGAACATTGGTTTTAAATGTTTTAGCAATTTGCCTTATAATTATGGAGATATTTCGAACCTTTTAATCCGCCCTTTAACCCCCCCCCCCCTACTTCTTGATCCGACTTCAGCTCATCAAAAATATGTTCTTTAGTGTTGCCTGAAATGGTCAAATGTCAAGTATAGTTTAGTTCAAAAACATTTTAGAAACAAGTACGTATCTTAATTGATGACATCAACGCAAAACGAATTTTCATGTATTTCACATAATAATGGTATCTTGAAAAGAATATTCGGTATTTGAGCTCAGAACTAAGAGGTTCATAATATAACAGGTTATTTCTAAAATGGCATGAGTAGGCGTTGGGGTTTACTTAAGGATGAAAACTAAAAAATCAAAATATCGCGCATAATATTCATAATAAGGAAAATATGTTATTTATCACTATTGAATTTTGTGTGGTGTCCAGAGGGAAAATATCAGTGAAGCTATTTTCTTATCAAGGAAATAATTAGGGTCTATTTTAATACCAACCTTACGGCGATCTAATCCTAAATTATTCAAATCCTCTTTGGATCAATCATATTAAGCTCTTCATCAAGCCCAGACTATATTATCCTTCCGAAGTAGGAAGTTCTCAGAAGATCTTTTGTAATTAGCAATTGATTAAAAGCATAACCTTTTACAACAGCTACAATCTCTCTCGTAGGACATAGTAAAATAATACTTAATAAAATATTCATAGATGCAAATCTGAAGATGAACTTTGAATAGCTAATTTCGTTTTAATTATGTTTTCATAATCCTTTTTTTTTAATGAATTTTACTGTTGAATTACAAAGGCTGTATAGGTACTTATTTATAATTTGCCTGTTTTTTATACATTAACCTTTTTCCCAGTTTTATAAATTATTCTGATCCTCCCTTCCGTCCAGAAGTTTTATTTTTAACTTTGTCATTATAATAACAGCATTATATTTGCAATTAGAAAAAATCTCATTAAAAATACTAATAAATAAATAAACTGAATTTTCATATTACAGAATCAAAATAATAAATTCTAAAAGCTCAGGTGAAGTTAAAATGAAGTTTCTGTCTGATTTAGATTTGCCGTAATGACAGTATAATTTTGTGCACCATATACCTTTGGGTATACATATTCATTGTCCAGTTTCATATCTGGATAATATATTTTATAAACAAATGAAATTCTTTTTGATTTGTACAACGTAAGTTTTTGATTCCCTTACTGAATATTTGTTTGTAGTATGTTTATGGTTTCGTAGTTTAAGGAAAACATTTAAGTTTAAAAAATATTCAAACAATTTCTTCTCATTGTTTCCTCTTTCTAAACTGCGTTCACTCAATATTTATACTGAGGTTCACTGGCTTGGAAAAATCTCCTTAATAGGATCTATTGTTTTAGGCGTCCTATTGAAAATTTGAAAGGATGCGTTCATGAATGGTACGTTCTATGTTTTTGTCTTCCATTTATTGTCATGAAATTTTTAGTTTAACTTTTCATCGCCTTTATAAAATATTTAAACTAAAATCTATTTATTATTAAAGTAAAATGAACCACTTTCGTCTTAAACGAAGAAAATACGAAATAATGTAGGTTACGTAAAGGCTCGTTTAATGAAAATTCTAAAAATTATCTCCATGTATAAACAAAATCTCGTTAAAGAATCTTGGCGAGTATGATTTTAATCTAAAACTATTTTATTTAAATAAAAAATTTACGATATAAGGAAGAATCAGTTAGTCTTTTTGCTTGTAGTTTAAATGTAACGTGGCACTGACACAGATTAATAAGCTAGAGCGTTTGCTTTTTCACCAGAGTTGTGGATTGTAACAGAGTGTACTTTAGTTTCCCTCGTCCCTCGAGGACCCTACACAACAATTCTATGAGAGCGGGAACAATTCATAGTTTACTCCAGCGTTCAGTTTGTTCCAGTAAACTTCTTTTACAGTGTCCCCAAGCTCCGCGAAACGTCTCTAATATTAAATAAATAAAATAGTTCACTGTCTATTGTTGTTTTATTGATCTTTATTTTTTATAGAATACTCTCAAAACTATTATTTAAATTTAATTTAAAAATATCGGCTACCATAATTATATATACCATAGGCTCTATATCTTATACAATTTCTGACCAGTAAGTTCCCTTTTAGCACATTTCCCCAAAAGGAAACCAGCTCTTGAGATGGTACTCATGGCTCGACTATCAAAACAAATTCATTAAATTTCCATCGATCCTAGTAGATAACGAAAATGAAGTCCATTCTAAATTTTATATAAATATATATATGGCTATTAACGCTCTAGTGGTCGCAAATTTTGTTTGTTAACAAACTCGATATATAAGCGTAAAACTACAGATTAAGTTCGTAAACAGCTGAAATCGGACAGGGAGGAGGGTGGTTTAGAGGGTGGCGGATTTCGATAATTCGAAATGGCTCCGTTATTATAAATCAGATCAAAAAATTCTTTAGAACCAGCCTTTTAAATTTAATTTTTTATAATTTTGCTATGTAATTATGTTCCTTTTTATGAATATTAATCGAGATATTTGTATTTTTTTAGTTTTCAGCGTTCTGTAAAGCTCCATTCCTACTCATGTCATATTAACAATAAGCTCTTATATCATGAACCACTTATTGAAAGCTTAAATACTAAATACTTAAAATAAATTTCATTGAACTGTGTATGTACATCCAAATACTACGTGAGATAAGCTCATTAATTAAGGCTTTAGGTTCATTACTCGAAAATGATTATTTGATTAACACCACGATCAACGAATTCTCGTTTCGTGGAGCACTTAAGGTCGTAGTAGTCAATGGCAGAAATCGACCAATTAAAAGGGGTTGGGGAGGTTAGAGGTGGAGGGTTTCGAAAATTTAAAATATCTCCATTATTATGAGTTGGATAGAAAAACGTTATAAAACCAATCTCGTTGAACTATTCATACACTACAATTGTTGTTCTATACACTTCTTCTCTAAACTGTGGCTCAAATATTTAGAGAACTATTCGTACTTTCATGTTTTCCCACTATTATTTATTGAATTTTGACTTAGAAAAAGAGAATATATGGAGAGATGACATTACTTAAGAGACATTTCAGCACATGGGAAATCTGCTTAGTTCATCAGTTACCCATGGTTTCTTTCGAATTTTAGTGGACATTAGATACAACCATGGTCTTTGCTAATTAAATTTATTAATCTATACTAAAGCTCATAATTTCCTCCTTCCCCCAAATTAACTACAGTGTCTTGTAATCAGAAACTCAGTTTCGGAAAATATGTTAATTATTGCAAATAAAAACATGATAAACCTTAGACTTCAAAATTAAATTTTTCCCCCACCTCTGTACCTTTGGGTTTCCCCATACCAGCGGTCGCGACTTAATAAGATATATAAAATATTGAATAGATAAATTGGGTCATTTAACTTACCCTAGCTCACCGAGCACGGCTAAGTATAAAAGTGCAACATTTGGGAGATTTAGTTTAAGTCCGAAAAGTCCTAAGGGAACCCGCAGCTGCGACTCATTTGCCTCTATTCAGAGAAGTGGCAGCAAGAGCCTAACTAACTAGCCTATAGACCTAAAGCCTAAATACTTATCTAAACTCACATAAACAATACATATAATTTACAAATAAATACATTTTTACTTGGTTTTTTACACCTCTTAGGCAAAAATCTATGTGAAAGCACTCACTAGCCGAATAGGCTTGACGTTGAAACGCGGACATTGGAGGATCACATGGTCAGCCGTATCCAACTCGCCACAGGAGCACATTGGGGATTCCTTTCGTTTGAAGGACCTTGTTACTGAAGTCCCCGTGACCACTTCAGAATTAAATGTCATTTTTATGGAGAAATACAGTCAACAACAAGAATTGTGCTAAAAATGAAATATTATATACCCTATTCTAATATAGAAATTCCCAATAATTCAATAGAAAATATTAGTACTGCAAATTCTCCATGAATTCATAAAAACATATGTTCTGCCCCCTAAGAAATCATTATACACTATATTATTAATAAAGTCCGCCTCGCATGTTATTCGCTTTCTGGACTGGCTTAAAAAAAAAAATACTTCAAACGTTTTATACTCTAATTCAGACAATACAGCTGGCTAAAATATCGTGCTGGCAGAAAAAGATTAATATAATTGACATGTAATTTTTTTTTATTTATTTATTCATGGACACGACATCGAAGGTGATTTGCCCTTTCAAAATTAACATCAGGTAACAATAACAAAGAATACCTTAACAACATGTAATAATAACAAATACCTTAACAACAAGTAATAATAACAAATACCTTAACAACAAGTAATAATAACAAATACCTTAACAACAAGTAATAATAACAAATACCTTAACAACAAGTAATAATAACAAATACCTTAACAACAAGTAATAATAACAAATACCTTAACAACAAGTAATAATAACAAATACCTTAACAACAAGTAATAATAACAAATACCTTAACAACAAGTAATAATAACAAATACCTTAACAACAAGTAATAATAACAAATAACTTAACAACAAGTAATAATAACAAATACCTTAACAACAAGTAATAATAACAAATACCTTAACAACAAGTAATAATAACAAATACCTTAACAACAAGTAATAATAACAAATAACTTAGCAATAATTAAAAAAAAAAAAAAAAAAAAAAAAAAGTGTATAGCTGGTGGAGTATAATTTAAAATTTTGTTGTACACTACAGACTTAAGTTGCATGTTAAATGTTGTAATATATTTCAATTTTTTGTAGCTATGAGAATATGTTGTTAAGGCCTGCCTTCCATCAATAGTTCTTGTAAGTCATAGAGGAAGTCTTGGTATTGTTGTTTTCAGCATTCTGTCAGTATATGTCTTATCGTCAAGGGAATGTTGCATGTTGAGCAAGTAGGTCTGTCAGTCTTTGTCATTAAGTATGAGTGTGTTAGTTTAGTGTGGCCGATTCTAAGTCTCGAGAGAACTACTTCTTCTCTCCTAGAGTTTCTGAAACTTGATGGCCATATGCAAATAGTGTTCTTAATAGTGCGTAGTTTGTTGTCAGTACTTGTGTTAGTCCAGTCGATTTGCCATGTATCTAAGATGAGGTGTTTTGTTTATCTTGAAATGTCTTCATGTAGTACATCTATTTGTGCATAATCAAGTTTTCCAGCTGCTTTTTTGGCCTCTGAGTCCGCAGTCTCATTCAGTCCTAGGTTTTCGTGTCCTGGGGCAACCAGTAGAATGTAGTGTGTTTATCTAGACTGGTAAGCTCATGTTTTATTTTTTGGGCTATTGGGTGATCTGTGTAAATATTGTTTAGTACTTGAAGGGAACCTAAGGAATCCGTGCAAACGATAAAGTGTTTGCTTTGTGTTGCGTGGGTGTTCTTGAGGGCCAATTGAATACCTTGGAGCTCGGCTCCTAGAATGCTGTAACAAGAAGGCAGTGTCTGCGTGATTACCTCTCCCTCTCTTACTGCAGCTGATCCAACTCCGTTCTTGTTTTTAGACCCATCAGTGAACCACAAAGTGTGTTCCTGTTTCCCTGTAAAAATTCGTTGAAGTGTGCTTGGTACTGGAATTTTGATAGTGTATCAGATTTTTTAAATTTTGTGAGTGATAAGTCTGTGGTGTATCGAATAAGCCAAAGCGGTTCCTCAGTTGATTTTTGGGGACAAATATCGTAGTTTGGGAGGTTTAAATTGTGCTTTAACGTCTTGTATCGTATACTTACTGGACGGTTATGAGTTGGTCTCAGTTCATAGAGATCTTCGTACTCATTCTCTAGTATATTTTCGATGCACGAGGGCGTGGGGAATGATTTTATTTTATGGAAATATTTTGCTAATAAATATTTTCTTCTTTTGTCTAGAGAGGGTTCTACAGCTTCTACCTCAAGACTGTCTATAGGACTTGATCTGAATGCACCTAGTGCTAGTCGTAAGCCTGAATTGTGTATAGTGTTAAGCATATTTAGAACTGTGGGCTTGGCAGATGAATATGCTACACTACCGTAGTCTAAAAGTGATCTTGTGTAGCAACGATACATGTCTAACATTACTTTTCTGTCAGCTCCCCATTTTGTATTGCTTAGAATCCTCATTAGATGTAGCGGCTTCTTACATTTTGCGAGGAGGATCTTTAAATGGGGCACCCATGTCAGTTGTTGGTCAAATTGTATTCCTAAAAATTTCAATACATTTGTTTGAGGAATGGGGGTATTGTAGAGTGTTAGTTGAAAATGTGTATTTCGTCTTTTCCTGGTAAATAATATGGATGATGTTTTGTTGGTCGAGAATTTCAGTCCCACCTTGTCAGCCCATTGTTCCAGTAATGTAATTGTGTGCTGTATTCGATCCTGTGTTTTTGTAACACAAGAATCAGAATAAAAAATTAAAATGTCGTCAACATACAGGCAGTATTGGATATCTGCTGGTATGTATACTTGAATGGCATCCATTGCAGTAAGAAACAAGGTTGTGCTGAGTACGCTGCCCTGTGGAACACCCATCTCTTGTAAAAAGAGATCTGAGAAGCAATTACCGTTTCTTACTTTGAATGTTCTATTCGAAAGAATTGATCTGATAAACTTAAGACACTTTCCTCGAATGCCACATTCACGAAGTCGTGAGATGATTATGTCCTGACGAACTGTGTCAAAAGCCTTTGTAATATCAAACGACACTGCCAATGTAGATTTCTTGTTTATTAGTGAGTTTAAGATGTTGCCCTCCAGTCTGACTATGTGATCTGTTGTTGAATGTTTTTTCTTGAAACCACATTGAAATGCAGATAGTAAGCCTTTGGATTCTAGAAACCACATTAGGCGTTTATTTAATATTCTTTCCATCAACTTGCAGACACAGCTCGTAAGAGAGATTGGTCTGTAACTTGATACGTCAGATTTATCTTTTTTTGGCTTTAGGATAGGAACTATAATACTTTGTCTCCAACATTCTGGAAGTATTCCTGTCCTGTGACATTATTCATGATGTCCAAGAGTTTGAGTTGATACCGATTCGGTAAGTGCTTTAACATGTCAGGACTTTAACAGGAGCAGTATTTTTTGTTTGGAATAAGGCATAAAGAAATTCTTGGTGTGAAAAGGGTTCGTCTATAGGTCTAATTAAGTATATATCAAAGTATTTATAAATTCTCCAAGCTGTTGCTCAGCAAAGGATCCAATAACACCTTCTTTCCTGATTCCATCTTAGAGTGAATAACATTTTGACCTTATCAAAGATGTTTCAAAGAAGAGTTTTTTATTTATTTTCCCTAGTAATTCGTTTTCCCTATCAGCATTCGGAAAATGAACGCGGATAATATTAGAGTTAAAAGTGATAAATATATTCAACAAAAATTATAGCACATTACTTTATCAGCGGTCAATAAAATGTTTTGATCTGACTCACAATGAAGTTATTTAAGAGTTCATATTTTAACCATTAACGAACGTAAGTTTTACGTGCGTGCACACACACGCTCTATAAAAAATTGAACTGACTTTTCGTTCTCTTCTATGTAGGATATGTGGACATTTCAAGAAACTTTTCAAAATTCTTGTCATGTGTAGAACTTATATAACTGATTGGACGCCATGGCAACTGTTAAAAATCATATTGTTCAAGTCCCCTATAAGCTTATTAAACGCTTGAAGCCAAGTTTTACTTATTTTAGTCTTTAAATTTATTTGGTAATTAATCATATATTACTTATAATATAGTTGTACATATAATAATTTTAATTGGCCTCTTTTTTTTCATTTACTAGGTATTATCTGTTTATATATATATATATATATATATATATATATATATATATATATCAAAAATTGTGTCCTAACTATTACCTCAATAGCTGATTTTTCACATAGGAAATCTTTTTAAATACCCTTTGGAGGACATTTAAAGAAATATTTCGAAAATCCGGTAATGGGCACAACCTCAGTTGCTGATTTCCCTTGAAGGAATTCTGCTAAAACTGGAAAATTTTCGCCATTGTAATAGTTCTTTTAGTATTATAATTCCACACGAAAGTGAAATGGAAAAACTTAAACAACAACATTACATCAAAATAACAAGAATCGACGAACTCTTTTTACCTGAGATAATAATTCCTTCACCATCCAGCACCTCAAAAATGGAACTCTTTTTACATTTATTAATCCTTAATGGAACTTCCTTGTTATATTGTTTATTATTTCATATTTTATTATTTTGGTTTTTTTTAGCTTCTACTAAATTTTTCACTTAAGCGTGAGCTTTACTTATTTTTTTTATAAGATGCAGATTATATCACTTTTCCTTATTATAATAAGCACTGTTTTTTATATTCTGATAAAAAAAATGGATCTTCCAAATGATGACTTTGAACGAGTTGATTCCTGAACGAGTGATAGAAGGCCAGAGCATCAAATGTAATGCAGCAAGGCCTGGTGCATCTAAGGTCATTAGCATTGACGCACTGATGCGTTCATGGAGATGGCCAGCTGAGACCAAACACCGCAACTCAATCTATCACACAATCAATCGATTTATCACAGTGACAGACTTGAAAGATCGCCATTTAACTGTAATTGATCTTCGGGACAGATTTCAAATACCGAAATTAGCTCAGCCGCCGTTCACCAATGTAAAGGAAAAGTATGAAAGAAGAGTTCTTTGGAAATACGTGGGATTTTCAAACAAAAAGCAAGGAATTTTTCAACCAAAAAAAGGGATTTTTCCTCTAGAAACACTTTCAGTTAGCTGTCTACATCTTCAGCCCCTCCTGGCATAATAACCACAAGGAATGTTAAATGAAGGTAAATGTTCAATAAATTCACAAAATTAAATTGGTGTACACTGAACTGAAATTTAAAGTTAGCACTAAAAATATATCATTTGTTAAAAATCACACATTCAACATAAAATACGATTATAAAATCTCATAGTCAAAATAATAGCAGATGCGAAATAATAACAAAATAGAAGGTTCAAACCGATGAATTTAAAAATGCCCGAAGAGAAAAAATATAATTTTAAATGCCCCGTCCGCAATCATTATATACATTCAAAGTTTCAGAATAAAAATCTAGCCAGCAATAACTTTTAGCACCCAAATAAAACAATTAGCAAGTTTTACCTAAGAATAATGCACTAATAAAAATGACAGAGCATATTAAAGAGACAAAGTATTCATGATAATCCCAGAACTGCAGGAGATGAAGAACGAATATCTTAATCGGATTAGTTATAGTACCGTTTTGGATAATTCTATATTATTAGCGGTACATCTTTTTATGCAAAGGATGATTAAAAGAAGAATAAGATTATTGATCTCATGGTAGGTTTAAGAAGCATGAATAACATTAATGCAATATCATAAAGGTGTAAGCTGAAGTTTTTAGCAGATTTCCCCTAAGGGAAATCAGCTATTGTGGCCGTACACATGACGCGATTTTCCAAATATTTCCTCAAATGTCAATCAATTATATATATATATATATATATATATATATATATATATATATATATTTGTCTGTTACCGCTCAAGTGGTCGCAATTCTTATTTGATCGTAACCAAACTCGACATATAAGAGTTTCATACAAAACTATAGGTCGAGTTCGTTAATAGCTGCAATAGAACCAGTGGGAGTGGGATTTAGAGGGGGAGGATTTTGAAAATTCGAAATACCTCCGTTATTATACGTTGGATCAAAAAATGTATAGACTCACCTTTATTTGCAAAGAAAATGTACTATAGATGTTTTTATATACATTTATTCTCTATCTTTATTATTAACGGTGATATTTGCATTTTTTATTTTTCGGCCTTCTGTAAACCCCCACTCCTACTCCTGTCGTATTAACAGTATGCTTATATTATGAATTACTTTATTTGAATCTCAAATAGCAAATAATGTTTTCATTGCACTTTTACGTTTTGAGATAAATGAAAATACGTGATGCACGTGGAAAATCTGCTTAGTTAACGCAGCTCCTGCGAGACGGACTTTCTATTCACTCTAGATACTGCTACAATCGAGATTCATCTTTAAGCAAGAGAAAATATAAATGTACAAAATTAAATGAATATTACAAATATAAAAAAATAAAAATTTCAAATGTACAAAATACATATTCCATTTGTTCACAAATACAGTCTTTACTATTTTATATAATGATAACTTATAAATAGATGCAGTCACATGATATGGTAAACTATGCAGTCAACCAGACTTGCACGAAGTACTGTGTTGTTACTGACCCCCCCCTGAAACACACACACACACACACACACACACACACACACACACACACTGACACGCACACACCCATAAGAGCACCAATTTAATAGCTTTTATATTTTATAAAATAATCCATCTTTTCTTAAATACTTAAAAACTTTATCTATAAATTGGCTACTGTCGTAGTAGTACCCATAAATTTCTTGGTCATGGGTATGTTATTAGTTATGTGCTATCAGTTAATATGTGTTCTACAGTGAACTTCCTGTTGCATATAGGTTCATCTTCCTTGCTCATTAGATATGAATGTGTTAGTCTATTGTGTCCCGCTCGTAGGCGTGATAACTATTTCTTCTCTTCTAGAGTGTCTACTTGGAGTCCAATTTAGCGTGTTCGATTTAACTTCTATAAGTTGGACAGTCAGAGTTATACCGTCAATTATTTATTTGCCGCTCTGCCTGCTATAGTAAGTGTAAGCTGTAGTAAGGTTTTGGAAGATACGGCGCGATGTAAAAGAAATACATGTAAGTGTAAAATAGGAAGTGTGTGTTTATATTTATTCAAACAAATCATAGGGTATTGCTTGGTAATATAGTAATAATAAAGAAAACGGAGTTTATTACCATTTCATTCTGAACTCAAACTTGACACAAGTGGTATTTAAAAAAAAAATTAAAGAAGCCATATTGCAACCCCAAGTCTGTTTAAAATAGAAGAACTTCTTTCTTTTTTTTTCTTTTTGATAATATGAATACACTTCCACTATCGTCAGATTATTCAACAAAAGTTCAAATCATTTATTTTCATTCTTGCTAAGAAAAACTCGCGAAGAAATTGGTTAGATCTAAAAATAAATCCAGTGTACAAGCAAACTGGCTCCCGGATATAATGAAGACAGAAAGTGCTCTCTGCCTAAATAAATGTTTGTAGAAGAAGGAGGAGGAGGTCTTATTTATCGATTCAGGTAAATTGGTTTCTCTGCGACCAAGCAAAGATAGAAAAAAAAAGGAAGGAAATTGTCCTTCCTACATTTCCATTCGACCAGCTTCCAGTCAAGAAGCTTCGGTCTGTTCTATTCAGACGGTTGGGGCAGAGTGTGGACTCGACGGGGGGAACGATTCGCTCAATGTGACAGGTGTTCTTGGTGAGAGGCAACCTTCCCGAAAGTTATCACTTAACCCTTAATTGGCCAGAAACTAAAAAATGACTTGAAATGAAATTTTTTCTTAAAAACTCATTTTTTGCGTTCCTAGTAAATAGAGTATATAAGGTTTTATTTAATTTTTTTTCTGAACAAAAGTATTACATAGTGTCTTTAAGTACACTTTGGCCAGTTACCCTAAAACCTAAATGGTGTCTTTAAGTACACTCTGGCCAATCACCGTAAATCAATGGTGGTGTCTATAAGTTATGTTAATAAACTGACATAGTTTCTAAAATGTAATTAAATCATTTATTATGTAATAAAAGAAACGTGTTGTAAATAAAAAATAAGTACATTGTAAACAAAATATAAATCCGTCAAAAATATCATTAAATCTTCCATTCATTCAAGAAAACAGGGCCTTTCACGGGTGTTACAAAGTCACACATTACATTTTCGGCATAAAACTACCCTTCGATTTTTTTTTAGACTGTTCCTTTTGTGCAATAGCAATGCGTTATTAAACACCAAATCAAATTATTAGCTGAAAATGTTCATGTAACACTTATGGGAGCGGTAACCTGTTCTATAAAGTGCAACGGACATGTCACTAAAGTCAACACTTTGTTGTCATACCATTTAGTCATGTTGATACACTTTTGTTATCAACGTATTTTTCATAACATCCTCTTCCCTCTTTCACCCTCAATATTGAAATTTTCCAATACTTCATTCATTTCCATTTGATAATTTCCTTCATCCATTTTGGGGCATCCGTGTGCATTTTCTCCTTCATTGTCGTTTTCTTCTTCATCAGAAGTTATACTAAATTTTGGTAGCAAAGAGAAAAATCTTTTCACCTCGACTTCTATACGTATCTGTTAAATAAAATGGTAAAAGTAAGAAATAATATAAAATCATGCCCCTTGGGCAAATTTGTTGGTATTTGACCAGAGTGAATATAAGTACACCATCATTAAAATCCATGCTAAAACTCTATTTCTCTCCAGAATGGAAAATGAAACACTTAGGAACTTAAATACAATCGTTTACAACTAATTCATCCATTTTGGTTCATATTTAAATTGAATAACGTATATTTTAATGAATTAAAAACGTCGCTGGCAACTAGTGTGAAGTTGGGTGGTAAACAATGATGATTTTCTTCAGTATATTGTTAGTAATTAGCTCCAATAACAATAAATGGACTTTTGACGCATATGCTCATGCTTGGGAGGTTACAGGGGTGTGGACTGTGGAACAATAGGGGTATGAAAAGGAGCAGTTGCTCTCTGGGAGAGTTAAATATGAACGGTGCCTTTAAAGACACCTTGGCCAGTTAAGGGTTAAGATTATACGCTCTTTACACGAAAATGTTTATTTGATCTACACTCGATATATACATTTCTACCATAGTAGTTTCATGTAACGCTTCATAGGTCATATTCGTTAATGTCTGCAATCGGACAAGGAATAGCGAGTTTGGGGCAGTGGTGGGGGAATACGAAAATTTAAAATACCTCCATATAAGAAATAACAAAGTATACAGCTCTTCACTCTTATTTAGTTTTTTTTTTTATATTTAGTTCATTATAACGTTTCGGCCTTTATAGTCATCATCAAATAATCCTTATATTATAGCCCTAATATACTTTTCTTCTTTATAAGGAGCATTATCAGTTCTTTGTCAACCTCATTAAAATCACTTCTAATAGCCAAAATATTTGACTCATGTCATAGTCCTTGTAAATGGGAGTGTATATACAAGTATATGTATTGCATTTATAAGTGATTTTAGTGATGTTCTGAAAAAGCTGATCATGCTCCTCATAAAAAAGAAAAGTATTTTAGGACTAGATAGATATTTTTTGCTTATGTTGGCAAAAATGTTGTCAAGAGTCTGGTCAATTATTGTTAGTAAGGTTGTTGATATAGTATAATGTATTAAAAAATGTTTAAATAAAAATAGTAGTGTTTTCTAAAGTACAAATTAACAACATATACATTGGTATGTTATATAATATAAATATTAATGTACTAATAATTATAATACTTAATCCAATAAATCATAGTTTAAAGGTTATTTTTTTGTTTTAATGTCTAAATAAAGATCAGTTTTCTGATATATCAAATAACAGAATTCTTCTGTTATAACAAACAGGATAATAATAATAAATATTATTGTATATAAGAAATAATATGACGATTATTGTTTTTTAAGCTCTCCCTTAACTATAATAAAATTCTTTCTTTAATACAGTTAAGTTTCGCAAGCCTTTGATAAGAAACAGAAAACATCATTAACCTTATTTTCACAGTTGTAATAAATTTTTTTATCAATTATAGGTATTCTCTTTGAGGCACTATATATTTATCAAAGAATTTTCCCAGGAGTAAATGATTCAAATGTAGATGCACATATTTTTGCCGCCATTTATATGCCTCTCCAGCTTTCATGATGTGAGTCACGTTTTTATAGGATAGTATTTTATGACTATAATAATATAGTTATGTATCTCATTGCGTGATCGGCTCAGTACTTTTTGGCATACGCCTCCCTGTATAGGTTCAGAGCAATTTCTACAAATAGCACCAGATGAACACGAAGACTATATTGCACTAATATGTAACAGACTCTGGGATGTACAATCCTACTGACACAGAAAAAAGCTCATAAATAGTTGGTGAGGAAGATTTGGAGTTTCAAATGGTGCAATAAATATAGATCACTTCCCGTTTGCCCTTATTTTCCCCCGGTTGCCCTTCCCGCTTGCCCGTCTAATTCTTCAAATATTTATAACCTTCTGACGTTCTAACTCATGAACCATTAAACTACCCAGAATTTCTTTCATTCAAATTTCATTTCAGAAGAGCACCCCCCCCCCCTGAATAATTTAATATGCTGTATGGCTCCACATTCATATGTTGGAATATCATATCAACCTCAATAGCTCAAGGCAAATCTGCTGAAATGCCTTTCAGTAAAGTTGACTTCGTTTAGCTGATTTCCCATAAGGAAATAATAACTAAAGATCATATTCGTTAACAGCTGAAATCAGACAACAATGGGGGCTTTAGAGAGGGGAATTTTGAAAATTCATAATATCCTTTTATTTTAAGTCGTATGGAAAAATGTTATAGAACCAATCATGTTAAAATATTGATGCTCTACTATAGTTTCTTTACATTTATTCCTAACTCAAATATTAAGCGAGTTATTCGTACTTTTTTGTTTTCAGTCTTCAGTATACCCACATCCGTTCATAGTATGTTTACTTAGAAATATAAAATACATGGTGAGATGAGTTCAATAGTGTAGCATACCCATAAGTGGAAAATCTGCTTAGATCACGCAGCCCCTGCCTGACGGACATTCTAATATACTAGTTTATAGAAGCGAATTTTCAGAACTATGGAGTCAGACTGGGAATAAATTAAAATGTATTCTTTTAATATATTTGACTTATTAGTGGAATCTAAACACTTTTTACCCTGAATTACTGAAGAAAGTCTACAATTCCCTCCGAAATATAAAGACTGGGAATAAATTAAACGCATACTTTTAATATATTTCGACTTACTAGTGGAATCAAAACACTGCTAACCCTTAATTACTGAATAAAGTCTACAATCCCCTCTGAAATATTCCTGGAACTTCAAAGAAAATGCCAGTGTACTTATTTAACTTTTTAAAATATTGTAGCTGGTTAGTTCAGGACTCACTTCAGTCCCCAGCACAAAGGATTAAATAAATTAAAATTGCTTTTGTTTGTATATCGGGAAAAAGGGGAGAGGAGTGGGAGACCGGGCTGGATTTGAAAGTCCTTCCTGTAATTATTTTCTTTCACATGTCCACGTTGACATAAACGTTTCCTCTGCTTATATTCCGTGACCTGTTGATCTCCCTTTCCTAAAATAGAATGGCGCGCTGCCCCAGTATGAAATTAATTGGGGAAAAAACACTTTTTTCTTTAAATGTCAAGTACTCGTTGTTTTAGGGGGGGAAATTCTATCGATTCGGTGGATGTTTCCAAAGTAATTAAGTTCACACACAATAACTGGAAAGCAAAATACTTTAAAACCAACCTGGATGTATTTAATTCTGAGTAATGTATCAGATAAATAAAAATGAGAATAGATTCTCACATTCCACTATTTCCCAAAGAGCCAAAAGTAAAAATTTCCATTAGCATGATTTTTTTAAGGAACTTCACATAAATAAGAAGAAGAAACAGAAACTGGCTCACACAAACGATATACTTAAAAGCAACAGAGCGCTTGAAGAGCAATCTGTTATTTTATAGAGGTTTCGCTAGGACTCAGGAAAAAAAAAAGAGAAAAAAAAGAGCAATCTGTGCCAGTTATTTGTTCAATTCCAGCAGCTGCCCAGTGAGCATCAAACACCATTTTCCAGGAAAAATTGCTGGACAGTGGAAGGCCTATTTCTCTTTCTTCTTGATATCTACCGTCCACTTTTCTATGAAAAATGGATTCACATAAATAATATTATTTCTAATAAAAGGAGTAATTATGTAAGTAAACCTTTTACCCGTAATTGCTTTTATTTAAAGCAACGTATTTAGTAATGGTTTGTAATAAACGCTGAATACAACTGCAGAAAGAAAGTGTTTCAACCCGTCATTACCATTCAATCAAATTCTTATGTAAAATGACCCCATGATTCCAAATATGAACCCCGTTTTTCCTCCATCGCCCACCGTTTGGGGTGGGGGATGCTTCTCTATGTTTTTTTGACTTTTTGTTCATTTGGATGGTTGAAAAGGATTATTTTTTAATTTACATTTCTTCTGAAGGTTTATAGAGGTCGAAAGTCTGAATTACGTATATGTGCACAAAGAAGGAAGGTTTTTGGGGAGGAGGGGATTGACCCTTTAAATTATAAAAACTCATTAAAAGAGAACGATTGTTTCTTAATATTTCTCACTTCTTTTTCACATTTTCCAGCTTCTAGTTCACTTCACCCTCCCCTTAACCCCACCAAATATTAAAAATTTATAGTAACAATATATATCAACAATAACAAAAATATTGAACAACAGTTAGGAAGGTTATTCTATTATTTTCTGTTCTAGACTGGGTTATTACCTCACTCGAATAGGTTTGCATAGGCATTTTCACGTTTTTACAAGTTTTAATTTGGATAGCTCTTGTCACTATGGCCCTGGACGGTAACCAACATCTTTCATTACTGCATTTCTAACGATCATAAAAACAACTTATCTAAAAAACAAAATCAGAAAAAATCAATCATTTTCCACCCCACTTTTATAATTTAAGGAGGCACATCCCTCCAATTCTTCTTCCTTGGTACAAATAGCACTATTTTAGACTTTTTCACTTCTCTAACCCTTCAGAAGAAATGGAAAGGCTAAAATAATCCATTTCAACCCTCTAAATGATCAAAAATTCATAAAAATAGGTCTCCCCAAAAACGGTCGGTGATGTGGGTAAAAAGGGGGTCATATTTCAATTCAGAAGGTCTTTTTACATAAGAATCAACAATATAGTGTCAGCGCCAATTTTCATGAAGTCCAGGAACAGGAATTTACTTCAATATAAGTCTTGAGCATTTTCTTTTGAGAAATGTTTATGATACCGCTTATGGTTTTGAGAGTTGAGTTTATAAAATCACTCGATGATGCCCTAAGTAACGATACATCTTCTATCTGTATAAATATAGGCTTTTGTAATTAAGATAAAAAATTATTTTTATAGATATTAGTAATATATTTAATTATGTTCAATTCCTTTCATTAATATTAATTCCCTTGATTCAAACTCAGTTTCTATTACAATGGCAGCAGTTAAACTATATACAGAAGTAAATAACATGTAGCAGAATTAAATATCTCGTCCGGCCAAATCACTAACAGAGTGAAATTCCTCAAACTCCTCAGATTAAATTTAATCCCAAATTGTGCCATTTATATAATGTTCGCCCATTAACCAAATTTACATGTACATTATTCATTACATCACAATTAGCCTTAGTTACAAAAACAAATAAACATGTATTCATTAAACTCGGATTATAAACTTTGTAAAGAAGGTAGTTTACTTACCAAATTGGTTTAAGAGGGGGAGGGTGCCTGAAGGAAGGCACAAAATTATGAATTTCTTAGGCCCTAATGAAGGTATCTATTTTTTTTTTTTTTGGTTGCGATCTAGTTTTGAAAATTATACTAGGTATTATTTTTGATATATTTATTTACTATTATGCTTTATTAACCATTCATACAACCTATCCTCAGGCTACAAAGTAACTTTATGTATTTTACTATTCCTTAAATGTTTGAATTAGCGTCATAATATGCGTATTGTATTTCGTTGCCACTCTTGTTAATAAATAAGAATATATAGCCTGTTCTATCAGAATAACGTGATATTATTGTAGAGCTAATACTAGATTACAACAAATACCTTTGGAGTAAAACATACTTAACATATTACCTACAATATTTATACCAGATTATTAAATGAAATTAACTTATGCGTCTTATATTTTAAACTCGGTGTTTCAACTTTTTGAATTAGTAGGAAAAGTCGTTGACCTGTCCCATCTACAGGACAGGGGTATCAGTTCTAATCTTGAATATATTAACCTGTGATTGTAAATTAATCGATTTTCTATTCATGTTTTCTAAGTACCTGTGATTAATTGTTCACGCGTATATTACTTCCCTTAGCCTGAGACCAATAAATAACTTATTCACTTTTGTTCCTGACGCCAAAATACTCAATGGGATTGGACCTAAACGATGGGCTTAGGCAGGTGTGAGGGGGAGAGCAGTGGCGCTGCCTGGCTGAGCGGCGAGGTATTAAACCCCGAGGAACCTGTGGATCTGTCAGTAGACTCCAGACTTGCCGAGTGTAGCCATGCCGCCCATCACAATGGCCATGGAGACCGTCCCCCAAGGTATGCGTCCTTTTCACACATTAGCATATTTATAATAACTATTGTATTTCAGCAGTGCAACTCCGAACAATGGGATCGCGACTGGCTTTGGACTATAAAGACCATACAGACATCCTTTTTAATCCGCCGGTTCCTCAATTTCTCATAAACATCTGTTTTTATATAAGATAACAAAGTTCCACAGAATAATTACATAGTATATATCTCAAGTTTAATTTTTAAATTCGGTATAATCAGAGAAACACTAGAGTTATTCACTATCAAGTTCTAATTCTTAAAACAAAAAATTAAAAGTTATTTTTCTTGTTTTCAATGTTTACAATTAATGCTCTCATATGATATTTAATTCCAATCCTAACTTCAGAGGCTTTTGAGACTCTCAAAAGGAAACACACTACTGATATGTCCATAGAAAATTAATTAATCTTATTTATTACTTACTAATGGCAATGAGTTAGTAGAAATATAAACCACTTCATATAGGTAAAATAGTTTATAATACGAAATAGGTATTAAATTAATTTTTGGAAGATTTGCCTCATTTACTGACTGAATAAGATACTTCTTAACCTCCCAAATTATTTTTCTCCTAAGTGTCATTTAACACAGACGTTCAAAACCTAAATAAAATACATCATTATCGCAAATATTATTATTCATACATGTTTTTTTATATGAACTAACTGTGATCCTATATTTGCCTGAATAATATTATTGTTAGTCATTATTAATTTCCTCTTTAATATTTTTATCTAAATTAAAATGTATGTCCCCATATTCTTTAAATCAGTTTAATTAATTTCATTGGGGCTTGTGTTGTTGTTGAAACTTGTGTTGTAGACGTTATGTCATTTGCTCAGATAAAGAAATGCTCATTTCATTCATAAACATTCTAAATCTTAAGAGAAGAAAGAGTTGTTTTTGTCGAAACAGAGCTCCCTAATAACATATAAACATACCTGCAGTTCAGTCATCTCACCTTATCAGCTGTCATTGGTCCATTAGAATAAATGTCAGCAAATTTTAATAAAGGTTCTTTTTGCCACCTGTCTCTTCTATCCTTTAAGATTCGTCAAATTAAAATAAGTTGCGTTTCGAATTAAACTTAATTTAGCGCAAGCTAATTGATAATTTCCTTATGAAATAAAAGGGATATCATCTTTATCATTGAAATTTCACACGGAAAGCGGATTCAATTTGTTCCTGCTAGAAAGTTCTTTTTTTGGAAGTAAAAATCACATCGAATATATTTGAGCAGAAAATTAATCATATTTTATTTCTTTTATTAGAACTATTAGGTTAGAAGTTCGTAAATAACGCTGAGAAAAAAGAATGTAGATATATAATAGAATAGACAATATTATAACGTCATATTCCTTGGACCTGGGAAGATTCAGAGACACTATAAATTGTAAACAAACAATAGCTGGCTTCTTCAGTTATTAGACTATGCTATTAAAATCTCTCTAGTAATTTTCTCTTCTTTGTGGTTGTAAGCAAAACATAATTATTCAAGTATCTTTTTAAAAAAAAAAAAACTAGCTCCACTTGAATTTTTAATTGTGGTATATAAATATTGCTGTTTAGTGGACATAGATTTGGAATATTAAAAGGAAACTTCATTTTTAAAATGTTGTCCAAAATTTCGTTTATATTCAGAATAGGACCAATTTCCAATGATGAGGTGGGGGGGGCTGTAAAGAAAACAACGAAGTATTAAATTGTTAAGGGAATTGGGCATAAAAGGGTAGAAATTAACAATTTTCGTTCCGGTGTGTGTATTAAGATATGAAATACATGTGTTATTAACAAATTTAATCTAGAAAAATGAGCTACTGGGGTAGTTTTTCATAACTAATGAAAAATGCCTTCAAATCTTTACAAGCTTTAGTGAATTTTAGGAACATGTATATCCAAGCATGATGTTTAATAAGTTTCAGTATTAACAAAATACTGGAATTAATTTACAAATTCCGATCATTCTGTTGTTGCATAGGAATGACAATAAAACTCCAATGGGCGCTTACAATTTTTCTATTTTATTGTCAATTGTGATCTGTGCATACCTAATGATAGGTGTTTAGAATACAATGTGTTTTAAATTTCACTTTTGGCTTTGTCACAAATGGATTTGTGTCCTGATCTGAATATTAATATTTAAGAGTAACATAATATAGATGTTTTCTTCGTCTTTAAAAAAAAAAAAAAAAAAAAATAACGATCAAAAGTGATTTCAAAATCTTAAGCAATTCTTAATGACTACAGGCAAATCATAACGAGAAAGCAATGGAATATAAGGTGATTGAACTGTGAATCATTGTTTACTACTGTTACAACAATCATTTCTTAACTTTAACATTGGAGGAGTAAATAACTCGTAGTTTCGTAAGTAATACATGAATATATACTATTGTTATTAAGATATCTACTGACATCGCTTTTCTTTATTATTAGAGAGGATAAACCATATGGATCTATCGCAATGTAACTTAAGCACAAAGAAAGTAACGTTTAAGAACAACCAAGAAAGAAATCCATTAGATATATAAATAAATCGCATTTTAATACAACAATTTATATAAATATAACAGCTAATCGGCACAGGTTACCACCCTTTTCTAGCCAGGGTGTGACTAAGCATTTTATTTAGTGGGCCCATCACAAAATAAATTCATATCGCTCATGCGGGAATCAAACTCAACTCTAGGTTTACTTAGTGCACAAAGAGCATCGTCTTAAATCACCTGTTCTAAGCTCAACCTGAGCTTGTAATAGTTTAGTATGACTACAAAATTAGAAATGATCCCTGTCGAATGGTTAAAGCAATACAGACAAACCGTAGGTTCTTATTTTTTGATGATAACCTCTGATACTGCGCCTGACAGGACTGTCTTATACGGTATTCAATAATTAAATTACTCGGGCATTTTTTTAATTGTTTTTACTTATTTCCTCTACATTATTAATCCTATTTGAAGGGATTTTATTTTTCGGCATTTTTGCATTATATGTGCATTTTGTCAAAAATTGTCATATAAAAACAGTTTTTATATAACAATATATATTCATATTAAAAGATGTAAATAGAAACTTGAAAATGAAACTTTACATAAAAAAAAATCACTGAATGTTAACAATTAAGGAATACAATTCAAATAAATAATAAAAACAATTACATAAATTTAATTTTGCATTATCGTTTCCTCTCTCAACTTAAGGATATTATTAGATATTATTTTTAATAAAGTTAAGTGTTTTGAAAATAAAATGTCGTGTCTGATAGGCCGTGTGGGAGCATGAGTCTTTAACTGTCATTCTATGTCTTGAGTCAGTCTACATTCATAAGTCAAGTGGGTGAATGTTTGTTCAATGTAACTATCGCATTTACAAGTATAAGTTTGAATCTGTATAAGTATGAGTTGGTATTTCCAGTTAGTAATTGTGTTAGGTAAAATGTGTGCATAGTGAGATATTGGTTTTTATAACTGGGATATGTAATTTTAGATGTAATCCTTTCTCTGATTGATCCCACCGCTGTTAATACTACCCGGCAGCTTATCCATCGTTTGCAAGTAGATATAAACGGTTTTCTTTCCTAAACTGGATTAACTGCGAGACTAGATTATCTCATTCTTTTTAACGCTTAATGGCCATTCTGTTATGAATTTATTTCTGCCATTCTCTTTTTAATAACAGTCTAATATGGTTACGAGGTCAGAAATAATAATTTCGAGATTCACTCCAACTTTTTAGTGCTTAAAAACCATATTCTAAACTGAATTTAATATTTTTTTTAATATATTTATTCGTTATTTGCAACAATATTAAATATTACAAGCAAATGATATGAATGATAATAACAATTAGCTTGATTATTCGCTTGAATTTGGAAGTTATCCATTGAAAAAACCAACATTGAGTTGTACTATTTGGAGTTATACTGTGCACTACACAAGAAGATCTTTGGGCCACTTACTCTTCAGACGTCGTCTTGGGTTTTCTGAAATATGGCTGATGAAAATGATTTAACTACAGGATGAATTTAATATTAACATTTTTTTTTTAAATCAATTCTATGAAAGATAATCACGAATTCTTTCATAATTTAATCTCTATGTATTTTAAGAACCATTTCTATATTATAGAGATGAAGGATAATGACTTCCAAAAAAGATCCATTGTGAGAAGACTATATTCTTCATCACTCCACTTCCGGTATCCTTCATTTTTATATTTTCTTTCTGTCATTCTGTTGGAATATCATGGATCGTAAGTCCAAAGACATATATATATATATATGTATGAGAGTATGTGTGTGTGTGTGTGTGTGTGTGTGTGTGAAAAGGGCTTCAGATCAGAGTATAATGAGTATATTAGCTTAAGCAACAAATGATTCCATGATAAATGAATTTTTCGCCTTCTGGCGGTGATTTCATTAAGATTTTCATAAATATTTGATTATTAATTGTATTTATTATATAGAATATTTTCTATTCGGTCTTGAATTTTTTCATTTCTAATAAGATATTAGAAATGAAAAAATTGAAAGTTTTGTATATGCTAAGGGAAGGAATTGATTGTATTTTGCCACCACTGAAAGAATGTATTCGTCTATGTATTTGATTATATTGCGTTTATGCTAAAGTGATAAACTGTGTTAAGTATATACTTTCCATTATTAGAAATTAATTTAACAGTGAAAATGCTTCATTTGTCATATTTATTTTTAGCTGGTGGTGAGGGTGATCAATCAGGTTAATCAGAAACACTTTTTGTAGGTCCTCACAATATATAAATTGTGAGGAGCTACAAAAAAGTATTTCTGATTAACCTGTTTTATTTATGTTTTCTAAAATATAAATAAAAAAATAAATACAAGATATTAATACTTAGTAGTTTAATTACAATGAATTTATATATTCATCATAAAGCAACCAGAATATTGGTACACTTTGTATTCATGAGGCCAATAGTCATAACAAAAATATTAAATTAAAAATAAGTGGATTGTATATCTTATTGACAACTTCAGCATTTCTTCATAACCATTTCTTCCTCGACTGATGACGTTTTTAGATGCCCCCGAAGACGATGAGAGCCTTCAGGAGGTCAATTCCCTTTCACCGCGATAACCGGAGCAAATGTTCTCCAGGCATTCCAAGAACCTCGGGCATCAGCATACTAGGAAGTATCCTATAGATCCATTGCATAGCTGAACTGCTTTGCTTAATGCTTCCAATCGTAAGGCACTCGTACGACAGTGTTATCAGCAGATCTCAGACCCAGCACTGTTTGACTTGAAGGAGACGATTCCAATCTTACGTCCTATTCCTTTTGAATAAGCCCAATAAACGTGCTGCAGTTGTGGAGGACGGTGGTAAAAGTGGAGTAAATATGCTCATATATATTGTAAGTTTTCTACAGAAGTTTTTTAGGAACCGATCAACAGGTTGGTCTTTGGTGGCGGAAAACGCAAATAAACCATTGAAAATATACTTTTAGATTTCTTTTAGCCGAATTATTCATTACGTATATTTAAAACATTTCGTTGATTAAATATGTTGAACTGACCTGCTCTATATTCTGTGGGTTTTTTTTTTTTATTATAAATATTTTTTATTGATTTCTTCCAAAAATGCTGGATGGTACGAACCAATTGATTATGATCAATAAAAAGGCTTTGTCGCCCGGCGGTTTTGGCGCTGGGTAAACTGCTTTAATCACCAGGCACTGACGATGGACCACTGACTCTGAAAGCACTTTCCATAAATTAAAACACTTGTAGAGGACAAGGCCTCTTTATTAATCCTGATCACTTATTGGGTTATGACAAGAAATTTACAAAATAATCTATAGTGTTCCTTCTGACCACTAACATATTACAAAAAGAAACATAACAATAAGATTTCCTATATAAGTAGAAGATTGCTTGTAAATGCAATTGACTATAAAAAGGTTGTCACATTGCAGCTTAGTGAACATTACAATTATTTAAAAAAATTACAAATATCAGTGACCTTACGAGCTAATAATACTAAAAAGTACAGAATTTAATTTTTTCAATATATATGTAAATAAATTTAACACTGGCCTGTGTTAAAACACCCCAAAAGTAAGGAATTGCTGATTTGAACTGATAATATTTGGAAATAACTCATTTTAAGTGAACGATAGAACATACTCCGTTACGTTTTGAAGAATGGAATGATTGAAGGCGTTATTGTTTTACCATATCACCATAATTCCAAATGTTTATTTCGGCCATGCGTTGACACTAAACATTGATCACATATCCACCTAAATTAATCATTTTTAGCAATATATGAAGTAGACATAGAAAATATGACCTACATTCTTCTTAACTCCACCACCAAGTCTGGCCGAAGAATCTCTTAGACCTCACGCTCTATAGGTGCATAAGTCCTGCTGAAAAAAATAAATAAATAATTTAAAAAAAGAAAAACCTCAACAGATCTAAATTCCAATAATTGGTATTATGGCTGTCATTATATTTCTACGGGAACCTATAGGCATTTTTTCTATCGGGTGACAGTTATCATGATATGGTAAAAATAAATTCGTAATTATTCGTAAGATACTATACATATTTAATACTTACTTATAATTAGCTAATCGTAACTTTTGTGACGTTTTAGAGATTGTTTTTTTCTTCTGTTTGTAGAACTAGATATTATTAAACAACTCTGAGGAAGGAATTAAAAGCCATTTTTATCTTCGTTCTTGTTAATCGTCAAAGCGTTATTTTATTTTTTAATAATTGCGCCAACAACTTTAATCTACAGAGCAGCGGCTACGCCATTGATCGTTTTCTGAATTGGGTTTGAAACATTTAGTTTCCTTTTACGCTGAATAGATACTTGCAAGGATTTAATTTTTCAGTATCCGTCTCTAATATATTTTTTTTTGTGTGTGGGTTCATTAATTACTCATATTTTGCATTTGTAGGTATACTTTAATCTAGCAGAATATATTAATTATATGTATAAGGTTAATATAATGATTTAGGTATAGTAACAGAATAGTTTAATGAAACCCTATTTTATAATTAATCTTGAGATAATTCTGCTATTGAAGTGAATACTGGGATTTTTGAGAAATCCCTTCAGAAGAGCACCGATTCAATTCACAATCAGTAGATTACAATAATGAGGTTCGTCTGAATTTATATATATATATATATATATATAAAATTGTAACCTCTGTCTGTACATTGATTTTTTTCGCGAAATTTCACGATAACTTTTCGTTTCACATGTCATAGACACCATATCTGCATTTTGTTTCTTTCGTGTATGTTTGTTTGTTTGTTTGTTTGTTTGTTTGTTTGTTTGTTACCTTTTCACGCATAAACGGCTGAACCGAATTTTATGAAACTTGGTATGTATATTACTACTAACCCAACTTAGACTTTAGGCTATATTAAAATTCTCTGAGACTAACAGGAGTGGGGGTTATAAGGGAGGCCTGAAATTAAAAATAGCAATATTTCGTTTCCTATTGGTTTTTCGGCAAATATGTACATAACAAAAGTTATTTATTTTATTATTTAGAGTAACTTTTGTTATATACACTTTTTTCGTATACCGAATTATAAACGAGATATACGCTAAAATCTATAGCGGGAATGAACAATTTTATTTGGGACAAAAGACCCAACCGAAATAAATAAAACTCGGTATGTGAATTAGTACTAACGCCTTCCTTATAATAAGCCATACAAACATTTCTAGGGACGGGCGGGAGTGGGGGTTATAAGGGAGGCCTGGAACATAACAAAAGTTGTTTATTTTGCTATTTAGAGAAACTTTTATTATATACACTATCGTCATATAATGAAGTATAAACGAGATATACACTTAAAACTAGGACGGGAGCCAACAATTTTGTTGGGCACTAACGATTGAACCGAACTTAAAAAAAAAACTCGGTATGTGAATTATCATTAATTCTTCCAAGATTATAAGCTATATTAAAATTTTTAGGTTCAAACAGGAGTGGGGGGTTGTAGAGGTGGCCTAAAAAGAAAAATAGCGATATTTCGTTTCGCATTGATTTTTCGATAAATATGCACATAACAAAAGTTGTTTATTTTGAGTAACATTTGTTGTATTCACTTTTTTTGTAAAATGATGTAAACACGGGATATACGCTAAAACTATAGCCGGAGTAATTCATTTTATTAGTGCTTTTTAAGCGTTTTTAATGAATGCATATTATGAAAAATGATTTTGTGTTAAAGTCACATTTGATAACTCTAAATATGATTCGGATTAGTGAGGTTATATATCTCCGTCGCCTCCTTCTCATTTATTTATTTTTCCTAGAGAATGAAATTGTTATTTATTTCCAATAGAAATGTATACTATAAGAGCATATCCCTTATTTAATTTGTATAATGCATTATTTAAATAAAGTCATGCTGAATTGGCACAAGGAGCGATAGCGGAAGTTGTAGGGAAGCAAGCTCTTTGGTTCTAAGTAACAAAAGTTGTTTATTTCTTTATTTAGAGTAACTTTTGTTGTATTCACTTTTTTTTGTAAAATAGCGGAAGTTATGGGGATCAAACTCTTTGGTTCTGCTAATATATATCTTATTTCCGATATTTTGATGTTATTGAAACACATATGTACCATCATAACAATTAGACGTTAATGGTAAGGCCATTATGAAAAAAGACAATATCCAGTTAAACTTAATATGATTTAAAGTATTACTTATTTTGCTGGGAGGGCTACAATCTCTTCTCCTCACCCATCTCTTTGAATATAAATGAAATTATTTTTAGGGTAATACTATTATTTAATTCCGTCAGGTAGATAAATTATTAAAATAATAATCTGATACAATAATTTAAGAAAAACATGGTGTTTAGCCCTCGTGCTGGACCGGAAGATGACAGGAGCCTAAACAGTTAATTGAGTTATCTTATTACCAGTGAAATGCTGCCATTCCTGGAAGTGATTTCCACTGAGCTCTGCTATTACGCTATTACGAATATAATCTAATGTACAAAACTATGCTTAAACTACATGTGCTCGGATTGGTTTTTAACAGGAAATAAGTTTCATTATATATTTAATTTTAATAAATGCAATCCATGATTATTATTTTAAGTATTCAAAAAGGAGACTTAAGAAGTGGAAAGGGATAGATTAGGAACACATTTTTATTTATTTTTCATCAGTTAAATTTCTCATTTATAAGTCGCCTGCTGACCCTCACGGGAAAACAATACGCCCAGACGGGAAGTGTAGTTGTAAACATTGAAGCCTTGCCCAAAAAAATACTATCATCAGTCAGCTCACAGCAACGACGGGTATAGACCCTAAACACTGGTATGGGACGGGGAAATGTCAAAATACTGTGCAAACTAAAGGCTTACCAAAAAAAATACCACGTCATTCAGCCTCAAAGGAATTCCCGGGCGAAGCGGGGTACCTGAGCTAGTATATATATATATATATATATATCTATATATATATATATATATATATATATATATATATATATATCAAATTTTGAATGGACCTCATTTTCGTCATCTCCTAGGTAGGCTCGATGGACATTTGAAGACATTATTCGAAAATCGTGTCATGAGTACATCCTCAACCTTACAATCTCAAGGGAAATCTGCTGTATCAATTGGAAGGACTGACGTTTACTTTAACCCGGGCCATCATCATCAGCATAGTACGTCTGGCGTTCTGTTGAACTGCGTCATGTGAAATCATCAAGATTTGTCATTATTCCTATTCTATTCCTTGCAAGGGCTTTTTGTCACAGGAACTGATAAATACTGACATGGGTCTGGTCGAAAACCTCTATCATGAGATGGCTGTATCCACTACATTCGGGAAAGCAATGCTGTGTTACCTGTTGTTTAGATCTTACTTTTAGTCCCTGGTTGCCTAAATATTTTTTTTTTTTAAAATACTGTTCCAGAGAGGCAAATATCAATTTAGGGGCAGGAAATATATGTTGACTATTTTATATTCCCCTTAAGTGGGTTTTATTATAAGAAAAATATTTGTTGTCTCACAAATGGCTTTCTTGACTGCAATGACATCAAATAACAAAAAAGTTTTCAGGAGACCAATAATATAAATTTATGTTAATATGATGATAGTTAAGTATTTTTAATTATTATAATTCTGTGAGTTATATAACGCCATAATTCAGGGATATCAATTGCACGGATAATTCCTTTTAGCACCGTGCATTCTGCATGAGGGGTGAGAGAGAGGTTTTACGTGATAAGCCGCCAAATCTTCCAGGAGGATGGCCACCGAATCGATAAGAGGAACTACTCTGGAACGAGAATCCCAGGGCCTCTCGTCCTACCTGCCGTAAATATGTGACAGGTATTTAATCATTATGGCAGGCAGGTACCTTGTCATCACACTCCAAGTCAACGATGCCTCACTGCGTCATATTGGCAGATTTCTTTAAAACTTGTATAATGAAGAATTTATTGTGATTATTACCATAACAACTTTATTATTTAAAAAAAATAAAATAAAAAAAATTAGCCTAGACAGAAACTAGCGTTCCCAAAGGCCATCAAAGAAATGAATAATCAATAAACAGATCAACCGCTTGTGCTTTGGAGTCATAAGTCTTCTCAAATAATTCGGCTCACTCATTAAAGAAATATATATATATATATATATATATATATATATATATATATAGATATATGATTTTTACTTAGAAATAGAGAATATGAGATAAGAGCACCAGTGTCATCCTGCGTGTAGAAAATTTGCTTAGTTTAGGCAACCACTGCGTTACGGACGTTTAAAAATATCCGTTGGGTCACAAAGGATTATTCTTTCCTCATTATTACTAATGGAAGGACTCATTTGTATGAATATGTCTACCCACCCACTTCCCTTCTTATAAACATCGGATGTTTACTTAGAAATAGAGAATATATGTATGTTCTGAAACATGTAGGACAGTATCAATAAATTTTGCGCTGAAACAAAATGTTTCTTATTGGTGACCCTTGCCATGAAACTATGAAGAACCTATAAAAATATTGGGTCCAGAATAAGAAGATTAGCCACTTTAGATGAGATCATCAATGTATCATCCAGCCCGTAAGACATCTGCTTATGTTTATGGAACTCCAGCGTAAAGGACGTTTTAGTAATATATTCGGATTGATGTTTTGTCGAAAAAAATTAAACAATATCACTCGGGATTTGGTCCGGCTGGTGAGTGCCCATCATTAACGGAAGGATAAGAAGGTCAAACCACTTCCACTCTTAACAATTCTTTATTAAGAACAGACTACTTCTGGGGCGAACCGCCCCATCGTCAGGTCTCTAGGGCTGGTCCCTATTGAGCCGACATCTTCAGCGAGACCTTCCGCCCCGAAAGTACTCTTTTCTTAATAAACGAAGTGTTACGAGTAGATGTGTTATGACCTTCTTATCCTTCCGATGAAAACAATAACAGTTTGTATACTTCAAATGAAAAATTCTTATTTGTAAAATCTGAAAAAACCTTTGGATTTTAAATCGACTGAGATGGAACCATAGTTTTTCTCCCGAAATGCTTTACTTTAGAGTAACCAATTGAGAAGGCCCAATAAAAAGTCCTTGTCCTCTATTGGTGTTTTTATGCAAAATGCACTTTCAGAGTCAGCGCTCCATCGTCAGTGCCTGCCGACAAATTTAAACCTGAAAGTGTAGCCTGGACTAAAGCAGCAGAGCGACCTAATTTCATTCACAAAAAAATCGAAGCCCGTTATCATAGATATTTTCCATAAGTATAAGTTACACACGAAAATAACCGGGTTCTTTTTATCAAGGTGTATAATTTCTTTAATTGTCCGATAGAGAAGCAAAACGACATGGGAATTTAGTAGCAGTTAATGAATGCTGTAATGAGTTTCTTGGTTTCAATCATTAGGACTTCCTCTGGGGCACATTCAGCAATGTCGTCTAGCGAGGTCGCGTCCTATTGTTGTTCTCTAATGGCTCCGTTTCCCAGTTCATCCTCGCATTTGTTTCTCACTGACGGATCTAAACGTTATCAATCAAATCACTAGGGTTGGAAACCACTTCTACGCATTAATAACATAAGGAAACATTTTATAACTATTGATTGAGTACGACTATAGTTTCATAATTTTATACATCATTGTATGGGGTCCCATGCAAGGTTTTTAGTGACCACCTCGGCAAGTGTCAAACATATTATGGGAATGTACGTACACAAATGTTTATTTATTTTATACCGTAATAAAAGGGAATTTGTTGTGATCTTTTTTTATAATATCATAATTCCACACTATGAACCTCCTCTGTGACCAAAAAGTCACTAAGGGACTGCATTGATTTCACACAGAGGATGCTTTCTGGTTGGCTTCTTTGGAATTTATTCAAGTCGTGGGTTACGACTTAGATATTTATAGCAAACGTAAGGAATGCATTTAATGAGTTCGTCACTTAATAAATTCCTAACGAGCATGCGAGAATCGAACTCACGGCTCTAGGTTTGCCAAGGGATTTTAAGATCAACGGCTTAACTCACATGGCTACCCTCAGCCTCCTCCATTTTTTAGCCGAGTTCTGTTAAGGTAAATCAGCTATTGAGGTCGTACTCATGAAGCGATTTTCGAAAAAATTTTCTTCCAAATGTCCATTGTTCCGACCCAGGAGATGGCGAAAATGAGGTCGGTACAAAATTATTTATTATTTATTATTTATGTTAATGGCCGAAATCAGGCCAGTGGGAGGGGCGGGGAGGTTTAGAAGGGGTTTTTCGAAAATTCGAAATATCTCTGTTACTATACGTCGGATCGAAAACTTGTATAAAACAAATCTTATTGCAAATTAAATGTACTATAAACATTGTTATGGGCGTGTTTTCAATATCTTGATTACTAACCGAGAAATTATCATTTTTTAGTTTTCGGCCAAAGTAAACCCCCACTCCTACTTCTGCCATATTAACAATAAGCTGTTATGTCATGATCCACTTTATTCTAAGCTTAAATACTGAATATTGCTTTCGTTGAACTTTTACTGTTCATGAGTTCATGAGGTTCATGGAAATAGGGAGCGTGATGACGTCATAAATTGCCAATGCCGTTACTGTGAGTTGGATGGATTACTGTTTAGGGAGTCTTGTTAAGCTATTGATGCCCCATAATTGTTGTACTATACATTGTCTCTTAACTCAGTAATTAGGCGATTTATAGTAACTTTCTTATTCATTAGTGTGTCATGCCGTCACGTGGGAAATTTGCTTAGTTTACGCAGCCCCTGCGTGACGGACTTTTAACGCTTACGAATAAATGAGAAACACTTCCATGCCGTCAAATTTCCAGTTTTCAAAAAAAAATAAGCGGGTTGATTGATGTAACAAGTACACTTCTAAAGAACAAAAAAAATGTAACCCCCCTCCCCTCCCAGCGCTCTTCCTTTCTGCTACAAGTTTGTTATTTAATCTTGGAAAGAAACTTGTCCTTTTATTTGATGTACAAAGAAATGGGACCTCGGAAGTTTCTTTGATTACTTGCCGCTCAATGTATTTATAAATGCGGTTAGGTCAACGATCAATATTTTCAATTGTTACTTTTCATTCTACTAGTTTGACGTTATCAGCATTCTTGGCAAAACATTTGTTTGTAATAATGAACCACCTCATGCGATAAAGAAAAACACTTTGACAGTTTCAATGAATACCGACGAAAGTTAGGCAAGACGTCTTTCTAGTTGTTCGCCACTCATGTAGCGGTTGCCACATAATGAATCATTTATAATAATGTTTAAAGCAATGAAAGTTTCACTCGCAAGAGGGCAACACTATTAATGACCTATTTTGCTAATAACATGTATCCCGGGCTGCTAATCAGAACACTTTATGAGAAAACTTATTAGCACAATCTTTCCTAACAAGGTTTCACAATATATTGCATGATTTCCTATAAAGAGAAGGATGTCATACATTATTTAATATTTCGTTTCGTTAGTCTTAAATATGAAAGCGTTAAGACTATTGTTTAACCTTTCGTAAAATAAAATAAACGTTCTTCAACTAAGAATAGTGATTTTTAATTAGATCAGGTTATAAGGCCGGATGCGAAGGTCATATACATTAAGTAATATGAATCATAGTTACTCCGTTCTCATCTGGAGAATTGTCGCTACTTCGAGACTCTAAAGGAATCCATTTTATTACACTAATTATTCCGTTCATAATAATAATTATGAATTATAATTGAAATTTTAACAATTTATTTGGATAATAAAGTATATTACAAAGATAACTTAATGATTATTAAGGAGCTTTTTAAAAAAAATGATATAGAGTTCATTCATATCAGGAATTTCATTAAAGAATTGCTAAAGATGCCATTTACATTAGATAACTCATAAATTCTCCTCAAATCGTAGAAAATGAGCAGTTTAAAAGGATCTCTTGAATTTGAACATTTGACCACAATAAAGTTAGAATATTTTCCCTCAGAAGTATAATTTATTTCACGAATGTCTTTTGACCTATAAGGTAAGAAAATAAAACTATTTCTTCAGATAGCCATTTACTTAATCACCTCAGATACACCTCACTAAGTTGATTTAAAAACGTACTAAAAGGTTTTTAGTCAATTGTAGCTTTAAATACAACTGTATTATATAATATATTTCATACAGTATTAGTTTTTAGCTTTTAGAGAAATGGCCTCAAGAAAGAGTGGAAACACTGGAAATGGATAAAATAAATGACTATCAGAAGAAATAGTTTTATTTTCTGACATTACGGCTCAAAAAGCATTCTTAAATAATAAATAGCCTCTATATAAATCTACTGAATTTAATTCATTTATTAAAAAAATTATTCTAAAAAATCATTATAGAGACATTGAAACCATGCATAATTATATGATGTAGTATTTACAGACTACACCTGGTAATTGATTTAGGTTTTTCCCTGATTTTCAGGGTACTGAATAGGGGAATAAGAGGCCCACGAGGACATGCAGTGGCTTCCCATTGCCTTCTGCGTCAGATCATAGATCAATAAAGGCATTTCGAGGAAAATCCCATTCACACCAGTAAAAAGTCCGTCACGCAGGGGCTGCGTAAACTAAGCAGATTTCCCACGTGAAGTTATACAATAAAGAAATTTCAGAATAGAGAGTCCAACAGTTACGGAACGGCCCGAACTAGCTCTTGACGGAAACTCGCGACTAGATCCGAAGTTAGCCGATCTCATCTCAGAAGCTGAAAACAGAAAAATGCAAATATCTCAGTTAATATTCAAGATACATAATAAATGTATATAACATTATTTATAGTAAATTTAATTTGCAATAAGATTGGTTCAATATAATTTTTCAATCCGACGTATAGTAATGGAGATATTTTGAATTTTCGAAAATCCTCCCCTCTAAACCCCCCCCCACTGGTCCAATTTCAGCCATTAACAAAACTAATATTTATTTTTGCATAAAACGTTTAAATATCGAGTTTGGTACCGATCAAACGAAAATTGCGACCGCTAGAGCGTTAACAGACAAATATATATTGGGTTGTAACACATGAATTTTTTAAACCCTAATCTTTATAAAGGATTAAAACGTTTTTTGTTGATTCCAAGCAAAATATTTACCATCTATAATAAACATTTGTTAATCCTCTGTTTTTGTCCCAAGTAGGCTTACATATTTTAGATTAATATCAATCGGGAACATTACTTCCGGATAATTTTCTTTTACGAGTATAAACTTGGTCATTTCGCGGTCCAGTCAGCAAGGAATATTAATCATGCGTTTGACGAAGGAAATGCATTTTCTGAATTTCTTTCAAAACGTGACACAAACATTTTCAAAAGTGGGATAGAAAACTTGGTAAGTCGTTGGGCAGAAATGTATTGAAAATGATGGTAAATACTTTGAATGAATAATATTTCAGATTCGATCTCAATTTTTCATTTTTTTCCTGATTCAACAAACGGTCATTTCATATGTTACAACCCAATATATATATATATATATATATATATATATATATATATATATATGTTATAACCCAATATATATATATATATATATATATATATAAATTTGAACGGACCTCATTTTCGTCATCTCCTGGGTAGGATCGATGGACATTTGAAGAAATGAAATTTTTCGAAACTCGCGTCATGAGTACGACCTCAATAGCTGATTTGCCTTAAGGAAAATCTGCAAAAAGGCATGAATGGAGAAAATTATCTTCAAGGCGAGAGTTGTTAGATAGTCATCCCTCCGCAACCTGTAGTCAGCATAAATTGACTAATGACAGACTATTAGCCAGACATAGTTAGATATTAAAAAAAATTTTACAAACACACCAACGCTCGCGCGCGGGTGTCTGTGTGTGTGTGAGAGAGAGAGAGAGAGAGAGAGAGAGAGAGAGAGAGATCATCAGTACGCTCATTAGTTGCAACCATTGTTTCCCTTCGGAAGCTGCTGTGTTCATATTACTGTACTTTCCGAAAGTATGTTTCCTCTGAAAAATTAAATTAAAGATACACTCCACAATGTTCAATGGTCTCTCTTACCTACTAATATATTTGTGAAGGAAATGCTGCCGCAAGAAGTAGTTCTTAACAACCAAAACTTTTTTTATATGTACATACGTGTTCATCAGAAACAGATGATGGACATATTTCAGAACATGGTTGAATTCTAGTTATTTGTACTTCTGACAGTTCTCCAAATCGGATGTAATGATCTGATATAACGTTTCAATCTTTCCACCTTCGGGTTCTCATTTCACACTCATGTTGTCTCTTCAACGAACGGCATCAAAAGTTTTTCCGTATCTATAAATACAACTATCGTCACTCCTGGTTTCCTTGTTTCTTTTCCGGATCAAAACCCGAACTGGTCTTATTCGATGAAGCGTTCAATTTTATTTTTTCGGCAATTCAATCTATATTTTTAATGTATTAGGAGTTTGAAGAATGAACGGTTATGAATATCCGATATAAATTTTCATATTTTCGTCAATAATAGAACCCCACGGAACGGACCATGGTAAAAATCCAATAGAGATTGCTCATGAATTCAAGAAACTGAATTTAAGTTTTAATTTATTCCTTTATCCGAGATTGGTAAGAAAAACAATATTGCTCTTAATGTTAGCAGTAACACTCAAAAAAAATAACGTTAATGAAAAATAAATGTACTCTGAGCAACAAGTAATATTGAAAACAAAAAAAAACAGACGAAATTCAACAATTATTAAAAAAATTAATTTACTCTTTAATTACTTTTAAGGGTAAAATTAATATCCTCGCTAAAGTTGAGATAGTGAAACCATAGAATTCGTATATTAAAACTTTATTTTTAGTACTTATCCATTGGAAGACTTGATTTATCTTAGTTAGCCAAAGAAGTTGGCTCGGAATTTGGTCTAACCTAAATCTTCAAAGATAAATGACATTTTTTTGTTGAAACTCCTATTCTTTCATGAAGATTTCAAAACTATAATTTATTTTACCTACTTACTTTTAGCTTTTGGTTAGACTTTAAGTTTACATAAAACAAATAAATTTATGACTGACCTAAAAAAAAAAGATCTGTGTAATTTCGTTTACTCATTTATACAAATAAATCATTTAAGAACGATTACATGTATTTTTATTATGTGTTATCACTAATATTCAGTTTAATAATTTTCCAAAATTTCACAGAGTACAAGAAGATTTGAAAAAATGAAATATATTAAAACTTGAGATACTTTAATCATTTAAATGTTACATATTCAACGAAAGTTGGAGCATCTGGCTTTTTTAATTACTTTAAAGTCGTTAAATTAATTTAATTTACTAGGATCTGTTTTCTGTCTTTATTTCCTCTAATTTTTTACTACAAACAAAATTCGCTAACTAGGTATCTGTTTGCGTGACCGACTTTTGATGTTTTCAAAACTTTCAGTTCTTTTTCAAGCACTATTGCTCAAAACGGAATGGGTTTTAACTTGGTCCAATTAAATATTTCGTTTAGTATTTTTTTCTAAATAACTGAAAATCGAGTTATCGATTAATTTTGAGTAGTGATTGCATGATAATTTGGATTCTAAGTTGTGTTCTGAATTGTAGAAAGAGCTCAGACGTATATTGAGTTGTCAGTCAGTGGTTTCAGTAGCATTTATTATCTTTATGAATACTAATCTTGTGATTAAAAGTATTCAAACAGTAAAATAAATAATTTAAACGAAAGGGTCCTCAGATGTAAAATCTAAGCCGTGAATGGGCCATGTTGAATGGAGAACTACTCCGGCCACTTACAACTATCCCATTAAGACCTATTATACAATTTTGGATGGCTGGGCCACACCCAACTGTTGCCTATCTCTAAGACTTCCGCCAGTAGCATAGCGAACTAACTACATCATTTCTCCACCTCTAGCGTTCGGGTATTCCTTTACACCCATAGAACTTTCTTTTAATGAACTCAGCTTAACTTTTAATGAACAAGTTTCTATGCTTTGTTTAAAAAAATAGAAAAAAAAAATTAATATCATCCTAAAGCCTTTGAAGATAAAAATTAAAAAACACCGTCAGTTAGGGGCTGCGTTAACTAAGCAGATTTCCCATGTGCGTCAAATATTTGCATTTATCTCAAAACGTAAAAGTTCTATGAGAGCAATATTTGGATTTGGGCTTCAAATAAAGTGCATCATAATATAACAGCTTATTATCAAATAAGACATGAGTAAGAGTGTGGGGGTTTACTGAAGGCCGAAATTTAAAAAAAATGCAAATAACTCGGTAAATAATCATAATAGTGCAGAAAAATACATGACAACATTAATAGAACATTACATTTGCAATAAGATTCGAAGAGCAATAGAGATATTTCGAATTTTCGGAATTCCTCACTCTAAACCTTCCCCTTCCTCCTGACCGATTTCAGCCATTAACAAACTTGATCTTGTTAATCGAAGTATCGATGAAACAAAAATCACAACCACTAGAGCGCTAACAGACAAATCTAAATCTCTCTCTCTCTCTCTCTCTCTCTCTCTCTCTCTCTCTCTCTCACCCTCTCCCTCTCTCTCTCTCTCTCTCTCTCTCTCTCTCTCTCTATATATATATATATATATATATATATATATATATATATATACAGATGTTGAACGTACCTCATTTTCATCATCTCCTAGGTAGGATCCTTGGGCATTTTAGGACATTATTCAAAAGTCGCGTTATGAGTACAAACGACAATTCCTCTTAAAGTAAATGTTCTAAAGGCAACCAGGAAAGGAGAGGAAGCCAGACTGGCATTAATACGAAGACATAAAGGAGAAGACAGAAAGGGGAATACGAGGACATAATTAGAACGGGCGTAGGATTAGGAGAGAATATGAATGGGGTTGTAGTTGAGATCATTAAGCTTCCCGCCTAACCACTGAAAGTTCAGACTAATTTAATTTCATAATTACGTGAGTTTTCATCCAAAACACCTCCTTCTTCGACCTTTCTACCTAATTTTTCCATCATTTATTTCTCGGGATTTCGCTTTCGTTTTCGTTTTTCTTTGCCACTTGAAGATGTTAGAATGAGTAAAGAACATCCATGTGTATGACATGATACCATGTATGAATTCTATGCAGAGTAAAAATGCCAATCTTTCGTTTTCATATATAATCCTTGTCCCCATAAGAATTATTATACATGATGCGTAGTACATCAATTCTCATGAAAATCACGTTGCAAAGCCATAGAATTAACCTTTAACCCAATATATTAATCTTATACCTGAAGGAAACATTTATACATGTATGTTGTTATTCAATTATTATTTAAGCTGCAATTCATCAATATAAGGCCATAGACTTGTTCACCTTTCTTCTGCCATAATAGTAAATTATAGCTTTCCTTTAAACTAAAATCCCTTGAAAAATTAACTTTCAATTCTTCAAATTTATTTATATAGAAATATATATATAAATATATATATATATATATGTATTTGCCTGTGGACGCTGTATTCAATTTCAGTCTTTTTAGCAGATTTCCCTAAAGGGTAATCAACTATTGAGGTCGTACTCATGACGCAAATTACGAAATTTTACTTCAAATGTTCATCGATCCTACCTACTTAGTAGAGGACGAAAATGAAATTTTTACGTTAAAAACTGTATATATATATATATATGTGTGTGTGTGTGTTTGTGTGTCTGTTACCGCTCTAGTGGTCCCAATTATTCTTTAATCGTTACTAAACTCGATATTTAGTCGCTTTATGTAAAATGAAAGATCAAATTCGTTAACGGATGAAATCGGAACAGGGGAAGAGGGGGGGGGTTAGAGGGGAGAATTTGAAAATTCGAAATATTTCCGTTTCTATAATGTATAAAATCAATATTATAGCAAATTAAATGCACTATAAATATTGTTATATACATTTATTCTCTATCTTGAATATTAACCGAGATATTTGCATTTTTCAGTTTTCAGCCTTCAGCAAACCCCCACTTCTACTCATGTTACATAAAAAATACTCGGTTATGTAATAAACCACATCATTCGAAGCTTAAATACCAAATATTGTTTTCAAGAGACATTTATTATGAGATATACATGCAAATATGTCCTGGTGCCCCCCCCCCTTCTTACGTTTTTTGACTACTTAAATATGATTGATTGAGATAAAAATTATTCTGATTCATTATAAATTGCAGTACTAGATATAGTAAATAGTTTTCAATCAGATTAATAGATATATTACAGTAATTGTTTTTCTTTCCGGTAAGAAGATAGCAGAACTGTTTGTTTACGTATCAGATGCTTTCCGTCGGGAGGTTTCTTATTATAGTCTGTATTTATTCACTTAATATTCACGGTGGTATTGTGTTACCAGTATTTAGATTTATCTATTGTTAAACTTCACGCGGGAAATCTGCTTAGTTTACGGAGCTCCTGCGTGACGGACTTTTTTTAAAATTTCCACTGTTACTCATTTGATTTGCTATTTAAGCTATCACATTATATCTCTTATCCTGCTTGGGTTCTAAGTGTCTTATTGATAGGGCTCCTGCTAAGAGAGGATGAGGTAATCTGAGCTGGTATCCCAATAAGATAACGTCTCCTTTGTGGCAATCCTGCTCAAAGGAAACCTGCTTCTCGGGATTTATACTATGTTCACAATATTATTTAGATATACATGTATATAAAATTTAAATGGTTGATCTTCAGAGTTACAGATATAATTATTAATATTTGGTTAGAATTTTCCGATTTTAAATTACCATAACCAGCTCCGCGAACTTGTTGCAAACTTATTTTAAGGGCCTCCAAGAGAAAACCCACTCACTTTAATATTCAAATTCATTTTTCTTGACTTAGGAATTCTGAACGACATTGACCAATATTCGTCCCTCTGCCCATTCAAGTCAAGGAAAACTCGTCTTTGGCTTTCAAACTAACCCAATTAAAACTGAAAATTGATTAACTGCGGAAAGCGTCCTGGACCGGAATCCCCCCCCCCCCGAAAGCGGACCCTGGTCTCCTAGCTCTGTTATATTTCGCTCTCATTCGTGAGCAAGTGACAATATAGAAGGCATAGCTTCCTAACCTCTCTTGAACAAGGATTGTGCACAAAGTTTATATATTGTTCTACTGTTTTCGTTTTTCACCCCAGATATTTACAGGTAAGCCTTTCAACCGATATATATTCTTAAATGGCAAGGTTCAGCTTAAAATTGCTCCGTTTAGGCGGTTGGTTCCAATTATATTGTAATTACTAATATTTGGCAACAGTCCAAATCTGAGCCATGTTTAATGTTCTATTTGTATCGGTACACATTGACACTTCATGATGCTATATCATTCGCCTATAACGATTCTGACTTGAATGACATCAAACGTTACATCCCTTTTCCTAAACGTTAATAACCCTTTTTGTGACCATATTTCTGTTAAAGGTGTACGCACACTATGTTTTCTCAAAATTCTATTTTAAATTATAAAGGAATAATGAGGAGTTAGGTAGGAAAAAGGCAAGTTTACTATCCCAAAAATCATTCTTATGAGCTCGTCCAACATGAAGTACGCTTCACCTGGAAATGGAGCAAAAACCAAAATTCGTAGAACTCTAGTTTCGTCTAACGATCTTGAGGAAGAGCAGGTTCACTTATGCCTTCCAATAGAAGCTTGTTTTTTTTTTCTGATAACTCGTAACTTGTGATGAGATGAATAAGCACTTGTAGATTGTTCTGGAACAAAAAAATAAGTACATGTCAACAATGTTTGTCACCAACTGATTAGTTGTGTTACCACCAAAACCTAGTTTTACCTGATTTCCCTTAAGGGAAATCTGCTATTGAGGTCGTAATCATGACGCTATTTTCGAAAAATTAGACCAAATGTCCATCGATCCTACCTAGGAGATGACGAAAATGAGGTCCGTTCAAAATTATGTATATATATATATATATATATATATATATATATATATATATATATATATATATATATATATAGTTGTCTGTTAACACTCTAGCGGTCGCAATTTTTGTTTAGTCGTCACCAAACTCGGTATTTAATCGTTTTATGTAAGTAAGATCAAGTTCGTTAACGACTGAAATCACACCAGCGAGAGGGGGGGTTTAGAGGGTGAATTTTCGAAAATTCGAAATATCTCCATTACTATACGTCGATCAAAAAATTGTATGGAATCAATCTTATTGCAAATTAAATTTACTTGAATATTAACCGTGATATTTGCATTTTTATTAAGTGTAACGGGACCAGCTATGGCCCCCGCCGAAAGCTGGTTCGGCCGTTTCCGTACGGATCGTCACTCCTATGGAGATTTCTCTATTGTAAAACTTCACGTGGGAAATCTGCTTAGTGACGGACCTTTTTAGATATGGCCTAACGCCTTTCCCCCAATGTTTCTAGCCAAGGTTTACTTGATACAACTGAGGCTAATTAAGGTGAACTATTTATCTTCAGCCATGTTAGGACTGTATGTCGTAATTGAACAACTGTTTTAACAAATAGAAGGTCCTTAACTTGGAACCAGTTGTTGGTTAGATTCCCACCTGGGCGTAACGGTCTTTTATTACATTGAAATTATTATATTATACTTATAATTATCACTGGACTGAGGCTCCTCTTATTAAATTATTATTTTTTAATTACATTTACAAAGAAACAAATTTTAAATATAATTCTCAAAGGAGATAATTGGCCAGAACCATATATATTATTTAATTAAATTAATAATGATCTCACAAAGTATATCAAAATTATTGTTATGTACCTAGCAAAAATACATTGGAATTTAACGTTGATTATGAAGAATGAGAGTTATTATTATATATACTTCGCCTTTCATAGGCTCGCAAATTAGAGGACAGCGAAACCGTAACATTGAATGAGTTTACCGTTATTATAATTTATTTTTTATTTTATTTATTTTATGTTAGTTTTGTATTTACTTAGTTTATGTCACAATTTTATGCATTTTGTTTTTTTATTTTCATTATATTTATTTTATGATAATAATTAATTATATTTGTTAATATAGTAAAATCGCAATTGACAGTGCAAAATGTATTTAAGAATAAGACTTTTCATAGGGTTCCTATGAGGAGAAAGGAAAAAAAAGGAACATATGGCAATCTTATTTTAAATCAATGAAAATGAAGTTTAAGAAAATTATTTTCATAGCACTAATTTTTGATTATATTTTCTGAACGTAAGGAAGAAGAAGATATTCTGAAAGAAAAAAATCCTTAACATTATAAAGCAAATATTACTTTTTTGGGGCATAATGTCTTATATACATAATTTTGTTTTTTTTTTAAATCAAATTTTTCAATTTTTTTTCGTTTTTGATCCTGTTTTGGGCCACCTTTGAACCTTTTTACTAAGAACAATCCTACTCTCCACTTAACCAACTTATCTATTTAAACCATTAGTTACATTAAAACATATTATTCTGTTTTAACATGGTAGCTGCAATTTATTCCTTAGCCGTCTCTACGGCCTTCATCAGTGGACTAGTGAGAGAGAACTAATTAAGTCCCTTGGGTGTAAGGTACAAAGAATCAAGTTTAAATGAGTTGTTAGATGTGCAATGGTCTTCAAGGGGAGTCCAGCCACAGGAAATTAAAACGATGTGGAATGAGCTCCTCCTCTTTTTGTCTCGGAATTTTATACATTCCATTTATTACGATTATAAAAAAAGTAATAAAGTATATTAGTATATCCGCTCATTTGCTCAAACTATGACAACTAAATAATGTATTTTTCATGATATTAATTTGAATTTCCAACAATACACTGAAACTACTTAACCTACTACTTCGAAAACGCAAAATTTTGAAGAAGTATGGTTGTGTATCCAGGAAAACTTCATCTCATAAAGCTATTGTACCAAAACATTTAACGTGTGCCTGCACGCATACATTGAAGTGAACAAGAACTCATATATTTGAATATGAGATCTATGATCAATCTTAATTTTATTAGAAAATTCTATCAACTTGATAAATGTCCTTATAGTAAGAAACGGATTATGTTTTTTTTTTGGTTTTTTTGGGCCTTGGAATAAAATCTTCGGTTTATTCTCGTATTCTTCGTAGTCTTTATTAGTTTTTACAAATGATGTCGTTATTCTAGACAGTGAAGGAGACTTTATGAAGTTATCAATAACCTATAATGATTCTGACTTCAACCATAACGTTCCTATCTCAGCGTTTATTGGTTCAAATAACCTTCTTTATTGCTATACTTCTCTGAAAATTGATTTGAAGTACAAACCATTTTGGTTCTATTTCAGCGTATTTCCCTTATGGGAATTCTATTCAGGACAAAAAAGAGACACAACACTACTCATCTCACTTTAACAATAAGGTAATACATCGCAAATCGTTTTATTACGTTAAAAATAATAATTTCTTTTCATTGAACCTTCACTATGTGTTATATATGGATAAATGTCCGATGGGACTTATCAATGAATATTTAACGCTTTGGAGCCCACAATTTTTACTTGATCAATACCATTCTGAATATTTAACCAGCTGATTTAAAATTAAAGGAGTCGGAGATAAGGCGTGGGGGGGGATAGAGAGGGAAAGACTAAAATATATTGACTTATATATGTCCGTAACTTAAAAATTGAATGAATTATTTGTATTTTCTTTTTCAGCTTTCGACTTACCCTACGGCTAATCAATACGTTTACGTTTCCCCTATGAGAAGTCAGCTATGGAGGTTGTACTCATGACGCGAATTTTAAAACATTTTCACAAATGTCCATCAATCCTACCCAGGAGCTGACGAAAATGAGATCCGTTAAAAATTATATATGTATATGGTGTTGTTATTCTTTTTGGATTTTTGGTCAATGTTGATGAAAAAATCTTAGTTTATGTCGATAGTTCGAGAATCTATATTATCTCTTCTTCAGGGCTATAAGATTAGAGGTTATTAAACTAGAGTGTAACAGGTGGTGTTTAATAACAATGTGAAATATATAAAGTAGTAACTGTAATTTCACAGCCCTGCAGAAGAGAAAATAACGACTCTCGAAATATCGGCATAAACTAAGATTTCTTCATCAACATTGACCAAAACTCCAAAAAGAATAACACCACCACATATAAATATATCCTGGTCGAAAACATCAACACAATTATATATATATATATATATATATATATATATATATATATATATATAAGTCGCACTTTTTGTTTAATCGTTACCAAACTCAATATATAAGCTTTTTTATCCAAAAAGAAAGATCTAGTTCGTTAAAGACTGAAATAGGACTGTGGGGTATAAAGGGGGGGGGGAGGATTTCGAAATATCTTTCTTATTATGCGTCAGATTGATATGGTATATATATAACGATTATTATTGCAAATTTAATATTCTATAAATATTGTTATAAAATATTTTCTCTTTCATGAATATTAACCGAGATATTTGGATATTTTAGTTTTCATCCTTCAGTAAACCCCGACTCCTACTCATTTCATATTAACAATTAGCTGTTACATCGTGTTCCACATTACTCTAGGCTTAAATAACAAATATTGTTTTCAAGAGACCTTTGTTATGCGAGATGCATGTCGTCATCAATTCCGATTTTACGTTCTTGTTTCGAAGATGTTTACTTGATCCCCCACACTCACTTTAACTGTTTCAGTCAACACTAAAGATGATATTTGTTATTGGTTATAGGGGGAGACTCAAAAATTCAATATATTGTCGAAATTATGAGTCGGATCGTAAAATATTATAGGACCAATCTTGTTAATTAGGCTCTACAATTTTTGTGCTATTTATTTTTTCGTAACTGGAGTATTCAGTGAGTTATTGGGGCTGTTTCGTTTTCGGCCTTCAGTGAACCCTGCCTTCTACTCATCTGTTTATTACATAAAAACTACAGGGAGAGATACGAGATCGAAAGTGCGTTATTCCACCCCGTGGGGAATATTCTAAATGCTTAGAGTGGCTTCTTATTACAGGGAAATAGAGAATCAAATTTGAGACGAGATCGCTTTTTTTTGACTGATAGCACTCTACCTGGATCTCAAACTCAACTATTAATTTTATTAAGCTTATTACTTAAAAGTTATTTGTTTTATTTATGAGCCTTCAGTAAACCCCCTTCTCGCATCCTCTAATAGAATTTTTGATATTGAATTTCTGAATCACCATGCAATTTAATTAATTGGAAAATATCAAAAAGTCCGTCACGCAGGGGCTGCGTAAACTAAGCAGATTTCCCTCGTGAAGTTTAGTAATAGTAATAGATAAATATACATACTGCTAACACAACGACACCGTGAATAAATACAAACGGAAATAAGAAATGTTTCATCCAGTTTCAATAACCTGCCGACAGGAAGCGTTAGGTTAGAAATGTAAACAAACGGGCCGGGCCGGCTCACACCGGAAAGAAAAAACAATTACTGAAATATTATATTATATCAGAATATAATACATTAATTTTATTGAGAACTATTTACTATACTAGTACTGTAATTAATAAAGAGTCAGAATAATTGTTATCTCAATCAATAAAATTTTAGTATTCCAAAACTTTAAGATGGGGGGGGGGGGGGTCACAAGTACATATTTGCATTTATCACGTATAATAATGGTCGCTTGAATACAAGTTTTGGTATTTAAACTTCCAATAATGTGATTTATTATGTATCAGAGTATTCTTTACGTAACATGAGTAGAAGTGGCGGTTCGGTGAAAAACTGAAAAATGCAAATATCTCGGTTAATATTCAAAATAGAGAATAAATGTATATAACAATATTTATAGTAAATTTAATTTGTAATAAGATCGACCTGTCCAATTTTTCGATCCGACGTATAGTAACGGAGATATTTTGAATATTCGAAAATCCCCCCTCTAACCTCCCCCTTTCACTGGTCCGATTTCAGCCGTTAACGAACTTGATCTTTAGTTTTAGATAAAACGCTTACATATGAAGTTTTGTAACGATGAGACACAAATTGCGACCTCAAGAGAGGCCAGACAAATATATATATATATATATATATATATATATATATATATATATATATATATATATATATAGGTATATATATACAGTTTTGAACGGACCTCATTTTCGTCATCTACTAGGTAGGATCGATGGACATTTGAAGAAAAATGTCGAAAATTCCGTCATGAGTACAACCTCAATAGCTGATTTCCCTTAAGGGAAATCTGCTAAAACACGAGTGGTCCAAAATCTTCATTTACTGTCTTAAAAAGTTACTTTCCAATATGTCACAGAGTTCACTTTTATGCTGGGTATAAACTAGTAATATTATTATGATTGCTACTAAGGCTATACGGGACGTGTTATTTCCTTCATGGGACTAAAGATTTTATTAAGTCAGTTGACAGGTAAATCAATTCCTATTTCCCCAGAGGAAATTGAACCCACATCTAAAGGTTTACCACGAGTATTAAGACCAGCCAGTCTTAATTCACATGATAAATCTGGGGATGAAATGTTACTACATTTTATTAGCAGATTTCCCTTAGGGGAAATCAGCTATTGAGGTCGTACTCATGACGCGAGTTTCGAAAAATTTCTTCAAATGTCCATCGATCCTACCCAGGAGATGACGAAAATGAGGACCGTTCAAAATTTTATATATATATATATATATATATATATATATATATATATATATATATATATTTGTCTGTTAACGCTCTAGCGGTCGCAATTTTTGTTTGATCGTTACCAAACTCGGAATTTGATCGTTTTATGTAAAAAGGAAGATCAAGTTCATTAATGGCTGAAATCGGACCAGTGGGAGGGGGGGGGGGGGTTTAGAGGGGAGGATTTTCGAAAATTCAAAATATCTCCGTTACTATACGTCGGAACGAAAAATTGTATAGAACCGATCTTATTGCAAATTAAACATACTACAAATAATGTGATATACATTTATTCTGTATCTTCAATATTAACCGAGATATTTGAATTTTTCTGTTTTCAGCTTCTGAGATGAGATCGGCTAACTTCGGGTCTAGTCGTGAGTTTCCGTCAAATGCTAGTTCGTGCCGTTCCCGTAACGGTCGACTCTATTCTGAAATTTCTCTATTGTAAAACTTCACGTGGGAAATCTGCTTAGTGACGGACCTTTTTAGATATGGCCTAACGCCTTTCCCCCAATGTTTCTAGCCAAGGTTTACTTGATACAACTGAGGCTAATTAAGGTGAATTATTTATCTTCATCCATGTTAGGACTAGATGTCGTAATTGAACAACTGTTTTAACAAATAGAAGGTCCTTAACTTGGTACCAGTTGTTGGTTAGATTCCCACCGGGGCAATAGAAATGTATTTAGTGATGAACTCATTAAATAAAGTCCTTAACCTGGCTAAACGGATGGCAACTTGTAAATGAGCCGTCCCAGTTAGTCGTGCTACTATAAACTGGTTGTTGAAAAGAAACATTTAACTTATAAACTCCCAACCCTGATTTGAAGTTAAGGAGGAATATTTAAAATGTCTTAAATTTCCCAGCTGCTACGAGACCCCAATATTAGCCATTGACTTCCTCTTCAAGGCCTTCGCAATTATGTGAGGTTTTTGAGTTCCCTTCGAGCTTTCAGCGTTTTGATTTATAATCGGGTCAGGTGATTCATGGCGTGACCGGTTTTTAATAAGTGGGTCGGAGGATAGCATCAAAGCTAGGAGGTCCTCAGGAACAGGTTCTTCCAATCCGTTCCAGCTGCCACCTGTAGAAGGACAACCATCAGATCTGTAACAATCAGATTTACTTTCTTTCTCCTCCGATGGTCTGATCCTTTTCTTGTTTATTTATTTACAGAGTTGGGCAAAATTGTAATTACAATTACAAGTTATAACTACATTAGTTGAAATATAGTTACAATTACAACTGCTAATGTAATTAGTAATTGATAATGGGCAACTACATTTTCCAACTAAAGTAGTTGTAATTGCAATTTCACAACTACAGTTAGTAATTGAGAAAATCAGTAGTTTCAAAAACAACTACAGTTAGTAATTGTAACTGTAGTTGCAGCTGCAACTACAGTTACTTGGGTAGTTACTTTAAAAAACTGTGTAAAACTCTGACTAAGTAGTTGAGGCTGTCAAGAAATAACTACATCCAATGTCTTTATATGCAAAATTTTATTATATTACATATACTACATTATTATAATAACAGAAAATAATTTTAATGCAAATAAATGAAAACTAACGAAAATAATATGTAAATTCCTTTTAATATTTTTTGGGGCGTTTGTCATAACGGCAAAAGAAAATAATCGCTCTACTGCTCTGCTCCAAAAAATAAGGACTTTCCACACTTACCACTTATTGTAAATTATTTCAAAACTCTTTTCGTCCCCGAGGACTGTTGACGGATATAGACTGGAGAGCCCTGCGCGAGAGTGACAAGAGGCGATCGCCAGAACAAGAGAGTGTGCTGACCGGAGCGTCCACCTTCAGTTATTCTGACATATTCTCTGCAGCAATTGAACTTGGCTCGTCTCAGATGAGCTATTTATCACCACCACGAATGTAAAAATTTATACAGAGGCAATCAAAATATATTCGCTCTTTGGAACGTAAAAAAACAGCTGATCTATAAGTAGTTGTAGTTATTGCTCAATAACTACAGTTACAATTACAACTAGTAATTATATTTATTTTTATAACTACTTTTTATTTCAACTAGTAGTTGGATTTATGAATACCAACTACAATTACTGTAATTGCGAAACCAAGAAAATGCAACTACAGTTACCAACTACATTTTTGTAACTGTAGTTGCAATTACATAACTAGTATTTATTAGTTGAAAAAGTAGTTAATTACAAAAAATATTTAATTACTGCCCAACTCTGTTTATTTAATTATCACTATCTGTGAAATATATATGGTACCACACACAACCGGCAAGTATTCATTCATTGTTCACATGTGCTCTGTGATTTTACATAGGTCAAGTTGTAAATACAACTTTCACAACTAGCGGAAAAGGAATTGGTAGAGGGGTGTAATCAGTGCTTCTGCTATTCACATTTCAACTGTGCTAAGTTTGCATTACTGAAATTACTGTATTCATGCACTCCAATTGAAGGGAATAGGTTATTTGTTTCAGAAGTTATTTTTTAAAAGAGCTACCATTGTTCATGGGCAAGGCGCTCGCCTTTTAGCAGATTTCACCTTAGGGAAACCAACAACTGAGGACGTACTCATGACGCGATTTTCGAAACATTTCCTCAAATGTCCATCGATAATACCCAGATGACGAAAATAAGGTCCGTTCAAAACTGAATATATATATATATATATATATATATATTTGAAATATCTCCATTACTGTACGTCGGATCGAAACATTGTATAGATTCAATCGTATTGAAAATTAAATGTCCTATAAATATTGTTATATACATGTATTCTCTATCTCAATTATTAAGCAAGATATTTGCATTTTTCAATTTTCAGCTAGGTTTGCTAAAACCCCCACTTCAACTCATTTTAAAGAAACATTACTGTGTTATATAATAAACCACACTTTTCGTAGCTTAAATACCAAATTTTGTTTTCAAGAAACCTTTATTATACGAGGTACATGCAAATATGTTCTGGTGACCACCCCCCCCCCCCATTTTAAGTTCTTGGACTACTAGAATTTGATTGATTGAGATAAAAAGTATTCTGATTCATTATAAATTACAGTACTAGATATAATATATAGTTTCCAATTAAAATTAATATGTCTACCCGTATTTTCATATATTTCAGTAATTTTTGTTCTTTCCGTTGCGAGGTTGGCAGACCTGTTTGTTCCCACCGGGAGGTTTCTTATTATGGTTTGTATTTATTCACGGTTGTGTTTGGTTACCAGTATGCAGATTTATCTACTCTTAAACTTCACGAGGGAAATCTGCTTAGTTTACTCAGCCCCTGCGTGACAGACTTTTTAGAGATATACTTGAATGATGCCTGACGATTTAGGAGGATATCTATCGTAAAAGTTTTACGGTTAAACTGCACTTAGGAAAACTGCTTAGTTTACGAAGCAATTGCATGACCGGCGCTTTTAAAGAATGTACTTACCGTTAACTTTTAATAGTAAAGTACACTTTGGTGGTACAAAAATAATGTTGAATTGTGGAACAAATGTTTGTCAGAATAAAACCAGCAAAACTGTGTCTAATTCTGAATCATTGGGTCCTATGTTTAATTCATTGGATTCGTGTGAAGGCAGATAAATACATATAATATTACTCATCACTTCCTCCAAACATTACTCATGTCTGTCATCCATTATTTAACTCCAATTTACATTTAACATCACTAGCTCCGTTGATTGCGTACAAGTTCTAATTAAATATTATTCATTATTTCCTAATTTCTGGAAATGTTGTTAATCAATACATCTAGAAAATAAGAAATAAAAGTTAAAAATCTAGCACAAAAGAACATAAAACAAATTACCATTTTTAATATTGTCATACCTCTCGGTGGAGACCGTCGTCACTGGCTGATGGTTGAGTACCGTTGGCAAGCACTTTCGATGCGATGGCTTCATCTTCAAGCCTGTCAATAGTTGTATTGAGTTGGTTGTCCGTCAGTCAGTGGGTTTTATGCTCTGTTCACCGTATTAGTTGTTTACGTTTAGTCCAGATCTGTTTACTTACCACTAAGATCTGTCAAACGAGGGATGTTGATGTTCAGGTAAATTGTTTCGTGTGGTTGTTTACGTTTTAAATCCACCACACGAAAACAATTTACCCGAACATCAACATCCTTCGTCATTTATATTGGCGGTTCTAACCCTTTATTTGAATTACCATTTTTAATATTTGAACTTTATAGAAGCATAAGCAATATAAGGACGGTTTAATGGGGGGCCTCAAAATTCTTGCCATTAACAAGAAATGCTGCAGTTGTTAAGAGATTATAAATAAAGAAAACAAAACGGACAGGTTATAAGTAAATGAAACAAAATATCTTTACTCAAATAAATAAAGCAAATTATTCATGGTTTAATAAATATAAATATAACGAGGGCTCAGGTTAGCCATAAGTGTTAAGGCGTTCGTCTTAATCTCACGTAGTAAACCTCAGTTCAATTCTAAACTGGGCAAATAAATTATTTATTAGCGTCCACTTTTTTCTACTGTGGCTGATTGGGACGGGCTATCTTCAGGTTTACCACCCTTTTCTAGCCAGGATGACACAAAGTATTTTATTTAAGTTCGTCACTAAATAAATTCCTATTCTCCAGACGGAAATCTAACTCCCCACTCAAAGTTTACATGTGAGATTAAAGCAAATGCTTTAACTTACATCGCTAACCCAAGACCCAACTGAGCAATAGGATTTATTTAGTGGCATACTCAATGAATAAATTTATTATTCCTGCCCTGGCTAGAAAATGTGGTAGCCTATAGAAAACCTTTCGCATTTAGCCTAAGTAGCACGACGTGGACGTTAATAAATGAAAGTAATAATACATATTTTTGGTAATATTATTTTCTAAATAATAAAGTACAAATAATTTTTTTCAAGTTTAAAATTAAGTTCTAACAGAAAAAATAATCCGTCACGCAGGGGCTGCGTAAACTAAGCAGATTTCCCACGTGAAGTTTTACAATAGAAAAATCTGCCTAATAATAACAGTAGTAGTAACAAATCTCTAAACCAGTTCAGGAGGGTAACAGTTACGGAAACGGCTGAACTAGCTTTCAGCAGAAAGTCTCGAATATAGCCTTCTGCCGACCACACACACAATACAAATGTAAATATCTCGGTTAATATTCAAGATAAATAGTAAACGTATAGAACAATATGTATAGTAAATTTAATTTGCAATAAGATTGGTTCTATGCAATGTTTCGATCCGACACATAATAACGGAGATATTTCGAATTTTCGAAATTATCCACTTCTAAACCCCCCTCCCACTGTTCCTATTTCAGCCCTTAACGAACGATCTTTCTTTGTACATAAAATGATTAAATTTAGATTTTGGTAACAATCAAACAAAAATTATGACCGCTAGAGCGGTATATATATAATTTTGAACGGACCTCATTTTCGTTATCTTCTGGGTAGGTTCAATGGACATTTGAGGCCATTATCCTGAAATCGCGTCATGAGTATGACCTCAGTAGCTGATCTTCCTTAAGGGAAATCTGCTAATACTTCCGTGTTCTTGGAAAAGTACTGATCACTTGAATCGGGTTCCATTGATGAATAAGAGTTTCTTGAGAAATCATACAGACAAAAACTAGAACAAATTAAGTGACTAATACATAGAAACTCCTTATAGGTTATACTCATTTCCTATTGGTTACCAACATGTGTCTGCTACAGATTATTGAAGTGATGTGTGTCATCTGAAGGATCAAAAATGCAATGATAATGGATCGTTGAAACAAATAGGGACTTCGCCATAGTTCTGGTTCCCCATTATTCGTTTTGAAGAAGATAATCAACCAAAGAGGAATGAATATTTATTTAAGAACTCTGCTGTGAATGCTTGGAAGAAGAGTACAAAGTAAGCGAATGATACGTAATTGGTCTATTCTTTTGTGCCCGCGGAATAATCCCAAAGTTCACAGCAAAAACCTTAATAGCACTGAAGCTGGAAAAAAAAACTAGATACGAAAGGCAATATTTTAAAAGAATAGAAAAGAGAATGGAAAAGTCCCTCACCCAAGGGCCGTGTAAACTAAGAAAATTCCTCAAACCTCGGTATGACGCACTACTGATCTCATCTTGCCATATATACACTATTTCCAAAAAAAATAAATAACTCAATATATATCAAATTCAGCATTTTAAATTGAATAATTATTAAATAATTACTATTATAATATCGCCATCTATCAAATCCATATCGTAACCAATTATTTAGGGAATGACAAAACAGCCTACTTCTTCTTGTCTAGAGTTTGACTCTCTTGATTTCTATTTTGTAATTTTTAATAGATCGTCAGTAGGTGGTTCTTGCATATAATTTGGCTAGTAGGTGAACCGTGCTAACTAATTAGAATTTATATAGGATTCCATTTTTTTGTTATTTATTAACGTCCACTTTTTGCAACTAAGGCTAATTTAATTGGGACGGATTATCTTCAGGTTACCACCCTTTTCTAGCCAGGGTGGTAATAAATATTTTTTTTTATTGATTTAGTCACTAAATAAATTCCTAAAACCCAGGCGAGAGTCGAACTCGCCACTCAAGGTTTACCATGTGAAATTGAAGTGAACGCTTTAACTCATTTAGCTAACCTGAGCCCCTAGCTTTTATAACCTGCTAATTATAACTCAAATAGTAATCTTCTAATTGCAATATACATTGTAAAATGTAAACGATCCAACTAATCAAGATTGTTGTTATGAAATCACTGTTATTAAATCAATGTACCTTTTTATCTGATACATATTACTTTAAAAAATTGCAGTCTAATGAAGATTTGTATAAATCTAAGTATATTTGCATTCATTGTATCTGTCTGTGTATCCTTACAAATTAATTCTACTGCATCAAAAGCTCTAAATTAATACGAACCACCATAGATGATGGGAATACAGACAATAAACTGGTGACTTCAGATACTTCTTGTCACGAAACCTATATCAGTTCAATTTAGTGCTGGAAACCAGGCATTCACACCTCTAATACAGCTATTTAAATACTGCACAGATCCCAACCAAGTCTTGAGCTGTAATTGAGGTCAATCTCACAATTCTCTTCAACGTTTTCTTTTTATCTTATACAGAAGAGATAAATTTTAATGTTCAGGTTATATGAATAAAGGCAACCCCTTTTATGGTACATAATGGAGGCTAGGAATAATGGATAATTGTCAACTTATAATTAAGATCATTCTCCCATCTCCGCGTCACTATCTTTTATAGACTTTCAAATTTCTGTGTGCCCACTTTGTGAGCGAGATACAATGACAGTGTAAACCTTTGGGTTCACCTCTCTTTGTTGATAACTGCTTTGGCAGGATTTTCCTGCGTACCGGTTAAAAAAGCATATGTTCTATTACATAATGGACAGTGCTTGGTTGCCATTAAAACTATGCGCATGTCGCGAGTGCCTCTTCCATAAAACATTTAAGAAACATTGTGCCCGCTTTAATAAACATTAGTTAACGGGAGTGAAATAGTTACAGTGGCAGCAGGACTCTTAACCACAGCCAGGGCTTAAAAGAGTGAGTCACATTTTATAATTCAGCATATCATCCTGGGCGAGGTTATTAAAAATGAGTAAAGGTTATGATGAACTTTAACATGTGTTTATTTTTATAAATATAAATGTTTATGTTTATTGGTCAAGTTCGTCTCTAAACGTAATAACTTAACACCTGCATTCATTGAATCAGTATGGACCTGGTACATGAATAACTTAATCTTCGCCTGATGATATATATATATATATATATATATATATATATATATATATATATATATATATATATATACTAGCTCAGATACCCGGCTTCGCCCGGGAATTCATTTAAGGCTGAACGCTAATTGTATTATTTTGGCAAGGCTTTACTGTGCACAATATTTTGACATTACCCGTCCCAGTGTTTAGGGTTAATACCCGTCGTTTCTGTGGATTTGTTAATAATAACATTATTTTTTTATGTAAGACTTCACTGTCCTCTATATGGTCATATTTCCCGTTTCCTGTGCATTACGCATAGATATGAATTCTTAAGGACAAAATATTAACATACATTTGAATTAATTTTTCCAGGTGAGGTACCTGGTAGTTCATATTGAAAAGAATTGTTGAGAAAATTTCTCTAAATTACAAAATAAACTACTTTTGTTATTTGCATATTTGCCGAAACCACAATAATAAATATCACTATTATTAATTTCAGGCCTCCCTTATAACCCCCACTCCTGCCAGTCCCTAGAAATGTTAGTATGGCTTATTATAAGGAAGACGTTAGTACTAATGGACATACCGAATGTTTTATTTAGTTCGGTGAGTCTTTTGTGCCAAATAAAATTGTTAACTCTCGCTTTAGTTTTTGGTGAATACCTCGTTTATACGTCGTTATAAAACAAAAGTGAATATAACAAAAGTTACTATAAATGACAAAATAAACAACTTTTGTTATGTGCATATTTGCTGAAAACCAATAGGAAACGAAATACCGCTATTTATAATTTCAGGCTTCCCTTATAGCCCCCACTCCTGCCCGTCCCTAGAAATGTTGCTATGGCTTATTATAATGAAAGCGTTAGTGCTAATTCACATACCGAGTTTTATTTATTTCGGTTGGGTCTTTTGTCCCAAATAAAATTGTTCACTTCCTCTATAGGTTTTAGCGTATATCTAGTTTATAATTTGGTATACGAAAAAAGCGTATATAACAAAAGTTACTCTAAATAACAAAATAAACAACTTTTGTTATGTTTATATTTGCCGAAAAACCAATAGGAAACGAAATATCGCTATTTATAATTTCTGGCTTCCCTTATAACACCCACTCCTGTTCGTCTCAAAGGATATTAATATAGAATAAAGTATTAGTTTGGATAGTAGTAATATACATATCAAGTTTAATAAAATTCTGTTCAGCCGTTTATGCGTGAAAAGTTATCAAACATACAAAAATACAAACCCACACGAAAGAAACAAAATGCAGTTATGGTGTATATGACATGTGAAGCGAAAGGTTATCGTGAAAATTCGCGAAAAAAATCAATGTATAGACAGAGGTTACAATTTTATATATGTAGATAAAATTGTAACCTCTGTCTGTACATTGATTTTTTTTTCTCTAAATTTCACGATAACTTTTCGTTTCACATTTCATAGACACGAACTCTGCAATTTGTTTCTTTGGTCTATGTTTCTTAGTTACCTTTTCACGCACAAACGGCTGAACCGAATTTTATGAAACTTGGTATGTATATTACCACTAACCCAACTTAGACTTTAGGCTATATTAATTTTCTCTGAGACAAACAGGAGTGGGGGTTATAAGGGAATCCTGAAATTAAAAATAGCGATTCTGATGGCTGGGCTCACAATTACCATGATCTACAGAAAGAAGAAAAAATGTTTTCCAAGAGGCAAATGGGAGGAGGCAGCGTCATGATATGGGGAGGCATTGGCTATGATCACAAAACTGATATCGTGTTTATTTCTGGTAGAATGAACAGTCAGCAATATGTTAATTTGTTAGAAAACCAACTACAAAAATATTTTGAACTTGTTCCTAAAGAGAACGTAATTTTTCAACAAGATAATGCTCCAGTTCATACGGCGAAAGTTGCAAAAGAATTTTTTAGAAAAGGAAGGATCAGAATTATAGATTGGTCGGCTCGTTCCCCGGACTTTAATATCATCGAAAATGTATGGGGACATCTTGCTAGAAGTGTTTACAGTGGGAGCCGACAATTTGAGTGCGTTGAAGAATTAAAAAAAAACAATTCAGGAGGAGTGGACCAAACTACCTCAAGAGTTGATTCGTCGCCATTTTAACTCACTTTCAAATCGTATGATTGCTGCATTAGAAAAAGGTGGTGCGTATACAGGATATTGAATTTTCATTTGTATTCTTTTAATGTATTTTTAATAAAGGATTTTATTATTATTGTTCACTGTGCTATCTTTTTGTCTTACCCCAAATCAAGTATTATTTATTAATTCTTACAAATTATTTTTTTCCGACTCCTATTAGATTGATCATCGGTTCAAATTTGAGCAGAATACACTACATATTAATAAATACAAATTATATCAATAGTTAAAAATGATTAAGAGAAAAAATATAGGGTGGGCTATCTTTTTGTCCCGGACCTTATATATATATATATATATATATATATATATATATATATATATATATATATATATATATATATATGCGTGTGTGTGAGTTTTATTCCTGCAGAATCCAGTTTTGTAGATCTACAAGCCACGAGTAAACCTTTGATCTTTGAACTGGATAATATTTAAGACTTCAGATTTGGGCTGCAGTGGGTGGAGGTTTCCCAATTCATTATTAAGCACATCCTAAATCCCTGTTGAAGCACATGGAGATGCAAAATTATGATATTCAAAGTTTTATCTTATGGATTCAGTGGAGATCCATTCAGCTATGTGACTTTCTTGAGAGGAATGTATACTATAAGTCAAAGTGAATGTTATTTTTTAACCCAACTATAAATTTTTAATAAGAATCGATTACTTCTGTGCCATAGAGACCTTTAAAAAAAATCATAATTTGTACATTTTCGCTCCCACAGGAATTCCAATACTTCCCACGGAATATTTCCAGCGGTGAAACCCATTTATTTATTTTATTTTGAGAACTTGGTAACTGGACAAAATTGCCAGTGAAAAGTAAAAAAAAACAAAGGAAACGGGAATAATCAAACTAAACTTCAAAACATTTACATGTAGCACAAGTTCAAAATATTTAACAGAAATAAACAGGTAATAATTTAAATATAATTTAGTAAGAGAATAATTAAATATAAATGTGTGTCAAATAATGATATGTGACCTAAAATGCTTATACTGGTGTTAAAGCTTATTTATTTTCAAAGCGTGAAAGAAAACCCTGGCAGTAATTTACTCATTTTAATGAAAAGCTCATTAATTATATATAACAAAATTATATAATAAATTGATTTCGACTTTGTGTAGGTCACCTCCTAATCTATATACCTAGCAATATTTTATTTATTTTGGTGTAACTGTTACTTTTACGCGAATTTATTTGACTGTTAATTATAGAATTAACATGAATTATAAAGTTATTACAGAATTAATGTGATTGATAAGAATTAGAAATGTTACTTATTGAATATGTAAATATATATATATATATATATATATTATATATATATATATATATATATATATTCACACATACGAGATCTCAATGATGTGCCAAGGGTGATTTTATTATAATTCTGTTCATGAAAACGAAGGGTAAAGATTTCTTTTTTTACTTAAGTATCTCTAATATCCGCCGTTGAATGTTTAATATTACAAAATTGTTTCCAATCGAAATATTAATATTGCATTAACTAAAACTTCAATAATCCTTTTATTTTTGAACGCATAGAAGTAATGTTAGAAGTTGAAGTCAAAATATGTATTATTTTAGTTTTCAAAACAACTTATTAGTTGTGAAAAAAACAAACACAATTTACTCTGGCCATTTTCTGGATAAATCAATGTTAAAGAATTAATAATGGTTTTACTTACATGTAAACCTTGACACCCATAATCGTCAGTTACGTAAGGCGCATGTTAAGAAAATTCATACATTTTAATCAGATATTACAAATTCGTCCAACACATCGGCCATTTGAGTCCTAAGTTATGAAATTCATAGTTCAGAACACTTTTTTATATGACGAAAATGTATTATTTGCATTCATGCATTATATTAAACATAAATCAATAAATCAAATAAGCCACCAGTATATGTCACCCTGTTGTCATACGTATCGGTGAAGACCGTCGTCACTGGCTGATGATCGACTACAGCTTTCGATGAGATGGCACCATCTTCAAGCCAGTCAAAAGTTGTACTCAGTTAATTGTCCGTTAGTCAGTATGTTATATACGTCTGTTATACGTATTGGGTTGTTTACGTTTTTAGTCAGGGTTGGTTTATTTACAAAATCTTAGGTCTGTCAAACGAAAGGTGGTTTTAACTTGTGCCCAAGTGAATTGTTATCGTGTTGTTGTCCGTTATTCTTATTTACGTTTTAGTATGTTATATGTTTAAAAAATATCCCACTGTTCAGTCGTCATTTGAATTTGAATTTCCCGCGCTCGCTGAGTTCACAAACCCGCCACACACATGCAGATCACCAAGGCTGTGGCCTACAGCGGAAACTACGTTGCAGCTCAAGAAGGCATCGGCTAGTTACAAAGATACAGTCAGTTGGGTTTAGACGCTCTCTGGGGTCGTTTCTACGGCCAGTGGGGCTTTGCCCCTCTCCCTCCGCTACAGATAACCGCTTCATAGATAACCGCTCAGTTGGGATTCACCCGTTACAGATTATTGTCAATCTTTCATCTCCCGCAAAGCTACCATCATATGGATCACCGCAACCAGCTAGAAGACAGACTCTTATAGGGAACACAGAAAATAACTACGGAAGAAGACTCCACTTCAAGAAAAGTATATGTTTCCCGCAGGTACCTATTTCTCATAATGCTAGCATTATCTACGCAAATTATTAAATGAGTACTCACACAATATAGGACCGATCGATCATTCTATTGTATATATATTATTGGCTTGCCGCTAAATTATTTTATAAAGTTAAGTTTCCTTTTGTTTCTTGTTCAACCTCTATATCTATAAAGTGTATTATATGTTGCTTAATCAATTCAATATACTTGATTCTTTGGAGAACTCAAATAGTGACTTGTGTTATTTCCCCTCATCTTTCCATAAAAATAGTAAATATTTCAGTCTAATGCTCTCTTATTCTTGCCGTAAAAAAAGCTTCCCGCCTTTACATTTTGGTGCCGAAACTAGGGACTAAATAGCTTCCCCGCCCCGACATTTTGGTGCCGAAATAGCTCTATTATTATTACCGCAAAAGCTAACCGCACGCCCTTACACCCACTCTGGCTAGAAAACGGTTGTAACCTGTAGATAACCCTTCTGAATTAGCCATAGTAGCAAAACGTGGACGTTAATTAATACTGATAACAATAAAAAGTACATATGTTTTTGTAAATGATAATAAACTTTATGGTAATTCAAATAAAGGGTTAGAACCTATAATATAAATAATACTGTTGCCATACCTTTCGGTGAAGACCGTCGTCACTGGCTGATCGGCGAGAACAGCTGACATTGTGCTTTCGATGCAATGGCACCATCTTCAAGCCCTTAAGGGAGTACAACTTTTTGACGGGCTTGAAGGTGGTGGGTGCCATTGCATCGAAAGCGCTTGCCAGCTGTACTCGACCATCAGCCAGTTACGACGGTCTCCACCGAAAGGCATGACAACAGTATAAACTTTATGGATCCCTTTTCCTATATGAATATTGAAATTTTTAGAATGGTATAGGAATAGGTTCAGGAAATCAATCGCTACACACAGTCTTAGTCTCAGCGATAGTGTTAAATAATTAAAAGTAATTTTTGACTGGTTTTTAGTATTCTATATATGATTTTTATTTGGAAACTAGTTGTTTTGGTTTGTTGCCTCTTGGATGTTGCCGGATGGGACACCCATGGTTTTTAAGAAACAAAACTAATTCGGTTGCGTAAGAAAATTAGGAAACATGACTGTTAGGCCGTTACTTAATCTGATCCTTATCTGAACGCATGAGGATGGTCGGTTCTTTTGCAAGTATAATATATATAATCACGAGCAACAAGTGGTTGAAATTGGGTAATGATGACCCTTTAACAAATATACCACCGATTACACATTTTGCATAAATCTAATGCCTCGAGCAAAACGATGACTGACTGTATAATCATTTAAATTGCAGCGGGGATAATTTGGAGAAGGACGTCTGGAGTAAATAATGTCAACTATAATCCCATTAATATAAGAAATTTACTGAGCTAATGGACAGCCATTCAATGGTCAATGTAATGCGTTTGCTTCAAGGGCAAAATATTATTTCAAGGCCTCGGCTATCACATCACGGGACGGGCAAAAAGAAAACAGACATGCTAACCCAAACACGATACGACCTCTCTCGTCCATAATAGGTTCTTTGTTATCCTTAGTTTTTTGTCGACTAGTTCAATCACATTGAAACTATGATTGGCGGAAGTTGAAAATATGTTTTAGCGGAGTTTTCATTGTATATACATCTTGACCCTCAAATGGATACTTAAGCATTTAATGTAAACCTAACTATGAAAATCTTTAATGACCGAAATCAAGCCAGGAGGATTAGGATTTTAGAAAAGGAGTAAAATGCACAATCGCTAATATTTCCACTATAATTCTCATCAATAAATGTAAAATAACCAAACTTGTCGATCAAGTAAAGTCCTGCAAGTCTTCTATACATTTTTCTCTAACTCGAATATTAAAGGACTTGTTTGTAGTTCTGTATTTTCAGCCTTCAGATAAAACCCAATCTTTTGATCCTCATTTAATGCTATTATGTCAGTTGCCGAGTTTATAATTTTAATTCTTGCTGCCATTGTCTCCAACAAAGCAAGAAATAATGTCTGAAAGGAAAGTAAAAAATGTGAAATCTGATAAGACCCTTCCTGACGGGCTGTTTTGAGCCAATTACGCATTATTAATGAAACTTAAAAATTAAGCTTTTAAACCTTAATTGGTGTACCAGCGAAATAGATTGAGGAGAGTCTGGGTATAGAATATATGTGGGATTCCGATGGTATGAGACATTCTTATTTGTCATTTAATGACCTGAAATGAACGTCTTAAAGTTTTCTCCATTCTGCTGTAAAGGAAGAGAAGAAGAAGAAGAAAGAAAATTTATTTGGACCAATACATAAGGAACAGAAACTGTGTCAATTTGGTTTTTGAAAACGTTTGCAGCCCCTCCCACGTAGGACTGGTCCCGATTTGTCTGTAAACTGCTTACATTTTATTATTTTTTCACAACTTTTAACATCCTAGTTTCATATATATATATATATATATATATATATATATATATATATATAAGCTTTAATTTAAACGAAGTGAATATTGGAAGTAAATTTCTTTGAAATAGCTGGTCTTATTATTTTCCAAGTTTTCCTTGAAAAGAATTCATCAAAAATAGGCCAAACTCGTAATTGGCACCTATAATAGATAATATCCAATAAAAGGTCAGAAGAGCGATTTTCCTTATTTCTCAAATTCAGAGAAGGGAGTGATTGAGGCAAATCATATAATTAACGTATTATCTCAATCTTAACGATCAGTAAGCTTATGAAATTAGTCAAACAAGCCACCAATTAATGTAGAAACCGTAACGAAAGGAAAAATAAATGGCAATGAAAATGAAGAGCATGTGGCCTTTATATGGCTGCTGCGGGTGAAACTTACTCCCCAAGGACAAGGTGGATATAAATAAATAAAATGGGAGTGTTTCTGTCTGATAATGTATAATATCAGATTTTGTCATTTTAGGTTTATATATCTGAGTATTGCGTTACTGATGGGTAACCCTCTTGGGAAATACTATTCGATATTAATGGGATCTGTTTTATAGGTAATGGACCTGCCTACGTTCTCTATTCAAGCGCAAAGTCCTGAATAATGATAATTTATTCTTCTTTGTAAACTTATTATAATTTTTTCTTGACTTATTATAATTAACTCAATTCAAGAGTTTGTCTTGATGGATTATAATTAACTCAATGCAAGAGTTCGTCTTGATTGATGATAATTAACTCAATAAAGGATATGTATTAACTGATGATAATTAACTCAATGCAAGCGTTTCTCTTGACTTATTATAATTAATTTAATACAAGAGTTTGTCTTATCTGATGATAATTATCTCAATACAGGGTATGTATTAACTGATGATAATTAACTCAATGCAAGCGTTTGTCTTGACTTATTATAATTAATTTAATACAAGAGTTTGTCTTATCTGATGATAATTATCTCAATACAGGGTATGTATTAACTGATGATAATTAACTCAATGCAAGCGTTTGTCTTGACTTATAATTAACTCAATACAAGAGTTTGTCTTGACTGATGATAATTAATTCAATACAAGGGTTTGTCTTGACTTATTATAATTAACTCAATACAAGCATTTGTCTTGACTTGTGATAATTAAGAGTTGCCTTACAAGTTGACTTTATCACGCATTCTATTGACGTCCTTCCTTAAATTTGCCGTTCCATTTTTTTTTTAAAAGTCCTAGCCTGTTAGTTCGTCTTTATGAACTATTATAAAAAAAATAAAAAATAAATTATCAAATTCACCATTAGATACAGATAATATGTGTGAGACTTTTAAGTTTTTTTATTTCTTAAAAAGAAAAACAATTACTAATTGTGTTTACATTTTTACTCCTTTAGGGCAGTTACATTCTTTTGTCATACAGCATATATTTTAAAACTCCTTGAAAAAGTTTAAAATCCAAGTTTCATAGACGGAGCTTCATTATTTATGGAGCTTTCCTGCTATTATCGAATTCCTTTCTAAATATCGAAGTGTTAAAGATGAATTTACCATGTACGCATGACCTTGCGACTGGGGTATTATTTTTTTTTTTTAAGGTTTGAAAAATTGCTACTGTTGCAATTCGTTTATTGCAACACATTATAGCCTGACATTATAGGCAATTATTCATCATATTGTATATAAACAATGAAGACATGATATATTATTTCACTACCTCAAGATAATTGGCATCGTACGTTCGCGTTATTACTAGTGTTTAGGCATTTAGAAAATATATTGCTCTCTAGATATAAGGATGTATCGATGAGTAAACGAGTCATCATCTATTGAATAATTCATACAATTGTTCCATACGAACGGTTAATAATATTCAGCGGTTTCATTAATATTCCAATGGCTTTGAATTCAGACGGAATGGGTAATATAATGCATTATGGTTTCGACTGTTAATGTTTCGAATCAGATTTGTCACAACTACGAGAAACTATACATTCCACAGTCGTCTTAAACTATTCTAAAATTTTAAATTGTCGGTAGAAAGCCATCAAACACTCTACAACCCAAACTACGACCGTGGAACCATATCACCTCATTTTCACAACCACACACATCATTTGAGGCGCTCAGTATTATAGTGGCCCAACCCTCAAATTTTGTTTCTTTGAGTTACCATAGCATCTGTTGCTGAATAATGTGTTCTATGAAATATTAGTGGCCTAAGCCACCTTCTAAGTTTTTTCACTAGATAGCAGCAGTTTGTTTTTTAACTAACAGTTTTGGCGGTCTTTGAAAAATATATAGTGGCCTAACCAACTTGGTTTTACACAAATCTTGCTTTTTGGGGTTAGGCCACTATTATTCTGGTCGCCTCATTTATTAGCGCACTTATAGAATTAGCGTAAAAATTTATTTATTTTTACGTTAATTCTATAAGTATAACATAAGCAAGGCTTATAGGTGAGAAAAATACAAATTATATATACATATTCATGTTAGTATTATAAACCTTGGAAAACTTCAACCCCCTAAGTGGAGATCTATGTTGTTTTTTTAACATAGACTGTGATCAACACGATTTACAACCTCCGTTAACTAAGAAGGACCTGAAATCAATTGTATTCAGTAGACTGACAAGAGCTTCATTATACCCCAGAAATTAAAAGATTAAAAATTTTGTTTACAAATTGTTCTGAAATATTATTTCCTTTCTTAAGACCATCAAAGAGCATTCGATTATCGACAAATGAAATAATAACATAAATAAGTACCGTAATGACACTTTGATTATAAATTATTAGTATGGTTCATATCAAATTAACAAAATTCAAAAGCTTTTCAATGGAATTACACAGGAAGATGGAATTCTACAAAATCAAATTAAAAACCAGTACATTTCATAATTAAAATAGAAATTTAAAAAAAAAAAAATTGGAATATATGGTCAAATAAGAACAGGTTTGAAATTTATGGATCCTATTTTCACGATACTTTTAAAATCTTTACTGAAATTGTATAATACTTGAGCAAAAGGTTTCCTCATAACACCTATAATGCTGTCATTTACATTCAGGTCGTCTGAAGTCCCATGTTTTACAGCGTCTCGTTTCGCTTATTCTATATATAATCCACTTGACTTGTAAATCTTGATCTGAATGGATAATGCTAGTCAGATATGAACGCCTTGGGTCCGTATCTCTTTGGAATTGTAAAATGTGTACAAATGTTTTTAAGGGTCTTGAGAATTAAAAAGTCAACTTTCCCCATTTTGTCAGTCCATTTTGTAGTACAAACAATTCATATATGTAAATTCTGAATAAGATAACTACACTATATTTCGCTAAAATAGTTATAGTGGCTCCTATTTCCTAAAAATGTATAATATTACAAAGTTTTAAATAACAATTTTTTTTTTTACTGAATATAAATAATCTGATAAATGAGATCAAAAATAACAATTATTGGTTATGACAGTTTTTAGCAGATTTACCTTAAGAGAAATCAGTTATTAAACGGTTATATTGGCAAGGTTATTCAAAAATATCTTCATGTTTAGAAGTAGGTGAGCAACCTGACGTTATCTGTGTAAGATTTCAGAGATGGAAATGCACTTCGAATTGACCGATATGATTTACAATTTGAAATACTGTTTGGGGGGGAGGGGGCTTCTATTCTCATTTATCATGCATTGACCTGTCTACAATCCAGCAGATCCAGTTTATTAAAAAGTCCGTCTCGCAGGGGCTTCGGAATCTAAGCAATTTCCCACGCGAGGGTTTTACAATAGATAAATATACATACAGGTAAACACTACCGTGAATGCTCAGTAAATGTACAAGACTGTTGTAAACAAACAGGCAAGCCAACCTCGTAGCGCAGCATAGATAGACAGGAAAGACAAACAATTAATGAAATATATATGAATATAATATATTAATTTTATTGAAACCATTTACTAAAGCTAGTAGTGTAATTTGTAATTAATCAGAATCAGTTTTATCTTAATTAATCAAATTTTAGTAATTCAAAAACAAAAGAAAGGGGGGGGGGGTCAACAGAACGTATTTGCATATATCTCACATAGTAAAAGTTCAACGAAATCAATATTTGGGCTTCAATTAATATTTTGTTTCATATAACAGAGCAATGTTTATGTAACACTAGTATAAATGGGGGTTTACTGAAGGCTAAAAACTGAAGAATGCAAATATCTCGGTTAATATTCAGATAGATAATAAATCTATAAACATTATTTATAGTGCATTTAATTTCCAATAAGATTGATTCTATACACTTTTTCGATCCCTCTAAACCCCCCCCCCTCCTCCTTGTCCGATTTCAGCCGTTAACGAACTTGCTCTTTCTTTTTACATAAAACGACAAAATATCGAGTTTGGTAACGATTAATCAAAAATTGCAACTACTAGAGCGGTAACAGACATATATATATATATATATATATATATATATATATATACTGTTTTGGGCGGACGTCATTTTCGTCATCTCCTAGGTAAGATCGATGGGCATTAGAAGAAAAAAATCGAAAATTCCGACATGAGTACAACTTCAATAGCAGATTTCCCTTAGTGGTAATCTGCTAAAAACCACATTTAGATAGTTTTAATGGAAATGAAATATATTACAGTAATACGATTTAAGATATATATTAGTAAAACTCTATATCTCCAATTTAATCTGTATATTAGAATGCACGAGGTATAGATTGAATGCATGAACGTTTGAAATCTCTTAAATAACCTTCATATCTGTGATTTTAGCTTCATTTAGAAATTTTAAACTGTCATAATTAGTAATACTCGAAAAATGAGTCCTCTAAATGTGTTCAATGAACCTTCAAGTACACTTCATGCATTATAATCCTTGTTTTAAATTTATGCATTTTCAGTTCTATAACAACGCAACTCGATGGTATTTAAAGTTTATATTTAATATTTGGTTTTGTAGTATCGTCTTACAATCCCCGCCATTATTATGCTAAATGATCTGAAAATGCAGATAACCCACGTGAGCAGAGCTAGTTTTTCTCAAACACCGACTCGTAGAAATGGCCCCTTGCTGTGGTTCTCGAAGATTTTAGGAATATTTGTGTTATATAATCATTCACATCAACCTCAATAGTTGCTTTTTCTAAAGGAAAGCCGCTAAAAGCTACAAGTAGGCAGATCTGTAGTTTCACATTGCCTTAGGATTTCTTTTAAGTCTGTATTATAAGGAGTGGACATTTCTATGCGAGCCAGTGTTGGAGGAAAACTTGCTCTATGCACGTGGATTAACTCAATATTCATATCATTAGGTGTAATAAAGTTGGAGATTGAAGGGTCTGTATTATAAATAAAGGAATTCCAACTACAACTTCAATTTCAGTTTTAAAATTTTATATGGACAAGTGTTTGTGTGCGAGATGAATGTTTATATAGATTGTTTGCCTGTTCGGTCTGTAGTGGCTGCTAATTTTGTAATATTGAAACGAAACTTCATATTAACTCTTTCATCTGGAACAGAAAGATCAAGTTCCTTAACAACCAGAATCAGACTTTTGGGAGGGGGAGGTTTTTATGGGAGGTAAAATGGAAAATCCGTTATATAAAAAATCTTGTGGCAAATTTATTTTACTATATCTTTTGTCGAATAATTTTTTTTGTACGACTAACAGTTACGGAGATAAGGTCGATTTTAGTGTTCTTATTTAAAGTAAATGTAATGTTTTATATTCCTGTGAGCACGTTGTTGAATCAATTATAATTTCTATGGTTGGAGCTCGGGTTCTCACTTTATTTAAATGCTCACGTTATTAAGGCAGTTTATTTAAAATATATCACATTACTTTTAAGTGATTTTACTCTCGGTATCTTTCGTTCATAATTTGTTTTTATTGTTATTATAGTATGTTTTTTTAATAAAAAAAAAAGTCCTAACTAGGTTTCTTTCATTTTTATTTGTTATTGTATTAGGCACTAAAGTGAATATAGCACCTGCTTCGCTGTATACATTTCGACTTATGAAAGAAATCTAGTTTTATTTAACTTTCTACTAGTTCTTTTTACGGGGACCATAATTACAAGATAGTCATGTTTAATTTCGGTGTAGGGTCCTAGAAACTAATTTGATTTGAATGATGAAACTGAAATATATTCCCTAAATTCCAGGCACATTAGAAAAATCGCTAATTACCCAGCCCCTGCGTAGCGGACGTTTATTGCAATCGTCCAGACAAGGCCTTTTATTCTTGACTTAGATTATAACCCCATCGCCTTTATATTCCTGTAATTCCAAGACAGGTAAATTATTAATTATTACCTAGGGGGTCAATTTTTCATTTTTTAATGTCATTTAATTTTTTTCTCCTGCTAATAAAAACGGCGGGCGAACTTTAATTGATGATATCAAGCACGGGCTGTTTCATCTTCCAATTAATTTGTCTCTGTAAAAGTAGATGAGTCAGTCAAGCTTATAAGTCTATTAAGGGATGAAAGGACTGGAAAATCAACGATTGGAATACTGCTAATAAACGACTTTTATCAGCTCAATTCTACTATTGAGACCCTGCTTTTGTATGATGGCCCTTTCGGTCTCTTATTTGGAAATCATAATTCTGATTTTGAAGTGTCATTGTACCATTTCGTAGAACGAAAAGCTTTGTAAAGCCCCGAAAGTGTATCATTCTCCATAATTCTAAAATAGTTACTTTAGAATGAAATAACAAATTTTACAGTGTGAGATTCGTCTTCAGAGTTCATTATACAAGGGCAGGGCCCCAACAAATCTCATGAAAATTATGAACTCTGAGTATGAGATTTGAAATTTGAAAACAGTCAGTAATATAGTGCAAACGCAGGATATGTTGAAGACTTTATTCTGACCCTTTGCAGACAAGTTAAGTATTTTTTGTCCCGGTTGGCATTATCGACCTTTAAGATCCTTAGGAGCCCCCCCCCACCAGCGATTTGTGATCAGAGGTTTTACGTAGGTGGTGATCAACTCGACTTACTATCTCCGTTAACCTAGGAGGATCTAGAATGAGACATCTCCAGGAGACTATCAGACTATATGTATAAACCTACTCTCTGATCCATGAGCACTGCGACACTAGCTCGCTCTATTAGCCAACTTGTGAACTAATGTTCTCCCCTGACGGGAATCGAACCTTCACCTGTTTTTGACTTGAGCTTGCTGCGTGCACCCAGAATTTAACCACCACTAGCAGTGGCGCCCCCCCCCCTCCTATATTTAATAAAATACATTTTATATGTTAAATTTTGTCCAAAATAAATGGTAAGATGCCTCAGTATCAACGAAGTAGACACATCCCTTCCATCCTAATCAACAAGGACTCTCTTAGGCTCACCAATAACAGTGGTTATGTTCACATTCACTGAAAAAAACACACAGGAAACGAAATATTGTCATTTTACTTTCAGGCGTTCTTACAAACACTAATCGACTCTCCTCAAGTACTTTTTGGTTGGTTTACTGGTCATACTTAAATAAGTATTACCTGTAAACCAAAACTTCACGTTTAAAAACAAAATGAGAGAATTTGAAACTTTTAAACTCATGATAATCGAAAAAGTAACGCAAAAATTCGGCAAAATAAATATAATGGAAAGAGATTAGAATTTTGCAAAAGCAGATTTATACCAATACAAAGGATAGAAGATTGATTTTTAAATTAAAGTGAGAACGAATTGATTAATCATATTTTGGAAAGTAACTGTCTTTATTGCACGATTACTGGGGATTTAATAATAAGCATATTATTAAAAAAATGTAAAACTATTTGCATTATTATGTTTAAAAAATTAGATTAATCCATATGCATTCTAATGGAGCAATTTTTTTTTTTAGTTACATAATCAAACCAGTGCAGTAGGTTCAGAATTAAGAAACATTGGTCACACAGGAAAATTATAGTCATCTCTTCATTATATTCACTTATTCGAAGGAAGATTATAGTGCTTAACATGTGTGTTTATTTCGTCTGTGTCCACTGTTAAAATAGAAGCTATTGAAAAATTAATTAAACATGTATGTGATTAAATATGACCGTTTCTTACGGCTTGACATTTAAAAACTGGAATCCTTTCTACACATGCAATAATTACACGCACAAACGTAGGAACGTTGTATATAATACACCGGTTGTTGTAATTGTTGCATTTATTTATTTGTATAATTTAAACTGTAATTACATAATTGTGTATCATTATTTTTTTATTCTTACAGGTAACGATACGTTTGGCTCTCTTTCCTTAGTGGTTTTAGAGTAAGTATGTCAGTAAGTTCATTTAATATTAAAGGGTCCTAGGGATGAAGGGCCTCTATGTCGTGCATTATTGGTTGGATTCCGCAAGCATAGGATGGAGTCATCTACACCTTAGGTTTCACCCTTGCTTGAAGAGGGTAGAAGTCCCAATAAACCCATCTACACCTATCAGCACACTAACTAGATTAAGACTAAGACACTAAATAGATTAAAACTTTAAGACACTAATGCTGGCTAAACTCAGTAGATTCCTCAGACTGAAATGTCTGAAAAAAGGAAAGAAGGGGGGAAAAAGAAAAAGAGGGGGTTGAAAAAAAAATAAAGTAATAAAAAAAAATTTAAAAAAAATAATGTAAAAAATATATAAAAATATATGCATATTTATATATAATAAAAGTCGGCCTAGCATGCGTGTGCCTGAGACTTCCCATGTCTGGGGAACTCAAATACGGTTTGAAGAGTGTTGGGCATTGATAACCACGAAGTTTTTTGCCCAAAATCAAACAAACAAAACTGAAATGTTGCAGATGACCACATTTCAAGTTTTGTCCTGTGTTTCTCCAATAGTAAAAAGCATTTGAAAATAAAAATTTAAAAAAAAAAAAAAGCTGGACACAATGTTATAATTTTTTTAAGATATTGTCACAAGAGTAGTAGTGGATCTCTGGAAGTACAAAATTCCAAATAATGTCATTCATATTTAAGTTAAGGATATCTGTAAATAATAAAAATTATAAGACATTACTTTGTCAATATGATTATTTTTCACAACAGTTTTTTGTATATGTATTATGAAAATGATTCATCTGTCAGTCATTACGAACTCAGAAGGACTGAAGGTTTAAGTCAAAATATATATCCGTCATTTCTTCGTTAATATTGATTCCACCGATCTAAATAAAAGAACAAATTCCGTTCAGAATGTATTTTTACGTTATTTGATGCTGTTTTGATTAATGAATGTAAAATTCCATTCACAACTTCCGGTCGCAAATGGAGCTTTATATGTCATGCATCAGAATAGTTCAATGAAATTGAGATTTACCATTCACTACAATATCATGGACCCTGTGATTCCTAGAAATCTGATGTAAACTGCCAAATACTTAAACAAGAAACCTAATAATGCAATATTTACAGTTTGGAGTAGTTCATTAATAATTCAAGACGTATTTCCTAATTGAAATTCCTATTTATAGTTGCATATATGGCATGTGCAAAATTCGGCTAATTTTTTTTAGCTTCACTCAAGCAGCTATTTATGAAGGAAAATGTAAAAGCAAAGTAAATTAAACTTTAAGTCTTATCATTTTTTATCTTAATAGATTGGCCTCGCAGTATCTATGGATGCCTCTAGATAGAAGTAGCAACAGGAAAACTGATACGTTATCAAATTCTTATTCATTCGGACATGTTTTAATATCTAGCAAATACTCCTTCTAAACAAGTTACAGTAATGACAAAAATAAATGGGTTTTATTCTTTATTATACTTCTTCTTGGATTTTCTGAGTTGTTTGTTCAAGGCTTTTAGGTTTTGGAAAGTATTATTTAAATAATAATTTGAATGAAACTTCTCATATTAGGAAGAGGCCTCTTGAATGGAGTGGTTCCACGCAGTCTCCATTGAGTAATGCAGTAGATCGATGCTCACTACTTGTTGCTGGCTTTCAAGCACCATCATATAGATAAGCATGTTGGGTTCTCCTGGTTCTGACATTACGGATGCCATCATTAACTTGTGAATAGGGAGAACTTTTGTAATTAAGCAATGAAGGGCGTTCGTGAAAAAAGGGAGGCAAACACAAATCTCAAAATAAACAGTTTATCGAATATTCTTGTAATCAAGGTAAACAAGAGTTATGATTTAGTTTCTTTTTCCAATTAACGTCCATTTTGTGAAACTATGGTCGGTCGGGAAGGATAAATCACGGATTACAAAGTATTTTATTTGGTGAGTTCAACAGTAGATAAATTTTTATTGCCTACAAGGAAATCGAACCCATTTGCCATTATTAAGGCCAATGCCCTAGCAAGAATGGCTACAAGGAGCCCTACATGCATTTTACGAAATTGGGTAAAGTATCAACCATCATGAAGAAAAAGAAATTCGATTAATGGTGTCTGCAATCATTATAAATGCAAATAAAAAAAAAAATCAGTTATACTATAGCAAATCTGAGCCAAACATTAACTTGTGAAACTCCAACGATTCCATGCCTTTGAAATTGTATATCACAATATTTATTCCTTAAACTATCTGAAAAGCAAGTTGGCCTCGTTCACTGCCTTCTTTTTCCATTTATGTTTGAGATCACTCGTTCCAACTGAAGTTAGAATTTGGCCAAAATAAGAAAAAAAAGATAAAACTAAATTGAACACTCGTAGCAGTGTGTATATTTAAAAAAATGCAAAGCATTTTAATATTTTAATAAAATTTTATTTTTACATAAATCAAGAGCATGCCATAGAGCTTCGGGGGGGGGGGGGGTCAAGAGGCCAGCGTGGGCATTCTCCTCAGTATTGTGTTAGTATTGTATTACAGCACATTATAGCTGCTTGTTTATTCATGTAGCTATTCAAATTACTGAAGGTGCTGCTTGGGCAACGATCGAAATTCAACCTAGAAGCTTGGTAACCGAACAACTAAATACAGTATAGCGTTCGACCCCCAGTCAGGATACCCGGCACAGTGCTTTTACCGTCTGATCATTGCCAAACCATCGACCTGAAGTTATTTAATTAATTGGAGTTTTGACACTTACTTCTGTTTTAATATCGATATACGCTATCAGCTATAACATTTAAGTATGTCTAATAGTAATCTGCTAGCAGAATCCATTAAAAGAAGTCAGCTATTGAGGTTGTACTCCTGACGCGATTTTCGAAAACATGCTAAAATGTCCATTGATCCTTCCTAGGAGATTATAAAAATGAGGTCCCTTCAAAACTGCTTTAGTGGTTGCAATGTTTGGTCGTTAACTGACTCGAAATTTAAAAGGTTTATGTAAAAGTAATCATGTTCGTTAATGGCTGACATCGGACCAATAGGATAGGGAGTTTTGAGGGAGAATTTTGAATATTCAAAATATCTTTGTTTGTTATATGTCAGATCGAAAAATTGTATAGAACCTATTTTATTGAAAATTGAATGTTCTATAAATGTTTTATTGTTTTATGTATGCTTTTTCACTAACTTGATTATTACCCGAGATATTTGCATTTTCTTTAGTTTTCAGCCTTCAGCAAACCCCGGCTTCTACCAATGGCATATTAACAATAAGCTCTTATATTATGGACTAATTTATTCGAAGCATATATACAAAATATTGTCATTGAAATTTTAATATGTGATACAAGCAAATACGTAGTGGGATGACGTCATCAATTAGGATTTTTCTTGACTCGAGCATGTTTATTAGATACAGACCATATTCAATGTTTAGAATATCTCTAAAATTCGACAAGGAATAGGGGGGCGGCGATCATAAATACAAAGTCCCTCTATATCTCCGTTGAAACGAACAATTGTATAGGCCAATCTTGTTAATCTGTTGATGCTCTTTTTGTACATTTTCTCTTAACTCAGATATTAAGGGAGCCTATTTCTACTTTCTTATTTTCATGCTTCACTAAACCCTCCGTACTACTCATCCAATTATGACTTAGAAATGGATAATATATGGTGAGATGACATTTGACATGTATCGCACCAGCACTAGGGAAATCTGCTTAGTGTAGTGTAGTGTGGAGGACTATTTATTCATTTCGAATCAAAATATTATTCAATCTTTTCTCTTTATTTTATAAAAAAAATCCTTACTCTCTCTAATAAATATACATAAGTTGCTCTTTTATAGACGAGATGGATGGGACATAATATATTACTCTGGGAAATTAAAAGGGGTGACTTATTATGCAGAACTACTCCAGCTCGTGCTAAACTGATCCCGCATTCTAATTCCCCTTCGCTGGAAAATATGGGCACCCATTAAATTCTCCTCAGATCTATATATTCCTTGTACTTTCTTTTTGAATCCCTTTCATTATTTTTGTGAGATTATTCTTCGAATCGTGGTTTAAGCAGTATAAACTAAATTAAATATTTTTGTATTGCAAAATCATTAAAAAGAAACATCCCTTACAGCAATTTATTTTATACTTTTATCATATTTTTCATTGCAGGACCCAAATCAAATATTTGCGTTGTAAGAATCAAAGTTTTAGTAGAAATTATCTGTAGCATAAAATTCTAAAGATTTCTCCTAAAGAAATTCAGTTTGTTCTTACCAAGCTATCTCTGAAAGTGGTCTTCAAATTCATATTTACCCCACGCAATGCTTAGCGTTTGACAAAAAACTAAATCCCGTCTTCATTGGCAGCTAAAAACTGATAGGGGTAAAATGTAACTAGTAAATCCGTTATTATTTGTCAGATTAATAAATGCTGTGTAACCAATCTTGTCAATAAGGTCTACAATCACCGTTTTAGCTATTGAGGTCGGAATCATTGCGACGCTTTTAAAAAAAAATTCTTCAAATACCCATCGATCCTAACTAGGAGTTGACGAAAATGAGCATATATAAATATACTTGTCTTTCACTGCTCTAGCGGTCGTAATTTTCGTTCGATAGTTACCAAACTCAATATTAGTTTTAAGTAAAACTAAAGATCAAGTTTGTTATTGGCTGGAATTTTGAGGGAGGAATTTCCAATATGCTTCGGATCAAAAAATTGTATAGTACCAATCTGAGGTAACCCTAATGTTCTGTAAATGTCATTATAGATGTTTTTTTCTTTATCTTGAATATTAATATTCCTACTCATTTAATATTAACAATAAGTTGTTGAATCATGAACCACTTTATTTGAAGTTTAAAAAGTCCGTCCCGCAGGGGCTGCGTAAACTAAGCAGATTTCCCACGTGAAGTGTTACAATAGAGAAATTTCACGAGAGCCGAACAGGTAAGGAAGGGAACGGCTGACCTAGGTTTTGGCGGGAAAGTTACTCTCATCCGTTATTCTCCCAGATTTAATAAAATGCAAATATCTCGGTTAATATTCAAGATAGAGAATAAATGTATAGAACAATATTTATAGTAAATTTAATTTGCAATAAGATTGATTCTATACAATTTTTCAATCCGACGTATAGTAACGGAAATATTTCGAATTTTCGAAAATTCTCCCCTCTAAACCCCCCCTCCCACTGGTCCGATTTCAGCCGTTAACGAACTTGATCTTTCTTTTTACATAAAACGACTAAATATCGAGTTTGGTAACGATCAAACAAAAATTGCGACCGCTAGAGCGGTAACAGACAAATATATATATATATATATATATATATATATATATATATATATATATAGAGAGAGAGAGAGAGAGAGAGAGAGAGAGAGAGAGAGATACAGTTTTGAACGGACCTCATTTTCGTCATCTACTAGGTAGGATCGATGGACATTTGAAGAAAAATTTCGAAAATTCCGTCATGAGTACAACCTCAATAGCTGATTTCCCTTAAGGGAAATCTGCTAAAACCGAATACTCGAAATTACAATTTATTAAGACCCTGATCGAAAAATGTTTGTAGAACAAATCTTGTTAAGCTATTGGTTTTTCTGTAATTGCTGTTCTATTCATGTTTTCGTAGCCTAAATATTAATCGAGTACGTTTTCATGGGATTTTTACTTAGAAATATAAAATATATGAGGGGAAGAGATCAATTGTGTGCCATACCAGCATGAGGGAAATCTGCTTAGTTTAGGCAGCCCCTGACCGACGTTTTTCTATCAAAATAAAGCTATTTGTGTTCTGCAGTTTCCATGATTCAATAATCCTTATTCATGCTATTTTCACTCTAAACGCTAAATACCTTAGCAGCGGTTCCAATTTCTTTTCATAGGTAAATAATGGTGAGACAGAGAATAGATGTTGTGTAATATTTCTTATAAATGGAAAATGTTCTTAGTTTGCGAAGCCCCTTGACAGACTTTTTATGGAGAAATGTGGATGGTCAGTGTTTGAATGATTTCATTTTAATATACTGCATTGTCGTCTCTATTCTGTATCATTTATTAGAACGTTTCTAACTAAACTAGCATTATGTTATATGTTGAATGAATTATTTTTAAGCCATAATTTTATTATGAGAATCTAAGAAATCAACTAATTCCCGTTCATTCGATGGTTTCATAAAGTTTTCTGAATACAAAATATTTGTATTCCTCCTTGTAATAAATTAGATGGTTTTTATTATAAACAGACACTTTTTAATGATTTTTTTTTTAAAATGCAAAGTGACCATCTTTCCCCCAGATATATGACATAAGCCCCCGTTACTAATGTTTAAAAGCCTCATGAAACGTTTACTCATATTTCTGCTCCGGAATAAATACGGTGTTATTAATTAATGTTAAACTTCAGAACACCAGAACGTTTCCTTATGCTAATAAGTCTGTTTTCAAAAAAAAAAAAAAAAAAAAAAAAAAAAGGTAGAAAATTGAAATTTGTATTTTAGGATTCTCTATCTTTTGTACAACCGTTAGCACGTGATCATCAAACATTACGGAAGCATCAGTGCCCTTAACCTAAGGAATATTTCGCTCCTTATTAAACGCGGAATTAATATTCAATTATTGCTTCTTTAGTTATAGGACTTCCCTATTTTTGGAGAATTGAAGAAAATTAATTATAGTCTACGAAAGTATGGAGGGAATCTCCTTTAAGAACGGAAGCCATCCATTTCTCTGAGAAATTTGCTTGATTGATGTGTAGCGGTGGGATAGATTCATTTTATGAATATTAATTTTTCCCAAGGAGAAAGTTGTGAGACATTTTAATTGTTCTCAATCAAATTTCTTCATTAATACTGCTATAGATATGTGAACTTAAATTCGAATACTTGGTAAATCTGGGCGAAGAGAACTGCCACAAATATTGCACACTGACGATATCAACTCAAATTTGATTCTGTATTTCTCCATTAATTAGAAACCTTTGTAAACACGACTTGAAAAATTTAAGTCGGGGATGAGAAGCTTAACAATGCCATTGCTTTTACATAAATCGCTTTAATATCGACATGTTTAACCATCGAACGAACTTTCCGCTCATTATTGCGGCATTAATTAATGTAAATTTGAATGAACCTCAGTTTTGGTATCTGATAAGCAGAATTGATGGACATTTAAAGAATGTGTAGAAAATGGCATAAAATGTCTCTCTTGGAGCAGTCCAAGACCTTACCATTTAAAGAAATTGTTATAAAAAATCGGCCAACCTTACTGCTGTGTTCTCCTCTCATCCATGCACTGAATACGTGCTAATAACTTCTTTATTGTACATTTGAAAAATATATGTCGGTATTCTTCGGGAAGGGCTCTATAATACGACAACCCAATATTCTCAACAGGGGAGAGATTATTCTCAAACTTTCCCTTAATTACGGAATTAGCCTTCAAGGTTTAATTCGTAGTAAAATTTAAATTTATTTTCATAAACCTTCCATTTATGGGTGGGAACTGCAAAAAGGAGCCAACGCTTTGTTTGAGGTAAAAATTAATGAGATACTCAGTTTTGGGGTGGACCGTCATGTTCATCATTTGAGAAAAAAATCAATGTTAGTTCTCAGCATATTGAGGAAAAGTCCGTCACGCAGGGGCTAAGTTAACTAAGCGGATTTTCCATTTTTCTCAAAAAGTAAAAGTTCAATATGAGAACAATATTTAATATTTATTTAGGCTTCAAATAAAGTGGCTCATTATATTACAGTTTCTTGTATTAATAATAATAATAATTAATATAACACGAGTAGGAGTGGGGGTTTATTGATGACCGAAAAGTAAAGTAAGAAAATATCTTGCTTAATTTTCAATATAGAGAAAAATGTACAGATTAATATTTCTAGATTTTTATATTTGCAATAAGATTGGTTCTATCAAATTTTTCGATCCGACGCATACTAACGGAGATATTTTGAATTTTCAAAATTTCCCTCCTCTAAACCCTCCCCTTCCCCATGCCCGATTTTAGCCGTTAATGAACTTGATATTTCTTTTTGCGTAAAATGCTTATATATCGAGTTTGGCAATGATATACATCATATATATATGTATATATATATATATATATATATATATATATATATAATCCAGTGGTCAATAAACATATGCCCGAATGTCACCATGAGCTGACCAATAGTGCTATTGCTAACGATATGTAACATACAGACAGACAAAAGGCCTTTCAACAGTACCACTCGCTTATACTCCTCAATTATATCCTTAATTACTTCTAGTTTTATCCAGGGTATTTTTATACCAATCTTGTATTCTGTTGAATTTCTTTCAATGTCTAAAATTCTCTACTTTATTATTTATCATTTTTCTCAGAATGCACGACAAAATTATTTTTCAGCTAAGGAAAATCAGCTATTGGGGTTGTTCATATGACGCAATTTTCAAAAACGTTCTTCTAAGTAGCTTTCGGAGCACTCGCTTCATCATCAGTGTCCTGCTGCCAAACACTAACCAGTAACCAATGTTATTCAACCTTAGTTGGTTACTAAAAGTATGTGCACTTAGAAGGAAAATGAAAGTCATGAAATATAACAATAAAAATAAAAATGATAGTCTCAATGAATAAGTACAAATAATGTACAGAAATATAAAAAAAAAAAACCAGTTAAAAATTAAAGAAATATACAAACATTCAAAATGAATTGTCATAAAATCCAGATAAATGGTAATAAAATATCTTAAAACCCAGCATGCTAGGATGTATTTGTAATGTTGAATGAACCCAGTAATTCATCTTTTTTTGCAAACATAACAACATTGAGATCATAATTACAACGTTTTTGATAACCCAAAAACCCATTTAAAAAAGGAGCCATAGACTTCAGAAACATTGTGGGGGAAAAATTATTCTGAACCCTTAACATCTCATTGGCAACAATCAAACAAATAAAATCAAGTAAAACTTTTTTTTCTTTTTATATACGCATGTGAAGCATATTTTCCTTCAGGAAAATCAGCTAGGAATATTATCCTCATGATTTTTTTATTGAAACAATCTTCATATCCCCTGTGTTACTTCAGATAAATATTGAATGTAGCCATAATTTATAAATCCTTTTTTAGCCAAAGCCCATATTGAAAAAATGAAAATCTAAAATTGTAAACATATCTACTGCTAGATTGCTCAACGAAAAATGTTAAAAGTACAATCTTACTAAGAATATTACACCTTTCCAATTTTGATTCATAGATTTTCTTTTGTAACTCATATATTATTGAAACTATTTGATTTTTTTTTTTTTTTTTTTTTTTTTTTTTAAGTTTTATTCTTAAGTAAAGCCCACTTACGGATGAATGGAATCTTCCTAGTCTTGAGCTCGGACTCCTGAAACTCAGCCATTAGGGTAATAAGGTGCAATTGCAGCTATCATGATTTCCCCTACCTCTTTGCCTTTCTCTCCCCTCCATTTGACCATTATTAAAAGAGATGCCTGTTCCAATGGTTAGTCAAGGCCCATGTAACAATTTATGATCAATTATTTATGAGGGGTATGCCAAATGGCTGTGGAACAGCTCATTAAATATTTCGAAACTATTTAAGATCAATCATTGTTCTTTTATGTAATGACGGGTTATTACATCAAAGAACTCTGTAGACAAATCGCTTTCCATCTTTTTTATCTGGGGGGGGGGGGAGACCTTGCGTTTATATAGAAAAACCTTTAGTTTATGGAATTTTCTTGATGCTCAAAACATACTTTGACGATGAGTTTATTTTTGACGAATATAAGATTAGTTTATTGTTTATAGACTTGTATATTTTGAAATGTTGGCCAATAATTTGAAAACTTCGCCTCTGCACGAGCCGCCAGTCCTGCCAATGAGCATTGGGAGATGATGAATCAGGAATACCAACTTTAGCTTGTAGTTTGTAGAAGTCGGCTACCTGTTAACTTCGGCTCCTTCCTTCCCTCTAGGTCAAGGTAGCAAAGTTTCCTATCATATTTCATTCCAAGGAGAACTCTATAATTCCTTGACAGTTTTTGAGATACGTGGGAGGACTTATTAAATCCATTAAAAATGTTCCCATTACAATTACTGATGTTATCTCTCACATAACTCGTCCATAACCGCTATATGTTCACAACACGAATGTCTTGCATAGCAAATTCAAATTCTCGCCTGGAAAAAAATTTTTAAAAAAATTCTGGTTTAGCTTTGCCCATGGATAATGAAACCTAGATAAATATTATTAGAGTAACCCAGATTTTGGAATAGTTATTGCTAATCCTTATTCTACATTCGAAAATAAATTTATATATTAGCTTGCTAAGCAGAAACAAAATTTTTGTTCTTTTAATCGTCTTATCTATCATAATAAATAGTCATTCCATGATCTTCCAATCAATTAGATGAACAATTCTCCCAAAGAGGAATAAAATTATATTCTACGCTCATATTTTGCGTCGAAGAAAGTTATAAAAGCACCAGATTATTGGGACTCTATGCTACTTTTAACATCTTGATAAATCGGCAAATGCAAGAAAAGTTTATAAACAGTTTTGACATACTTTGGTAATAATTTTATGAACGCTAATTGGAATTTTTTTTTTTCAGCTCATCCATGTTTTAAAAGGCATCATGGTTTATATATACATGGCCTTAATAATAAGGTTCCCATTAAACGACAGTGGCATTTAACATTTTTAAGACTAATATGTTGTGATGGCAAATCTTTAAATTTTTTTTGTTAGGTCCATAAACTTCATGTTTTCAAGCATTTGCATCAACCAAAACCTCTCCAACAAGCAAGAATAACCTTTAGAGGTTACATAGAAACGCACAACATATTGAGATTATTCTCTTGTGGCGCTCATTCTTCTTTATGGACTAATTCAATACTTTGGACATAATGGTATTTTTTTTGTAGAATATACCAAGTTGCTGTCTGTAGTTTTTGAGAAGAATTTTCGGACTTAATGGCTACTCCATCATTCGAGTCTACAGCCATGAATGCGTCTACTAGTAAGAGTCTCTGATCATTGCAAGTTAGCAGTCGTGACTGTATGTTTGTTCAGTTTAACGATGCTAAGGCTTTTATACAGTGCGTTTTGACGATCTAGTCGCCGCTATTTTATTTTATAGCAAAAAGAATCCATTTAGAGCCAATGGACGAAAATGAACTTGAAGGAATGAGGGTTTAGCGAAGGAAACATTATATTAGTTTTATTATGCAACTTATCCGAAAAACGTTATATAACCATCCGTATTGAACAAAATACTTGGGATCGATACCTGTTTTCATAACTCATATATAAAAGGAGTTTTTTGCATGTTTTATTTTTATTTATCAGCCTGAAATATATGCTCAAACACGCACACACTCTTATTTCATATTTGCAAGAGAAAATCGACCCAGTTTAAGCATCAACACCCTTATGGATTATTCAGATTCCATAAATGATGTAATACAATTTCGTCTGGAACAGAAGTACAAAATTTAAATTTTACATTAATCATACGAGGATCGTTATTAGGACAGACTATTCGTCAGGAGAGAAGCTCCGCTCCGTCTCTCGACCAATCGAGTCGGTTGCCTAATACGTCCCCAAACAACTACCGTATGTGGGCGAACAGTGGATATATCGATTTCACTGGATCAATACGTACTTCATCCTTTGAATGCCACTGTGTCAATAAAGCTGTTTTAACATCAATCAGAGCATGAATTATTGAGCTTTTGTCGAACAGAGCTTCCCTAAAGGATTAATTCAGCGTCAAAGCCGGTTATTCTTTAGCATGTCTCAATGAGAAATTTATTTTGGAAATCTCAGCGGCAAAATTACATCAAAAGTACAATTATTTCGATATTGCTCTTTTGAAAAGTTATTGAGAAACTGTAATGAATCCGCTTTTTAATTGAATGACAGTGGTATTAAATTCCACCATGTTTTGGCTATATAATTTTCATTTTGTAGGAACACAGTGAAAATTAATGTTCCCACGTCTGGAAATTTTCTCCGTCAAATGGAAATCCTGGTTTCCTCGTGAACGAGCAAGGGAATGACGGAAGTCACAAGAGCATGCACTGGTTTCCCATTGCCTTTTGCATTAGGCCAACCAACAAATAAAAAGTCTTTAATACAAAAATTACTCTCAAAGCCAAACATGACAGAGTGCCACCCTGACTAATGATAGGCATTTACCAGAATGAGCATGTAGAACTGAAGGGTTGCTATCAAAAACCCCTCTAGTCAAAAACACGATTTTTGGTAAATTAAAAAAAAACGTTTATCTTCATTCCATGAGGGAGTATTATATCGATATTCTTTAATAAACTCCTTGGGGATCGGGAATGCTATCTATACTAATTTACACATGATCAAATATATCCTCTTTCATTGGGGAAGAAGAATGTTCTGGACTAATGGGGTTTTAAGTGAAATTCAACAAAAATCTAAAAGTCAAATATCACATAGATAACATGGTCATGTAGAAGAAATAGTATTCGGCATATTGAGTCACATTTTTATTTGATTTAATAATTGTAACAACAAAAATGAACTATTTCAGAAAAATTATGAAGCAAAATATTGAATAACGTGTACAATAACATTGGAATAATCAATCTTCATATCCATCACTATTGTCACCTTGTCAGTTTTGTAGTCAAGACAAGGTGAGTCGCTACAGCTGGGGCTAGTCTCGTGTAAAACTCCTTGCTTGCAGCATGTTCCAAGTAGTCAGCAAGTTGTAGAACGTCGAAGCGTTCCTGACTAGTGTGGTTTTTGCAGAATCGCCATATTTTTAACTCCCCCAAAACAGTCTGACGAGAGGTGTTTTTGACGATTTCGATTGTATCAGTCAGTATATGAGTAATACTGATATCTACATAATGGCACCTCAAACTCATTTTTCAGTTTTTTTGACTAGTGGGATTTTTGCTTAGCGACCTTTCAAATTTAATGTACCCTCCAGTTATAATAACCTATTCGGCATTTAGGATTCTGAAATGTTATATATCTACTTTAACAGTTCTCGGGACTTTTTTTGAGAACCACCTTCCACAAATTCCAAACTACAGCAAACGTTGTATTACTCTAAACAGCAGAACTGTTTTAATGGAACCAGAAATACTAATTTTCCTTAAGATGTTCGATTATAAGTTGTTGTAAAATTATCTCAAACTTTGCATATAAATTGTAATTTCCGACTACGCATCACGCGAAAACCCTTTTAACGGGTTTAATAAATAAGAAATTTGTCTAAACAAATATTTAAAAGGCAGCAAGGTCATTAACAGATATTTTGTCGAATGATCGACAGTTCAGTGAATCCCCCAAACCACTACAATCTCGCTCCTAATATCAGAATAATTGGATGAAACTCTGATAGATTGGAAGTGTAATTAAAACCCGCTTTCACATCTCACTACTCAAATTGATTTTACTTCTGGCTTCTCTCTCTCACTCGGTTTTCTCCCACTCTCTCTCTCTCTCTCTCTCTCTCTCTCTCTCTCTCTCTCTCTCTCTCTCTCTCTCTCTCTCTCTCTCTCTCTCTCTCTCTCTCTCTCTCTCTCTCTCTCTCTCTCTCTCACACACACACACACACACACACACACACACACTCTCTCTCTCTCTCTGCTGTGGAAATAGTAGGCCTTTTCAAGAATCTCACTGATCGATTTGATGCAAAGCTACACTAATTTGGCCCTGTAATTGAGTAGGCTAGTAAGTGGGTGGGCTATATAACAATTTTGGTCTTGATGGGAGTTTTTTCTGCTCTGCATAATGCATATATGTTTGGTTAGCTACAGACTCAAAGCGGTACTGCGGTTTTTATTGTTTTGTTTTTTTTTTTGTTTCAGTCTTATTTCATTCTTTTGGACAGAGGAAAAAAAAACTATAAAAATACTAATTTATCAAATTTTACCCAATGTGTTACATAAGAGATATTGACTCTGGGAGTTTGTCTGTAATCGCAAATGTTCGGGAGTGGAAGCTGAGTATTTGTCCCCCAACCAAAGTCGAAAGCTGTATAGCATTCTCTGGCCTTTCATAGGCTGCAGAGCAAAATTATAACTAATTGTGATATGTTTTCTGACTGTAAACTGGTTGGTATATTTGTTACTTATGTTTGGGCAAACTTTTAATTATTCTTATGTATATATTGTTTATGGGGCTTCCAGTAATTTTTATCAATACTGACAGTGTCCAGATGTCTTGGTCAGATGTCATGAGGTTGTCTAACAGGTATTAATATTTTTGCCGTGTGCCCATTGATGCTACTTTTCTAATGTTTAAAGCTCTATTAGCACGACTGCTTATTCCTGATCTCCAATTTCTCGGATTAAGATTTTCTGATATTTCCATCATACGTAACAGTTACAAGAATGGTGTATGCTGATTTTCTGTTTTTATCAATGATGAGATTATTAAGCTTAATAAAGTTTGATATCAGCAATTTTTTTTTTGAGTTGTATGTATAATAAATGAAGCACTTCATTTTCCAGCAAGCCACATTTTTATATAAGTGATATATAAATGACCTTATATTCCTATTACAGCTATTTTCATCTCCAAAATTATTATATCCAACACTAGACCATAGATAACTGAATCTTTTACTCATATATTTCAACATTATTTAAATGACTAAGGTAAACTGATAACATTGAAGGGTGGAATCCATGTATATTAATAATAAATAATAACATTGTATGGTGAATCCAACATTTAATGTTACAAAAAAATGCACTTTCCATTGTTAGATTTCTCTGCTCTTAATCTCATAACAAGTTAATAGAAACGAACAGTACCAACACTGGCATTATAAAATCTTCAAGACTTGCGTTCATTACATTAAAGCAGAAATCCTGGAAAGTACTGGATAGTTTAATAAATTACTTTAATGTAAGTAAATTAAAACTATCAAATAAGTTGGGATATTTATTTTGATCAAAGAATAAGGGACTCTCAAGTGTTGAGTGAATTTAAAACGTTGGTTACAGCCCGCGTCGTGGTGCAGCGCCCCTGACGGACTACTGCTGAACTTGTTAAATCTGGCCAGGTACATTATTAACCTGCTAGATGGCGCTAAGATTTCTTTGGCAAGGATGACCCGCGTCATCCAGGCTGCTCCCACCACTTCTTGTGTCAGCGCTTCCCAGTCTTAAATATACATTTAAATCTGTCACTTCCGGTATATAAATTAGATCTAGATAAATGATCTGGCTTCATTTTATACTAAATAAAGAATACGTAGCACAAAGTATACATTTGTTTTCAGAGGAATTGCTAGGAAAAAAAATACTCACGATCTCAATCCTTTACTTTGGATGGAAGAAAGAGAGAACAAAATCTTCCTTATGTCGGATTGCATTAGCCTTAATAAACATTTGTACAAATAAAAACAGACCTCATATTTGTCAAATTCGTTGTAGGATCGATGAATATTTCAAGAAAAGTTAGGAGCATCGTATTGGGAGTCGAACCTCAATACCTGATTTCCCTTAAAGTCGGCTAAAATTTATATATTTATGCCATTCTTCATAAAATGGCATTAATGGCGCAGAAATAATATATGGAACCTTTACTATGTGACATAAGTGGATAAATGGTCGTGTGGCATTACATTTATCAATTCGAGATGCGTACATTGATAGGGCCCATGATACATTGCATTGGATGTTCTTCTGGAATATTTAAAAGCTATTATGTTATTGATACCATGCGAGATATTCCAGCTTTTCTTGTAAACACTGAAGGTAAAAATCGGCCAGCAGAAGTGGGGGTTTAGACAAGAAGTAAAATACCAGTAAAATCTTTATCCGTCAGATGGAAACATTATTTTGTTAATTTATCTTTATTATTTTTATTATTTATTAACGTCCACTTTTTGCAACTAAGGCTAATTGGGACGGGTTATCTACAGGTTACCACACTTTTCTAGCAAGGGTGGAACTTAGGATGTTATTTAATGAATTCCGTCACTAAATAATTTCCTTTGCCCAGGCGAGAATCGAACTCGCCACTAGGTTTACCATGTGAGATTAAAGTCAACGCCTTAACTCACATGGCAAACCTGAGCCCCTAAAAAAATTATCTTTTAAAAAAAAAATAACATACTTGTTCTAGAATTAATCTCTACTTATAATTATGGAATTTGTATTTTAATCTATTGATTCGCTAAACATTTCATCAGCACCTATAACTTTAAATACTCTTCACGTAGACTTCTGATTACGGTAGAAATAGACAATAAAATCCCCATCGTTTTATTACAGCATATGTATGTGCAGCAGTGTGTATGAACTTTTATTCTACACCAAATAAATGAATTCATTCTTTGATTAAAGGAGACATTCCACTTTAGTAATCCTTAAAGAATCTGATACCCATTCGCCCGAGAAAAAAAACATTCGGACAACTAAATTTGCTTTCCTTTAACATATTTGCTTTAGTTTCTTGAAATAAATTTATATGAATAATTTATTTAGGGTTGAATTAATAAATTACTGACTATTTGCCACAATTTCCTTTTTTCTTTTTTTTTAAAAGGTCGTTCTTCAAATTTTATTTTAGCATATATATCATAAAATAGCTTTCTATAGTGATAGAAAATGGAAAATAGTTCCTTTTGTATTTATTTTCTACATTCTAGCCACTTACGTGACTAGGATTTAATGCTGTTTAACTTAAGCCCATTCTATGAATATAATTCACAGATTGTATATATAATTCATAGATTCAATAAATTGTATGCAGAAATTTATGTAATAAGCTCATAAATTAGTGAGAAATAAGCGGTGCTCTTGCCTTCATAAATACACAGCGTTCCCGTTAAAAACCATATCGTTGATGTAGGACTAGAACAACTTCCTGGCGGGATTTAATTAATTATGAATCAGCCTGAATAAACATGACCTAGGCAGTTATAAAAGTTTCGCTTTCTTTACTTTGATGGCTTACGTCATATCTATAATATCAAACGTAGTATTAGCTGGCATTGATGTATTTTTTTACTCTTATTGTATTATTGTTGTGTTCCAAATCTAATTTCTGTTTTATATATATATATATTGGTAAATTTTAATAACTTGGAAATTTCATTACCATGCAATCCATTAACCAGTCTTTCCCATTTTAGCCTTAGAAGATAGGGTTACTTTACATTTTAACCAATTATTGATAATCAATAATCCGTCTTAATCCATGGCTCACCGACTCTAAACTATTACAACCTTGATGATGTCGTTACACTATCAAGGCGCAATCTGCAGACCTCATTGGTCTTTAGGATAGTGGTAATATTGAAAATGATGAACTTATGGTAAATTTTCCGTCAAAGCACTCATCTACTCAGGTTATCTTCGTGATACGATTTTTCAAAACGTATTCAAAAACCCACCGGACGAACCCTTTAGAAGTTTCCAACTCGATATTTAAAGCTTCATGCCAGCCTGTTAATGGTCGAAAATGTTCCAGAAGGATTAGGGAGTTAGAAATGGGGTGAAATGTATCATTGTAAATATTTTCGTTGTTATTCGTTTGATCGAAAATATTATATAAACAATAGTGTTGCCAAGGTATTTGTCTTACATAGTGTTTTTTTTTAATTTTAATATTAACTGATTTAAGCGTATTTTCTCGTTTTAGCAGATTTCCCTCAATGGAAATCACCTATTGAGGTTGTACTCATGACGGAATTTTCGACATTTTTCTTCAAATATCCATCGATCCTACCTAGTAGATGACGAAAATGAGGTCCGTTCAAAACTATATATATATATATATATATATATATATATATATATTTGTCTGTTACCGCTCTAGCGGTCGCAATTTTTGTTTGATCGTTACCAAACTCGATATTTAGTCGTTTTATGTAAAAAGAAAGATCAAGTTCGTTAATGGCTGAAATCGAACCAGCGGGAGGGGGGGTTTAGAGGGGAGGATTTTCTAAAATTTGAAATATTTCCGTTACTATACGTCCGATCGAAAAATTGTATACAATCAATCTTATTGGAAATAAAATTTACTATAAATATTGTTATATACATTTATTCACTATCTTGCATATTAACCGAGATATTTGCAATTTTATGAAATCGGGGCGGATAACGAATGAGAGTGAGTTACCCGCCAAAAGCTAGGTCGGCCATTTTCTTAACGCTTCGGCTCTCCTGAAATTTCTCTATTGTAAAACTATTCGTGGGAAATCTGCTTAGTTTACGCAGCCCCTGCGTGACGGACGTTTTCAGTCTTCAATGGAACCCCATCTATATTCAATCAATTTTGCATAAGCCTATCAGTAATCACGTAATTTCCACCTTCAAAGTCTTGTTTACATAAGTACCTCACTAAGAGAGAATTTGCAGGAAGTCTGTTTTAAATTACATATAGGATTGTTGGATAGCAGCTGCAGAAGTACTTAATCAGTAAGATTGTATTTCCCTATTGTATGTAATGTAATTATTATGGTGATACACTATTTTACTCTCATTCTTTTATTGTATTTTGTTCTTCTCTTTTTTCGTTTTTTTTTCTAATAACTCAGAACTTTGTAGCTCCATAATTACAAAATGTTTTCTTGCTCCCCATTCTCCAACAGTTAAGAAAGTAATTGATATACAATATCCTAAAATTTCTTCAACAACTTCCGTTCCTTGTTGCTCGGAAAAAAGAATACATAAGGCGCCCTAAATTATGAGCACACATTCAATAAAATACAATCAACTTCTTATCAATAAGAAGATGAGTGTATTTCTTGTGATTACTTCTGTATTATTTGTGAGTACTTCAATGGCCGATATCCAATTATCCTTTAGGTTACTTACTAAAGTAAAATAGAATATGAATTATATTTGTTATTATATATGGTTATAAATCTGCTTATTTAATGCAAACGCTGCATAACACACTTATTACACTCACGTCTTGTTGTACCTCACAATAATTTATTTCTAAACATTCAAAATATTATTTTAATTAATATCAGAAATAACTCCGTTATTTTCAACTTGAATTAAATTGAATTCAGATTTATTTATATTGTTCATGGATGACTATTTTTCCAATTCTGCAGTTCTACCTCCTAGGGCAATATTATGGACTATCAACATTTATTTTTTTTAGTGATGTTGATGGGAATTTCACTTGCACCGAGACCATTCCATTTCTTGAAACTCCCATTCACCATTGTTCTTTAAAATATTTTTTATTCACTCCATCTTGTGTAGACGATATAACAGCACATATGTCTGTTTAAACAAATTATATCTTAGTTGTCAAAATAACATGCTAGCTAATTTTTTCCCTTAATAATCACATTTTCATCATCGCCTGCTACCTCCGGTTAGTGAGAGAAATTGCGAACTATATTTTACTTTAGAAATCTACGAACTATAAGATTGTGTTCAAACAGCTCAAAATGGCACAAGTGCTGAAATAATGTAGTGTAGACAATCCGATGTCTGGTCCCTTGTACTCCTACGAAATTAAATAAATAAAACTTTCTGGTGCAAATTATATAACATTTCATTTGAATGCAAAATAAGATATCTCCAATCCAAAGAATCGGATCGAAAAATACCATAGAACGTAATTCATGGGCTTTTTTGTAACTCTAACACCTACTAAAGAATTGGAAATTTTTCATTTTTGTCGTCCTAAAATGAAATTTTAATATTCGAAGACAACCCGTTCTTGAGATGCGTACAGACGTCACCGAAAGTAATCAAAAGCGGATTAGCGAGGGTCAAAACGTATAACTTTGTTGGAATCTGAAAACAGGAAATTTTCGTGTTTACAATACTTCGTACAGGAAAGTAAAAATTCAGTCAGTGCGAGTTTCCCCATGCCTTTATTCATTCTTCCATTGTGGTCTGTAAAATCAGCCAGACCTACCAATTACAGGCAGTATGGTTTTACTTCGTACATGGAAGTATTGCAATTGGAGAAAAAAAAATAATTCCCAATTTATTTTTACGTTAATTATACGGAAATTATACGTTTTGACACACGCTAAACCTATTTTGACTAGTTCCGGCGTGACGGAACTAGGGTTTCTTGTAAAGTTTTTCTGCTCCTGAAGTCAGGACGAAATTAAGGAATATGCAAGTTTGAGAATATTAGAGAAAAGAAAATGTTTTATAAAACCTGTTTTATTGAAAGATCTGTAAGTTATTTTTGAGTAGAAGTAAGTCGTGTGGTGGACACATCATATCTTTCTTTATATTATGAAAAGACGACTTTTACCCAGACTTGGTACTTGTTCCACCACGATGCATTACACCCTTCACTAAGGACTTGTCCCACAACTCCTAGTAACACCGGAATTAGCTACATTACACCCCTGGATTGGGACTGGACCCATCCCTCCTTGTAACATCGGAATTAGCTGCACTACAGCCCTAGTTTGGGGCTTGTTCCTCCACTCCTACTAAGACAGGGATTCGCTGCACTGCACCCCTAGCTTGGGACGTGTTCCTCAACTCTTACTAACACCGGGATTAGCTGCACTACAATCGTAGCTTGGACTTATTCCTCCACTCATACTAACACCGGGATTAGCTTCACTGCACTCCTGGCTTGGGACTTGTCCCACCAATCCTAGTAACACCGGCATTAGCTGCACTACACCCCTGGCTTTGGACTTGTCCTACCAATCCTAGTAACACTGGGATTAACTGCACTACATCCCTGGGTATGGACTTGTCCCATCACCCCTTGTAACACCGGCATTAGCTGCACTACACCCCTGGCTTTGGACTTGTCCTACCAATCCTAGTAACACTGGGATTAGCTGCACTACATTCCTGGGTATGGACTTGTCCCATCACCACTAGTAACACCGGCATTAGTTGCACTGCACCCCTGGCTTTGGACTTGTCCTACCAATCCTAGTAACACTGGGATTAACTGCACTACATTCCTGGGTATGGACTTGTCCCATCACCCCTAGTAACACCGGCATTAGATGCACTACACCCCGGGCTTTGGACTTGTCCTACCAATCCTAGTAACACTGGGATTAGCTGCACTACATTCCTGGGTATGGACTTGTCCCATCACCCCTAGTAACACCGGCATTAGCTGCACTACACCCCTGGCTTTGGACTTGTCCCACCAATCCTAGTAACACTGGGATTTACTGCACTACATTCCTGGGTATGGTCTTGTCTCATCACACCTAGGAACACCGGCATTAGCTGCCCTGCACCTGTGGTTTGGACTTGTCCCACCAATCCTAGTAACACTGGGATTAACTGCACTACATTCCTGGGTATGGTCTTGTCTCATCACACTTAGGAACACCGGCATTAGCTGCCCTGCACCTGTGGCTTTGGACTTGTCCCACCAATCCTAGTAACACTGGGATTAACTGCACTACATTCCTGGGTATGGACTTGTCCCATCACCCCTAGTAACACCGGCATTAGCTGCACTACACCCCTGGCTTTGGACTTGTCCCACCAATCCTAGTAACACATTGATTAACTGCACTACATTCCTGGGTATGGACTTGTCCCATCACACCTAGGAACACCGGCATTAGCTGCCCTGCACCTGTGGCTTTGGACTTGCCCCTAGTAACACTGGGATTAACTGCACTACATTCCTGGGTATGGACTTGTCCCATCACCCCTAGTAACACCGGCATTAGCTGCACTACACCCCTGGCTTTGGACTTGTCCTACCAATCCTAATAACACTGGGATTAACTGCACTACATTCCTGGGTATGGACTTGTCCCATCATCCTAGTAACACCGGCATTAGCTGCACTACACCCCTGGCTTTGGACTTGTCCCACCAATCCTAGTAACACATTGATTAACTGCACTACACCCCTGGGTATGGACTTGTCCCATCATCCTAGTAACACCAGCATTAGCTGCACTGCATCCCGGGCTTCGGATTTGTCCCACCATTCCTAGTTACAACGTGATTAACTGCACTACACCCCTGGGTATGGACTTGTTCCACAACCCTATCAGCTGCACTACACCGGTGGCTTTGGGTTTTCGGTCCCCTCCCATCAACTCTGTGCTTGAAAAGTATGTCTCCAACGTTTCAAGCACAGAGCTACATAATTCTTTCTTTGCAAAGCGTGCTATTATTTTTGAACTAAGGAAACAATAGAAATAAATTATAATTATGGTGGAATTACATAAGGGCTTTGTGATGAGTTATTTAGGAGTGTGCCGTTACGTTAAGGAGTATATGCTCCAGATGAGCGAGAGAGCGGGCTCCTGATGATATAATCTTCCGGACAATGGTGGCCGATACAAGAGGTTATTGAAGCTAATGGGGTCACGAGCTGGCCTATCAACCTTGTAGATATCGTCAGGGCATCGCTACCTTGCCATTATGCCTTGATTAATAATTATACGGGGATGTAGGTTGCACAGGAGTCAAATGGGGGCGAGTGGCATATATATTATAGAATATGTATTTCCATCATTACCAGTCCACATATTACCTTCTCGTTTAATGTCCGTAATAATTCATTAACGAAATATATCTTCAGTTTTGCAAAATATATAATATAGTTATCTAAAAATTGTGCTCACTAGATTGTTTACAGCAAATATTCCTGTTGATTTGTTTTGTTTTTTATTTACATTATTTTTGTGAAACAAAATTATTTTTAAATCAGATATTTTATGTTTATTTAGAATATTTATAATATATCATGGAATTTATTTCGTTCAGCTCATGCGATTTGTCTATATGGGCCAAGAGTTTTTTCCCCCCACTCATTCGCACCTCTTTGGGACTCGCGTTGGTGAGTGTATGTGATTACTGCACTCATGGTGCAGGGATCGCCGATAGTTTGATTCCCGCCTGGACCATAGGAATTTATTTAGTGACGAACTCATTAAATAAAATCCTTAGTTCCACTCTGACTAGAAAAGAACGGTAACCTGTAGATACCCATCCCAATTAGCCATTGTTGCAGAAAGTTGACGTTAATAAATAACAGTAATTACGGAGATATTTATAAATATGAATTTGAGTACTTCTCTTAATTCCTACAACTCGTCCGATGTACACTATACGAACGAACTTAGGTCTCTGTTCTACCTTTAACCTAGCACACACACATATATATTTTCTCAATGAAGTAGCCCTTCAGAGCGGGAGTTTAGTTCCTGCATGTCCCGTACCATATAGTACATGACTTGTATTTGGAGATTAATAACAAATATCTTATATACAACTTTTTTTTTTGAATATATATAAATATATAATTAAACGCAACTCTAATACATAAAGGAGAACATTATTATACAAAACTCTAAAAGATGAAAACTGAAAATACAATATTTAATGTTGTTTATAATAATATACCTTCAATTTACCCATAATAGTTATTCCAGTTACATTTTCTGGTATAAATCTTCTGCAAATTCCCTTTGCACTTATAGAATAAAATCCTATCCTAAACAGGCCATCGATGGATTATTTACATAACTGTCTCTTTTAAAAGGCACCATTCTTTTAGAAGCACTGTACAGTTATGGATGAGATGGGTGGAAGTTTGTAAGTAAAATCACATGGGCATAATGGGTTATTAGTCCGTTTAAATCTATTTAGATACACTTTAATTCAGCCCTGTTCTGTTAATATTGTGTTGTGTAAAAGTCAGTAGGTGTTTATATATATATATATATATATATATATATATATATATATACACACACACTCAACCGTAAAAAAAACCGGACACTTCATTTTTGTCGTATTAAAAGCTAATTTTCCGCAAATTTCTTTAAGTGGGTATTCTAGTTATTACAGAGAATTCAGAGTCTAAGTCCATTGAACTAATCCCTTCAGGATTAGTAAACAATTAGATAAAACTCAGATTAGATTTATTTGTCGTGAAGTTGATATATTCTAAACTCTAAGTAGTTTTTCGTACATTTAAACATCTTTAATTATTAACCAAGCATTTTCTTTAATTAATGTTTTATTTTTATTTCGGTCCAGAATAATGGGTCTTTCAAACTTAGATGGAAGGCCGGAGCTTACGTTACATTGCCGAAACGCTTGGGGTAGCGAAGTCTACCATTCACTGTAATAAAAATGAAGAATAATTGTTTATTTTTTAAATGTGTTAATTTATCTTTTTATTTTTTTTTATTTTGTATTTTTGTGTAAATAATCAATAAAAATTATTCACTTTTGGCAGATTTTGTTTAAATAACCTATAGATTAACCAATTATTTTAATTAAAAAGATTAATATACATATATATTAAGTATTTAACAAAATTATATGACTAAATCTAAGTGTCCGGTTTTTTTTTGCGGTTGAGTATATATATAAAGGGAAATCAGGTATTGAGGTTGTACTCATGGTGCGATTTTCAAACATTTCCCCACATTTTCATCTAGGAGATAACAAAAATGAGGCAACAATCATTATTAAAAATTAATTTTGTTGATGAATTATATCCATGTCCAATAACTCGAATAGTAATGGAGTTATTTGTATTTTTTCGCTGTTCGCTCCAAAATGACCCCACTCCTAATTCATAATTTTTACTTTAAGCTATTACGTCACTACACTTTTAACCATGTTAAATTTCAAATGTTGATTCCGTAGCGTTGTTCTTACTAACAAAGAAGTCATGAATATAGAAATAGATGACCTTTGTAGGGCATTTTAACTCAATAATCAGCCTTTCCCCTCTAACAGCTTTTTTTTTATTTTTTGTCTAAACTGGTATTATTACAAAATTGGTCTCACAATATATGGAGAAAAAATTACACAATTCAGTAGAACTCTGTTGGCAAGTATGGATTAAATTAAATCACTGATCAGCCAAATGTTGGCTGTAACCAATATGAGCTCCCAAATAACAATAACAGGAAAACCTGAATGGAGGAAAACAAATAAAGAAAACGGTGGTTGGAGATAAGCGGGTAGAAGTCTCTCCACAAAAAAACTGTATAAGGTATTACAGAGACAATGGCGTTACCCTCATTCAGTTTTATAGAAAAAGAAGAAAAGGCTAGACAACCAGTTTTATTTAAAATCATAGATATTGTTTATTTTTAGCTAATTGGGACGGTTTATCTACAGGTTACCAACTTTTTCGAGCCAGGGTGGGACTAAGGGCGTTACTAAATAAATTCCTATTGCCCAGGTCGAGCTCACGACTTTAGGTTTATCAAGTAAGACCAACACATATGACTAGCCTGTGCCCCACAATAAATCATAAATAAAGTTTGAATACTTTTAAAAGTTCAAGGGAAACTAATTCCTCTGCTCCAAACCTTATTTTAATTTCGGTCGAACATATTTTTGGCTAAGAGATTTCACCGTCATCAAATACTATACTGTTCCAGTTATACTAAGGATTGTGTTTTGAGTTTGCCATCAAATTAGACATAATGCGACCATTCATTACATCCTTGTTACAAAAATATTTGCAATCATTACAAGAGAATACAAATATTTTTCCTAACGTTTTTTAATAATTTTTGATAATATTTGATACAGATATAAGTAATTATTTCTTAGTATTTCGTTATTTATTGTCTTTGAATGATCATTTCAAATATTTGTAAGTACCTCAGATTTGGTAAATACCTGGAATTATCATGAATTGGCAATTCTGTAATATAAAATATTAGTTGATTCTGTTCTTTTGCCATTTGTCAAGTTAATTTCTATCATTAGTTAGTTACAGAGAGATGGTTTTAAGACCACCAAGGAATCAAGTTCTAAATATTGAACTGCCTCGTCACATACTCTTTGAACATCGGCAACCTTTCAAGAGCCAGAAGAAACAAGTTCAATGTTTTAGAATAATAGATTATTGAAATCCAGTAATGGCTTCTGAATATCTGTGGTAACTCATAAGCTACATTAGCCTGTATGTCAGTTACTGTTGTCAAACCTGTTGGTAGTTGCCATCATTACTGGTTGATCGTCAAGTACACGTGGCAAGCGCTTTCGGTGCTAGGCACCATCCTCAAGCCTAGAGTACAACTAACGACAGATGAAATTTTCAAAGCCCCTATCAGTGAGAATAACAAAATTGTAAAAAAATGACTTCGTAATTGCAGTCAATAGGCATTGATAAATTTAAAAAAAAAACCTTGCCGATGCACAATTCCATGATTTATACAAAGAGCTCTCATTTCACACGCAAGCATTAGAATATACTATAGTAAATAATCCCCACTATGAGAGCAATAGCCAAAGCCAGGACGGAAACTCCCAACTTGAACAAGAAGCCTTGGATTAGGGAACACACCGCCAACTGTAAACTCCAGGAACCAGACACCTTGTCCCATTCTCCGGGAGTTCCTCCTTGCACATTTGGTCGAATTACTCTCAGCAGGGATCAAGTAATAGCCATACTTAACGGAGGAGACTACAATATCTTAGGAGGGGCAAGGGCCCCCCCCCCTTTCCCTATGAGCGCTTGCATTTAGCTACTTAGCTCTGAAGATGGAGACAATAGTCTTCGAAAGCGCATAGCGATGAAATAAAAACTTGTGAAGAATTGGACGTCTTTTTCTCTCTCCAAGTACACAATAGTCTTCACTTCCAACAACACTTCTGTGAAATTGCAATAGCTTGCATAAATATCTGAAGAGCACTGAAAGATATCACAAGCTCCTTTGTTTTGAGTTTAATTTATAGCTTCAGTTGTTGTTTTATTATCTTATATAATGGAAGCACTTCTACTGTTACTATTATTTTTTCTATTCAACATCAATATTATGTAATGCCCTTTCAAATTTTATTATAATCTTATTTAAATGCATAAATAGAAGAATGTTTTATTTTGAACTGTATCATAATCATGATTTAATTCTAATGTATTTTGCTAGAAAACAAATTTACTATACTACTTTACTACAACTAACGACAGCCTTGATGGTGGTACCATCGTACCGTAAGTGCTTGCCAGTTGTACTCGACGATCGACCAGTAATGACGGTATCTACAGTTAGGTATGACAATAGTGTTTATTATATATATCAACCCACTAAGTGTATGCTAGTTATTCCCCTGTGTCTCCAGATGAATTGTTTGTTGGACAGCTTCCTGGCCAACTTGTCAGGTGGTTACGCTTCGGCCACCCCCCAACAGATAGTGAGAACTAGGCCTCTTGGATACGGCCTCTCTCTCTTTGAGGTATGTCACAGTAAATAGCATGTCACAGGTAAATAGTGGCACATACACGACCTTCTTCGTGGGCCCTCCTGGAACAAAACACATTCAAGCTTTCACGTCGTAGCGTGACTCAACTTGTCTAGAAATGGACAGGAATAATCATAAACAAGGTTACCTAAACGTCAAGTGAAGGAGAAAGTCAAATAAGGATGGCGTTAGTAATATCAGTGTGGAAAGTCATACTCAGGGACCTATTGACTGTCGGAATATTACATTGAATAATTTATTTCCGACCAATCTCATAGCACGTCACATCCATCAAACATAAATGTGGGATCCATTCATTTTTCTAAAGTTACGAATCCGAGCTCCAAGATTGCTACATATTATTAATGTTTCGTAAATCAATAAATCTGTCGTCTCTATTCTACTAGTAGCCTTCTTTTTTTTTTTTTTTTATTTATATCAAATTCCTCTCCAGCTACTACTGTTATCCGGCCAGGAAAAGACTGGGGATTTCATTTGATTAATTCGACAATAATAACCTCAAACTTGTACCTAATCACTAAGTTAACATGTATCGTCTATAATGCAGGATTATTAAGCATAAAGCCTTAGCACGCATAATTAAGACTAATGAGTCACAAAAACATAAGATCTGATAGAGAAAATCAAAAAATATTGCTAGTTGATAGAGAAAATATTAATTCCTAAACCCTAGTGTTCAACGTTGTCTTGGGGGTTTAGAGGAGGGATTTCGAATAATTGTATAGACCCAAACTTATTGTACATACTATATAATTTCCTGTACATGTTGGTATAAACGTTTTATCTACATCTTGAATACTAACCGAGATATTTGCATTTTTTAGCCTCTCCTGCTCACATCATATTAAGAATAATCTGTTATATCATGAACCACTTTATTCGAAGCTTAAATACCACGTAATGAACTTTTACTGTGCGAGATACATGGAAATACGTGGTGTGATAACGTCACCAATTTAGATTCTGGTTACTTGGAGAATGTTTATTTGATCTATACCATATTCGATATTTATTTGTATCATTCAACACTAAATCCGATCTTATTAGTAAATGATGAAGTTGGACTAGGAAAAGGGAGAATTAGAGAGAGAAAAGTCCGTCACGCAGGGGCTGCGTAAACTAAGCAGATTTCCCACGTGAAGTTTTACAATAGAGAAATCCGCCTAATAACAGCTGTAGTAGGAAGGGATCTCTAAACCTATTCAAGAGGGACAAATAGTTTTGGAAACGGCCACCAGAGCTCTCGGCGGAGAGTCCGGAACATGGCGGGGTTCCGTCGACCATACACACAATACAAATGCAAATATCTCGGTTAATATTCAAGATACAGAATAAATGTATATAACAATATTTATAGTAAATTTAATTTACAATAAGATTGATTCTATACAATTTTTCGATCCGACGCATAATAACGGAGATATTTTGAATTTTCAAAAATCCCCCCCTCTAAACCCCCCCTCCCACTGGTCCGATTTCAGCCATTAACGAACTTAATCTCTCTTTTTACGTAAAACGCTTAAATATGAAGTTTGGTAACGATCAAACAAAAATTGCGACCGCTAGAGCGTTAACAGACAAATATATATACAGATATATATATATATATATATATATATATATATATATATATATATATATATATATATAATTATGAACTGACCTCATTTTCGAACTCTCCTGGGTCGGATCGATTGACATTTGAAGAAAGTTATCGAAAATCGCGTCATGTGTACGGCCTCAATAGCTGATTTCCCTAAGGGGAAATCTGCTGAAACTCGAAAATTCAAAATATCTCCATTAATATGAGTCGGATAGCTAAATGTTGTAGAACCGATCTGTTTAAACTATTGATGCACTGCAATTGTTGGTCTATATATTTTTTTGTAACTCAAATATTAATCGACTTATTTCTACATTCTTGTTTTCAGCCTTAGGTAACCCCCCCCCCCATATACTTATTAGATTTTTACTTGGAAATAGTTAGATAGTGAGATCACATCATCAACGTATCATATTCTAGACAGTGGGGAAATCTGATTAGTTTATTCAGCCCCGACGTACTATATTAACTTTAACTATGAGCAAAGTTTTTGGTGATTTAAAGAACAAAGAAATCAGTTAACCCTTAACTGGCCAAGGTGTCTTTAAAGACACCGTTCATATTAAACAGCCAAAATCAAAAGGTCTTATTATGCCGAAAATATAATGTAGACTTCGTAACCGTGAAAGGCCCTGTTTTCTTGAATTTCATGGACAAAGGAAGGTTTAATGTTATTTTTAACGAATTTATATTTTGTTTACAATGTACTTATTTTTTATGTACAACACGTTTCTTTTATTGCCTAATAAATTATTTAATTAAATTTTTAGAAACTGTGTCAGTTTATTAACATAACTTACAGACATCACCATTGATTTACTGTGATTGGCCAAAGTGTACTTAAAGACACCACTATTGTTTGACGGCAACTGGCCAAAGTGTACTTAAAGACATTATGTAATAATTTTGTTCAGAAAAAAAAAAAGTAAAACCTTATATATTCTACTGATTATGAACGCAAAAAATGAGTTTTTAAGAAACTTTTTCATTTCAAGTCATTCTTTGAGTTTCTGGCCAATTAAGGGTTAAGTCAATTTTCTTTTAATATTGAAGTCATTATAGAAATATAAGTTAAGGGTGGTAACCTGTAGATAACCCGTCCCTATTAACCTGAGTTGCAAAAAGTGGACGTTAATAAATAATAATAGAAATATGAAAAAAATTAATCTTTTGTTTGACTGATGTATTCACATCATTGCAAGACACTGGCATATGAAAATCGTCACGCAAATTTAATACACTCTCCGCCTCGGGTTTAGCAAATGTTGCTTAAAAGAAATTTGCAATCCAAGGTGTAATCATGATGCGAATTTTGAAAACTTTCTCCCGTATCGACCCTAGGTCATTAGCACACTATCTCTCCAATATCCCATATATATATATATATATATATATATATATATATATATATGTACAATTTGTGTGTGTTGGGGGGGCTCACCTTGGCCATGTGAGTCTCCGCATGGTTGTTAATATATTTGACAAAAGTAGGGTAAGATTCCCACTTCGACAATAGAGATTTATTTAGAGACGAAGTCATTAAGAAAAACAATCTTGGCCGGAAAAGGGTAGCAACTTGTAGATAACACGTCAATTTTATATTTACTTACATGGAATGAAGGGTATTTAATCACATTATAACATTTATACGAATTTTGAGAAATATGGATTTTGTCATCTAGGAGCAAAATAGATGTATAAAATCGGAAGAAACATCTTGAATATTTGACACTCCTGCCACTTGAAAAACCGTATCACAATTCTTTCTGTAGTCTCCCAGTATAGTTTTCTCTGATCATCCCAGAGTAATGGATGGCAATGGTATTATAAACTATACAGACAATATTCCATTGTATGTCTACATATGATCTAACCCATCTTCAAATAGTAAACCAGTGCTTAAATCTCTCCCACACCGATATGATATTCAAGTTATAGCTTTTAATGAAAATAAGTTTAATTGATTTGAAAATAATTAATACTGTCAGTGTTTTTGTGCAGGACAGTGCATATTAGGTTTTAGATTTTTCTGTAAGTTTCTTTTGAAGAGCCTCTTCATATAGTTATTAATAACAGGTGTGCTGTAAGATAAATGTTATACTTATTTATACCTCAGGTAATTAAAATTAAGACTGTATTCTGCCTTGAAGAGTTACTGGAAGGTCTGAACATACCAGGGCTAGAGAAGATATAGTCAAGTCATTCAGACTCATGCTAAATGTTGTTAGTCGATCAATAAATCACTACACATGTTGTCGTCACATGACGAAATATGAAGGGCGTATGTTGTAATTACGAGGCAGACATTTGTCAATCGCCGTGGTCAAGGACGACTCATTACAAAGGCGAAATGAATCTGAGAACAGCCTGTAAAGATTCGCAGTTGTCCCAAGGTTAATTAATGGTAATGCCTTGTACAATTTGTGAGTTGTAGCTGTTTAAACATTTACAAACGTGGTTTCATTTGTTGGCAACAATATTGCTTCCCTAAAAGATTTCGTCTTATCACATGTGATTCCAGTACTGGAAGTCTGATAAGGTAGCTGGTTTGCTCACCAGAGAAATACTATCAAAAAAATTGAATTAGAAAATATATTTTTAAAAAATTGTTTTCTTAATCAACAAATTTATTTACTTGGAAGAATTGAAGGTTCAATTAACGAGGAAATAAAAGTTAATATTGGTAATACTATAGTCAAATCTGTGGGTGTGTGCCGTCATAACTGGCATATCGCTGAGTACATGTGGCACTGAGTAGTTTCTAGAAAGTTCCTGTATATATGTGGGCCAACTGTCCGCTGTTAGTTGGTTACATTTAGTCTGGGGAAGTTTGTTTATCTTGTGGTGTAGTTGTTGACAGGTAAATATAACCTAATATACTCGAAGACTTCCACGGTCCTGGTCATTAATACTATTAAGGTCTTCGGGTCTTGACCGTGTCTTCATATTGGTTGCCAACGTTTCGCTAGACATGCTGCTAGCTTCCTCAGGGCTATCTCTGAGACTGAAGAGTTGTTAGTTCATCTCTGGTATATATTTGAGTCTTATCCGGTTTCCTTGGGCGGAGTCTTCCCTTCCAGGTGTCTACGGATACTTGGTCCGGTGGTCGTTCATCGCCTATACCGGACCAAGTATCCGTAGACACCTGGAAGGGAAGACTCCGCCCAAGGAAACCGGATAAGACTCAAATATATACCAGAGATGAACTAACAACTCTTCAGTCTCAGAGATAGCCCTGAGGAAGCTAGCAGCATGTCTAGCGAAACGTTGGCAACCAATATGAAGACACGGTCAAGACCCGAAGACCTTAATAGTATTAAATATAACCTAGTTGTTTGAATACAAAAACTGTTCTTAACGGTGTAGTCTTGGGTCCTACTTGAATATTGAATGTAACCAACTAATAGCAGAACACGACGGACGACAAAAAAATGTAGGAGTTTTCAAGAAACTACTTAGTACAACTATTGACAAGCTTGAGGATAGAGCCATCCAAAAGGATCCAAAAGGATGTACACGTCGATTAGCCAGTAATGACAGCATCCAATGACAGATTTAAATGTAGTATATTATACTGGTGGAACCAACCCGTTACTTGCTATATGCTAATTTTTGTAAGTTGCCACATCAATGCTTTGCTACGGTAAAAATATAGTAAAGCTTTCGTGATATAGAATTCTTCAACTCCACAGCAGAGTTGTTGGAAGTGAAGAATATTTTCTCTCTCCAAATACTTCAACTGTACTGTTTCTAAATGATCTGTTTGCGGAAATCCCCAAAATTAAGGAACCACAAAAAAAAAACTCGTAAACACAGTGCTTTTAAACAATATCTATCTGGCTCAAAACTAAAAGTAGCTCAAGTATTCCATTAATATCTGGCAAATGAATGGTTATGAAATATTCTACAGGACGTATCAAACATACCGCTGGATGAGACGGCATGTGAGTTGGGATACCAACTCCAATTCGTCGTTTCCGAAAGTTTCATCCTGTCCCCCTTGTGGAAAGCCTTTGACTTTTCTTCGTTGATTGAAAGCTTAATTTTATCGTAACAACGTTTCAGAATTCTCAACTAGTGGTGGACGTCAGTACAAGATACCGCAGGAACACAAGACTCACTTATAAAAAGAAACATGTAAGCGGCTCTATATCGAAGTACAATTTTCAATGGACAAATATTTTGCCAATGAGCAAAGGGTCTAATTATCTCAACAAAGATGCAGTAAATTAGAGTGTATAAATTATTAAACAAATAAAGAAGACAACTTAAGTTGCTACCGCCATTTTACTATATTCGTTTTTGCTTGCTATTAAAAATAATGCTCGGTCATATTTCATGTATCCTTCATATGACCATTTATCCTTATGAATGATTTACCACTTAGCTGGATGAATTACTTATAACAAAATCTTTTACTAAATATTCCAGGAAAAATGGCATGTACTTAACATCATAATCATTAGCTTATAATGGCCTTCTTGTAAGGCCTTGACTTGCTGCTAATATCCACTTTGCCATGGAGTCGCAATAGGATGGACCATTACAAACGAAGAAATCAACATGTTCTTATAATCAAAAAGAAGTTAGCTTCTTTAATTGATTCGGAGATGATGTGAGTTTCTAAAATTATTGAATGTTATACTTGTTAGGGAGTGAATATTATAATGAAGGATACCTATATTTATATCTCTTTGGTTAATTGTAAGATATAGGTTAGGTGTGAACATATGTTTTGTGAATTTACAAGATAGGCTTTTGTTTTCATTTGATGCGATAAAGAATAAAAGTCCGTCACGCAGGGGCTGCGTAAACTAAGCAGATTTCCCCCGTGACGTTATACAATAGAGAAATCTCCATACGAGAGCCGAACAGTTACGGCAAAGGGTCGAACTAGCTTTTGGCGGGAAATTCAGTCTTCCGTTACCGGTCCAAATTTAATAAAAATGCAAATATCTCGGTTAATATTCAAGATAGAGAATAAATGTATAGAACAATATTTATAGTAAATTTAATTTACAATAAGATTGATTCTATACAATTTTTTGATCCGACGTATGGTAACGGAGATATTTTGAATTTTCAAAAATCCCCCCTCTAAACCCCCCCTCCCAGATTTCAGCCATTAACGAACTTGATCTGTCTTTTTGCATAAAACGACTAAATATCGAGTTTGGTAACGATCAAACAAAAATTGCGACCGCTAGAGCGTTAACAGACAAATACATATATATTTACAAATATATAGATATAGATATAGATATATATATATATATAACTCTTGGTCCACCTCGTCAGCTTGATTTTTGTGCATCTCAAAACGGACAGTAGGATCTAATTTGAAGAAAATTTTCGAAAATCGCGTCATGAGTACGACCTCAATAGCTGATTTCCCTTAAGGGAAATCTGCTAAAAACAAGCATTCAGATAGCACATGCTAAACCTTTTTTTGTGCTTATGAACAATACCTGTGGAAATATTCTCCTTCGAACAGTCCGGAACTGGATACCGGTTGTCTTCCGCCATAATTAATATTGATAAGAAAGAGGAAAATCTAATCATGTGTAGGTGGGTTACAGTTTGAACATATCTAAATCTACATTCTGAAGATAGAATTCATAGTTTACACAATTAAGAATAAAAAGATTTAAATCTTATTATTCACAGTGGCTTATGCTAATTGTAACAGAGCCTTATTATTGTTTGGCCCATTTAGAGAGCTCAGTGGTCATTTTGTGATGCGTTATCAGAACCAAGAAACCTTAGGTTATACTTACAGGATACTTAGGGATTTACGTCACAAAATCATTCTTGGCCATTAGTGTCTTGGAAGGCAGATTGCAGGGGAATACCCAAACATTCTTGGTAGTATTAATGTATGCTCCTCTGGATTTAACGCAGCCATGACGTTAGAGAGGAATTTAATCTTATTTGCAATAGAAGGGCGCCATGAAAATTCAGAGCAAATATAACCAATATAAAATAAAATGAATTTTTACGCATGGTGAAATTTAAATAATTCATATTAAATATATATTTAATTCTTATTCTTTGATATTTACATATATTAAATCTTTCAAAATATGTTTTTTCGACAGAAAGGTAAATATTCATATATTAAAGGTTTTTCTTAAAGTCATTGGATAATCACTTTCTCTTTACTGAATAATTGAAATTAATTGGATAATTTAATTACACATATCTTTAAATAATTCATATTTTTTTATTCGTTAATTTATATTCCGTTTCTGTTCCTTTTCACTAAAAGAATGTATATCATTTTATCCAAAATTCGGAAAAAGTTGTAATTCTCGTTTACATTTTAAGGCTTCTTACCGCGGGAATAATATGCAATAGAATATGAGTGGCATTTAGTTAGGCAATGTATTTTACACGTTTTTTTTTGCTATTAACGTACTCTCATTTAGTGAGGATTTCGGGTGATTTGAGGGTAAATGAGCGACATGTTTACACTAACATCGTTCTGGCAGGCCCCTGGTTTTCAAAGAATTTTCAAGAATACATATTGTATATCAATGTTTATGATGTGAACGATGGTCCCCTATGTTATGACTTTATATTATTGTGCTGTCACATCTTATAATAAATTAATTTAAACTTAATAATCTTTATAGCTTATTTTCTTTGTTTCAGGTATCGTTCAAATTCCCACTATGGAACCTATACAATCACGGTTCAAGTAAGACCAAACAAATATTTACAATCAGCTTTGTATTGCATTTAACTAACCACCTGAAAAATATTGGCAATTACCTTTCAGGTAATTTATAACGGGACTAAGGAATTTATATAATGAGTTTGATACTAAATAAATTCCTATTTATGAGGTTAGAATCTAACTCATGACTCTTGGCTTCCAAGTTAGTTTAAGATCGACGCCTTAAGTCATGTGGCTAACCTCAGCCCCCAAATATAAAAAAAAAAATAGTCCCTCACGCAGGGGCTGCGTTAACTAATCAGATTTCCCATTTCCGTCACGTATTTACATTTACATCATAACGTAAAAGTTCAATGAGATCAATATTTGGCATTTAGGCTTCAAATAATGTGCTTCATAATATAACAACTTATTGTTAATATGACATGAGAAGGAGTAGAGGTTTACTGAAGGCGGCCGATAACTTAAAAATGCAATTATCTCGATTCATAATTAAGATAGTAAAAAAAAAAACAACATACATACCAACATTTATAGAACATTACTATATATATAGTTTTGAACGGACTTTATTTTTGTTATCTCCTGGGTAGTATCGATGGACTTTTAATAAATTGTTTTCGAAAATCGCGTCATGAGTACGACCTCAATAGCTGATTTCCCTTAAGAAAAATCTGCTAATACCCTAAAAATATTGAAATATTAATTTGAAATCAGTTGCTTAAAAATTATGATAGTGGTATAGAACGTAATTACTTTATCTCTGGAATATGCTGGATGGTAGAGGAACAAATTGATGAGGATCAATAAGAAGGCCAAGTCCTCTACTGGTTTTTAATATTATGCAGAGTGCACTTTCGGAGTCAACGCTCCATCCTCAGTGCCTGCTGATTAAAGCTGCGTTGCCTGGACCACTACCGCCGGGCGACTCTAATTACTTTAGTTAGATAATTGTGGGCAGTTTGTGAAGCCTATTCCTTTTTTGGATTTGGGAATTTATTTGGTGAAGACTCATTAAATATAATGCGTTCTAGTACCATTACTATTAGAAGCTATATCCTTATAGGGCCTAGGCCGCTTCCATCGTCCTAAGCCAATCTGGAACCCCCAATTAAGATCACTATGGCAGTCCTCACTAAGGTTAACCCGCCCTTGCCATCTCGAGGTGGCCCCTCATAGCTCCTGTCTACAACGAGAAATGATTTGGGGTATCCTCTTTGGGCCCATTCTCCGGGTGATGGAACCAACCAAATATCAAAACGAAAGTGTCGTAATCACCGAAGCTACCAGATTGTCAAAGTTCAATGAAAGAATGTTAATGGAACAAAAGGTTTTTTTTTTACTTTAGCCACAACAGTTACTTTTTGCTATTATTAGTAATTTATCATACCGTTATTTAATAACATACGTCTATTTTGAAAGAAAAAAAAATTATAGGTTGAAGTTGATTAATAATAATAATGAACTTGTCACAACTGAGTCGTAGAAAAGCGGCTACATTAACTGAGTATATTCAATATTCTCTACGCCCTGGAACAACGATATTTGCTGACATGGAAAACATGCCTTGACCTCAAAAGAATTTCGGGAATACTTTTCAGCCATTATACAGTCAATCAATCACAAACTCTTGTTGATCCTAATACAGGACTCTGTACTATATAATAATAAGAAAAATCACTCTTTTAGAAATAAGTAACAGGTGTGGGTAAAGTAAAGAAGACCAGAACAAAATATAGTCCAGAATCTGAGGTGTTGCTAGGTCAGGCCTGTGTTCAGACTAAACTAAAAACTAATTATGTTAATTTGAATGAGGTATGCTTGAATACAATAATTAAATTTTGTGTAAAAATTTATTTTTAAAAACCATTAAGTATAATAGCATTCCTAGACACAAAAACCTTTGAAATGCAATAATTATTTGATGATTTTTTTTTTATTATTATTCTGCTGTCAGACTTTTTAACTTTAAACGAAATGTCTACCCTTTAAGCTGAATGACGTGTTCGCAAAATTATTTATCTGGAGCTTTTGACAAAGCCAAAAAGGAGGGGGGATTCATTTAGTTTAGTATATCTTGTTTTCGTAGTTTAAATAGTGACAAACTAGTTCTTTCAGTGATCTTCTGGTATGTGATACTAATGGAGGTAGAATATTTTAAACCATACAGAGCATGTTTGAAGAGACTGAAAACTTTTACGAGTTCGTATTGGGCAGTGAACGATAAATATCTGGACTGCGACTGCCAAGTACTTGAAATATATCGGCGAGGGTTTGATAGTGTTGTCCAGCTAATAGACCGAACGCTCAGGCTAAGACAGATTTATGGCCTAAGTCCGAAATCGATGGAACCAATTATTTAATGCTACAGCCAACCTTTCGAAGGGCCATGGCCAAGCGATACGTGTTCATCAAGAGATATTGCTGCTAAATAGAGCACTTTGAGGGGCACCTGCTCGGATATCCCTAAATTAACAATTGTGTTGTTCTCCCTACAGAGTTGAAGGTAGGTCAAGATTGACCTCCTGAGAATGTCTATCTTTTGTGATCGACTATTTAATATAGCCGAAGATCTTTAGTCATCTCGTATGACTGACGCACTCAAAAATCGAATATGATAATTTATTAACACCCCCCCCCCAAAAAAAGTCCTTGACGCAGGGACTGCGTTAACTAAACAGATTTCCCACTTGCGTCACGTATTTACATTTACTTAAAAACGTAAAAGTTCAATGAGAACAATATTTTGGCATTTAGGCTTAATGTGTTTCATAATATAACAGCTTATTGTTAATATGACATTAGTAGGAGTGGGGGTTTATTGTAGGCCGATAACTAAGAAATTTAAATATCTTGATTAAGAATCAAGATAATGAAAAAACGTATATAACAACATTTATAGATTATTACATTTGCAATGAGATTGGTTCTTTACAATTTTTCGATCCAACGCATAATAACGCAGATAGTAAGCATTTTCGAAATTTTCCCCCTCTAACCCCCCCCCTTCCCACTAGACGGATTTCATTCATTAACGAACTCTTCTTTAGTATTACATATAACGTTTATATATCGAGTTTGGTAACGATCAAACACGAATTGCAACCACTAGAGAGTTGACAGGCATATATATATATATATATATTTGAACGGACCTCATTTTCGTCATCTCCTGGGTAGGAGCGATGGACATTTGAGGATTCCTTTAGGGTAACTGCTAAAATTCAAAATGTTCAACGTGAGTTATATTGCTTGTGGTTCCGGGTTTTCTCCAAGTCTACGTCATAAAATTAATGAAGGCACCTTCATCCATTATAGTGATAAGCCATCTGTTATTAAAGCCATCGTCTTTAATTGATGGAATTGCAGAAACTGCTGAATGATATAAATAGATAACGAGTCGATGTAATCAGACTGCAATTTCAAGCGGAAAAGTAACTGACAAAAGATTCACCTCTCTCTCTAATAGGATCATTGCTATTCTGGAGAAATAAATATTTACATTTGTATATAAAATAAATAAAAAATAAAATAAAACATATTAATAAAATTAAGAGAGATCAGAAATTGAGGTAGGCAAATTTTTCTGTTAACCCTCTAAGCCCACAAATCTCGCAGGTTATCCAAATTTAAAATTAAAATATTTTTACATAATACTAAAACTCGAGTTCGTGACGATGAGACAGAAGGATATAAAATCTTAAATATTTTGTTTATTATGTGTTGGGTGTAAAAGAATATATAAACAATCTTCCTGATAAAGTTTTTCAATTAGTGGTAATGTTCTTTAAATTCTTCTATAACTAGAATATTAACTTAGTTGTTATAACAGTATTTGTTTTCTTTTTCATCCTGTAAAAGCTTTTTAATATGGAATTCATATCAAGGTAGGAATAGATTGCGATAATATCAGATGGTCACTACGAAAGTGTATGGCCACAACTATGATGAGAAGCACAGTTGTATGAATATACGTAGGGCCATTCTATTTTAATTCTATAATTGAGATGGGCTGGCAAATAAGAGTTTTTCGTATGGATGCACAGTTTCAAGTTATTATTATTCCATTTTCATTATTTTATTGTAAGCATTAAGTATATTTCCATTGTCTTTTACTTTGTTAAAAGTGTACTGACACCTATGCTCCCTCTAAATGTCTTTGAAATGTATGTGTAAATATGTTTGTCTATGAAAGCCCTATGTGACGTTGTTAAATACACTGAGTAGGCCTACTTTATTCAAAATGTGGTATTCTTTCACCATTCAACAGTTCATTGTGGATGGACGAAGTTATTTGCATTAGTGATATGGTAGTACGGACCTCATTTTCGTCCTCTCCCGTATAGGTCTAAAAAATATTTCGGAAGTTGCATCTTCTCCGTTAACATAGCAGCATTTTATTAAAAAAAAAAAAAAAAAACTAAAAGTAGTAAAAATAGGTAATTAGATGAGAATCAACTTCAAGGGGAATTAAATCAAACCTCTTATAAAAATTTCAAAGCTTTTATAAAAATTTCGCTTTTCTTACAACAATATATTACATAGCAGAGATCAAGATCACCAGTAATGAGTCTAATGATAGAAGTTAGAGTCGTCAATTATTATATTTATGTTAATTTATACAAATTAGGATAACGTGCCTCATTCAAATGTATATCATTGAATTAGTGTTTTCTCGATTTTATTTATTTTATGGATTTAAGCATATTCTTTTTACATATTTTGTTAATACCCTAACCATCACTGGCCTATTCAGCTACAGTATTTTTATTTCTATATATGCATATAAATATATACCATCTGCGGTTAAGCATAATACGTCTGCGTGTGTTTTTGTGTGAAATGAAGCCAGTTCAAACAATAATAAAACGTGTCTATATAATTTAAATTATATGTCAGCAATCAAAGAATTTAATAGGGCTTAACTAACATATGGGTCTATTTTTCCTAAACCTTGAAATGTTAGTAACAAGAAACAAATGATTACTTATTTAAAATACAATTTTGAAAGAAGCCCATGATTAAGTAATCACACTTAATATTACATAATATTCATTATCTAAATATAAGTTATACGTGATAACTTAATTGAAGGGGCTGATTTACCAAGACATTGTGGAAATACACAAAACAATAAATTAGGAAAATAATACCTAATCTACTTTTAAAAGAGAAGACTTTCGTTGTCGCTCCTGTGTGAAAATCTCGACATTATTTAAATATATTTTTTTTATTTAGGTGTTTGGCAATTTTAGCGATTCACACTGAATCATATTACAACAATAAAAGTTGGTATTGCCACCTTATTATAAAAAAATAAAATAAAATAAAAATATGTTAAAATATCTACAGTCATATGTAAAAGCACATTTGTGTTTTCTCTATTGGACATTAAAGGTAGTTCCCCAATAATAAATGCCAGTTCTTTAAGTACCCAAGTGTTAAATTTGTTTGAAAATTTGTGTCTCTTGGAGGTGTTTCATGATTGTCGCGATGTATGGGCTGTTGTCGTGTAGTAGTTCTGAAAGGTCGGTGGGTAAGTTCTTGTCCGTTATTAGTCTGAGTCTGTAAGTATGTGTTTAATAGTTAGTTGTGTATTACATAGTGTACATAAAGGTAAATCAGTCCTTGTCATGAGGTGTCAGTGTGTTATCCGTGAATGCCCATGCCTCAAACTAGCAAGAAATACATCTTCTCTTCTAGTGTTTTAATTACTTGATAGCCATTCACGAACAGTACTTCTATTTCTCGTAGTTTCGTGTGTTTCTGACGCCATTCCACTTCCCATTTTACGCCTTCCACTTCCGATCTCGTGCAAACTTTCTACGTTTTTCTTTATCGGATACTGGATTTGCTAGAATTTTTATAACAGTTTCAATGGTTAGACCTGATTATACTAAAAGATTCTATCTTTTAAAACGGTTTTTTCAGGTTTTTATTGATTTTTTAAGTCTTTGAAACAGGTGTCTATGTCAACAACGGATCTACAAACTATAATTCCATATTTCTCTCAGGACAGGAATCCTTGCCATTCTGTCATGCTACTCAGGATGAGTACATGCTAACCCTTTCATAGTCCAAAGTAATCAAATAGGTATTCCTTCGTAAGTTCTAGTTAAATTCGTATTGTCAGCACCAGATTTGTGTAGTCCACAGAGGAAGATTGATCCACGCCATTCCTATTCTCGATTTTAATTTGTAAACGTACTTCTGTTTGACCAATTCTCTTCAACTCTTGCTCAATGAAGTGATGCATGATATTTTGTAGATTCTTTTGCCGTCCGAAAAATTCACTCTCAATAATTTCATTCGCCGAATTCCTCTATCCCTCCATTTGTGAGAATAATTTATGAGGGGGTGGGTCATTCGATATATTTTGTTGAATACCTTCTTTATCGAATATCTTTCATTCTTCGAAAATAGCATCATTTACTCGAGCGAAGTTGACATTTTCTTCCTTCTTCTAAAAGTCGAGCTTCCTCAGCTTCCTTCGTATATTCGTTGCCATTTAGTGTTTTTTATGATATTCTACACATCATATATTACGATTCTTGTTACTGTTTATTGTTTTCCTTAGAACGAAACATACTAATATCGCATTGGTCTCAGGAATCAAAACATACGAATATGCTTCAAGCAGTCCATTGAGGTTACCTCATTTCCGGTGAGTCCTGGAAGTCTCGCAAGAGAAAGTCGTCACTTAAGGGGAAAACCGGTCTGATCACTGAATGATTTGAAAGCCAAATGGACTGGACGTTGCCTTGCGCATGCTCACTCACATAAGGCAATTTGTACAGAAAAAAAGTCCGTCACGTAAGGACTTCGTATACTAAGAAGTTTTCCCACATTTCGGAATGATATACTGGTGGCACCTGATCTTACATTCTCTATATCTCCCACAATAAGAGTCGTACGTAAACAGGGATCAATTACTCAAAGTAAAAATTCAATTAGCAGAACTAAGGGTTTACTCTAGGCTGAAAACAGGAAAATGCATATAAATAACTTAATATAAATTTAATAGTCGAGTTTTTTTTTAAAATATGATAAAACGACAATTGTACAGCATTAAGTGTTTAAAAGTCTATAACATTTTTTTTTTATCTGACATTACAACTGAGATATTTTAGGTTACTGCCTCTCTTTCAGATCCGATCTCAGCCACAAACGATTATAACCTTTTGTGTTGCAAGAAACGGTTCAATATCGAGAATGGTTTTCATCAAATAAACATTTTCACACGAAACATATTTTTGCATGTATCTCATCTAGTAAAGATTTGTTGAAAAAATAGAATGTGTTCTAATGCTTGATAAGCTTAGAATAAGAGGTGAGCTATTAGCATATTGTTAATAGGAGATGAGTAGAGGTGGGGAAAGCTAAACAATAAAAAATAAAAGTTTGGTTAATATTGCAAACAACATTTTGAGAATAATAAATTTACAATAAAACTGGTTCTATAACATTTCTTGATCTGAATCATATAAGATATATTTTGAATTGGGGCTCCGGTTAAGGCATTGGTCTTAATCTCGCGTGGTAGACATAGGGTGGCAAATTCTATTCCCGCCCTGAGCAGTAGAAATTTATTTAGTGACGGACTCGTTAAATAAACTCCTTAGGCCCACCCTGGCTATAAAAGGGTGGTAACCTGTAGATGGTGTCCTGATTAACCATAGTTGCATAAAGTAGGACGTAAATAATAATAAACAAACAATATTTTGAATTTTCGAGTTCCTCCCGACCTCCATCTTCTCCAATTTCATGCATTAACGAACTTCATTTTTAATTTTACATAAAAAGATTATATATTGAGTTTGGTCTTGATCAAACAGATGCTAAGCAAGAATTTCAAAATAAATTAAATATATAAAATTCTCTTAATACAAAAATAACATGAGAATATGTTTTATTTTTTATTTTTTTATACAGGTTTAATCAAGTGTGTTTTATTTTGTATCGCTATTTCGTCAGAAAATAAATTTAATTTGCAAGCTGGACTAATGTAATAGTAAATGAATTGTAACTTTTCATAATGCATAACATTTATATGTAATCTTAAGTAAAAAAAATCTGGATTAGATTTTCTTAGCTGCTAATCCAACTGAATCATTACTGGGTAAGAGCTCATGTAGAACCTGACCCTGTCTCATCATCTTAGCCCATTCTGTATGGACAGCTGGTAAATCCTCCAGACAGGCTCCTAGCCTCCGCAAATCATAGATCGAAAACCTCTTTAACTAGGCCTCTTCTTGTTGCTTCAAGCGGTGTACTATGCACCAATTGTTTAGCAGCCTGATGCCGGGTTCATTCCGTAAACGTGACCAGTCCATGCATGCCTGCACTCTTTAATAGCACTGATATCAGGAAAATAATAAAGATATTATGGTAATCAGTAAGGTGTTTAAGGAAGTCGTTAAGGATAAAAGGAAGTGTTTTCAAAATTAATGAAAAGTAAACGGCCTGAGAGAAATTAGATAGTAAACAGTAAATAGTAGGAGGATATTTTGGTGAAATGTTATTGTTTGGTAACATAAGGAGTGAGTGAGTTATGACAGAAGTTGAACCTTGAAAATAAATGATTAGCCAGCAAGGAGTGTTTGTTGATATTGAGTTTCCCAGCTGAGTCAAGTAATTCCTTTCAACAAACTGCCGTCCTCCTTCAGAACCGCCAGCTGAGAGTCACTAATGCCATCTCAGGGCCGCAGTTCAAGGCTGGAAAATTTTGCTCAGAGATCTAATTGAAGCTAGTCATGATGGAACATCAATTGTAGGAATAATGCCGCGCCGTAATTCTCCTATTACGCGTCGGACGGACCACCTTATCTTGGGATAACCACTCAAGTAAATCATACCTGGAAAACAAAGACTGGCCCCATTACAGACAAGTTTCTACCCCAAGGAACAAACTAATGAGTATACTATAGTTGTTTACGATCCGAAAATAGAGAAAGCAGTCATCACATTTCATAGGAATATTCCATTTGTGTTGTATGAGTCATTCATTTTCTCAAAAAATTAGCTTGTGTGATGCACTGCCCACCAAGGTTACAACTAAAGGAAAAAAACTTCCTTGTTCTCATATTAACTTAAATATACAAAATGTTTTACTGCTCTTCATTTAAAATTATTTCGCTTCAAAGTATATCGATATCTCCGTTTCAAAAAGAAATGCTATAAACAAATTTATATGACAATACAGAAAAGGTCTTGTATGAAACTTCTTACCTCTAAAAGATTTGGAGAAATTTTTAATGTTTTATTTTTGGTCTCTTCTCCCCCCCCCCTTTCGCCCCCTTTGTCAGCTTCATTCAAAATAAATAGAAAAGAGATTTCTATATTTTTCGCGCTAACTATGAAATTTCATTATTCTAAGAGGAGTAGTTTTAGCAGATTTCCCTTAAGGGAAATCAGCTATTGAGGTCGTACTCATGACGCGATTTTCGAAAAATTTCTTCAAATGTCCATCGATCCTACCCAGGAGATGACGAAAATGAGAAAATGAGGTCCGTTCAAAATTATATATATATATATATATATATATATATATATATATATATATATATATATATATATATATATTTGTCTGTTACCGCTCTAGCGGTCGCAATTTTCGTTTGATCGTTACCAAACGCGGACTTTAATCGTTTTATGTCAAAAGGAAGGTCACGTGCGGTAATGGCTGACATCGGACCAGTGGGAGGGGGGGTTTAGAGGGGGATTTTTGAAAATTTGAAAAATCTCCGTAATTATGCGTCGGATTGAAAAATTGTATAGAATCAATGTTATTGCAAATTATATTTACTATAAATATTGTTCTATACATTTTTTCTGTATCTTGAATATTAACCGAGATATTTGCTTTTGTATTCTGCGTGTTGGCTATGTACTTTCCGCTGAGAGCTCTGGCGGCCGTTTCTGTAACTGTTCGTCCCTCGTGAATAGGTTTAGAGGTTCTTACTACTACTGTAGTTATTAGACAGATTTCTCTACTGTATAACTTCACTCGGGAAATCTGTTTAGTTTACTCAGCCCCTGCGTGACGGACTTTTTTTTAGTTATGCGAAATACAAAGTTAATAAAACCAAGTCGAAAATAATTTTTGGAGGCACAAAGCGGATTATTCCGTTAAAATCTAAAAATCAATTTGTTTGCCATTACAATACCTCCTTTACTTGGAAAAAAGTCCGTCACGCAGGGGCTGCGTAAACTAAGCAGATTTTCCACGTGAAGTTTTCCAATAGAGAATTTTCACGAGAGCCAAAGAGTTAAGAAAACGGCCGACCCAGCTTTTGGCGGGAAACTCGCTCTCATCCGTTATCCGCCCCGTTTTCATAAAAATGCAAATATCTCGGTTAATATTCAGGATAGATAATAAATGTATATAACTTTATTTCTAGCAAATTTATTTTGCAATAAGATTGATTCTAAATACTTTTTCGATCCAACGTATAATAACGGAGATATGTCGAATTTTCGAAAATCCCCCCCTCTAAACCCCCCCCCTTCCACTGGTCCGATTTCAGCCATTAACGAACTTGATCTTTCTCTTTACATTAAACGATTAAATATCGAGTTCGGTTGGTAACGATCAATCAAAAATTGCGACCGTTAGAGCATTAACAGACAAATATATATATAATTTTGAACGGACCTCATTTTCGTCATCTCCTGATAGGATTGATGGACATTTGAAGAAATGTTTCGAAAATCCCGTCATGAGTACGACCTCAATAGCTGATTTCCCTTCAGGGAAATCTGCAACACTGCTTACCGAAGATGGACACCATTGAAAATTCGCTAATCAATAAAAATTCAAACCGCTTGAGCAGGTAGCTAAACTCCCCACAATGAAGAATAGAATATATATTAAAGAAAAGAATACTGTTTTTTGAATATTCTTTGAACTTATAATTTCTATCTATTAACAGTTTCCTATAAATTTGAGTTGTGTGTTTGATGGTTGACGAAATTTATTTTGAGAAGCTCTCGCCAAATAAATGCCTTAGCACCTGCATAGCTAGATAAGTGTGGATACTCGTAAATGATTGTGATGATATATATATATATATATATATATATATATATATATATATATATATATACAGTTTTGAACGGACCTCATTTTCGTCATCTACTAGGTAGGATCGATGGACATTTGAAGAAAAATTTCGAAAATTCCGTCATGAGTACAACCTCAATAGCTGATTTTCCTTCTGCTAAAAGTAATCAAAAGTGTATTTATAGAAAAAGCAAGCCATCTGTATTCTGTAAATCTTTTTGGCAATACAGATTCAAATAACTCTTATAAGAGTGGTAATTATTAATCTTTTTTATTTATTATTTCCCTCCCACTGTTTCGATTTCAGCTATTAGCGAACTCGATATTTAGTTTTACATGAAATTCCCATATATGGAGTTTGGTTGCGATCAAATAAGTATTAAGACCCTAGAGCTGTAACAGACAAGTATATATATAAATGAACTGAGATTATTTTCGTCCTCTACTAGGTAGGATCGATAGACATTTGAGGAAATGTTTCGAAAATCGCGTCATGAGTACGACCTCAATAGCTGATTTCTCTTAAGAGGAAATCTGCAATCTGGACGTAGAAATCATTCCAATGTTTAACCCAATTACTCCTTCAATGACAACCTTTCCTACCATAACTAGGAGAGGGTTTGTTGACCCTGGACATTGAGGTTTGGTGTAGAGATTGCTGGACCTAGAGTCTACCTCCCCACCACCTGGAGTACTGCATCCCCACTTCTCATCCTCGGCTACAACGGAAAGGTAACGCAGCAGTCGCCCGGCAACGCTCTACCTGACCTTCCGGCTCTTCGACACAACTTATAATTACCTAGCTCGTCAGTCAGTACACGCTCACTGGGCCATCAGTTCGCTTCTCTTCTCTCCACGTCACCAAGTAACTCGCGGTAAAGGATACATTTTCATATATTTCATAAAAATAAGCCTTTAAAAATCAAGTCTATAAATTACTTGGCACTAATATTGAATAAAGAAATATAATTGTATGCGTATATGGGAATCAATGACACAGAATATTAGTGTAAAAATAGTGGAACGCCTGTAAAACCTAGTGAAACACTACAGAATATCGGATCCAACTTTTAACAATTTAAGAAATGAAATTTCATTCTTAATGTTTATAATAACAAAAACAATGCATTAGAATTGTTTTTTTACTTCTCAAGCCTTTACTCCAAAAACTATTTTCGTGCCTTAGCTGTCAGGCAGCAATCCACTTAACTCTAAATTGCCAACAAGTGATGTTACATTTTTTATTTTTAGCCATTTGGTTTTCATATATTATATTGAATGTTAAACAGTTGTTATTTTTGAGATGTTTCTATAATTCAATCAGGAATGATTTGAAATTCAATTTTGTCTTATTAGTAGTCTAATTTACCAACTTACTTAAATAGTACACTATGTTTGTAGGAAAAATTTGCCAAATTCCGCATTTTCAGTCTAAAAGTGACCCTTTCCTTGATTACTACGTATAAGTGTATTGTAGACCCAATAAATTATTTATTGAAAATTCACGCCCACTAAATATCTGTTATTTTTGGTAGTTTCAAAAATAATAATGAGGAGTTCTTATATTTACAATTTTATTTGAATACATAAACGTTTCCTTACTTAGTCCATATTATACTCTGTGCTTTGCTAGTCGATCGTTGACTTCCACTTAACTCTGTTGATTGGTCCCCTATTAAGAATGCCAAATAGTGTTCTTGAATGGGCAGCTATTCCAGACCTCCCAAGTGCGGGTTCACTAGAGATCAATATGCTCAGGACTTTGAAAGCTGTTGAAATGCATGGTTCTGTCGATCGTAAGGTAGATAATCCTTTCGTTTGGACCATGTCCAACACTTTCCGTAAAGCATTCAGCTCTGAATGTGTTCCAGCCTTTACTCTGGCCATTCAGTCGTGTAGCTTTCAACACCAAATGTTTGCGAATTACAAAATATCATCCACGTAGGAACATCGTGTTATTTATTCCATTGATTTATATTGGCCTTGCTTAAAATAGCCCAAGGTGTAAATAAAATGGAGTGTGAAAAGAAGCTTCAATATGTGACAATCCCAGTAGACTATAAATTATTTTCATTCTATGCGGTCGATGTTACTAAATATATCTATAGAGTAACCCATTGTAATGATAAATTCCTATTCTTTCCTATAGGAATTTTTTTAGTGACGTACTCATTAAATAAAATCCATAGCCCTACCCTGGCGAGAAAAGGGTGGTAACCTGTAGATAACACGTCCCAATCAGCCGTAGTAACAAAAAGTGTACGTTAATAAGTAATAATAATTACAACTGCTAAGTAACAATGTGATTCATTTTTAATCAATGGCAATTAAAATGTGTTGTACAGAAAATTATTGTGAATTTTATCAGACCCATAGGACGTTGTTGTGTACCTCATATATAATCCTACAACTTCAAAAATTTTAAATAACTTTTGTTCAGACATCGCTATTGGCGTATTTCCTTCTGAGATTTGAAGCTATTTAAATTAAGCTGCTCCCACTTTACCACCTTGCATACAACGCACATACCTTGTTGTTGCGTTCTTACTTTAAAACAAGACGAACATCATGTCATGCGATTACTTTCTCTATTAAATACCTAATTATATAATGAGCTACACGAAATATGCGTACATTAGTAACAATAGCATGTGTGCAAGTGATAATTATGGAATGCGAGATGGTGAACTATTTAATTAGAGACACCCAAATGAGGAACAGATATTACTCAAAGAAAATGAGCTGCTTCTCCGTCCTTCGCGGTCCCTGAATACGCTAACTGACACCTAATAAATGACTCAGAAAGTATTCAGTTTACATAAAAATACTGTTCTTTAGCATTTGGTTCCACGAGTTATTACCGTGAATCACTCATTAGAAATGAGGAGCTCCAGGAAATATAAAAGCATGTCACAGATTAGCTTCGTATAAAGCGAGTTTCCAAAATACTGCAGGATTATTATTATTATTATTATAAACTTATGACGAAACCGACAAATGGGAATTTCTCTTGGACCACCTGAAAACGCCCAGGAGAAGAGACATTTTCACAAGTCATAGTTCTCTGTAAATAAAGTGTTTATGTATATATATAATTTTGTTTGTAACGACACATGTAATTGATATTTGTATGATGCCTCAAATGGACTTCTCATTCACAATTAGGAAATTGTTACACGGGCAGCGAGTACGTAGACATCATAATTAAATTCATAAAATATTAAATATACGGAAAACATGTGTAGGAAGTAGGATATTCAAGTAATAAAGTCCGCCACGCAGGGGCTGCGTAAACTAAGCAGATTTCCCTCGTAAAGTTATACAATAGAGAAATCTCCATACGAGAGGCGAACAGTTACGGAAACGGCCGAACTAGCTTTTGGCGGGAAACTCACTCGTGCGTTATCGGCCCATATTTAATAAAAATATCTCGGTTAATATTCAAGATAGAGAATAAATGTATAGAACAATATTTATAGTAAATTAAATTTCCAATAAAATTGGTTCTATACAATTTTATCCGACGTATGGTAACAGAGATATTTCAAATTTTCGAAAATCTCCCCTTCCACTGGCCCGAGTTCAGCCATTAACGGATTTGAACTCTCTTTTTGAATAAAACGTTTAAATATCGAATTTGGGAATGACCAAACAAAAATTGCGACCGCTAGAGCGCTAACAGATAAATATATATAATTTTGAACGGACCTCATTTTCGTCATCTCCTGGGTGGGATCGATAGGCATTTGAAAAAAAATTTCGAAAATCGCGTCATCAGTACGACCTCAATAGCTGACTTCCCTTAAGGGAAATCTGCTAAAAATGTAAACAAACATTAGAAACAGGGCGATAACACTCGCAAACTATTTTAGTGCTTACACAACTGTTGAAATGTAACAGGTGCAGCGTTCACTCACCGGTATTGCGGAATGCAATACAATGGAATAAATAAATAAATATTTTTACGGAAACTCACATTTATGTACCATCTTTCGTTTTTATTTAAGTAACAATAATAAATAAATAAAATATAGGTACCTTAATAGGTTATTAACTTTCCTTTAAAAATTCTTATTCCTTTAGCGTATTTATGTTAATGTTTGAGCATTTGTAAAATAGTAATAGTTCCTAAAAATGCCGCTCTCCAAGCTAGTTTATTGCTTCAGCCTGTGGAAAAAAGTCCGTCACGCAGGGGCTGCGTAAACTAAGCAGATTTCCCACGTGAACTTTTACAATAGAGAAATTTCAGAATAGAGAGTCAAACAGTTACGGGAACGGCCCGAACTAGCTCTTGACGGAAACACGCGACTAGACCCGAAGTTAGCTGATCTCATCTCAGAAGCTGAAAACATAAAAATGCAAATATCTCGGTTAATATTCAAGATACAGAATAAATGACATTATTTATAGTAAATTTAATTTGCAATAAGATTGATTCTATATAATTTTTCGATCCGACGTATAGTAACGGAGATATTTCGAATTTTCGAAAATCCTCCCCTCTAAACCCCCCCCTCCCACTGGTCCGATTTCAGCCATTAACGAACTTGATCTTTATTTTTGCATAAAACGTTTAAATATCGAGTTTGGTAACGATCAAACGAAAATTGCGACCGCTAGAGCGTTAACAGACAAATATATATATATATATATATATATATATATATATATATATATATATATATATATATATAATTTTGAACGGACCTCATTTTCGTCATCTCCTGGGTAGGATCAATGGACATTTGAAGAAATTTTTCGAAACTCGCGTCATGAGTACGACCTCAATAGCTGATTTCCCTTAAGGGAAATCTGCTAATATATTGCGTAGATTTCGGCATGGCAGACTGCAGTGATGCATTCTTGTATATCCGAATATTCATGGAGTTTTTTGTGATCCTTCCACAACTCGATATTTTCGTGCCATCGTATTCATTTATCATTGCCGTATTAATCCATTATATTATTAATACTCGCATATATAGCCTAAGTTATTGATATAGATAATAGAAATTTCTGATAAATATGTGTGTCACTTTGGCCCCGGGAAATCTGCTGAGTTTTCGCAATCCCGGAATGACGAACATTTGTTATTGGTGGTCGTTCATATAGGATGTCTTTATATTGAAAACACATTTTGCCAATGGCTTTTTATTTAATTATTGCTTTTGTGGTGAGCGGCAACAATAACATTAACATGATTTAGAGGCGGATGATTACATGATTACACAGTTAATTAAAGCATATACACCTTCCTGGGGGAAATCCTAATTGATGAAAGTAATACGATTCGTGGGATTTGCGAGTAGAAAGTAATTTTTATTTATTTACATTTCATCTAAAAGTTTTCATTCTTGGGAAATGAGTTTGAATCACGGAGAATTTTCCCATCCCCGAGAGAGACTAGTAAGTCAACTTTTATTGTTTCATTTTGTTTATTCGCTTTTTGTTTTCACCACCATCTCTTTGTAGCTCTTGGAACTTGAATGGCCAATTTATAAAATACATCCTTTGTGGCCTCATTTTTATAAAAAGTAAAAAAAAAAAAAAAATAAAGCGAACAGATTCAAGGAATGTAGCGTGTATACACCAACAAGCCCATATTTTAATTGGTTTTAACTTCCTCAATCCAACGATTTTATTGCATGATGTTTGCCTGTGTTGGAAATGTTATGGTTTCCAAGTATTTGTATATTACCAGAAGCAACTACACTGCCCAGCTGTTATTATTCTATGTTATTCAATCATTCGACCTGTCATGAAATATTTGATTGCCGCAATTTGATCGGGCTCTATTGTCGTAAGGAGAATGTGGGAAACGGAACTTGTTATTCAAGTACTTTCAAAAGAAAACGGAAAATGGGCATCAAGGTGCAATATACTGTTTGGAACAAATCCCGGAAACCCCATTTAACAATTCTTAGAGTAGCAATGATATCGCGTATATTGATTGAAAATATAGGCAACCATATTTCGAAAGCTAGTCTGAAGTCTATAAAATCTTTTGTTAGCTGAGAATAACTTTCATTAGCAGATTTCCCGTGAGGGAAATGATCGGTCCTACCTAGTACGTGACGAAAATGAGACCTGTTCAATACTATACATATTTATCTGTTACCCGTCTAGTGGTCGCAAGTTTTGTTTAATAATAGACATGCTCGATATTTAAGCGTTATATGTAAAAAGTCCGTCACGCAGGGGCAGCGTAAACTAAGCAGATTTTCCACGTGAAGTTTTACAATAGAGAAATTTCACGAGAGTCGTGCAGTTAAGGAAACGGCCGAACTAGGTTTTGGCGGGAAAGTAACTCTCGTCCGTTAGGCGCCCCGATTTAATAAAAATGCAAATATCTCGGTTAATATTCAAGATAGAGAAAAAATGTATATGACAATATTTATAGTAAATTTAATTTGCAATAAGATTGGTTCTGTACAATTTTTCGATCCGACGTATAGTAACGGAGATATTTCGAATTTTCGAAAATCCTCCCCTCTAAACCCCCCCCTCCCACTGGTCCGCTAGAGCGCTCACAGACAAATATATATATATATATATATATATATATATATATATATATATATATATATATATACAGTTTTGAACGGACCTCAATTTCGTCATCTACTAGGTAGGATCGATGGACATTTGAAGAAAAATTTCGAAAATTCCGTCATGAGTACAACCTCAATAGCTGATTTCCCTTAAGGGAAATCTGCTAAAACATAAGCTCAAGTCCGTCAATTACTGAACTCGAACCTAGGGTCCTTTGTTATGAGTCACAAGGATGCTATCATCCTGAGAGGTTCACTATAAGAGGGCGCTGAAGGTGGAGCATTTTCTCTGTTAGTGACCTCTGAAATAAAACATTGTGAAGCATGACGCCATTTTCTGCGATCCAGAAATAAAGAACTTTCATAATATTGGTATTAATATTTTTGCCATAATAAGCGGGTCTATTCCCATACTTGAAACTCTCATCAGTTCAGTCGGAGGAATAAGAACGAGAAACATGTTTTGTATATTGAAATGCAGTCATTGAAAGCTGTTCTGTCTTGTAGATTTGCATACAGTAAGTAAGTAATAAGTGAATAGAAGGCGAAATAATCGAGATCATTTACGTGAAATCAATTGGTTACTTTTAAACAACTAATGTATTAATATACTCATTTAAACCCATGCACTGCATTGAATAATATATTGGCTAAGATATTCCTCGCATTTTATATATAATTAAACCAAAAATATAAAAGATGTGATAGGCGGAAAATGTGCTGCACCGGGTTCTTGCACTCGGTACAAATAGAGAACCAATGGCAGCTGGTATTGTCTAGGTTTGAGAATCGACCCGGTCACGATCAGAGCTATCTTCCCAACCCAGGCACGTTACAACTTCGATTAGAACGTTGAACAGAAAGCTGAAATCAATTCCTAGAAATAGGCTCAACTCTATTGACCCATGGTGAAAGGTCTAACTTTTTGTTTTCTACTGTAATATTTATATTTCATTTTTTTCTCTTAAGAAAATCACCAATCTTCTTAAAATATCTCAACTAGGGTATGCTATATTTTATCAGGTTTCCCTTAAGGGTGTACTAATAACCGGGTTTTTGAAAAATATTTACAAGGTTCCACCGATCCTACACAAGGATGACGAAAATGTGGCCCGTTCAAAATTATATGCATATTTGTCTGTTAACGATCTACCGGTCTTCAATATTTGTTTGGTCGTTCCCTAACTCGATATTTAAACGTTTTATCTGAAACTAAAGCTCACGTTCTTAAGTAATATAAATTATAAAATATTATGAAGGTAAATTATGGAAACAAAAATAAATAAAGGGCAAGTAATCTCTTGCTTTACATTACTTGATATTCCTTTAATCCTTTAATTTGTTTTAGATTTCAATTTTTTGGTTGCTTATTTTTTCTCGCATTATTGCAAATATTTTTCTTATATTCTATTATTGTTTGTTAAATGGATCTTATATTTTATCTTTTGTCAGCTGAGTATAGAAAAATTAATTAATAATGTGTCATTCCAGCATGTGGCAAACTTATTAGTTTACGCAGCCCCGTAATGACGGACTTTTGAATGTTTTAAGTTAATAATTTAACAATTTTTTTATGAATATACTCATAGACTTCCACGGTCCTTGTCAATATTACAATCCAAGTCTTTGGGGTACTGCCCGTGTCTTCATATTTCTAGCCGACGCTAGCCATACTTCAAGCATCCTCAGGGCTCTCTCTGAGACTGAAGAGTTCTTATTCAGGTGTATTATACAACTGAATAGGATTTTTTTATTTTTTTTTTGGTTCATGCCCATTTAGAATTTAATATTAGAAGAATATATATCTAATATTATAATAGAAATAATTAATAATTATAACTTTGAGTATACACTTGTATAGTTTTACAATATGTATGTACATTTAAAGACACAATTCTATTTTTTCTGTTTTGGGGATTTTTTTTATTATTAAATTACGAGGTCTATTAATCGTATGGTAAGATGGTTTGGACTAGGCCACTTTTCCACAGAGAATCTGTGATTTTAGAGCCTCATAAACATATTTTAGCAGATTTTCCTGAGGGGGAAATCAGCTATTGAGGTAGTACTCATGATGTAATTTTCAAAAATTTTCTTCAAATGTACATCGATCCTACCTAGGAGATGACGAAAATGAGGTCCATTCAAAATTATATATATATATAAGTTAAGGGTCTAGCGGTCGCATTTTTTGTCTAATTGATACCAAACTCGGTATTTAAACGTTTTATGTAAAAATGAAGATCAAGTTCTTAAACATCTAAAATCGGGTAAGAGGAAAGGGGGAAGTTTTGAGGGGAATTTCGAATATTCGAAAGATCTCCGTTATTATGTGTCTTATCGAAAACGAATCAATCATATTGCAAATGTATAGTTCTACATTGGTTGTATGTACGTTTTTTTCACTATTTTCATTATTAACCTAGACATTTGCACTTTTTTTTTTATTTTTCGGCCTTCAGTAAACCCCCACTGCTACTCATTTCATATATTAATAATAAGCTGTTATACGATGAAACACTTTATTTGAAGCCTAAATACCAAATATTGTTCTCATTGAGCCCTGACGTTTTGAGATAAATCCAAATAAGTGGAACACGTGAGAAATCTGCTTATTTAACGCAGCCCCTGCGCGTCGCAATTTCGTATTTTACCCCTACTTGGGTTTGATTCCTTTCGTAACACAAATCCTTTCCTGCATTGACCCTTAATATAATAGCGGATATTTAGCGTAGCGGCTAAATGAGAGAAACTCAAATCTAACGAGGGCATTCGCAGGCGAACGAGGAACCCGCCGTCAGCTGACCGTTACTCGCGTTAGACCTCAGCCGCCTAACTAGCGCATATTAGTTCCGTTTCGATTTTTGTCTATGTCAAATATATTCCTGGCAAAAGGAAGGATCAGTACATTCTCATTTATAAATGGCAAAAGAAATTGAATTCGTGATGTCCAGAGAGAATCACTTTATTGTACAAAGTTATATTCAGTTTGTGGGGCTGCTCAATTACATTGAGATGCTGAAGCACACAGCTGCTGAAATACTAGGACAATACCACTACTATGTTATACAATACATATTGTATCTAGTTAGCTAAATAACTAAAATATTTAACACGGTCAGCAACCTAAAAGGTGTATGTCACTAGATATAAATTTAAAACTCTATTATTAGAATAACATGATTCGTCGATCTATAATAAGATCACTGGTCAAAGTTAAAGTTAACATATATGGTGGGAAATAACCCCTAAAGTATCGATAATGATACCCTCGACCAAGGTTTGAAGAACCTTCCTGTCTATTCCCACCGTCAAAAGATTTCTGGGTAAGCTTAGGGACCGTTCCCCGGGCACCAAGCCACAATCCTATCACTAGAAAATCCAGCTCACCAAATGTTTCTCTCAATTCTCAGAGTAAAATTTAATACAATTCCCATAAATATTTTTATTTTCCTCTTGGTTCATCTCCGCTTGATCTGGGTTATTACTCTCGTACCTATTCGTGAAGACGAGAAGAAAAAAGTAACAATTAGCTGTGTCGAATAAATAATCTAGATGTGTTACTTTATTTTATATTCCTCTCTCGTCAGATTTCAGCCATTACGAACTTAAGCTTTAGTTTTTCTTAAAACATTTAGATATCGAGTTTAGTAACTACCAAAAAAAAATTAACACTGCTAATTATATAATTAAATTTTTATTATTTGGGATAGAGATTTCAACGGCCTTCTCCGAGGTTAATTTGTATGTATGTTGACAAAAAATATAATTTCTAGTCTCTCACTCCCCTATTTCGTATGGGAAAACAACTTTTTCTTTTTTTTCATATCTCACTTTACGTTTCATGAACAGCGTACCTTTCACTTCTTGTTATTTGCAAGGGAATTGAGTTATTTTTAAAACTAGGTTTTATAAATACTATTATTTATTAACTTCTACTTTTTCTAATATGGCTATTGGGACGGTTCATCTACGGGGTACCACCCTTTTGTAGCCAGGGTGGGCCATGAATTTATTTAATGAGTTCCCAAATAATTTACGTAAAATTTCGAGTGAGCGGGTCTATTCTGCGAGAGGTATTGTGTCGCATCAGAATAAGAAATAAAAAATAATGGGGTTTCCAATTTAAAATAAGGGCGTTCAGAAGGAAGTCAAGAAAATATTCACTAAAGAAGTGAACGAAAAAAAAAACTAGTGAGAGAGAAAGACTTTGGAATCAATTCTCTATCTCAAAAATAAAAATTTAAGGGGTAGGCGTGGGGGTACCTCTCGTGAAAAACCTGTGTGCTGTATGTAATATATTATATATATCTATATATATATATATATATATATATATATATATATATAATAGTTTTTAACGGGCCTCATTTTCGGCATCACCTGGATAGGATCGATTGACCTTTAGAAACATTATTCGATAATTGTGTCATGAGTACAACCTCAATAGCTGATTTCACTTACAGGAAATATGCTAAATATCAGGGCTACACTAGTAGTAGTATTATCCTACATTAAAACGTTAATTGGCTATTACTGTCCCTCGTCAATATATGCATACGGGTTCAGCAGAAAATAATTCTTTGATAGGTCGGTAGAAGTTACTGCAGAAGAAGGTTGAGTTCTGGACTAGATATATAGGATACTCCAGTCAGCAGGTGCAAAACACATTTCTTTATTTAACCTTACTAATTATTATTCATTTAATGACATAATTTCGTTCTAAAAAAACAACGATAAAATCAAATAAAAACCATTTCTTTCGTTTCATTCATCATTTCCTTGAGGGAAATCAGCTATTGAGGTTGTACTCATGAAGGAATTTTTGAAATTTTTCTTCAAATGTCCATCGATCCTACCTAGTAGATGACGAAAATGAGGTCCGTTCAAAACTGTATATATATATATTTGTCTGTTACCGCTCTAGCGCTCGCAATTTTTGTTTGATCGTTACCAAACTCGGTATTTAGTCGTTTTATGTAAAACGAAAGATCAAGTTCGTTAATGGCTGAAATCGGACTAGTGGGAGGGGGTGTTTAGAGGGGAGGATTTTCTAAAATTCGAAATATTTCCGTTACTATACGTCGGATCGAAAAAGTGTATAGAATCAATCTTATTGCAAATTAAATTTACTATAAATATTGTATTATACATTTATTCTCTATCTTGAATATTAACCGAGATATTTGCATTTTTATGAAATTGGGGCGGATAACGGATGAGAGTAAAACTTCACGTGGGAAATCTGCTTAGTTTACGCAGCCCCTGCGTGACGGAATTTTTTTAAATGATGTATTAATGCAAATTAGACACATTGGTGGCTTATTCAAGGCAATTTTCGCCCATGTCTATTTCTGTTTAGAAAGTTTCATGCCTAAGTATTTACTTTCACTTATTATGCCTTTGTTGGTTCTATTTTCGAACTTCTTCACAACCGTTGTTTTGAATCCTAGCTAGTGAGTGATAGACATAACTGTTAGCATGCTTGAATAGCTCACATGTGAATGGAATTCATTAAAATAAACTTTAATCAATTAAAACCCCCCGTTTAATCAATTAATACCCGACGTTTGATAACATTTATTACTTTTATTAAGGTAGAATTGAATATTGGAAAATACTCCATTTATAAAAATCTAGTGTAAACAAAGTACATGTAAATCCTGCATGAGTCATTGTTGTGGCCATCCATAAGTTAACTATTTATAAATATACTAAAAACCACAAAACTTTAATGGGGTTTGAGGGAAGTGTCACTATTGCATAATAATAATAATAATAATATCAAGAATTGGCTATCGAGGTCAAAGAGGTATACAAACTGAAATCAGCCATAGTTACGCCGATTATAGTAAGTTCAAATGGACTAGTGCCAAAAACAACGATAGCAGGCACCAAGAACTTGAAACTGCCAACAATAATTATAAAAGAAGCACAGCAAGGGGTACTTCTTGATACTGCCAGAATCGTGCGAAAATTTTTAAATTCCCCATAACATGTCACACTCACAAACTCCATATCGGTTGGATTTTCCCCCGATATGGATTTTACTCCAGTTTTCACTGAGTATAAACCTCCCCCATAATAATAATAGTTTTCAAATCATTCATTCATGTTAGAGTATTAGTCAAATTGGAGACTGATACTAAAGTAAAAAAGTCCGTCACGCAGGGGCTGCGTAAACTAAGCAGATTTCCCATGTGAAGTTTTACAATAGAGAAATCTCCATACTGGTAACACAACGCCACGGTGATTAAATACAAACGGTAACGAGAAATCTTTCAGTTAATTAAAATAAATTCCCAACTGAAACGGCTTCTGAATTGTAAGAATAATTTATATTTTATTATCTCAAATTTTAGTAGTCCAAGAACTAAAGAAGGGGGGCGGATGAACAGAACTTATTTGCATAAATCTCACAAAGTAACAAAGGTAAGGTAAGGTTAGGAACGACAGGTAAGGTTAGAAGAAGCTTCCACCTGAGCCGAGAAGTTACGAAAATGGCCGACCTAATCCGAACTATACCCGACCACAGACTTCATAAAAATGCAAATATCTCGGTTAATATTCAAGATAGAGAATAAATGTATATAACAATATTTATAGTAATTTAATTTGCAATAAGATTGGTTCTATACAATTTTTCGTTCCGATGCATAATAACGGAGATATTTTGAATTTTCAATAATCCCCCCTCTAACCCTCCCTCCCACTGGTCCGATTTCAGCCATTGACGAACTTGATCTGTCTTTTTACATAAAACGGTTAAATATCGAGTTTGGTAACGATCAAACAAAAATTGCGACCGCTAGAGCGTTAACAGACAAATATATATATATATATATATATATATATATATATATATATATATATATATATATATATATATATATCATTTTGAACGGACCTCATTTTCGTCATCTCCTAGGTAGGATCGATCGACATTGAAGACAATTTTCAAAATTCGCGTCATGAGTACGACCTCAATAGCTGATTTCCCTTAAGGGAAATCTGCTAAAACTACTCCTCTTAGAATAATGAAATTTCATAGTTAGCGCGAAAAATATAGAAATCTTTTCTATTTATTTTGAATGAAGCTGACAAAGGGGGCGATAGGGGAGGGGGGCAGAAGAGACTGAAAATAAAACATTAAAAATTTCCCTTAAGGGAAATCTGCTAAAAAATTGATGTGGATATCACACTTCTACTCCCGTGAAATTAAATAAACAAAATGGTTGGTTGCGTTTCAAGTAAAAGTGATATACCTTCCATGATAAATAAAAATGTTTCTTTGTATCTCTAATACGTAAGGAAAAATTTAAAATATTTTATTTTCGTCCTCATTGACCCCCCCCCCTACCCTCTTGTCAATTTGATTTAAACACTAGACGTTATAACTATCTCAAATATTAATTTTCATCATTCTAAAGCTAGGTGGGTTTGAGTTATGCGAAATACGTACAGATCTCACGCCGAAACTAGACAGAATGAGTTCAGGGAGGGTCCAACGTATAATTTCCATTGAAATCTGAAAACCGAAAATTTTCTAGTATACTTTACTTCGTACAGGGAAGTTAAAATCACGAATAATCAATGATTTACGAATGAGAAAATGTTGCCTATTTCAACCGGTTGAGCATCTACTTAAAATGGATTTAAGAAAGAATAATTCTACTTGTTTTTTTTTATGATATTTTATGATCTTAGTATTGGGAATTACCTGACGAATATTTTTTTTATTTATTGCTTCCTATCCATAAAAGAAGACAACCTTCAAAAGCTCAAAATTTAATGTATCTCTTCCCAGTTTGGAATGGATTGTAGTTCAAATGGCTCAAGTTTCGAGCTCCATTTACATTTTATCATGTATATAACATCGCCCTTGGGTAGAGAATTAAAATGTTAGTCATAAACCAACATTTCAGTTTGAATTAGATTAAGGACATCGTTTTGTAATAATCCGGTTGGCCTTTGGCGAGAAACTTCGTGGGCTGTTGAGCCAGTTTAATTTCTAAATATTTCGTTCGTATTTGAAACTATGAGTTTATTCAGCTAATATCCTATAACAGAATTCAAATCTTCCATCTCCTATAAACTCAAGATATTAAGGAATCATGTATAGGTTCTTGCTGACTCAAAAATAATAAAAAGTCCGATGTAATAATAGTCTATTTCATTCATGGTACATTATTCACTAGGTTCATCGGTATCCAATCAATACACTACTTGGAACACAGATGAATAAAATATGGTATGAAATGATTATTTTGTCGTAGTCCTTGAATCAGTTCTATACCTATTATAAAGAATGAATGTGAATGTGGGACAGACAGGAAAGAAGTCCCACAAGATGTAACCCACACGTGCCTGATCTGAAACATAAAAGAATAAAAACTTCTGCCATAGCTAGACACGCAATATTTGTTCTCACCAAATTAAGTTTGACGAGACAAAAATTCTACATAGCGAAGACCACCTAGGTAGAAGATTAGTACTAGAAGCTGTCGAAATTAACAAGAGAACAAATACAATAACTTGCGTGAAAGGTCTCATACTCTCCGTAAACTAAGCAGATTTCCCACGTGAAGATTTACAATAAAGAAATCTGAATACTGCTAACACTTAACACCACCATGATTAAATACAAACGGTAATGAGAAATCTTTCAGTTAATTTTAATAAGCTCCCAACGGAAACGGCTTCTGAATTGTAAACAAATAGGTCTGCCAGCCACTCAGAGCTGAACAGATAGATAAACATATTCTTCACCGGAAAGAAAAACAATTACTGATATATATATATATATATATATATATATATATATATATGAATATAACACATTATTTTTATTGCAAACTATTTTCTATATCTAGTACTGCAATTTATAAAGAATCAGAATAATGTATCAACAGCTCAAACGAAAATTTCGAAAATTCCGTCATGAGTACTACCTCAATAGCTGATAGCTGATTTTCCTTTCGAGAAATCTGCTAATACTGCCTGACGAAGGACACCATAGAAAATTCGTAAATCAATAAAAATTCAAACTGGAACTGATAGCTGAACTCCTCACAATGAAGAATAGAATATATATATATATTAAAGAAAGGAAAAATGTTTTTTGAATATTGTTTGAACTTTTAATTTCTATCTATTAACCTTTTCATATAACTTTACGTTGTGTATTTCATGGTTAACGAAATTTATTTGGTGAAGCTCTCACGAAATAAATGCCTTATCCTCTGCCTAGCTAGAGAAGTGTGGGTAACTTGTAAATGATTCACCGCGATTAGCGTTAATAACATTAATTGCAATTTTATTATTTAAAATTGTAAGTAGTGACTCACCAAAATAAATGGTAAGAAGAAACATAAAGTATCTTTGAATATTGTATTTGGGTCACAATTGTAACATGATGTTTGTATTTTTATTTTTGTTCAAGTAAGACCTCCATATTTATAATAATTCGCTGGCTCTCACTTCTTACAGAATAAAGAATGTGTTTAGTGGTATTTCGGAACTATAAGTAAAATAAGTTGAGTGTTCTTTCCTTGCTGAGGGTCGATACCCTTCAAACTATTTTGAAGAGAATTAGCTTTGATCTCTACAAATCCCTTTTGCAGCAATCTTCGTCAGCCTCCCGGAGTGCCCTTTCTGTCGGTGATTTTCTCCTTTCTATAAGCTTTTATCTCTACATATGACATACAAGACTTCTGTTTGCCTTACACTTCAATGACCGATATCCCTATTCCCTATTCTATGGTCCAAGATCACCTTTAAAGGAGTGAAGCTATACAACAGACCTATTTCAGCTCCCGAGTAGGTTTCAAACCATTAAGTCAATTTCTATGCTACTTAGCCAAATTGTGGCAAGCTGGACTTCCATACTAAATAATCCTACTCCAATCAAATTGTCTTCAGATATAACTTGGTGATTTGAGATCGGACTTCCGTTTCACCGTTGTCTACCTGTCAACCTGAAGCAAATAAGTTCTATTTGAACAAAGAAGTTGTCAACTTTGGTCTATTTCTATATCCTCCTTTAGTCTAAGATATCTCTTAAACAATTGTCGTTGAGTTCACCATGTTCCTCAAAATGTGTTTCCAATATTTCTGATTTTTGAGACTTAAACGATTTGTTTTTATTTTGTTTTATGCCTCACATCGAAGGTGATTTGCATGAAAAGCCTTAAACGAGCAGACGATCAGGTTCTATCAATATTTTTTTTAACAAAGGGCTCACTAATAATTCTCAAGGAGTTAGATGAAATGGTTGTCTTTTCTATTAACAGTTTAGAGCATAAAACCATTCTTTTCCCCTCAAATATTAACATAATTGTCCAATCTCATAAACGTACATGATGATCGTAACCATAAGTAATTTTTCCGTACTGTAGTCATTGGCACCGAAAAAAAGGTTTTCTTTAACCTTATTTTTTATTTCTTAGGCTAACTTTATTTGTTTTGTACAAAAGTAAAAAATTAACCTTCGATTTCGAGTCCTCTTTACGATACAAACTTAGGATTTTATGTTATCCTTTTCCTGTACATAGTTATTAAATTCATATATAACAAGGATAAATCGTAATTTATTTATTTGTTCTTATATTTTTACTCGTATATGCGTTACTCAAAATGACGGTGTTTTTTTTTTTTTGCAGCAGCCAAGATGATGCTGAGTGGTTGTACGGAGTTACCCGTAGTAAAGATCGGGGACTATACACTTCGGTTACAACTTGATGATCCCTCGCCTGAAGTTATGGAAATCGCTAGGAAAGAACTGCGAGAAACGCCGGAAAACAAGGAGAAAGCCATGGCTGAGCTGAAGGATCTTATAAGAGGTATGCATGTTATTTTAATACACCTTCAATTCTTCCTCTTTGGATGAAGTCCTTGGATTAATAGTTAAGCGCTAGGCAGAGCAATACTTATAGGTGTTAAGTATGACATATTAATAAGTGGATCCAAGTATTCACACATCACTAAGTATTTTTTTTTAATCAATATTTAACACCCAATAATTGCTATCGAAATTCTTAAACTTATTTTACAAGATTCCATCCTATTTATGGAAAATATTAAGGTGTCTTCCGGTACAATTTTTTTTTATTTTGCTTCTTGTTTCGGTGACTACGTGTGCCTCATCACGTGTTGTTGCCACAACTTCTGCAAGCAGTAGACTCTATCTGGGTGGGTGACACCAGTAAAGTCTAGGGACTCGACTTCAGTAGACTCTTGGTACATGATATCAGTAAAGTCTAGTGACTCGAATCCAGTAGGATATAGGTATATGCCACCAGTAAGCTCTAGGGACCCGAATCCAGTGGAATCTAGATATAACACCAGTAAAGTCTTGGGGCTAGACTCCATTGCTTTCTAGGTACATGATATCAGTAAAGTCTAGGGGCTCGACTCTAGTGGAATCTAGGTACATGATACCAGTAAAATCTAGGGACTCGACTTCAGTGGACTCTGGGTACATGACACTACTAAAGTCTAGGGACTCCAGTAGAATCTAGGTACACAACGTCAGTAAAGTCTAGATACTCGACTCGAGTAGAATCAAGGTACATAACCCCAGCAAAGTCAAGGGACTCAATTCCAGTGGAATCTAGGTATTTGACACCAGTAAAGTCTAGGGACATGACTCCAGTGGAATCTGGGTAGATGACACTACTAAAGTCCAGGGACTCCAGTAGAATCTAGGTACACAACACCTGTAAAGTCTAGATATTCGACTCGAGTAGAATCAAGGTGATTGATACCTTGCTACCATTGACAGTAACCCAATAATTAGCATTATTATTTTCGTCACACCTTTACCTTTTATCACATTAGATTATGGCAGTATTAATGAACTGGACGTCTCTAATTATTTTTTCATCGGCACTTAACCAGTTTATGTAAAAAGCAGGATCAAATTCGTCAAATGACGGAATCAACGTTTTTAGTTTAAGAACAAACCCCACTCCTGCTCTTGTGATATTCACTTAAAGCTACTGTATTTGTAAACATATCATATCCAGCTTAAATTCCGTGTTGTTTACTTGAGTTTTTCACTGAGACAAAAGTAAAGAACAGAATGCGAGATGGCGTATTCTGTGGTATTACTGCCTTTGGAACTCTGCATAATTTAAGCAGTCCCTGTGAGGGGCTTCCTAAATTTACTGTGTATTATTCCTTGTTGTATTTCGCCTCTTGGCTTGTTATCCGAATAGAGTTAAATCAAATATGCCTTGTATGTTTCTAGAATTTATCTCACGTTAATTCCAATTTTTCTTTAAGAAAAGATTATTTTTTTTTTGCGAATGTGATTGACTCACATTACGCAGTGGGTGCGGGTCGTTTCTAACTGGCAGCACGTCGAATCCCAGCCCCCTGAGATGCTCGTCAATAACTTCCCTTGTCCTCAACAAACACATCATCACCTACATAAAACTCTATTAGAAATCAATATCCCCCCACCTTTGGGGCCGTTAATAAACTTTCAGATAATATCTTAACTTTGGAACTATTGGTCTTGGGCAATCCCCTGACAAACTGTGTTTGTCTCGAGTCCCCCAACTCTAGGGAATTTCATTTCTTATTGTTCATTCGGAATGCTGCAACATACCACTTGAAAAGTCATTAATTCCTATTTCTCCGTCAGGCGCATTGCACTCGTCTTAATTTCAAATTGTTAACAGCAAACACAATTCTGATAAATAATAGATCAATAAAGAAGCTCTCTAATGTTTTACTTTGCTCTCGCCATTTAGACAGTTTTATTGTTGAAATTCTGGAATTGTATTAAGTCCATCACCCAGGGGTCCCTAAACGAAGAATATTTTCCATGTGTAGGAATGATCGCGATGACGTCAAACCAGAATATTTCATCACATTGTAACTCTGTTCTCCCTTTCTATTTTGGCTATGTAAACAAGATGTGAGAATTAAGCAAAGCATGAAACGTTTAGTGATTCGTTACCTGGATTGAAAATCGTATTGAAGGAGTGTGGGCTCAAAGTAGGTTGAAAATCCAAAAATACAAATAACAAAATAAATGATCGATTATGGCCAATAAAGTGCTTCGTCTTTAGTTTTACATCACATCGTTTTTCGATCGGGAAAATATGTATTTAAATTTTTAAGTCCATTTTTATTTAAATCCCCACCGATTACGGACTACCGTCACCATCAACGAATGTTGTTTTTTAGCCAATTTCCCTTATGTGAATTCAGATACTGAGGTTGTACTAATGATGACAAATTCATCAAGATCATACCTAGAAGATGATAATATATATATATATATATATATATATACACACGTGTGAGTGAGTCTGCTTGCTCTAGCGGCAGACCACCACTCCCAGTCTGTAAGAAGTTCGTAAATGTAATGTGGAGTCTCTAAGTATTCACTGTAGTATGTGTTCAATGGTTCATGCCATGTTCTGCATAGAGGTATTTCTGTTCTTGCCATGAGGCATGAGTGCGTTAAATGTGAGTGTCCTATCCTAAGTGTCGCTAGAACAACTTCGCATCGTCACGTCTGCCTCTCTCTCTTTTATATTGCACATTCACGATAAAGATGAACTTCTTAACTTTGCGGGCACGCAACTTTGATTTTAGCACAATAGTAACCATAATCAGACCTAAAGACTTTCCACTCTTCATTCAGTAATGACGCAAAGAGTTAGGAGAGAATATGTAGAGGTGCGTATATAAAAATTCATCCATTCATCATATATAATCACATCCGGTCACTTGGGCGTGATTACATGCCGTGGTCGGAAATAAGAATCGATTTAGCGTTGATTGTGACCAAAATTCAGAAAATTTTGGACAGATGATCTTCTCCGATTTCCCGGTTGGCGAATTCCAGCTCCTAGAAAGTCAAGAAAAGACGTTGTTCAAGCAGATTTCGGAGGCATTTTTTTTTTTTTTTGGACCTTCCCTACTCTTGAAATATGGAGTAGTTTATGTTATGTCTTTCAGTGTCCTGCTTCAATAATGTGTGTCGTGTTATATTTCTTGAATGGGACACGATATACATTATTCAAAATGGATACATATAGACATAGCATAAATATAATATAATAAATATTTGGTTTAATTTACTATCTTTCGAATAAATAAAATGGCTAGTTCGTTTTTAAGAGTAATAAATTGTTGAATAAACAGTGTTGTAGAAAAGGTCCGCTTGTAGAGAGCCCCCATCCTGCCAAGCAGGGCGAAACTATGCCCTCGCTCCAGTTGACGGGGGAACATCATTAAAGCTGTTTATCCAAGTAGATATACTCATTAATTTACATTGCTTTGGGGTCATATTGTAATGAGAGGTTATACTACTGCTACAGTAATCCGCCATTGGTGTAGAATGTCATATATATTAAGTTATATTAGTTTTGCTCAAAATTATCATAGTGATGTACGCGCGTAAACAGAATTGGGTTAAATTCCATCGGAGTAATGCTCCTTAATGAGTTCCTTAAATTCCATCGGAGTAATGGTGCGCGTATTCACATGGATAGAATGTTTACAAACAATTTGAACTGCTCGGAAATCCACTGATTAAGGGGCTAATCAGAACATCATGAGCTTCTCAAACTCGAAATCAATTTTTCATTATAACAGCTATTATTAATTTTACATGATTATCCTGTTCCATTATATGTTTGAGCTATTATTATATTCTAATTTACAGTGATTTATTATAACCAGTGTCTCAATTATAGACACGAACCAGTGGAGTTGTACATCAATGCAGAGCTTCTAAATTAAGCACTTTTCCAGCACGCGGGACATACTACTCAACTGATTCCATATTTTCTTCATTTGTTTAGCAGATTTCCCTTAGCTATTGAGGTTGTACTCATTATGAGAATTTCTAAAATTTCTTCAAATGTCCAACCGACCCTAACCAGGAGATAACGAAATTGAGGAAGGGTTTAAAGGTAGAGAATTTCGAAAATTCGATATATCTCCGTTGTTATGCGTCGAAACGAAAAATTGTATAGAATCAATCTTATTGCAAATGTAATGTTCCCTAAATGTTGTTATATACGTTTTTTCAATATCTTGATTATTAACCAAGATATTTGTATTTTTTAGTTTTCGATAAACCCTCACTCCTACTCATTTCATATTAATAATAAGCTGTTATACTATGAAGCACGTTATTTGAAGCCTAAATACCAATTATTATTCTCATTCAACTTTTACATTTTGACATAAATGCAAATACGTGACACGTGGAAAATTTACTTAACACAGCCCCTACGTGACGGACTTTGGTTGTCTTGTAATAAGAAGCCTATGTAAACAGGACTTGAATTTTAATTTTAATCTGGACTTTGGATATATAGTAAGTGAGGTGGTCTAAGTGAAAATCGCATTAATATAGTGGGGATTAAGAGAAGACTAAAAACTAAAAAATGAAATATCTTCGGTTAATATTCGAATTAAAAATAAATAAATAAAAACGGATTGTTGATAACGATGGAAGAAAGAACGATGCATGGTTGTTGTGCTAATCAAATAGCTGGGCACTGATGATAGTAGTAGGCACTGAAATACGACGCCAAATAAAAACAATCAAGTGCTGGCATCGCTGAGACGTTTGTTGGAAGACTTGTTTCTTCTCGGTCTTAGCATAGTGTGTTAAATTCAGTTCATTCAAGGGCATACAAGTATTATTGTTATTTATGTCCACTTTTTGCTACTATGGCAAATTGGGAAGGGTTACAGGCAAGGTTTATTACCCTTTCTAGCCAGGATGGGACTAAGGATTTTATTTAATGAGTTTGTGACTAAATAAGTTCCTATTTGTCCAGTTGGGAATCGAACTCACCACTCTAGGTTTACCATGTGAGATTAAGGCAAACTCTAAGTCACATGGTTAACCTGAGCCCCCAAAAAATAAATTAGGTTAATAGTTTGTAATTTAGTAGGAATCTCCCCACATTTTCAGTAATTTCTAACAGATACTATACTGAAATTCTCTTCGGCACTCTAAAATTTGATGATGAAATCTCATCAACACACATACTTAAACCTGGTGCTCAGGTTGGCCATGTGAGTTAAAGCCTTGGCCTTAATCTCACATGGCAAACCTAGAGTGGTGAGTTCGATTCTGCCTGGGCGGGGGAATTTATGCTAGAAAAGGGTGGTACCCTGTAGATAACCCACCCCAATTAGCCTAAGTTGCAAAACGTGGACGTTAATAAATAATAATAATACTTAAACCTAACAAATGAAAGCCAAACCAAAAAAAAAAAAAAAAAAAAAAAAAAAAAAAAAAACATAATTGTGTTGCTAAATAGTTTTTTTTTAATAATTCTAACAAAATTATTCTTTCAGATGAAGAAGGACTTTATGCACCTTATGACAATGAATTTTGGATGATCAGATTTTTGAGGCCGACAAAATTTTATCCTGATAGTGCTTTCAAGTTGGTAAGTTTTAATCTCTTTATTGAGGACTAATTAAAAAAATAGAATGAATTTTATACTTACTAAAAATTCTTCAATGTTTTTGTATTTTTATTACTAAATGCAGTCATCAAGATTCAAATATTTATTATTGTAAAATAAATATATATTACAGAATAATATACTCTTGTTTTTATTCCAGATAAAAAATTACTATGAATTCAAAGTGAAGCATAAAAATATTTATGAAGGTCTAACTCCCAGTAGAGAAAAGAAAGTATTTTCGCACGACATTATAACTGTATTACCGAAAAGGGACCAATTTGGAAGGAGAATTCTTGTCCTCACACTTGGAAGTAAGTAAATTCGGTCATCATTGTTTAACCATTTATTTAAAAAGTGTATAAATATACCAGCCTAGGGCCTGCCACATAGTTTTTGGTGGCTGATCCCGACTGTGTTTGTCGAATTACCAAGTTTTTTAACTTCTTTAAGTAGTAGACACAGGGAAATCTGCCAAAATGTTGTCCACAAAACCAAATATTCGAATATTTATAGAACATTTAGTATACCACTCACAAGATTTGAATTTGGGTCCATGTAGTATTGAATAAAGTATTCCACTACTGTCCCATCGCAGAACCCCTTCCCCCAATTAAAAATAAAGGAACCATGATTAGAACAGTGACATGTTTTCTTTTAATGTCAGTATAATTATTTGAATTTCACACAAAAGTTTTACTATTACATATATATTTTTTTAAATCTGTTTGTAAATGGCATTTGTTTATCTGACAGAGAAATGGAAGCACAAAGAGGTCAACTTGGATGAAGTTTATAAAGGCGCTGCATTACTCATGGAAGCAGCTATGATGGAACCTCAAACTCAGATATGTGGAGTTCAAGTGATATTTGATATGGATGGTCTCTCGTTGCAGCAAACTTGGCAGTTCACTCCACCTTTTGCCAAAAGAATAGTAGACTGGCTTCAGGTATTTTATCTACTTCAACAATACTTTCAATGGTTCAAGTATTTCGTTATTATGCCACCTATATTTTCAAACCCCATATTTAAAGTAGCTCAAATATAACTACTGTGCAAAATAAAACACCCTTGGATGACAAAATTTCCAACTTCATAATCAATGATTGAACACGTCTTGAAGGGAGATTAATCATTGTTAAAGACAATTATATAAATAGCCAAGCTGTAGTGCAGGGCATTTTTTATACTCTCCAGAATATTTCCTTAATTAGATATTTGAGATGACATATTTTTGTGAATCATATCAATCTATTACATGTCTATTTGTAATAATTAATCAGTATGTAACTGATACTCTAGTCATCATTCCAATTCCCTCTGCCTGAATCCAACATCAGTGTGGAGTTACTTACTACAGCTCTTCTGGCTTACTTCTATGATTGGTCATTGATAAGTTATAACCTGCTAGTTTCAGACACCTAGCATAGGATAAAATTGTTAGTAATCACTGTTAGAATTATTGTTTATTTTACAGGATAGTGTACCTCTCCGAGTAAAAGGGATTCAAATAGTAAATCAGCCATATATCTTCAACATGGTGTTCGCACTATTCAAGCCTTTCCTCCGTGACAAGTTGAGAAGCAGGGTAAGTAATTCAATTAACTACTTTAACCGTATGCACAAAAAATAAAAAATTCTAAATTTCTCTGTTTCTATTAAGGGTATAGAAGAGTTTTATAGGACCATCTTTGTTGGTCTTAAAAATATTTATAATTATATTATATTACATTTTTCATCGATAAAGATATATTGTAAAGCATTTTAAGATGAAATCAATTTAAAATAAGTACAGGTAAACATTTTGTTTATTTAAGGAAAGTCATATGGTTCCACATCAGAATTATTCTTTGCGTGTTTGACTAACCAAATACCTTCAGAAAGAGTGTTTCTGCAGTACTCTAAGAAGTAATTTATAATATTACCACCCATAAGTTTAATTCCCTATTAAGTGGCACACTAATATATATATATATATATATAAATATATATATATATATATATATATATATATACTCATACACACACACACACACGTGCACGCACACACCCACGCATACACACACACACACACACACACACACACACACACACACACACACACACACACACACACCAGACTTTTAAGTTGATACTAAATAATCTTTCAAACAAGCTTTTACTATTCTATGGGATGATTTTTCTTTTGAATATTTCTCTGGTGCTTTTCTCCAAGGGAATACATTTAATTACATCTTTCTCACCATTGAAATACATAGCATGATTAATATGTTGTTCGTGTGGATTGGAGAATACCAATAACAACCACAGCAGTGTTTGTTGTAAGTGAAGTATATTTACTTGGAGAGAGAAAAAGATGTACGTTGGGTCGCTTGCTGTCTTTCCCAATGAGCGCATGAAAGTAGCTCTGAAGATGTAGACAATAGTCTTTGAAAGCGCTTAGTGATGAAATAAAAATTTGTGAAGAATTGGACGTTTTTTTCTCTCTCCAAACCAATAACAACCAGTTTTCCAAGTCAGTAACCAATGGGTATATTAATATAAGAAATAACTTTTTGATTTATTGTTTTCTGTAAAATAATTTAAAGCAAATTAATTATTGTTACTAATAGAATGTAACAACACCATGATATAGAAATTAAGGCAAAGGAATATTTTTGAGTGTTCATTAAATCACTTTTGGTAGTACGTGTGTTGTCTAACGAAAAAATATTGAAAATGTGATGATTGATTTAAAAAGGAAAGTTCGTACATAAAATGAAGTCATAGATGAAGGGAGATTTCATTTTAGTTTTGCACATCCTGTGAATGAACTGTCTTTTTAGACAAATATAAAAAAAGCTTTATTTAAAAAGTATTTAATTAATATGTGAAAATATTTTTTTTAAATTTTAGATATTGTTCCATGGAACTGACCGAAAATCACTTCATCAACAATTGGACCCATCTTGTCTACCTGAAGCATTTGGAGGTTCTCTTGATGTGCCACCTTTCCATGCTATTGAATGGTACAACATGATAATAAAAATTGATAAAGAATATGAAAGTAAGTCTAATCTGCCGATTATATATTTATTGCATTTTCAATACCCATTCAATTATTATATATGGTTGTGAATTAAAAAAGATAATTTATTATTTAATATACTAGGAAGTCAATTTGATTTTAATGTGGTCTTCTCAAATAATTTGATTGTATACCTACAGCATTTGACATTCCTTGACCTTACTCCAGTATTAGTCTTTAGTGGAATTAAAGTTTGGGCTGTGAAAAGTTCTTAATGAACTGCCATTAAGAGATCTTCTAGTTCTTTTAGAGTCTGTTGTATCTGTACTCACGTCTATCTGTTTGTATGTCATTTTTATCTCTTTACATCAACTTTTTGTAAATTCAAAAAATTGTGTATGAGTTTACATCTTGTTATTGGTAGTCATAAGTAACTCTTTCCTCTTAGTTTCCATTTAGAGACCAAAATGTTGAATATGTTTTTCAGATGGTCGTATTTGTAATATATTGTTGGAAAATTCCTGTTGAGTACTTTTGAAAAATATTGGCATTCTTATTTTATATTTTGGAATGAGTGAGATGTATGGTCATCTGAAATTGGTTTGGTCATGACCCTCTCACTTTCTTTTTCCCCTTCCTAGATGCCTTGCTTTGAAAATCTCACCTCATGTAGCATCAAAGGAAATTTGGACCAAAAATATTCTGTTTTATTCTTAGCTCATATACTTTTCTTAAACAAATTAACTTGATTTAAGCTTATATGGTCCATTTTGTACCATTTTAAAAAGGGAAAGCTATTTTGAAAAGTTTATGACCTTTGGATGGAAAGTCCCGTACAGCAGGTCTAGAACAATCTGGAAGGGTCAGCTATTCGCCTTCCTCTCTACCAGCTGCTCCCCTTAAATAATTATGAACATTTTCATTTTAAATTAATTCATTATAGCAATGAAACAAATCTCTTCTTGATGATCGCTGCTTTAAACTAAAAATGTAAATGTTTTCTTAGAACTCTTAATTTTCATTCCTCTCTCTATATTTCTATTCAGTCAAACTATAATCTATTCATTGATTATGAGGGTCTAAATTGTTAGTTTTTGGTTTTGCATGAAAACCATGAATAAATTACTAGGGAAAGAATACTTTAGAATTTCTAATATTCATTTATATCTGACTTATAAATTATTTATAATTTGTTTCAGAAATCAATTCCTACGGCTACAAGAAAGCAGTTAAAGAATAAGTTTATTTGGAGCTAACTATATTTTTTTAATTGTAAACTGTGCCAACTAAGGAAACTATTGAGTAATCAAAATGTCTAATAATTTAAGTGTGCAATATAAATGTGTTGTTTGTTTCTGCCTTTAAAAAGGGATTTATTTATAGTCAATGATTTTTAGTTAGATAAAAGAGATTTCCTATTAACTTCACATCACATAATGTATCTAAATGGTGAAAGGTTCCATGTATTCATTGCTGTTTTATATATTTTGTTTTAGATAAAGAAAAAAGACAAAAAAAAAAAAAAGACTAAAGAAATTATGACATCCTATATTTTCTTATACAGATTATATTTAAGGGTTTTTTTTTTCAAATGTAATCTAGATTATATATATAAACAAATTATATTTTTGACCTGCTCAAATTATTACTATGATTTTGTAAATATGTATTTAATATATACTGTACTTACTATTATTATTTGTATTAATGTGTAAATGTTCTATTTCAAAAATTAGAAGATCTATTTTTAGAAACAGAAACCTTCCTCTTTAGTGATATGTAATAAAACTGTGAAAGAAAAAAAAAATGTTAAGTTTTAAGTAAATTAAGTTATTGTTTTATGTATATATGTATTATGATATTGTGATATGATAATATTTAATCTTCCTTAAATAAAAATTTTAAAACCACCATGACAGTTTTTATTATAAAAGAAATTGAATACTTCAAATTAGCCATCGGCTGAAAATTTGTAACTGTATTTAATAAATATACTAATTTTGAATGACTTTTGATGTTCCCATTTGTATTTTATTCCCTTTCTATGTGCCGCCATTTGTTGATCAGCATGGGCGTGTTAAGAACCGGCTGTTTTCGTCAGTCTTGTCACAGGATTCCAATCTTGGGGAAGAGATTAAACACATGAAACACCATATTAGGACCTAAAGTTTTTTTTTTTTATACAAAGAATGCTTAACAGAATCTCTTTATTACTTAGGTTTCTGTACTTTTCAAGGTAGGATAGTACGGATACTATCTTTGAGTTTAGCAAAATATTTAGTTTATATTCTTCCTAATATTTTGTTAAATCCCATCACTTCTCATAAATTTATAGACCATTTAAAGATTAATCTTGATTTCTTTAAAACAGTCTGTTGAAGTAGGATCAACCTTATAGTAGTTGATTTAATTATGGATTTCTTGAAGGTGAAATGAAGTAAATATTTTGTTGGGAGAAGTTAAGTTTTATGGCTTTAGATGATACATTAATACTTTCTGTGTTGGTCTTAATGTACTTTGTAAACCTGTAGTTATAGCTTAGGTAACAATAATTGATTTTATGAGATACTCACTAAATAAAATCCACCCTGGCTAGACACATATACAAGAATTGCTCTCTCACTCAGGGAGCTAAGTTCTCAAAGGTCTATTATGCCTATATATATATATATATATATATATATATATATATATATATACTCTATGAAATCCTGAGCTTTTTTTCTATATTAGAAAACCTAGGCTTGTTCTTTATGTTAATTTACTTACTAAATTAATGCTCGAAAGGAGGTAAGAATGTTTTCTAGATTTATTTCTAGATTAATTTTATTATAACATAGACAGTCTTAACAAAAATCAAAAATACCATCAGTGTATTTATAAATAAATTAAAATACATATCATTTCATAGCTCATTAATACATTGTTAAAAACATTCTTGAGTATTTACAATTGGTTTAATCATTATTAACACATTCCTACTGTTGACTCACTTCTGGTTGCCCCACTTGTTCCATTCTGAAAACATAAATAGGCGCATTAAAATTTTTAGCTCAGTAAAAGTGGTATGCTTACAAATTGGCTGTTTTGGGGATTTTAAAAATCAGATATTTCTGGACCACTGTAATGGTTAAGAATTATATTACAGAATTATTTTTCATTCAGACTGTATTATAGAATGAAATATGAATTACAGGGAGGAATTAAGACTAAATAAATAAAATTAGTTTAGGCAGTTTTGAAATAAGGGAAGTTACCAGAACCTCAATCAAATTAAGGCTCCAAAACAATTTTTGTAAATATAAATGTATGTAAAGGATGTATATAAAAAGAAGAAAAGATCAAAGCTATATTGTAATCCCCAGCATTTACATTATTAGCTAGAACCTCTCAAAATTGACTCTGTTTTCATGAGAGTGATGATTCACAGATTTAAAAATTTATTTTTCATGTAGTGAAGAGAAAAATCAAAAGTTCTTTTGGTTTCTATTATATATTGTATCCCAATTAGCCTTAGTAGCACTATGTGGGCGTTAATAAATATATGCAGTACAGAGAAAGTGGTTTTCTCATAAATGGAGCCTTGATTAACATTTTTCTACATTCAACTTAGAGAGTAAATGCAATATTAGGAATAATGTATATACTGATTATGTGAATAATACTGTATTATGTTCTCAGAATCTAAACTTTAATTGCCATCAGGAGGCAAATACCAAGAGTTCATATTGAAAAGACTGAAGGACCTTTTAGTAATACAAAATAATTCTGCTAAAATATATCAATAAAATGCTAAAATTGAATACGATTTTTCAACAGAATCAAATTTATATGTGTGAAAACTTAATTGTAACTCACCTTCATAGTATGGTTCTATTTCCTTAATAACAGGGTACCAATCAGCACTGCTGTAGTTCATTTCAGGCAACTGCCCTCCATAATTAGCTGGTAAGTGAGATGGGTCCAAGTGCTTATGAAGGGAATCCATTTTAGACCCATGAAAGAAGAGCTGTAATGTACATATAAAACCAGTTACAAAAAGGTGCCTTTAATATTATGTTTTATTATGTATTTAGAACGTGACAAATTGTATGTAGATAAATTCATATTGCCTGATGATTCCCAAGTTATTTATAAGAGGTTTGTTACTTGAAAATGGCAAGGATTTATTTTGTATAACCTGTTTTATGATCATGCAAAAACTGTTGAGGGCATCACACTCAACACTTGTATAGTATTTGTCTCTGTCTCATCTCATATCTGTCACTAATTAGTATAAGACAAAGATTCAAATACAATTTTTAAAAATTCATTAATGGGAAATTTTATAACCCAAATTGACAGCAAAGTTCTTTTATGCTTATAATATTAGAAGACAAATTTTGTGGAAGTCACTATTAATAGCAAAACAAAAGTACAAATGTTTTCCAAATTTCATAAATTGAAGTTCATTCTTTACAAAGAATGAAATTGACATTGTGGCAAGAAGGTTGAACATAGTGGCGAGGCAACAAGGGTCTGCGCTGGATATATGGGACCGTAAAGCTAGCAATGACTTTGTTTCTATACTGCATCTATCATACTTTCACCTAATGTATATGTATGTGTATCCGAATAATGTATTCTGGATCTAATAGTGATAATTTAGGAGTTATAATCCATATTAGCTGTCTATAATTTTTGTAACTTAGCAATTTCTTACCCTGTTCTTAAGTTTCTCTTTAATAAAAGGTTGGAAGACTTTCCATACAATGTTGAAGATGTATGGCTGCTTTACAATGTGGACCTCCTTCAGTCTAAGAGGCATAGCATCCTGTAAATTAATATAAACTTAATTAAAGGCATTATTAACTCCAACAAAAAGAAAATTAAGAAGAATGATTTTTAAAACTGAAAATGTTAGATAGGTATCAGTAGGTGTTTTTAAATGTTGATATTTATCGTAATAAATTTTACTACAATTTTTCTTAATTCTAGTTGTGATTTAAAAAAAAAAACATAAGTAGCCATTAAAATCCCTAATTCATTGTTGAAAACATTACCTAAAAGTTAGTAGGTGCCTAAAGACTTGTTGCCAATTAAAAAATATTTGTTTCAGTAATTTTAGAAGACGCACTCCCAATATTATATACTGCTCAAAAATGAATAGGGATATTGGTTATTTTTTCTTATCCTATTAATTTTAATTAAATCGATCTTAATTAAATTTCTTTTTTATGGGGGAAAAAAGACAATAATTTCTAATAAATATTAATGATATTTATAATAAAAAAAAAATAAAAAATATGCTAGGCCCCATACATACCACAAAACAGCCAATATCCCTATTCATTTTTGAGCAGTTTATATCATATGCTATCTATATCCATTAATCTTACCTGAATGAAACTAAGAAGTCTAAGTGAGAAGTTGGGCGTCAATTGTGCAACTTGTTTCATCCCAAGACCATCAAAATCTAGTACCACAACAACACCTCTGATTTGAGTTTCAGGTTCAAGTGTTGCTCCAACATGGATAAGATAAAACAACCTGAAGATCTGTTCACCATTTAGGTGTTTTGTGTCCCACAATTCTGGAAATAAAAAATAATTAGTTATTTTTTAAAGTATAATCCACCAATATCTTTTTGAATAAGACAATAATAATAATACAGTACGAGTCCTTTACATAATCCAAATCCTTAAAATTTGTTAGATAAAACTTAGAAAAGATTGTGGTTAAATGGCATTGTTAAAGCTATTTAATAATAGGTATTAAGAAAGGGAAGACAACATTTAGAATGTATACAAAAAGCAATGTAATCCGAGAATGTGTTTACTGTTTCATTGATAATGACCTAGTGCTTTAGAAGCTTGAAGACCAGGGATCATTGTCTTGAAAATATATGGAAAGTTAGTTTTTTACTCAATGTATATCTATGTTTAATTATATGAACACTGATACGAGCAAGTAGAAGGAGAGGGGAGTTATCTTCCAAAGAATAAACTATCAGCAAGGTCTCTGGAAGGCATCTCTCAGCAGAAGAAAACTTCATGCTCAGAGTAATCTCTGGGATTTATTTATATAAATATCTAAATTTACAATCACAATGTGTTATAGCACATTTATAAGAGCCTTCTATAAATCCTCCTGTCTTCAAGGAAAGAGGGATATACCTTCTTTATGTTACTTCTATGAAGTAATTTTTATCTCTAATCCACTTTTCCTACGAAGACTAATTATTTTCTTGATTAATGATGAGAAGGATTCCCACTTTTACTCAACGGTTTTCCCATCTTTTAGATTCTGATATTGTAGCAATCTACATTTAAATGAATGGAGGCACTTTATTGTAAATGTTAATTAATACAGTAGATACAGCTTGCATAGCATAATCTAATAATGAATCAGTTGTTCACAGCCAGTAGTCATATAATTTAAATCCCATGATCAAAATAAATAATAATAATCGTTTTAACATTGATTAATATAAATTCTTCGAGATACTATAAAACAATAGTGAGCAATTTAAATTTGAATTGAACTGATTAGGGACTTTTTTGAAAAAGTTTTAAATGTGTATAGAAATTGATTTATAGATGTGTTCCCACCCTGGTTGAAGCAGGACTATAAGATCATGGATCTGGATACTATTGACTTAATTACTAGTCTCGACTTTCAAACAACTTTCATTTATTATTCTTTGTGTAATATTCCCACAACGCATTTAACTGATTAATACCTGGGCAGAACTATAAAGTGTCTTATTACATTCAAGGTACCCACTGTATTAATGCTAAATGATTATTTTTCTTAAAGAGAGTAAAGTCATTTACTTCCAATATTGGCGATTAAAACTCTCCTTCCTTTATGGTCCCTGTTTGTCATCACATTTACCACCTTATGGTCCAACATTGCAGCCTTCTCATCATCAGGCATGAGGCCTTTCACGGTTGTCGCATATTTATCTTTAAAGTCGGCAGCCCTCTTCATCTAAAATTGAAAAAAGTGAGATAGTCTTTGTTATATAGGAAGAAAATATCAATACCATAAAAATATGCTCCTTAGTTCAATTATTACCAGAGCAAGTGCACTTTCGGGGTACCATTTGCAAGGCCTCAGAAAAACTGTTAGAACTTCATCATCATCTTTGTAGTGCAATGTAGGTTCTCCTGAAAAATATATTAGAATTCCGGTAAGAAGTTTTATAATTAGCAGATTACTCTTGAGGTGAAATCCGTCATGAAATTCCATTATACATAGCACTTTATCAATAAAATCTTTTAAATGTCACTAATCTTACATCATAGATGATAAAAATTATGCACATTCATATGTTCACACAAACGCTTCTACTTATGTAATGTTAAATTTCTAGCTTTGTTTACTAAGGAAGAAATATAGAATAGAATGTGGACTGATGTCTTCCATGTATCACACCAACATATGGGAAATCTGCTTAGTATATACAGCCATTGCATGGTGGACTTTTAAAAGTTAAACTGGATTAGAATATTTAGAACATTGAATGTTTTAGAAAAACTTTTGAGTGGCTATCTTAACTATTATTGATAGTGGTAAAAAAAAAAAGACTGGAATCATTCACATGAGAAAATTAATGAAATATTTCAAATAATGTTTAAATTCTGAAATCTAATTCAATAGGAGTTTTATCCCTCTCGTGTTGTTTGATAAAGTATCTTTAAAGAAAGTGACTTATAATAAGTGATTCAGGCATTACACACAATGACTGTGGAGGGATCATCAGAGAGGTGAAAGATAGAATTAATGTAGCTGGAAAAATCCTTCAATGCAATATAGAAGAGACCCTAAACAAGGTGAGTATTCAAAGAATTGAAAATTAAGGAAAATGGTCCCAGGCAATGAGAGACCTAAGTTAGGTCTTAGATCAAGAAATTATAAACTGTAAAACTTGTCTCTACCATAGGCAACCATTATCTATTGTAGTCTAGTCAAAATGAGAATGAGGCATTGTACGTGACTATTTCATAAAATTAAGTGTTTAGTCCCAAGCTATAAAAATAATTGAAGAAAAAAAGGAATAATTAAGTACTCAATTTTATTGCTTCATAAGTCAAATTTGTTGCACAATTTCATTAGATAAAATACGAAATCAAAGGCAAATGTAAAAAAAAAGAAAGATCAGATTAAATGTCCAAATGAACACACAGCATTATCAGCTGGCCCCACAGGATGCCCAAGGCTAGATCAGCCATGTCGTAATATTGACAGTGGCAACTTCCTATGTCGTAAAAAAAAAAGCGTTTATTTAATTCGATTACAAAACGTGTTGTGTGTATTGATATAACTCTAGATTATGAACATGTCCGTAGATCAAGGTCCTTTATACGGTGATAATAGATCACTGTTTGTCCATTTCAATTAGGCGTGATTTAAGAAAAAAATAGGAAGTAAATAACTAAAAGTTCAAGATCACGTAAAATAGTTGGCATGAAGTTACAGTTCTCTTTATTAGTCTGCTACTTACGATATTTCAATATGAACCATACTTGGTTATTCTGTATATTTATTTATTGGCATTCGCAATAATATACGTAACATTATAAACAATTTACGAGTGGCTTTTCAGGAATTATCGGCGGAAAGGATCTTTCTAGACTTAATAATCTTTCAATAGATGAATACATGTTGAATTAATTTTGTCAGCTTGCAAAATGCATACTCACAGAGAGCTGACGAAATGGCGAAAACAGCTTATTCGCAAGACATTTTGTCATAGGGCAGCAAATATTTCAATAAGATAAATAAATTTGTAATTTTGATCAAATATAATCTTAAAACTAGACAGTTCTGTGTTCTGAAATCTATAATTGAAAAAGTCTGTCACGCAGAGGCACTGTGTCCTCTTGGTGTCCCACCGTTGCAAAGGTGCGCTAATAATGTTATATACACTCACGTTCCAAAAATAGTTCAATTATTGTTCCAGTTGAAGAAACACTTTCAAAAAACAAATGTAGTCCATTTATCAACAAAATTGGTAATATAACATTTTTAAAAATGGAGATATTTCCGAATGTTCACTTGACCCCTTCTCTTAACCTCCATTCATCCCAGTCCGTTTTCAATAATTGAACTTCAACATTAGTTTTATAGAAAACGTATAAATATCGTGTATGGTTGTTCAGAGAACTTAGGGTTGGTAGAGAAAGTAGTACAGACTACCAATTGTAGTCCACAGAATTGTCAACGATTTGTTGGCACATACATTAAACGCATATATGTTTAGCGACAGCTGTGATGCATGGAGATCATGATGGATTCTCGTCGAAATATAAAGATTGGATTATCGTAAGCTTTAATAATCAATGTCATATTATTGTTTTAAAAGTGAAGCACAGAATGGCTTTTAACGAATATTGACGAACTTATTGTCGTTCATGGTTTTATATAAATCTCATTTTCCCTCAAAATATAAATATTAAATCATTATAGCTTTGGGAGAAAAAATACGATAAAATTCTGTAGCAATCTCTTAGAAAAATAAGATGGCTTATGGGTTCAACTATATCTAGTCTCCATTCGGAAAAATATGATACATTTCCGTTTTGGCATTCATCTGTAATTCCTTAGAAGAGTGTTTGAGGTAAACTCGTAAGTAAGTAGCTAACTTTATAAGTTGAAATGAAAATAGTTTTACGTAGAAATACGATTTAGCTTGTTCCCAGGTAAACCCTCATTCTTAGCAATGGTAGAAGCGCATAATATAGCCTATGCTGACAAAATAAATATGAAATACATATTCACAAAGATATGTATTTTATATTTATTTTGATAGGCAGACACATTTTCAATTTACTGCTTTTCTTCTTAGAATGGTCTGAAACTTAATAACAATTCATCCACACCGAATTTAAATAAAAAATCAGACGAACCTTAGAGTTATAAATATACATTTTAATAAGAAATATAATATTTTATATGATCTTTCTAAAATCTCTATACTGCAATATGTAACTGATTTATTATAAATTAAATGAAATATAAGTTGAAAGTTTAAATAGTACTTCCACTGACGCTTCCATAGGACTAATTTTGAACTTTAAATTGCAGCTTTTACTCGTAACGTTTTTTACTTTATCCGCTTTCTTATGAGTAGGACTACAGTTTTTAATACTTTTAGCAGATTTCCCTTAAGGGAAATCAGCTATTGAGGTTGTACTCATGACGGAATTTTCGACATTTTTCTTCAAATGTCCATCGATCCTACTTAGTAGATGACGAAAATGAGGTCCGTTCAAAACTGTATATATATATCTATATATATATATATATATATATATATATATCTATATATTTGTCTGTTACCGCTCTAGCGGTCGCTATATTTGTTTAAACCTGACCAAACTTCATATTTTAGAGTTTTTTGTAAAAAGAAAGATCAAGTTCGTTAACGGCTGAAATCGGACCAGTGGGAGGGGGGGTTTAGAGGGGAGGATTTTCGAAAATTCGTAATATCTCCGTTACTATACGTCGGATCGAAAAATTATACAGAATCAATCTTATTACAAATTAAATTTACTATAAATATTGTTATATACATTTATTCTCTATCTTGAATATTAACCGAGATATTTGCATTTTTCAGTTTTCACCAAACCGCCACTTCTACTCATGTTACGTAAACAATACTCTGATACATAATAAATCACATTATTGGAAGTTTAAGTACCAAAAATTGTATTCAAGAGACCTTTATTATACGAGATACATGCAAATATGCACTGGTGACTCCCCCCCCCATCTTAAAGTTTTGGACTACTAAAATTTTATTGATTGAGATAACAATTATTCTGACTCATTATTAATTACAGTACTAGATATAGTAAATAGTTCTCAATAAAATTAATGTGTTATATTCTGATATATGTGAGTAATAGTTTTTCTTTCCGGTGTGAGGCGGGACCCGTTTGTTTACATTTCTAACCTAACGCTTCCTGTCGGCAGGCTATTGAAATTGGATGAAACATTTCTTATTTCCGTTTGTATTTATTCACGGTGTTGTATTAGCAGTATGTATATTTATCTATTACTAAACTTCACGAGGGAAATCTGCTTAGTTTACGCAGCCCCTGCGTGACGGACTTTTTATTTTCTTAGTTGATATTGTTTTCAAACTCCTTATTTTCATTTTCACTTGTGTTATTCAATTTTGTAATGTTTATATATTTTAAAGAGCCTTATGGGGCATTTGATGTTGGCCCCATAAATAAATAATTATATTCAAGCAATTTGAAATGCAAAAAAAATTAGCATAACATTTAAAATTAATTGTCTTACCTTTCAGTAGTTCTCGAAGTTTGGCTAGGGATTCTTTAACGACTTCAGGGGTTTCCCTAAGCTCATTCTTAGCCAGCTCCAGAGCTTCAGCCGAAGGTGGCTGTCTTTGAAGTTCAACTTTGGCAGCCATACTGAACAGTACAACACTGAATTAAAATAATGCTAAGAAAAACATAAGGAACTCAAACTAAACTAAACATATAATAAATACAATGTAGTACAGAACTCCATGATATGCTAGGCCATGTTTATATGTGATGAATTGAATTAGTGATTCAAGTTTCTTTAGCAGATGCTCGGCAGTGCTTCATTTTGGCTGAATTATGCCTGGAGATGGGAGTATTGATAGGCTCGTTCATCTGCTAAGCAGCAAATGAAATAACTTTGACAATCTTGCTAGCAGTTCAATTTCATAAATATGGTCTAATAAACTTTCATAAATCTCTTACTAAATGACATCAATATTTAATTGAAATTAATAAAGCAGTCTTGCCGTTACGGAAAGGGAAGAAAATACTGTGTTATTTTATGAAATGACATTTTGAAGCTAAATGAAATTTGATGCGAAAATGACACCAGCTTACAAAATAGTTTATAATTCCACGCAGAAGATTTATAAATGGAAAAAAAAATGCATTTTCTCAAAGGAAGGTCGGCCATATATAATTGCCCGCAATCTTATTTTACACTTTCTTTAAACGCACACTCCTACTGGCCTTAACTAGCCCATTAACGAACTTGATCTTCAGTTCTACAAGGATTGTTTAAGCATCAACCTTAGTTACGATCAAGCAAAACCTGACGCTTCTTGAGCGTTACAGGCAGAATTCTTTGGTGTGTGTGTTTGTGCGCGCGCGTGTGTGTGTGTGTGTGTGTGTGCGCGTGTGTACCAACACAGTGGGGACCCAATTTTTGTTTGATCTTTACCAAACTCGACTTTTAAACATTTAATGAGAAATCATGTTTGACAATGGCAAAAATTAGAACAGTAGAAATGGAAGTTTAGAGGGTGAGTCTTTCATTACATACTGACAAAATCATTGTCACTTCATGTGAAAAAAAGTAGTTCTACGGCAAACCAGGTCACTCTTAGGCCCCTACATTTTTAAAGCATCAGTAGGAATTTACTTTGTAAACCTAAACATCAATTCTATTTATTGTGTTATTTATTAGCGTTATGCCACTTCGGCTAATCTTATGTGGGCCCTTGGGCAAAGTTCTTTATGTTATGGAGTTATTTTAAAAGATAACGGCTAAGTTTAAGTGTTTTTCTTTATTATTGTTGACTTCTCATAATTGATAAACTTTATTTTAAATGTCCAAGGTATGCTCCTTAAAATCATATGGGATGGACATACTTATGTAGATATTTAAGTTTTATTGATATTCTGAGTTTATATATATATATATATATATATATATATATATATATATATATATATATATATATATTTCTTTTTTTATGCCCAACTCGATTTCTTCTCTTCTTTTCTTCAGGTCGGCTCGAAAGAGTTCCATAAGCTTTCATATTTGTCAGCATTCAAATATTTTATTTTGAAGTCGAAAGATATATTCGTGAATATTGGTTTTATCAACAAAATGCAAAGAGCAGATTCTGTTTAGAATGGTTATAGCAGAGAAGAGTTAACATGCTAAATTGTAAATATCTCTGATATTATGGGTTGAATTTGAAATAATTATGGGCCAAAAGTCTAAACAAGAAATGTTACACAACTTGAATATTAATTGAGTTATTTGGTTTTTAGCATTTTCGGTCTTCAATATACTCTGCCTCCAACAAATGCGATTTAACAACGGATTCCAAGTCCATCATAAATGTGGCTTTTTTACAAAACGTCCGTAGAAAGCGGTAAATAGAGAAAGGAACGTGCTGATGATGTGTGTCGCTCCAGCATGTGGGAAATCTGTTTAGTTTGCACAGTCTCTACAAGACAGACTTTTTTTTATTAATTTTACACTTATTTTAAGGAATTTTTAAAACGAGACTAGAGTAACAGTACATAACGATATATTTGCAAAGAGTCTAAAAAATGGGAGGGAAGCATATAGAATTCAACTGCTACTCACCTCAAACTTGCACTCTACTGAGCAGCACTTACTGGCAACTAGTCTACTGAGATACAGATACCTGTCGAACCGATAGTGCCTATCACCGAAGGATGACGAAGATGTGATACTAGCCAGTGAGCTATACGCAATCACTAGATAAATACAACTTCTTTGTCTTTTCTCACAAAGAAATAGTCATGTATACCAGTGATTAAACCTTTTTGTTTGTTTTTTTGATCTGATGAGTTTACTTGAACTCATTTTGAAGAAAAACATTTAGTTTCAATAGGCTTATTTTCGATGTCAAGATAGTTCAATCTAACATTATAGAAATGAATTAAATATCTATTGCTATACCAAAAAAATAGTTTAAAAAAATAGGGTGACAATTTTTACACAAATAATTGAATAACACAGTATTTTTAATTGATCTAATCATAAGCCTTAAAGCAGAAAATCCACCAATGAGACACATATATGCCGACTAAGAATTTATTAAGCAGGTATAGATGTATTCACAGATAGGCAATTGAAGTTTTGTACAATTTAGGAAAATAGCTGTTCTTAAGGTTCTCAGAATCCGATTTTCAAATATTTTTTTTAAACGTTCTCTGAACCTTGATTGTTATTGTGAATGATTACCTAGAGTGGCGAGTTCGATTCCAGCCTGGGCAATAAGAATTTATTTAGTGACAAACTCGTCAAATAAAATCCTCAACCCCACCCTGGCTAGAAAAGTCCGTCACGCAGGGGCTGCGTAAACTAAGCAGTTTTCCCACGTAAAGTTATACAATAGAGAAATCTCCATACGAGAGCCGATCAGTTACTGAAACGGCCGATCTAGCTTTTGGCGGGAACCATAGCTCGTTAGTTACAGTTAATAAAAATGGAAATATCTCGGTTAATATTCAAGATAGAGAATAAATATATATAACAATATTTATAGTAACTTTAATATTAAAATTTGCAATAAGATTGATTTTATACAATTTTTCGATCCGACGTATAGTAACGGAGATATTTCGAATTTTCGATAACCCCCTCTCTAAACCCCCCCTCCTACTGGTCCGATTTCAGCCGTTAACAAACATGATCTTCCTTTTTACATAAAACGATTAAATACCGAGTTTGGTGACGATTCAACAAAAATTACGACCGCTAGAGTGTTAACAGACAAATATATATATATATATATATATATATATATATATATATATATATATATATATATATAGTTTTGAACGGACCTCATTTTCGTCATCTACTGGGTAGGATCAATGGACATTTGAAGAAATTTTTCGAAAATCGCGTCATGAGTACGATCTCAATAGCTGTTTTCCCTTAGGGGAAATCTGCTAAAAGGTTGGTAACCTGTACATTAGCCTTCCCACCTAGCCGAGCATCAAAAATTGGGCTTTAATACCCGTAAGTAACTTTTAACTTTTGAATAATATATATATATTTCTTAGTTTTGAGCCCATTAAACCTCCGCTCCCTCTCTTAGCGTTTGGTATTAGCAGTTTTCTCTCCTTGCGGGGGGGGGGGGGTGGTTAGAGGCGAATTTCGAAATATCTCCGTTATTATGCGTCGGAACGAAAAATTGTATAGACCCAATCCTATTGCAAATGTAATGTCCTATAAATGTTGTTATGTACGTTTTTTCGCTATCTTGAATGTTAACCGATATATTTGCATTTTTTACTTTTCGACCGTTTCATTTGAAGCCTAAATACCAAATATTGTTCTCATTGAAGTTTTACGTTTTCAGATAAATGCAAATACATGACGCACGTGGTAATTCTGCTTAGTAAACGCAACCCAGCGTGACGGACTTGTATATATCTAATAAAATGTCTTTTAACGTTTCTTAATAACCACGTATTTTTTATTTCAGTTCTTTACGAGGAAACGAATATGTAATTAAGTTTTTGATTCAATATTTATGTTTTTCATAGTTTTCTTATATAAATCTTATAATTAACAACTAACATTACCAGACTTGCTACAGAGTAGATCGTCGACGTGTCGTTTCCCTAAATGCATTTAGAATTTCATGTCATGCTCGCATCATCTATGTCCTCCCTCCCCTTCTCAGTGACGGAAATTTGCTTTCACGAACTATTGGGGTTCTGCTGTGAAATCAGCTGAGTTTACACAAGGCATGCGTGACAGACGTTTTCGATGACTCAACTTCTATAATTTTTAGAAATTTCTTAAAATATTTTACCTTCCAAAACAGCGAGAAAAACAAACAACTACTCTAATATGTTGTATTTTATTGGTGTTCTGTGACAATCTCTAACCTTCGTAGTAAAAAGGTGTGACAAAGAAAACGTAGTTAGTTTTATTTCCACTTATCCTTGCTACATTCCCTCATTCGATTTGTACGTCCAGATCTTTGTACGGAACATGAGTCATTGATAAAGAATGACTGTAAGCTGATAGGAGAAACGTGTCAGCTGGGCAAAGGTCTTTTTGTAGGCCAGCTAGCCGCTCACATAGACTTTCTATATACTGATGCCAGGCTTTACTGCATAAATTCCAACGTTTTTTGTTTCAATTTTTAATGCAATAATAGTTCATTTAACAATCTAATATCAAGCTTAAGGTAACATAATTTCTATTACTACTAAATTTAAAAAAAAAAGAAAAAAAAAAAGTCCGTCACGCAGGGGCTGCTTAAACTAAGCAGATTTCCCATGTGACGTTTTACAATAGAGAAATCTGCATACTGGTAACAAAATGCCACCGTGATTAAATACAAACGGTAATGAGAAATCTTTCAGTTAATTAAAATAAATTCCCAACTGAAACGGTTTCTGAATTGAAAGAATAATTTATATTTTAATAACTCAAATTTTAGTAGTCCAAGAACTAAAGAAGGGGAGGGACGGGTGAACAGAACGTATTTGCATAAATCTCACAAAGTAAGGAAGGTAAGGTAAGGTTAGAAACGACAGGTAAGGTTAGAAGAAGCTTCCACCTGAACCGAGTACTGGCGGAAATGGCCGAACTATACCCAACCACAGACTTCATAAAAATGCAAATATCTCGGTTAATATTCAAAGATAGAGAATAAATGTACATAACAATATTTATAGTAAATTTAATTTGCAATGAGATTGATTCTGTAGTATTTTTCGATCCGACGTATATATAGTAACGAAGATATTTCGAATTTTTCGAAAATTCTCCCCTCTAACCCCCCCCCACTGGTCCGATTTCAGCCGTTAACGAACTTGATCTTTCTTTTTACATAAAACGACTAAATATCGAGTTTGGTACCGATTAAACAAAAATTGCGACCGCTAGAGCGGTAACAGACAAATATATATATATATATATATATATATATATATATATATATATATATAATTATATATATATATATATATATATATATATATATATATATATATAAAACTGTATATATAGTTTTGAACGTACGTCATGTTCGTCATCTACTAGGTAGGATCAATGGACATTTGAAGAAAAATTTCGAAAATTCCGTCATGAGTACAACCTCAATAGCTGATTTCCCTTAAGGGAAATCTGCTAAAAAGGTGCAAAATGGAACAATCTTTTCAACTTTTTCAACCCCCCCCCCCCTCCTACCTTCTGGTCCGATTTCAGCCGTTCAAACAAAAATTGTGACTGCTAGAGCGTTAACAGAGAAATATATATATATATATATATATATATATATATATATATATATATATAGTTATCAACGAACCCAATGGCCATTTGAAGAAATTTTTCATGAGCACAACCTCAATAGCTGAAATCTGCTAAAACCAACTCATCCTTGAGTCTTTTCATAATAATAATTAAAAAAATGACGTATCAGTGCTTATGAAAATGTATAAGCTTATTAAATAACAATTGCGTAATAGATTATTATAAAGGATGATTTATTATACTAATTTTTATATAAGTAGTCTAGACGTTTGTTATAATCCCCCATAATCTTATAATCATTATTTTGTAAACCAAATAGGTCACGTTTTCTGAAAGAAATTCATAAAAAAACACAAGTCCTTCCCGCAAGGGCTGAATAAATTAAGCAGATTTCCTATTCACTGCTATGATACACATGTGTCACATGATCAGACATATTTATTCTACCTTCGTGATTAATGCAAACCATTCGTTAAAAAAAATAAGTTGAAAACTAACTATTTAAAAAAGAAGAAAATAAACAAACAATTTTGTCTATCTTCAAACTGCTGTAGATTTAGTTCCAGCAACAGTTACAACAAAGCAATTAACGAGTTTTGAGAGCTTTAAAATTAGTTCAACCTGGAAGGTCTGGCACATTCAATGTCACATTTTTTAGCAGAGTTAGGGGCGGTATTGAATGAAAGAGAAAAAAAATATTTTTATATAAAGTGTATAGTAATTAGAAAACAGTTATAAGGCGTAACTAATGCAGTTCTTACAAAGTTAGCAATTTAGATAGGTTAAAATAAAGATGTTTTCCACAGCTAAATTTTGTTTTCTTTCATAAAATATTAAAATTTTAAACAAAAAAAATGTTTATTAATTTTGTAAAATATTTGTTTATATTGGTCTTGACAAAATTTATAAACTTAAAATAAGCATAATAACAATTTTGAGTTGAAGAGAGACAATAACATTTACTTATCATATTTTTCAACAGCAATTATAAAAGAAATAGTTCAATTATATAAGTTCCACTGCAGCATTTTGTTCAGGTTATTTCGAATGCCGTTGTATTTTTAGAGCTACGATGTTTTTCTACGAGCTTTTTGCTTTTGCAATATTTGCTTCGTGTGCGGAAATGTTTGTGGAGGGAATTTTGCGTAAAGTACAATAGTAGTATATTATTTTTTGTAATTACAAGCAGATTTGTTTCATGTGAACCGTTCTAATGTAAGGTTTGGTAGTATTAATCAAATCAAAAATCACAATCGCTCACACATCTGAGGCGATGATATATAATATGTAAGGTATGAGCGAATTTATCTTAATTGAGAATGTACATTATTTTCGTTATCTACTAGTTAATATTGGTGAGCTTTTGAAAAAAAATTGTTAAGAAAACCGCGGCATGAGCGTAACCTCAATGGCTGACTTTTTAAGAAAATGCCGAAAAATTCATTGATAATTCTCTTTGGGTCTATATGTTGTTGTGCTTAAAGTAATATAGTAGTAGTATTATTTAATAATAATAAATACAATGTAAATATATTTCATTATTTTTCACATTCCGTAATTGACAAAACAGCAAGCTTAGAAAAAAGTCCGTCACGCAGTTTTACAATAGAGAAATCTGCCTAATATTAACAGTAGTAGCAAGGAATCTCTAAACCTATTCACGAGGGACGGGAATTTTTCGATCCGACGCATAATAACGGAGATATTTCGAATTTTGAAAAATGAATGAGGAACAGAAGCATTTTTCATTGCGCGAGGACGCGTGGGCGTATTAAATTTCCCTTATTAGTTAACGTAAAACTAAGAAAAATCTCTTTTTCAGCTACAATCTCTGGACATTTCTCTCAGAAATATTCACTGACCAATTAGAATTTCTAGTAACATTAAAAGATAACAACCTAAATAGTAATGCAATTTCGATTATAGGCCTTATCCGTGACCGAAGTGTACATTAGAGACACTTTAGTAAAACTGTGCTACCTGACGAAGAGAGAATTACTGTTTATTTGTAATAGACGGCAGTTTAATTTTGAAGTACAGCTTTAGTATAGTGGAAGAACAACATCTTATAATTATTGACTTGACAGCCATGGTGGAAGGGTCAATCTCTCTTTAAGTATGTAGAATTCATAAAGTGGTGTAATTTGTGGCGTGAAACTTCTGGAGTAAAAACCTTCCGCCTTAAACCTTTCAAAGAAGATTTGATTGAAGCTCCATATGCGCAAGATGCAAAGCAAAGTTGTGCGCCTGAACGCGGATATCTGCATTTTTCATATCCGAACTACACATTAGAGAAACCATAGTTATAAATGTGTTTGTTAATAAAGAAAAATTACTTTGCAGGTTGAGTGAAAACGGCCGAACTTCCACAATAAAGCCTTTATTGTGGAAGTTTGGCCGTTTTTAATCAAGTTGCAATATTCACCTGCCAGAAAACCAACTTCGAAAAATTACTACATAATAAACAGTAATCAAAAGTTAAATGACAGCTATAGTGTAGTGGAATTATTCCTTACAAAGGTAGAAAACTGCTAATTACATCGAAGCTAAAGTAGTCACTAATATAGGTTAAAAAATAACCATTTCTTAATGGTGAGTATCTGGAGTGTAAAGGTAAAAAGAAAAAAAATATTATTTAGTTTAAACCAAAACTACTACAATGCATCTTTCATGTTTTACAATAAACTTTCTGTAGCCATTATTCTAATTAATCGGTAAACATAGTTACCTATTAGATCATATTTGCGGTTCTTTTCTCTCAGATTAAATGGCAATTTAAATATAAAATTGGACAAGTAATGTTGTTTTTTTAAAATACTGCATTACAAAATTAAACTGATATCGCAAACACTTCATAGTCTTCTATCATAAATCAAATACCAGTAGATGTTGACATTCCTTATCATAGAATCAAAAAACTGTTCCTATTTTAATTTACTTCTAATCTTTCAAATAATTAATGTTACATAAATGATTCTTTAGATTTCTCATTTAAATATTTAATTTTCACTTTAAAAGCTAATTGGTATGAGCTATTTTAAGGGAATAAATATGTTTTGTTAATGGCTCATTGTTTCATTTAATGGAAAGTATTTAACTCCGAATACATTTTCCTTGTCATCTTTGGAGTTAAACATAAAACTTTAAGACACACAATTAAGGCCGTTAAAATGGGAAACATATAAAACCCTTCCCCTTAATTGCTTCAGAGGTGTTTTTCTGGTAACCTAAGAACCAATAAAATTCTTCAAAGGGAGAAAATACGGTATGTTGTACTACTTCAAGCTTTTAATATAAGCTAAACCCAAATTATTTGAGAAATTCATTTGTATAACTCATGGTGTGTTTAGGAGTTGGTTTTATTTTCTTTGGTTAAATTTGAAACGGGGGTTCGATTCACCCATGATCATGACAATTTAATGATGGCAGGCTCAGCAACCATATATTTATATCCCCTGGTCGGAAAATAGTGATAATCAGTAGGTATAAATTTACGGTAAACCTTAGTTGCGTAAAGTGAGTGATACTTTTTAAAGAAATTCTATGCAATTAAATATAGTTAAATTTGCAATATTAATTTGTGTATACTGCTACTTAGTACATAAGGTAGTGTAATCACTTGAGAATGACATAAATTATTAATAGAAGGACCCACTCAGTTTATAGAAACAATTTAAAACCTTCTAATTTCATCAGAAGTACTTGTGCGCGCAGGTGCTTGTGTGTGTGTGTGTGTGTGTGTGTGTGTGTGTGTGTGTGTGTGTGTGTGTGTGTGTGTATGTGTGTGTGTGTGTGTGCGCGCGCATTTGTAGTCAACAATCTAATGGATTGATGTTACAATAAATTTATAAAATGCACTTGTATATATATATATATATATCGATTTTTTTTTTCATCATATACTTAAACATTTGTATTTAGCATTGTAAAAAATAGTATGATGTGTAAAAGGGAAGGATTAATTTCGTTTCGTTTTGAAGTTTTGCTTAATTTTTTTAAATAAAAAGGTGTGAATATGGGCAACTATTTTCACAACATCATCAAATTGACTCTTAAAATTATTAAAAGCACAATATTTGAAATGAATAAACTCATAATCAGCAATATACTTTCCAGATACTGTTTGAATATTTTAATGTCTAAATATTTTATATTACAATATATTTAATAAACTCTTTTGTATGTTATTCTGAAATTACACGCAAAATCATTGAGAAAACGACTGTAGCATAAAGTACTTAATGTGTTAAAGTACTTACTATGAAGAAAGAAACAACAAAAAAAAACTTAATTCCAGTGGTGTAAGCCAATTATAAATGAAATACGCCAAAAGGTAAGTAAGATGAGTGAGCTGTTTTCTAGCGCCTAACTTTATAAGTGCTGGACCACATCATATGACTCTGAGAAAACAATTCAGTAAAAAATGTATGAATGGTACCTTATTGATAAAATTCAGTAGACTGGAGGACGATCCGTTAGCCGGCACTGCTGCTACTGCGAGTGCACTACAGAAACAATGTTGAAGAGGAAATATAACAAATATATATATATCTTGTTGCCCCCAAGATAAGTGGGATCACCAAGCTTATCACCACCGCCACTGGAGTTTTTCTTTCCACTTATCACAGCTTATCTGGTCGTAATAATTGGTTTCAATTGGTTTTTATCTCTCTATTGCTCATTAGTTTCTTTGGACATTTTCCATATTACGATGGTTTTATTAAGAATTTGGCCTGACCTTTAACTAATGGTCCTTGTTCGTCCTTCTCTGACTAGCGCAACATTAAATCTGACTCACTCTAGCAAAATGTGTGAGTTATATTTTGGCAAATGGAACATAGAAAAATCAATGGCGTTACATAATGCATATTTATTGGCAGCTTTGGGTAGTAGACATTTTGATTAAAGCTGCTAAATATGATCGTTTTTGGCTCCAAACAAGGAGCTCCTGGGCATCGTTTCAAGGTGCTCCTGAAGATAACCTGAGTTAATAATAATGTAAAATCATTTTATACCTTGACAATAAATTCACATAATATAACAAGATGCCTTTATGACTTCATGACCATATTTACCTCTCCAGCCAATGATAGGAGGGTAGGTACAGTAGGTTATGATCGGCAATCACTTCTTTAGTATGTAGATGTGAGTCCTGAAGAGGTAACAATTTAGCCACGAAACATGTAGGGAATAATAAAGAGATTTAAAGGAGAAGAATAATTTGATTAATGTATTACCCTGCCAACAAAGAAGAGAACAAAAAAAAAGGTGGATCAAAAATAGTGGCTAGTAGAACAAATTTTATTATAACAATGCTTTGTCATGAAATTACTGTTTATTGGGTAAAAATAAACGAGAGACTAATATTTATGGAACATATTTTAGCAGATTTCCCCTAAGGGAAATCAGCTATTGAGTTTGTACTCATGACGGAATTTTCGAGATTTTTCTTCAAATGTCCATCGATCCTACCTAGTAGATGACGAAAATGAGGTCCGTTCAAAACTGTGTGTGTGTGTATATATATATATATATATATATATATATATATATATATATATACTGCTCAAAAATGAATAGGGATATTGGTTATTTTTTCTGTTGGGCTCTCGTATGGAGATTTCTCAATTGAGAACTTCACGTGGGAAATCTGCTTAGTTTACGCAGCCCCTGCGTGACGGACTTTTATTTATTAGTAATGAAATCATAATATTCCGTTATTGCAAGAGAACAAGTTAGTTTTTAGTTCAAAGATTTTGAATTAACGGAGGTTCAGTAATGTTACCAAGGATCACTCTCTTGTCTGCTCCCTTCCCTCTGTTAGTAGTGTCCTTACTACAGGATTTACAACAATAAAAGCAACCCTTAATTTATTATTAAATGAACAAAAGAATGCATTAGTATATTCTGACTCTTCCAACAGCCTAAAGTATCTGTAAAGAAATGCAATATACGTTGCAAGAATTACACAGCAAAAATATGCATGCAGACTTTTCATGAACTCAAGGGCGCTGTGGCATAGGAGGGAATAAAAATGCTGACGCCTTAGCTGCAAAAGCTATCACAATAATGTCAGAAGTTCCGAACAGTGACGCAAGTAAACATGAAAAAAATGTCACTTGAGCAATGGGCCGGAGAGTGGCATAAATTACGCGAAAATAATCTCCGCTCATTAAAAATTAGTGTCATGCTGGAATACTTCAACAAGCACAAAACGGAAGGATGAATTGATTATGTGCAGGCTAAGAGTTGGCCACACAAGACACTTGCATCAGAACCTAATGAAAAAGGAAGAACCTCCAGCCTGCATTGTTGGTGCAGTCAGTGGACTGAGTGTCGAAGGTATGAGGACATAAGAAAATTCCTTGGTATGTCAGAAGTACTGTCTGAAATACTAGGGGATGATAGACACTCCATGAATACATTATGTAAATTCTTATTTCTTACGGGCTTAAATAAAGTAATATAAATAGGGCTTCAACATATGGCCACACTAGTGGGATGATGAGATAAATATGTATGAATCAAATTATATAAAATCAAAGATACGGCTTTATTTGGTTTTTTTATTTGCCACAGGATCATAATTGGAATAGAATGACTAAAGGGTAAACAATATGGAAGAGATCTCCTAAGAGAAGGACCCTTGAAAATGAAATCTTGGCCACCAGGCACAAATAACTCTCGTGAGTTCAGTGCCTCTAAACAATGAATAAAAAAATAAAAAAGATTTTGAATTCCATTTTCACTCTCAGGGACAAATAACTCTCGTGAGTTCAGTGCCTCTAAACAATGAATAAAAAAATAAAAAAGATTTTGAATTCCATTTTTACTCTCAGGCACAATCTCACTCACTTGCCCTTTAACTCAGTCATTTTCTCAGTCATCAAGCAGTTTTATATCTATTCCATTTCTTACAATACCTCACTTTTTCATTCATTTGCTCGTTGAATTCTTGATTCGGCTACGAACTCTATACTATAACATATCCCCACAAATACTCGCATACCTGTTGTTACGTCCCCTCAAGCGGAGTATCTTAACCGCCGTATTACTAACGTTCTCAACACCAAAACTATTCAACCATTTGCCCACCACAGTACCAACAAATCCAGTAATCAACTCAATCTCACTCACTTCCCTATTACTTACGTAATCAATTCCTCTTCCAATCCACATATCAGCCTACTTACTTATTCACCATCATCATACCCGCCAATTTAAATACTGCAATAATAATTCTCAGAGTTGTCCTTTCTCGATCATAAATACGTCACACATTCTATTCCCTGCAACTAACTCTTCTGCAATATCCCACTCTTACACTTTACCTAATCAGCATTAGTCCTGGCTTAGTCAATCTACATATTGAGCTCACAATGCCGATTCACTCATGCGAACTCTCAGAAATAACTCTATCATTAAAAACTATGCCCTATTCTACTTCTAAATTAATGACTCTTCCACTATACAGAGTGCATTACAGTTTAAAAGTATGTTTTTAAAGAATATTATTATGTTATTTCATTATTTCTGGTTGATCTATCTGGCACAATAAAGGATGTTCTATTCTATTCTATTCCATTACACGTGCAGCTTATTTATTCAATCGGCATTGCTCCCACCAACTGCTTTAATCTCTCACCACATTAGCTGACGTCTCCACAAGTATATATATGTGAGAGAGAGAGAGAGAGTGTGTGTGTGTGTGAGAGAGAGAGAGAGAAAATACATTTGTTACCATTTTTATAAGCTTTAAAAATGCTCTTCCGTTTTTCATGAGTGTTGAAAAAAAAATCGGAATTTTCTTTGTACAATTAACAGCACAATAGTAGGTGATTCATTTATTCATGAAGAGCCTATCGTAAGTCACAATAGTTTTCTTTTACTGAAAGTAACTGTAAAAGTTACCTTCAGTAGTTCTTGATATAACTATGTTTGTTCGGAAAATTTTTGTCAAAGTTGACCTTGTACTGGTTTGATTCAAATCTTCTCACTCAAACTCTATCCTTTCCCAGGCCCAGACTTGTTATCTCGTCACAGCCCCTGCCGGACTAATCTGTTTGGTCATACTTATCATTTGACCTGTCCCTTACATTTCAACCAAAACGTTAGTCCGTTCAAAGAATTCGGAGGCCATTCAAATTTATCGAGTAATTCAGTTTGTATGTTCTTCTATAGACATTTATTCCATCTGAAATATTGCCCAGGATATTTGCATTTTTTAGTTGTCTGTAAAGCCCCACTCTCGCTTGTGCGATTTTCACTTAGAGCATCTGAGGACAGTCCTCCGTCTTAAATTTTAAGTCCTCTTTCCGTACACTTATTTCTCATTGTGGGAAAGTGGAGAATAGACGGCATTAGATCAGCAGCTTGTACAGGACCTAGGAAGTCTGCTTAGTTTACATAGCACCTGCGTGACAGATTTATTTTTGATTTTTTTGATGTAGAAGGCATAGTTGGTGAGGATGTAGAAAGTAATGCTCTATCTTGAGATGGTGCCTATATAGTGAAGGTGGCTGATGCCACTTGAAATGTACAACTCAACAACTAAATACATTCCCCACTTTTAAGTGGCATATTCAAAGATTAAATGTTCAATATATTAACTTCTACCATAGTGAAAGTTTCATTTATTTCTTATTATAAAAAAATTATTATTATTATTTATTAACGTCCACTTTTTGCAACTTAGGCTAATCGGGACGGGTTATCTACAGGTTACCACCCTTTTCTAGCCAGGGTGGGATTTTAGGACATTATTTAATGAATTTCGTCACTAAATAATTTCCTTTGCCCAGGCAAGAATCGAACTCGCCACTCTAGGTTTACCATGTGAGATAAAGGTCAACGCTTTAACTCGCTGGCTAACCCCCCTTATAAAATAATGAAGTTGATTACTTTCATTCATAACTTTAGAATTTGGGCATTTGCCCTTCGCATAATTCGGGCCAAGCCAAGGCCACTTCCGATTTATCTCAAACGTCCAGTATAAACATGAAATGATCCTCGGTTTGTATAAATGATACATTTTTTTGGCACAACCTACTAACTTTTACAGAGTAGACTAGATTCATTCGTTTCCTATTAGTTCTCCCATGACCACATTGCTATGAGAAACTTATATATATATATATATATATATATATATATATATATATATATATATATATGCTACTAAACTTAACCAGGAAGAAGACATATAAGAAGACTTCATCTGCAGCTTACCAACCTCTTCCAACCAAGGTAATAAATACCAATAACAGAAAATCCTTCGTCTGTTTAAATGAAAATTCACACTTATTCACACTATTTTTTATTTCAAGAGTTTCGTTGACGCTTGACAGCTTTCTCTCTCACTGAAAGTAAGGCATTAGATGCATTGAAGTTGGAGGCCTGAGTCTTTCAAAGCGGTAAGCAAGACATTGAAGGGGGATGAATTTTCATTTAATACTCCAAACACTATAAATATTAATAGGATGTCCATGAAGGAATCGGACGACTGAAAGAGCTAAACGCTAAATACTTAGGGTTCATGGTGATAAGATTTTAACGAAAAACAAGGGTTCACTTTAAAAACTTTCTTTTTAATAGCTCCATTCTTATAACACAATTCAGAACAAATTCTTTTTTTTTTTTTTTTTGAACAATTGAACTAAGTACTAACAAAAAGCTGTTAGTAAAACAAACAGCTGTTTATAATTCATTCATTAAAATAATGCTATATCTTCAACACATGGCCACCTTCAAGCTTATATTAGCTTATTTTAATCGTGAATGCGCTTCACCTCTTTATTTCCATTATTTTATTAATATTGGCAAATCTGATGAGCTGTAGAACTCATTTATTTAAAGTTTTAAACAGACATTGCATAAATAAATAAACCAAGAATTTATAAATGTTTACTTTATGGAGGAAAGTTTTTATTTATTTATTTAGGAGCACCCGATCTAGGCGATTTGGCTCAAAATTTAACAATGTAAAATAAAAACCAAATTATAGACAAATAACAAAAAACTGTTCTAACAAATAAAAAATTAAGCACCATAAATAAACATTAACTACAAGTAATAAGAACCACTAGTAAACATTAGAACAGTATTAGACAATTTAAAATGGTTTTAATAATAAGAATAAATAAATAAATAAAAATAAAAAAAACGAACTTGTATATTTATATTATCTAAAATGGTTCTAAATTATATTAAGTTTCTCACTAAGTCAAAAGGAAAAAAAGTTGAAATTTGTAAAACAAATTTCATTTTTTAAGGGGATTTAGTGTATTTTCGATATGTAGGCTCCTGTCTGCAAGAAGTTCGTACATGTTTTGAGGAGTCTCTTAAGTATTCAATGTTCCTGCAGTTAGTCAGTACGTGTTTAATGGTTAATGGTTCATGGTATGTTCTGCATAGAGGTCTTTCTGTTCTTGTCATAACGTATGAGTGCGTTAAATGTGAGTGTCCCATCCTAACGTTAGCACAACTTTGTGACATATATTGTCACGACTGCTGGATGGCCACTTTCTTATACAAGGCTTTATTTCTCGCAAATGATTTTCTCATGTTCTATGCCTCGATTTTTGCCATTCATATAATGTTGTCTGTTGTATTTGTAAATGTAAATGTATGTCTGATAAGGTTAATAAGTTAAAATCAGAAGATTGCCTCTCGGTTGCATGTTTGGCGAGTTTGTTCACGTCGTTTGTACGTCCAATGTTTTCATGCCCTGGAACCCACGTCATTGTCACTTTTGTCTTCAATTGTTCAAGGACATTAGGAAGAGTTTAATAATTTTCATTCTTTGAGAAGGCATAATTTAAAGTTTTAAAATTTGATTTCAAATAGAGATATAGAAGATAAGGCAAGAGGGGAAAACACAAATATAATGAAACGAGTGATTTCAAAACTTCGGTTATCAGTCACTTTAGACATTTATCTGTTTGAACACTGTATGGGAAATGAACTTTGTAAGATAACTTGCTCTAAGATTCTGTCAATTATTGACAAAATGTCAAGATATCTTTTGCCCACACAAATTTTATCAAGTGATTACTTTTTAAATGACCTCAAATAATGTTATCTTGAAGTATTCTGCATCCGTACATTATCTGTTAAGATACGACGGACCGTAATGAAGTTTTCCATATGAAATCATTTTTAATTTATTACTCCATCGATAAACTATATATATAGGGCTACAGATCAAAACATTCCTTTTAAGGTGTCGGCACTAATATTCAGGGTCAACTTTTCGACTATGGTTCGATTTAGTTAAAGGAATAGAATTGTTTTTTTGTCATGGGCTAACCAAATTTAGATATGGTTGCTGACTTGTAGACTACAAGTTTTGAGTATCTTTAATTGTATGATGTGGAAGGGTATTAATTCATTTTTGGTTTCCCCATAAAGTTTAAGTGTTACTTCCAAAACATATTGCTCGTCTTCTAAAGGGAAACATCTTTTACACATCTCAGTAATTTTAGTCAAAAGATATATAGTTATATAGTAAAGTACAATAATATCGATATAGCTGTATTGATAGAATAGTCTTCATTGATAGTCGATTTGGCTTTAGACAAATGATCGTTACAGAGATTGAACTTGTAATACGACCTAACTAGTAAATGTCTAAAAGTAATGCTACTTTAAAACCATTAACTTACGGCACATATAAACAGATGCACATAAATTGTTAATTTAAAAAGATTAACGCTCCTGTGAACCTTACCTAGGGAACAAATAGAGTGAAAATGAGCTTTATGAGGTAAGTGGTTCAAAACGTTTATTTTTATTTATTGTCGCCCACTTTGAGCAACTATTGGGACGGGTTATCTCCAGGATACCACCCTTTTATAGCCAGTGAGGGACTAAGGTTTTATTTAATGAGGTCTTCGTGTGTCTGTTTGTGTGTACGATACCGTGAGTTTCCGATTATAAAGATAATGTATGGGCGTAACCTTTGACATGTTGCGGGCCAAACTTTAGTGTGCAAATACGTTCGCGGACCGCTTTTAAAAGTAGTGCCCTGAAGTAGTGTTCATCATTTTTAACGGTAGATATCAGACATGAAATTATAACGACAATGTAATTATAATACAATTAATTAAAATAACAAAATGAAATGAAAAAAAAAATAAGATACAACATCATAATTAAATCGTAAAATTTGGAATTATTACAAACAACGAAAGTTAAATAGCGATACCGAAATCAATGAGTCACTTCAGCTTGAATTTGGGTACCGACTCCATGGATTAATTCCACTGAAAAGAATTTTCGAAATTATCATCGTCGTGCGTTTAGATTTATTAACTTTCATCAATGAAAAGACCTGTTCGCATTTATAAATACTGCCGAACGCACAAATCTCTCCTCATCTTCCTCAATTGGAGTAAGTAGTGTAATATTTTTGTTTAATTGGATTTTTCAAAATGTCTGACGGGCCGGATCAAACCTTACTGCGGGCCGGTGGTTGCCCACATATGATATGATGAAGAATAAAGCCTACCGACAATGAAGGTTTTTATTTATTAGGTACACTGAATAAAAACCTTCCAGAATCCAATAAATAAATACCTTCCTTTTGCGAAGAATTTATTCTTCATCTCTCTCGCTCTATATATATATATATATATATATATATATATATATATATATATATATATATATTTATATACACACTGGACCAAAAAAGTCTCCATACACATTGTTTTGAAGTGTTTAAACTGGTTTACTTTTCATTATATTTACATTCTTAAATTATTTATTTTTTTATTGTCATTTATATGAGCAATAGAACAAAATATATACCGAAACAAATTTTCTTTTGGAATTCTTTAGATAAGAAATTCTGATGTAAAGAAAATATTGCAGGATTGTAGGTCAAAAAAGTTTCCATACACTCTTTTATCTATAAATGTTTACAATTACTAAATGGAATTGAGAATATGTAAGAATGGAATAATAAGTTCTAAGCTATCCTTTGATACGTCAAGTCCACTTTTCAAAGTTAAAATTTAATGTTTTAATTCCAAATGGAGGTATCAAAAGACATTCGAGCTTTGATAATTAATATGAGAGAAAAAGGTCATTCATTGCGAGAAATTGAAAAAATATTCAACAAGTCACACGTCACTGTTCAGTACATTATTAATCGTTATAAAGAATATAAAAACTTAGGGAATAGACCTCGATAAGGCCGCTGAAAAAAATTACTTGGCATTCATAAAAGAGCGATTTTGGAAGAAGTAAGAGAAAACCCAATGGCTAGTGATCCTAACTTAACAAGTATGCTTTCAAGTCTTCATAATTTCAATGTTGTGCCTGAAACAGTGAGAACTGTTCTATGATCAAATGATTATAATGGTTGTGTACCAAGAAAAAATCACTGATCAGCAAAGTAAACCAGAAGAAACGCTTAGAATTTTCAAGAACGTATTTACACAAGCCACAAACGTTCTGGGGATTCCTCAATTTTCAGTGACTAATAAAAATTCAAGGTATTCTAATCAGATGGGAGGACTTGTGTCTGGAGGAAATTCGGAGAACATTTAAAACTGAGAAACATTATTAGAACCGTCAAACATGGGGGAGGAAGCATGCTAGTGTGGGGGTGCATGAGTGTTTGAGGAGTAGGAAACTTGGTATTTATAGATGGCAAAATGGATCAACATGTTTATTTAGACATATTGAAAACAAATTTGAAAACCAGTGCTCGTAATCTGGGGTTTAGAAGCTCATTTATCTTTCAAAAGGATAATGATCCGAAACACACTGCAAAGCTTGTCAAGGAATGGCTTATTTTTAATATTCCTAAACAACTCCATACACTCCCTCAGAGCCCTGATCTTAATCCAATTGAGCAGCTATGGGATGAAATAGGAAGAAGAATCTGAAAACAAGATTTTAAAAATAAAAATGAGCTTAAAAATACCATAATCTCCGAATGGAATTCAATTGAGCCACAAGTAACCAACAAAGTATTTGCTACGATGAAAAGTCGTTTGATTGAAGTTATTAGAGAAAAAGAAGGAAATACAAACTATTAAAATAGACAAATACTCTGTAGTATACAAATATTACAACTGTATGGATACTTTTTTGAGGTTGCATTGATACTTTTTTTCTTTAATTTCTGTTTATATGCAAACATACATATAAGTTTACAAATTATTATAAAATGTAATTATATGCTACAAATATAAATTTGGTCAATAAACAATTTGTTTTTCCTGAAAATTCCTCAGAAATTATAATATTTTTTAAAACAGGTGTAAGTGTATGGAGACTTTTTTGACCCAGTATATATATATATATATATATATATATATATATATACACATAAACACAAAATCAAAGATTTCTTGATTACACCACTAACGACTATTTTTGGCCGTTCGTGAAGTGGAAAATCTGCTGACATCTCCATTAATCATTGTTGTTATTGTTTAACACTGACCGAGATATTTTCTCTTTCTTCCAAACTTTCGGTGCCTGCCATCTTGTCACTATCTGTAACAATCGTTGACTGGCATCTTCCCACAGAATGACTCAGCTCTCAGACCTTGATCCATTGGGCCTCCGGAACCAGGGACATTTCCTCAGATAGTCAAATTCGACCTTAGGTTATATCACTAGGAAGTGAATCTATTTCTACGCAGAATACTGATAATATACGTTAGAAAAATCATTAGTCCAATGTACAGCCATAGAGTCTTTTAGAGAGAAATGAAAATAAAGTTAACTGATTTAAAAAAATAAAAGTATTCTATAGGCTCCCTTAAAAAAAAAATTATCAATACGCCATTCTTCATTTTTAATCAATAAAATCCATTTTAAATATTTTCCGTATACTGATTACCACTACAAACATCTTTCGAACTACATCTACATAATAATTATAAAAATCCCCCCCCCCCGCAGGGTGTGTACACGATAAACATAATCCACATGTTGAAATTGGATGTGTGTGTGTGTCTCTATATATATATATATATATATATATATATATATATATATATATATATATATATATATATATATATATATATACATACATACACACACATGAATTAAATTGCAACTACTTTATGTAGGTAAGATTTATTTATCTACATGATATCACCATTTTCAATAAAATAAATTCCCATCCAACGAGGCCATTGTATCGTCGTTTAATTTTAATTTGAGATTTGAAAAAGAAAAAAAAAACCCTTGATAAGCCTTTTCTTTATTCATAATGGAATTGGTAATTAACAATTTGTTGTTACAAGATTTAGCTTCTACCTTTATCTAAAAAGTTAAATACATTCTGGATGGAAAATTGAAGGTTACTTTTTGGCACTTCTATTTTGCTAAGAATTAACATTCAAAATATGTTCTTCTCTATTACCAAAAAATCACGTCACCTAGTCGATACATAATCTTAGCTGATTTCTCATCCCCGTAATACCACCGCTGATGGCGTCATCACAAATTCTTTTCTGTATTGCTGTAGGAATAAGAAGCATATATGAAGAGGACATGACATTTAAACGAGGACATGAGATGTGTATGGATACAGTTGCATTAAGTCGTAATCGCATTAATAGATGGTGAAGAATACAGAAGACTGAAAACTAAAGACTGCAAATAACTCGGTTAATATTCTAGTTAGACAAAAAATGTATCGAACTACAACTGAAAGTAAGTATAAATTAACAATTAATAAAGAAGATTGGTTATACAACATTTTTATTCCATCTCATAATAAACCCCAGTTCCTCCTACCTCGTGGTCCTATTTTTCATGAACAAACAGCCTTATATATATATATATATACACGTGAGTGAGTATATAATGGCTATATTCGAATTACGTATATATTTGTGTATACTATATAATCGATTTATGGATATTTATGGAAGTGTATATGTGTAGGGGCATTTGAAGAAATGTATTTCTAAAGCTGATTTTCTGTAAACGAAATCTGCTATATAAGGCACTTAGTACTAATGAACGTTAAAATGCACGCGGCAGGAGTCCGGTATCCTTGAACTATAATTACATTTAGAAAATATGAAAGTGTTTGAGATTGTCACGTTTACGTTCTTACTGTAAGGACTGCTCATAGTTCAAGTGGAATCATTCTGATAACGGGATATTGGAAAACTGATATTAGAGATTGATTTGAAATGGATTTTATTTACAATGAACTCTTACAATCCCAATATAATGATGGATTCAAATTATACATTTGAAAGCGCACTCACAACATGTATATGTAAATATCATGGCAGTTAAATGTATTTGTGCTTCTTATTTTATCTGTACAAATAATACTCTTAGGTTTTACTCCAACTCTATTCAAATATATTTCATATTTAAATAGAATACAATTATTTATATGTATATATTTTCTTACCTAGGAGATGACTAAAAAGTCCGTCACGCAGGGGCTGCGTAAACTAAGCAGATTTCCCACGTGAAGTTTTACAATAGAGAAATCTGCCTAATAACAACTGTACTAGTAAGAAAACTCTATACCTATTCACGAGGGACGAATAGTTACAGAAACGGCCGCCAGAGCTCTCGGCGGAAAGTCCGAACATAGCTCCTGCCGACCACACGCAGAATACAAATGCAAATATCTCGGTTAATATTCAAGATAGAGAATAAATGTATATAACAATATTTATAGCAAATTTAATTTGCAATAAGATTAATCCTGTACGATTTTTCAATCCGACGTATAGTAACGGAGATATTTTGAATTTTTGAAAATCCTCCCCTCTAACCCCCCCCCCCCTCTCACTTGTCCGATTTCAGCCATTAACGAACTTGATCTTTCTTTTTACATAAAACGACTAAATATCGAGTTCAATCAAACAAAAATTGCGACCGCTAGAGTGGTAACAGACAAATATATATATATTTATATACAGTTTTGAACGGACATCATTTTCGTCATCTACTAGATAGGATCGATGGACATTTGAAGAAAAAGTTCGAAAATTCCGTCATGAGTACAACCTCAATAGCTGATTTCCCTTAAGGGAAATCTGCTAAAAATGAGATCCCACGAAATTAAAATATATATGTTTATATAATCACTTATAATGTCGTAGTTTTGTTTTAATTTGAACGTTTCATTTAAAACTTAAGATTAAATTCGTTAACGAGTAAAAATGGTCCAAGTGTAGGGGAGTGAGAGGGAAACAATAATTTCCCTAATTATGAGCAGGATGGGAAAAGTACGTCACGCAGGGTCTGCATAAATTAAGCAGATTTCACTAGACACACTAGTAATGTCATCTCACCATATATTTTCTGTTTCAAAACCATAATTTGATATCTGTTATTGGGGTTTACCGAAGGTTGAAGGCAAATGAGTACTCATAACTCGTTTGATATTTGAGTTACGGGTACATGTATAGATCAACAATTGTAGAGCATCGGTAGCAAGTTTAGTTCTATAACATTTTTCGATCCGACACATAATAACGGAGATATTTATAATTGTTGCATCCCCCACCTCTTTCTATAACACTTTCCCCCTATTCCACGTAGTATTTCAGCCATTAACTACGCTTTATATGTCGAATACATAAGTTAAATATGGAGTATGGTATAAACGAACTAAACATTATTGAGTCAGGCCGTAAAATCTTAATTCATGACGACATCGCTCTGTGTATTGCACGTATCTCACACAATATATGCCAGTTGAAAACAACATTTCGTATTTAAGAGAACATTGCTTGAAATAAGAGATTTCATGATATATTGATATGCAGTTAACATTCGATGGCTAATAGCGGGGGTTTCCCGAAAGATGAAAATTAAAAATGCAAATATTTCGTTTAATATTCAAAACAGCGAAAATGAGTATATAACAAGATGTACAAACAATAAAATTTACAATAGGATTAGTTCCATACAATTTTTGTACTCATAATAACAGACATATTTATAATATTCGAAAATCTCTTCTAACCCTCGCCCCACCGGTCGGATTTCAGCTGTTAACAAACTTGATCTCCTGGGTCTTTAAATATGGAATTTGTTAGAGATAAAACAAATATTATGTTAGCTAAAGCTAATATATATAAATATATATATATATATATATATATATATATATATATATATAGTGTTGTTGTTTTTTTGGAGATTTGGTCAATGTTGGTGAAAAAATCTAGGTTGCCGCCGATATTTCGAGAATTTTATTTTCTCTTCTTCAGGGCTGTAAAAATACAGGTGCTACTTTATAATATTGCACATTGTTGTTAAATTAGAGTGTAACAGGAGGGGTTTATGCTAACGTATTTTTGCTTACCAAGACTAAAGCTACTTAAAAACTACTATACATTTTGCACTAGGGACAAAAAACAACAACACCATATATAAATATAACCTGGTAGAAAACATCAACACAATTATATATATATATATATATATATATATATATATATTTATATATATATATATCCTCATTTTCTCATTTCCTGTGTTGGTTCGATAAACATGTGAAGAAATCTTTCGAAAATCGAGACACAGGTTCGTTCTCAATATCTGATTTCCCTCCAGGGAAATCTGCTAAAATGTTATAAACCTAATATTACTACATATTTTAGGCTGAATAGGTATTCGTTGCAATTTTACTCTAACTAATATTAAGAGATATTAGGATTGTTTTTTAGTTTTCAGTAGTTAATAAATGCCCCACACCTACTCTTCTCACAACAGTACAACGAATGTTCTTATTTTAAGCTAAAATATGATGCATTGTTTTCGTAGGGCAAGGGGTTTTAGTAGTTAGTGAAAATATAAAATCAAATATTCACAATATACCTGTTAACTCGTAACAAAAAATGCTTTACAACCAGTCTTATTAAAAATGTAATATTGCAATCCATTTTCAACTTATTTTTTTTCTCTAACTCAAGTATTAACCCAGTTATTTGTATTTTTTAGTGTTATGTTATCCACCATTACCATACATACGATTTTTTTCTCAAAGCTGCGATACCAAAATTTATTGTATTTTTTTGTCTCCGGCTCTGCCTCTCCTTCAAACGATTTTACAGCTTAACAATCTTAAAGACGTTTAAACTCCTAAAGAATTACGAGAATTCCGTTTCAACATGAACAGGCGTACGTAATAATTATTCACATATTTACATAGCCTATAACTGAATTTTTATGGTATAAGCTACTACAGTGTAGTCCTTTATAAGCCGTTTTTAACGAAGTCCTTCCATTATCGTTTCTGACTCCTTTTATCCTGGATCTAAAATGCCCATATGATTTCCTTATTATCCTTTGACCCTCTCATGTAGAATGATCAATCTATCATCATATCATCCTCACTAAAAAACAATAACTATCTGTTCAAACTGAAGGTCATTTTTCTTCCTTACTTCCGTAATCTTTTATAAAAACCTATTATCCCTATTAGATTATGATTCATAATACCCTTTTTCTAACAGTGTGTCAGTATGTCATATTTTTTCTTCAGTAGAGATCCAGAGGAACTATGTGACTAACGGGATGCAATAGACCCAAATTAATTTGTTCTTCCTTTGGTAAACAATACAAAATCCTTTTATAAATTGAACGCTACCTTGTTTCTTTTCATGGCAACTCAGCTGGTGTCAGCAAATAAAAAATGAAAGTCTTAATTGAGGCACATTCCTCAGATTTTTTATCAATAAACTACAGTTTAAGGAATAACACTGCTATAACGTATGTTAAAGAAAATATTAAGTAACATACATTTTCAAATTTAATGTCAAAAACCAAAGCATTGCCACTCATATACATAACTCATAAATAACCCACAGAATAAATTGTATTTTTATGTTTAATTTAGACTATTTTCACGATTTCTTCTCCGGGGACTTGATGGTCACCAGTCATAGCTTTCTTGAGCTCTTCAAGTCTCGGGAGATAGCTTAATTCATTGTCACCAATGAAGTATTTCATATTGTTTGCCAAAGTATAGAAAGCTTCCCCACACCGTTTCTTTGTAAGGGATACTTTGACTGGGTCTAAAACAAAAACAATAATGGCTATATAACAGTGAAAATCAACAATAATAAAGAAATAACTTCAGCTATAAATTACCTTCTAAATGATAATCCTTAGGGATGAAATCGAAGTAGTGCACCCTGTCTAGGTATTTGGGGCGTTCATACTGTGGATTTGCAAGAAGCCATTTTCCAAAGCCTTCAAGTATTCTAAGCAACAAAATAAATGGTAAATTTCATTATGGTAAAACATATACAAATATTTATATGAAACCAAATTGAATATTAATGAAATCATTTATATTACATTCATGTAATTTCATTATGTATATGACTTTTAGCTATCATTAAATATTTTCATATATAAATGTGTGTTAATGACAGAAATTGTTTAAAGAAGGAGTAAAATATGATGTTATTAGTGCAAAATATATAACAATTTACTCTGACAATAAATAAGTGTGTCGCTTTGTAAGAATTCGTCTCTAAAATTAGGGGGGAGGGGAACAAATGATATATCTCAAAACAGCTGTTATCAGTTTTAGAATTTAATGGCATCACAGTTTATATATTCATTATTGTGTTTTAAATCGAAAAATATTGTATTATGAAAGTTATTAATGAAGTATTTTCCTATATTTCCGGATGGTGGCAGTGAGGATGACGTTTCACAGAATGACAATAAGCTCCATGGTTCTTCACTTAAATTTCATGATTTTGTCATTTATTTGCATTAATTCAAACCAACAAAGTATAATAATGATGGGGGAGCTTTTTAAAAAATAAATGTAGCTACCGTACTTCTTTTTAATATTATTTAATATATAAAACCACATTTCCTTCTTCACAATAATGTTTTATTGGGATTGAAACAGAACTAAAAATAGTAATAGAGTGGTTCTGGTTGAAATTATTTAAATATTTTAGGTTAACCAGAAGCACTTTCTTGGGGCTCCTAACAATTTATTTTTAAAAAACGCTTAGGGACTTTCGGGAATTAAATCCCCATCCTCAGCACTACAGAGCGCAGAGCGTGCCAATAGAGATGCTACCGGCATGAACTCGGCCGATGCAATTTTAGAGCTAAGCATTTTTTAAAAATAAATAATTGTGAGGAGCCACAAAAAAGTTTTTCTGATTAACCTGATTCATCACCCTTACCACCAGCTGAAAATAAGAATTAAATATTTTAATCAAAGCTAGTACATGCGTTATAATATTAAAAATAAATTAACATACTCAGTTGTCATGAGATCCTTCCATAATCCTTTGCCAGACACGAGATCCCAAGGAACTTCGTCCGAAAGAAGCCATTCTTTTTTAGGGTTTTTCTTCCATTTAGGCCGTGGCTTAGGAACTCTCGATCCAAAAGCAATCACCTTTTCTTTGCCTTTTTTGTACATTATATCCCATACAATTTGCCTGTGTAAAGCAGCCCTGTTTGAAGCCTACAAATAAAATATATTGTGCAAAATAAGGAAAAAATAAAAATCAGTTGATTTTCCAACAACTAAGATTGTTCAAGGTAGTCATGCAAAACATTATCGTACCACATTCTAGGATAAACTTGAATTTAAAGTAAAACACCCAGGAAACTTTAATTCCAAATAAAAGAGTTAATAATAGTATGACGGCTATAACAGCTTGACTAAACCATAGCAATAGGAGTAGTATAAGGCAGAAAATATCCAAAACTAGAACCCTTTACAACAACAATATCATAAGATCCTATACAATGAAACTCAAAATAGTCGTCATGGATTATTTCATTTCATTGTTCTTCTAAAAGTACGCTATTTCACTACCGGTTCCAGTCACTTCCCTTCTATAGTGTAAGGACATCGATTGCTACTCCCAATTCTGTTGGCATAAATTGTCTCGCTTGCCAAAAATGGTGGCTAATTATTCATTCAATGGTACATACAAATACAAGTATTCTGCAAACCATAGCTATCTAGTTCGTTCATCCTATCCTTTACTCAATGAAGGTCAAAGAACTCAGCTTCAATTTAAATATACTCACAATCTTAGACCTTAGATTTATAAAATTAAAGTTTACTTATGCAAGCCTATTAACTACTTACATGAATGTCATCGTAAGCTTCTGATACTTCCTTAGGAACAAAAGCAAGTTCTTTCGTGTCGGCACAGAATGCATGAGCAGCTGGATTTTCAATGCGAATATCAAAAAGATTTCTGAGGGAGTCTATCGATATATTGGGGCATTTCAGATCGACTTCAGGTAGATTTAAAAAATTTATTAAGTCAATGAAGACCTAAAATAGTAAAATTTAATACACTGTAATAATGAATATTATAAGATATACAATATAAAATTCATAACCCATTGGCAAGAATGTAACCTTGTTATATAATACATGTTAAATAATTATTTATTTGAAACCGCCAATTGAAATAGCCATTTTCCCAGGTAAACACGGTATAAAATTGGTTATCAACAAAAGAGAACAACGCATACCTATACTTATGCAATTGAAGCAAACCAAATGTTCGTCTTTAATTAGATAGCTATGAATGAGATAAAAATCAGGTACTCAATATTTAGGTTCATTTCTGTAATAGTACCATTTCAGTCTTGAAACTCTATTACATATGTATTTGTAAATTTTCATACAGTAGTGGTATCATGACACCTCCATATCTACAGTCATTCTAGTTACAAAAAAAAAAGATTTCTTCAATACATAAAAAATAATTTTGTTACACGCTAATTTATTAATGACTACTTAACGTACGTTTACGTAAAAGGCATCACTGTAATTGCGACTTCTTCATGTCATAAAAATTAAATGTAATTTGTTAATCTATAAAGCTATTCTGGCAATATTACACTTTCATTTACAATAATTAAGAAAATACGAGATTGGAATATTGATAAAATAAAACAGATTAATCAAGACGGCTAGTATTAATTATATTGCCTTATTATTAAATACAACAAACTAAAAAACAAAAAAACAAATCCATTTAATAAATTTAGTTTACTTCTCCAGGGAGTGAGTTTCGAGGTCGTTATCATAAATGTCCTATGCTAACCAGCATCCCTTATATTTTGCTTCCTAATTATTGGGTGAGACGAATTTTGTGAAAATAACTAGATTATCAAGATAAAATTTTGGCTCAATCTCATTAAATTTTGAATAAAGGGACAGTAGGGAGTTAGTAGCAAAACTCAATTCTCTGCTTTAACACATTTACTAATCATTACTGCAAGTTTTACTCCTCTAAAAGCCTCATCAGGAGTTAACATCATCCAAGCTCACATACATACACCTATACTAAGTTTCATTCAGATAGTTATTTCAAAACTAGTGGTGAGTAGAATTAATCTCAACTCGTTAAACTCAGGGGCAGAAGGACTGAGACAGTGGTTCAAATGTGGCTCCTTATGGAAGACATTCATCACTATAAATGCGGATTAAACATAAGAAGAATTAGTAAACCAATTCGTTTTCCATTCTTTTTACACAAACTAATTAAATTATATTGAAGAACAAGAATCATAGACACTTTAGATTTGAAAGTAGCATTATTTCCACTACCCGTATTCAGCAGGGGAAATGAAACAAATAAAGGCACCTAATTTTTAGGAAATGAATGACTGGGATTCGAGATCAATCATGGGTTTGACGAACAATTGTAAATGATCAATAGACAGTAACATACTCACTTTGTCAGTCTTACTGTGGGCGTATTTGTTAATATCTTTATTCAAATGATTTACTATATCCTTCTTAGAGCGACAAAAAAACTTTTGATAAGGACTCCGAAGGTCTTCCAAAATATCTTGAGGTGGTCTGAAAGGAATTAATATATTTCGATTAGGTAGAGCAAATGTTGCTTGTCAACATTTTGTCTCAAAACCAATGACCCCCCTCCACCCCTAACCACTAAAGGTAATAATATCATGATTTCAAATTTAATAAGATGAGTCATTTAATTGCTATCAAAAATCTCAAAAACGTTATGATAATCCACAGGTTAGGTCTGTTGCAAATCACTATAAAGGAATAGAACTCCTAAATTAAATTAAAATCCTTTATAGACTAATTCAAAGTTCAATTTGAAGAGCCTGAAACCCTTCTTAACACAATATCCCTGGTTCCTAATGTTTTACAGCTGTGGTTCCCACAATTTCAGCGGTAATTGATATCCGGTAAATCAAAAATCCAAACGGAAATATGAATGCAATTTCTAGTAAGGGTGGATTTTATTTAATAAGATAGTCACTAGATATATTACCATTGCCCTGGAGGGAATCAAAACCACAACCCACAGTTTACCAATGAATTAAGACCAACACCTTAACTCCCTGGAAAAACGGGTTTTACAAATTTATTCGCAGTTAGGCCCAAAATATCAAATAATTACTATTTTCAGGTAATTACTTGAGGAAAGTAACTAACTAGGTGGCATACGTTTACTATTTCCCAACTTAAGCAATGAGATAATTATAGGTTCAGTCTAGGAATAAGTACGTGACCCTCACGAAAAATATTATTCTAAACCTCCAAATATAATTTTGGCCATGTTTACTTACTTCTAGGCGTTACAGTCCTTGTGGAGCCCAGCCTCTCACTATATATATACCTGGTGGACAGGTGACCTTATACATTTGAACTTCCCCATGAAGCCTTTTTTTAGAAGTTAATTATTGCTCGTGAAATAAAGCATCCCTTCTGTTTGCCGAGTAAAATTCAGGGCTAATTGCAATTCACATTGGAGGTGAGGGAAACCAGAAGGTGATTAGGGCTTGCAGATATATCTCACCCTTAAAGAAAGGCCTAACATTTTCAGAACTGTGGGAAATATTATTGCCGCTAAAAGTTTGACAAAATTATTTATCTGAAATACGAGTTACCCGGAAACCGTTGAAGGGGGATTCACATAAAGGTCATCATCGGCAGAGTCTGGCTGTTCAGAAGAGTCCTGACTTGAATCCTGAAAACTTTCCTCGCTGCCAAAGCAGAGAGATACCTGGGCACTACTTTCGCTTGATAAATCGATCTAAAAAAGGAAATGAAAAGAAAACATTAACAATTAATTTTACGTTATAATAGGATATAAATGTGAAAATATGAGAAACATTCAATAGAACTTTTAAAACCTATTATCCTTATTGTTTTGTTTTTTTATTTCCAAACAGTAGAAAGATTTGACAGTCACCTGATATGACAGTAGGCCAAGTGGGCGGTCGTTCGCGAGTGAGTCGTTCGATATATAAAAGTCGACAACCTGAAACCAAATGTTGAGTACATCCATGTGAACCCTAGGAAGACAGATGCCCTAGTGTTCTCATATCACAAACGTACCCCGGTCCCTGACACTTTCAGACTGGACAACACTGACCTTCCCGTGTCCCGATCCATAACCTACCTTGGAATTAGACTGGACAGACATCTGACCTTCTCCACTCACGTACGAAAACGGATACAGACCCTAAGAACCAAATTCACTTCCCTTAACCACCTTCTCCTCTCCCCGGTCCTTAGCCTCCGCCTCAAATTATTAATCCTGAAAGGCGTCATCCAGCCCGCTCTCCTTTATGGCTCCCCCGTCCTACGCTACCTCACCAAATCCTCCCTCGAACACCTCCAACAGTTCCAAAACGGCTTAGTCCGGAAAATAGTCCGACACACATCCCTTCAACGTTCCACCAACCACACAATCCACGAATCCCTCTCCCTTGAACCCATATCCCAAACCATCTCCCGCAGACACATCAAGTTCTTCGACTCCCTACACTATATAGACAACCCCTTATACCGATCCATACCCCCTCCTCAGCAGCCGGTGAGATGGCGGCAGGTTGGTCTCGATGAGCCCCTAGTCGATCTCACCCGCTGCTGACGCCAACCCACATAGTGCCCGAGGTCAGGCCAGTAATTAACAAACAGGGCTAACCCCCAAAATCCACATTCTAATATAGCCCTGTAGTTTTAGTTAGGTTAGTTTTTAGTTTTAGTTCCTTAGCATAGATTAGGTTAGTAGATATTTTGGGCGCCCCTTACCCCCTTACGGCTTCTTAGGTTTATTTACTTGGGCGCAGCGGCCCGCTTTTCTCTTTTTCTTCTTATCTCCTCTCCTACTATCCCTATCCCTTCTTCTTTCGTTTTCTTCCTATTCCTTTACAACCCACCCGGTATCACCAGCTACCGGGTCACCTACCCTTATCTAGTTCCATTACACCCCTACATTACTACCTCCCTTATAATGGAACATAAGTTCAGCAGAAGGGGAACTATCATTCTCACCCCCGGTAGGTCACACTACCTTATCACCAACCAAACAATTCTGCTGGGTCTCAGATAAAAAAAAAAAAAAAAAAAAAATAAAAAAAAAAAAAAATGTTGAGAGGCGAGTAGGCTACCCACTCAGCTACGCTGATTAGCGACTGGGAATTGAACCCGTGAGGTTCACAGTGAGAATTTTTTTTTTTTCTTTCTTCTTTTTCTTCTCACCTACCCTCCTCCTATCCTATCTTCTTCTTTCTTTTTCCTGCTATCCCTCACCTTTCCACCTAGCACCACCAGATACCAGGTCAATTCACATTTAACCTTTCGCTCTTACAACCCAAAATCTTCACAACCACTCCTTATAGTAGGGCGCATCGCTCAGTACAAGGAGACTACCAACTCAAACCCATGTAGGGCTTACAGGTCCTACATTTCCTTGCTTAACAGTCATTTTTAGAGGCAATCTGGACTCGGATAAAAAAAATAAATAAAAATAAAAAAAACAAATGTTGAGTACCCTTCCCGGTACCGCCCGTTGCCGGGAACCTCCAATCCTAGCTCTATTATAACCCAACACCATTACAATCCCCCCTTAAAATAGAGCTTCCTGCTCAGGAAAAGGGAAAACTGTCTACTCCTCCCTAGGTTTGATAGACCTATCCCCACCGACCAAGGCACATATATACTAGGGCCTCAGATTAAAAAATAAAAAATAAATAAATAAATAAAAAAACCACATGTTGAGAACAACCCACCCGGTATTACCAGCTACCGGGCACCCACCCTTTATGAGTTCCAATACACCCACACCCAATTACCACCTCCCTTAAAATGGAACATATGTAGCTCAGCAGAAGGGTAACTATCTTTTCTCACCCCCGGTAGGTCACACGTAACTTGGGTCACACTACCTTAATACCATCTATCAAGAAGCGCTGGGTCTCGGATAAAAAAAAAAAAAAAACATGTTGAGAACTGAAGTTGTGAAAACTTCCGGCCTTGTTTTTTTGTTTTTTTTTAGAGTGCTTTATGCTGTCTGTGTTTTGTGTACTGTCTGATTCTTTGATAAAATTCCTTGTACATAGTGTATATTACTCTGTTCCCTGTATATATTCTCCCCTTGGGAAGAGTGGCTGTGGGGTTATTCCAAAATATAAGACTAATTTTTTCGGGACTTTTTCTTTATCCAGAATCCTCGAAATACGATTATTTAAAGAAATATTTGAAACTGTTTGCCTCGCGAGAAATAAGCTCAATAGGTAATTTCCTTTAAAACCTTCGCTTATAGGTTGGTCTATAGGACAGAATACATGTCGGACCGTGAAAGGTTAGCTAAAAGTAAAAAGGAAGCTTTACTTACTTTGTAAGGTGCTAGACGACCTTTTGTCTCTTCCAATCTACTTTTTAGAGTTTCTCGAACTGTGTTTCTAAATTCTTCCTCATCGCCAGTAGAAAGATCACTTGAAACATTTTTTGCCTCATCTTTCACAATTATTTTCACCTGGGACCTCTCTAAAGTGTCTATCAGCCTTAAATCTAAAGGGAAAATCATTGAATAGTGTTTAGTTCACTTTTGCGTGAATAGAATATATCCTTTCATTTAAAAAAGTATTTGGTGAAAGTGTATTTTAGTCCCCCCTTGGTGGCGCACGATGAAGACGGCGGCCATTTTGTTTTTCTAACTATCTTTTTTAACACTTTAAAATTTCCAAAATACGCCATCGGTGGTTAAAACCGAGGGTGGGGGTTTTGTTGTTCTAACTTTATATTTTTTAACACTTTAAAATTTCCAAAATACGCCATCGGTGGTTTTAAGCGAGGGCGGGGATTATAACGAAACAACATGGCGGCGTAGGGCGGGCTAAACTGCACTTTAGCCGAAATTTTTGAATGCGGTCAATAAAGTCTATCTCCCACAGTCTAAGGATCCACCAAATTAAGTGTGTTAAAAAATTTTATTTATTTTCAAAAATGCGTCGCCAAGGGTGAGGTTAAACTGCATTGTCACCCATCTTCGGATAATCTATAAAAAAAGGTCCGTCCCCAGGTGAAGTTTTACAATAGAGAAATCTGCATACTGGTAACACAACACCATCGTGAGTAAATACAAACGGTATTGAGAAATCTTTCAGTTAATTTTAATAAATTCCCAACGGAACCGGCTTCTGAATTGTAAGAATAATTTATATTTTAATAACTATGATGTATATATATATATATATATATATATATATATATATATATATATATACATAATTTTGAACGTGCCTCATTTTCGTCATCTCCTGAGTAGGATCGATGGACATTAGAAGAAATTTTTCGAAAATCGCGTCATGAGTACGACCTCAATAGCTGATTTCCCTTAAGCCATATCATACCATCGTACCATCATATGTTTCTTGGGTGTTGTCTGAGTCTTAGTGCTCTATGCGATCAAACCACAAAAATGAATACCCAAATTCTTCTTTGAGGGTAAGAACCAAAAAGCTTTGAGGTGTGATCCCGGAAGCGGATTCTATTTGTATTATTTAATTGTTTATTTATGCAAGGGAAATGCATTTTCTATCCCAGTTTATGTAGACTGCCATTGTGAATCATATTCCACATCACACCTCATCATTTTCGATATTAAAAGACCTTTATTCCATTAAGGGAAAGCTGTTATATTACAATATAAGGTCATATTACACTCCTTTCCCTCAAAACAAAATGACATTTCTTATAATACTATTTTTTTCTTTATTTTATTTGACAAGGAAAGTGAAATCAAATTTTAAATAAACTATTTACTTACTTTTTTTAGCTGGCAGTATGGCACCTTTAGTACTTTTAGTCCTTGGAGGCTCCAAACCAAAAGTTTTACTCAAAGCTGTAAATTGTTTTGAATCAAACGTTCTCTTCAAGCGATCAATATCTTCGCTAGCGTGCTAAGAAAAAATAAATTGCAAATACCAGTTTTTTTGAGAATTAACTAAAACAAATACTCCTTTGGTCATTACTTAAGTTACAATTTCTACAAACAATTAAAGGTGAGCATGTCAGAAGGCGTATTACATCTAAATATACTAATGTAAAAGTCTTTCATACTCTCTATTGTAATTAATTTCTCTATTGGGATTATTATCTCCTCTACTTGACAACTACTGAGTTTTCATGACTGAACCGGGTTACATTATAGTCCCTATATTTCGGTTATTTCAACCCCTCCTTAGCATTATGTATTGTTTACTTCGATCTAGTTACTAGATGTCTTGTAGTAAAGAAATGTTGCACTTGGAGTCATCCACCTGTCCATATTAATAAATATATATGGGTGTGTGTTGTCATGTAAACAAGAAGTTCCTTGTTTAGAAAGAGTTCGTGTTGTTTTAGGAATCCATTTTTCTAACGCAACACGAGAGAGAGAGAGGGGGAGAAAAAGATAGTGGGCATCAAGAGTTTAAGAGACGAGCAGGCCTGTCTCACCCCATCCAAAGTGCATTACAAGGCGTAGTACATTATTGCCCGACAACACCATAATTTATAATGTGCAAATATGAATAATAACGAATTACTTCATTGCAAAACCAATGGCTGATCGCCTTGCCTTGGAACTTATTGTCTTAACAAGGTGTTGACAAGACCTCACTTAGTTTAAAAGGCTTTAGCTTGCTCCTGCAACGTTGTAGGCCTCATAACACAATCAGGAGTAATGGAAAAGATGCATATGTTTCTTCTGCTGTCAAGAATTTATTCATTATTAAAGCCAAGTGCCTCCATAATTACATAAATATGGGCTAATCCTTGAACCAGATGAAAGATGTAGTGATGAAGCGTTCGTTGGCAAAATATGCACTAGCTTTTGTGAAGATGTGGGAGCTTCAGGGAAGCCGACTGTGAATCCAATCACTCGTTGATTAAAATTGATCAGTTGATTTAAATTAGATTGAAGAATTTACAAAACCGAAAGCGAGCTAAAAAGGATAATGAATGAAATCCAAAGGTCATATTAACCTCTATCTCATTTTCAGTATAAAATAGAGTTTGCCAATATATACGAGGTATTTAAGTCACAACTGGCAATTGGCCAGGAATAAAACCTCCAAAAAAGACCCAGCCCTTCAGGTGATACAAATCAAGAACATAAGACAGCTAGAGATATTTTGAAACAGAAAATCAAAGCTCTCAGTACAAGTTTAAATATAAATACATTCAGCTTAAAACGAAGACGATGAATCTAGATATAAGTACCAGGGTCCCTTCCGGGTAATTAATAAAACGCTAAAAAAAATAGAGAAACGAGTTCAAGCGAGTCCAAAACAGAATAACCAGCTGAGTCGCGAGGTTTGTGATTTCTACGCTGAAAAAACGTTAGAAAGGACCGGCTAAATGCGGAGGAGTGGCAAAGAAAAAATAATAGAATATGGAAAACCACCAGCAGTTAAGGAAGAAGTGTTTGGTATACTAAAAGAGCACTTCAAACGGCTGGTGAATATTGGAAGACCTACGCATGACTATTAGAAGGCTGGAGCACCAATGTAGTAAGGGCGGCGTCATCATCGGAAAGGCAAGGTTCACTTATTAATTGCTAATTTATTTACTCTCTGCATTTGGCAATCTCCCTCGACGGTTACCCAGCGCCAAAGAGGTTCCTTCTCCCGTCCAGTCGCAGACTCAGAGAGGTACGCACATATGTAATACTAGCTCAGATACCCGGCTTCGCCCGGGAATTCATTTGAGGCTGAATGGTGATAGTATTTTTTAGCAGGCTTTACATTGCACAATATTTTGACATTTACCCGTCCCAGTGTTTAGGATTGATACCCGTCGTTGCCGTGGATTTGCTAATAATAGAATATTTGTTCGATAAGGCTTCACTGTCTTCGATATTTTTATATTTCCTGTCTCTTATACATGTAAATATGGTGAATTTTTATTTCAGGCCTCCCTTATAACCCCCCTCCCGTTCGAACCTAAAAATTTTAATATAACTTATAATTATGGAAGAATTAATGCTAATTGACATACCAAGCTTTGTTAAGTTCGGTTCAGCCGTTAGTGCCCAATAACATTGTTGGCTCCCGCTAAATTTTTAACGTATAACTCAATTATACTTAGGTATACGACAAAAGTGTATATAACAAAAGTTACTCCAAATAACAAAATAAACAACTTTTGTTATGTTTATATTTGCGGAAAAACCAATAGGAAACGAAATATCGCTATTTTTAATTTCAGGCTTCCCTTATAACCCCCACTCCTGCCCGTCCATAGAAATGTTGGTATGGCTTATTATAATGAAGGCCTCACTGCTAATACACATACCGAGTTTTATTTAGTTCGGTTGAGTCTTTTTTGGCAAATAATATTGTTGACTCCCGCTATAATTTTTAGCGTATAACGCATTTAAACTTCGGTATACGACAAAAGTGTATATAACAAACGTTACTCTAAATAACAAAATAAACAACTTTTGTTATGTGCATATTTGCCGAAATACCAATAGAAAACGAAATATCGCTATTTTTAATTTCAGGCTTCCCTTATAACCCCCACTCCTGTTCGCCTCAGAGAAAATTAATATAGCCTAAAGTCTAAGTTGGGTTAGTAGTAATACACATACCAAGTTTCATAAAATTCAGTTCAGCCGTTTATGCGTGAAAAGGTAACAAACAAACAAACAAATAAACAAACAAACAAACAGACACCAAAGAAACAAAATGCAGTTATGGTGTCTATGACATGTGAAACGAAAAGTTATCGTGAAATTTCGCGAAAAAAATCAATGTACAGACAGAGGTTACAATTTTATATATACAGTAGAGCGTCGTTTATCCGAACTAATTGTGATCGCGCACGTTCGGATAATCGATTTGTTCGGATAACTAGTTTTTTTTAAGAAAATAGGATAATTGTATAAAACACTTTGTATTCATCATTACAATTACATATTACATATTAAAATACATACTTCCGACGCGCATGAACTGTTGTCTAGAACTGACCTGCAAAAAGAGTGGGAGAGGCGGAAGTGCTGACATCCCGCGTTTCCAGCCGCGGAGTAGACTTCCATTTCAGGGAAACAGAAAGAAGCTCTGATTCCCCGAACGGTAGGGCTCAGTCAGTCCCGCGAACACAAAAGGAGGGAACCCAGGCTTTTCCGTTCTGCTAAAAAGTTACGCTCTAAACAGGGCATTGCTTCAAAGAATACATATTCTTGAAATTTTCAACTTCTTCATTCCGTATATAATACAGCATGCAAATTGAAATATGTAGTTAAAAAAAAAAAAAAAACTTTCCAAAGCGCGTTCGGATAATTGACGTTTCGGATAATTGACGTTCGGATAAACGACGCTCTACTGTATATAGATGGCATCCTGTGAAGTCAACTCACCACCAATAGGCCAACAAACGGATACCAGACTGGTGGGACTTGTCTTCATATACCCAATACTGGAGAAACCCAACTGATGAGTGAAAATTACAGAGGAATTGTATTCCTCTCAGCAGTATAGACGGTCCTGACATAAATAATGCTTAAGAAACCCGTACTACGTAAGGGTGTCAATCAGGTTCGAAGGATATGTAAGAGGTGATCGTTTTTTTACCCCCTTTTTTTTTATAATATGGACCCTATGAAATATGATGGTGGGTTCTCAAAATCATCATTCGAAACGTTGTCAAATTGAGAAAGGTGACTGCATCTCCCGTACAGTGCGACCTAACCTTACAGACAATAATAAAGAGAACATCCATGGGTAACGAAGAATGCATGTGGTTAAGATGCATACATCTCTCGCACATGCCAAAGGCAATAATGTTATCAAAACTCTGAAAGAAGAAGTATCTTGCCAATTCCGCAATACCGGCTGCAAAATAATAAAAGTTGCCAATAAATTTGTAGTGCTATGTTAACACATCTAAGGAAATCGATTTTATCGAACCATGTGTACTTTTACTCTATACAGTGATTCATTTTTGTATCACTGAGATAAAGTACCTTGAATGTTTGGTCATTTATATTATATCTTAAGAAATATATGTTTCCATGGTGAACGCTGTTTGTCGTGTAATTGGTTTAGACTTGGATAATTCGATTTAAAACACGTAGTAAGCCGTAATCTGCACCTGGGAAACAACTTGGGTGTAGGGGGCCTACCCTGGGTCTAAGCAGACAGCTTCGAATACTTTGAAGTACAGTAATCAACAACCAGTATACTGAAATCAGCCACTTCTGACGTGGTTCTCATGGGCCTGTTTTGCTTCTCCCTCTCCCAAAACATCAATTTTGATGAAGTAACTATAACAATGACCTCTCACACAAAGGTAAAAATGAATTGAAGTGCAATTTCGTGAATTTAGGTAAAATCGTCTGAAGGTATTCAGTTAGGTAAATGGCAGTCGAGCACAAAGATGAGATTACTACCTATTAAACCTTCTTGTAGATGACGGACTACTTACGTAAGAGAACTCTATTTCCTTCCTCCTGATTTCACTAATCCATTCTTTTTTCGGTGGAGGCTGTGGTCTTTCGAATTTGCACCTTTTCACAATGAAAGGGACGAAATCCACTCTTGGTGGGTCCTTCTTTGGAGGCATTTCGTTTCACACTACCGCAGTTACTAATTATAGAGTGTTTACGAACTACGAACACATATTTATCCGTTGACATGGCGACTAACGACAAATATCTAATAGTAGAGGGCGCCATTTTAGTTCTGTGTTTATCTTATAGGAGCCATGGCAAAAAAAAAAAAGTCCGTCATGCAGGGGCTTCGTTAACTAAGCAGCTCACCCAAGTGTGGCACGAATTTTATTTACCTCGTAGAGTAAAAGTTCAATCAGAACAATATTTAATATTTAGTCTTCAAACAAAGCGTTTAAGTATATAAAAACTTATTCTTAATATAATATGATATGAGTAGGGGGGTTTACTCATGGCCGAAATCTAAAAAATGCAAATATCTCGGTTAATAATCAATGTAGTGAAAAAGCGTACATATCATTTATAGAACATTACATTTTCAATAAAATGGATTCCCTAGCAACTGAGATATTTCGAAATTCTCCCCCTCTAAACCCCCTTCCCCAAGTCCGATCTTTCATTTTACATCATAAAACGCTTATATATCGAGTTTGTTAACAATTAAACATAAATTTCGACAGCTAGAGCTATAACTGTCATACATATATATATATATATATATATATATATATATATATATATATATATATACATAGAATTTTGAATGGACCTCATTTCACGAAATGTTTCGAAAATTGCTCATGAGTACAACCTCAATAGCTGATTTCCCTTGAGGGCAATCTGCTTAAAAAACGAATACAATTGTATGTGTATACATATACATAACTTTATTAGATTTTATAATAATTAATTGCAATTGTTAATATTGTAAAACTCAATTTATATAAATCTTGTCATACATGTAATATGACATATGGCAATGGAACTTGTATTCAAATAAACTTAAACTTAAAGCGTAGCTATGAGGAGAAAAAATGCATACTCATATACATAAAACTAAAAGTGATCCTCGAAAAGGGACTGCAATAACTAAGCAGATTTCCTAATTGCGTCACGTATTTGCATTTATCTCAAAATGTAAAATTTCACTAAGAATACAATACAATATTTGGTATTTGGACTTCAAATAATGTGCTTCATAATATAATAGCTTTTTGTTAAAATGACACGAATAGGAACTGGGGTTTACTGAAGGTCTAAAACTTTAATTAATTAATCCCTAAACAATTATAAAGAACATAACACTATTTTCAAAGCCGTTTTATAATTTAGATTTATCTCATTTTTTCATCTACATTAGAGAACAGGACAACTGCATGTCCAAGAAATGCAAATTTTCATAACTTCCAAATACCATAAGATAACTCCTAATGATATTAGACTATTAGATATTACCCATCTTCAATGCCCATAAAATGCTGAGCTCTAAATGTTTTCTCTACCAATATGCCGTCTCAAGGCATTCACACATCAGGAAATTATCTTCCATAGGAGCTTAACTGTATAATAACTTCTTTAACACCAACTAATTCATTCTATCCAAGTTCTCGCTGAAGTACAAATAAATCTCCCAGATAAACAATGACAAATAAGATCATAGCGAGTTATTTGACATTAAGCCATGATTGTCCTTGAAATGGTTCAGGTTTATGTTGCATACCTCTGAAGAGATGTATTATTACAGAAAATATATAGGGGATAAAATCAGCCAAGTGGAAATAGACTTGAGATCGAGTGCCAACATTTCAAAAAGGTATTTACCTCTTTTATTAAAATCATGTAAATAAACATGACGCTTTGCAAAAATTTATCATCACAAAATTTTAAATTTGGAAGATAATATAAAATGTTGGAAGTCAAAATAACCATAAACAATATAAAAACATTTATTAATAATTACAACAAAGCCTTTAAATATAAAAAAATATATTGTACATTGAAAAATATTTTAGATGATATTCATAAACATCCTAAACTATCAGTAAGTTAATTACCAAAGTTTTTACCAATCATATCTTCATTTTCTTTTCTTAATTTTGACCAGGATGCTTCCATGTAAGAGATAGATCTAAAAAAACCTTCAGAATCATTCAAACATTTCCTCCATAAACAGTCTTTCCTTAAACTTTCATTAATTTTAAATTCATCTAAATCTCTACTGATGTGAGAAATCCTATTTTCCAGTCTTCTTATTTTTCTACTGGCTGATTCAATAGTATCTAGGAATCTCTTAAAATCTTGATCGAAAATTTCCCTTGTTGGGCCAGCAATTAAGACTTTATTTCGCTCTTTAATAGATCTCAATCTAAAAAATATAAATCATTGTTTTATATCTGATTACACATATGATTTCTGAAATGAATTTCCAAATATTAGAATGAGTTGGTAGTTTTGTTTTGAAAAATGGTCATAAAACACATTTAAAACTAAATCAAGCTTTCAACATTTCCGAGCTTTGATGAAGGTTAACTAGAAAGGATGAGGGAAAAATAGAAGCACAATAAACAATAATTAATAAAATTAAACTATAAAATTCTATAGATTCATTCAGGGTCACATAAGAGAGATTTCACTTTTCTCTGGAATATGCTAGATAGTAGAGGAACCAATTGACAAGGATCAATAAAAAGGCCTTGTCCTCTACTGATTTTCCAGACAGACAGTTGAGGCAAGGCCTTTTTATTGATCCTTAGATTTCACTTTTGGTGGAAGTATATAAGGAAGTCTAAAAAGTCATTGATGGAAGTAAATATAGCTATTGTGAGTCAAATTGTTTAAATAGTTTGACAAATAGAGGGTACTGCTTGCAGATTTCCCTCGTGAATTTTAACAATAGATACATCTACATACTGGTACCACAATACCATACTCCCAACAGGAAGCATCTGAAATGTAAACAAACATGTCTGCCAACTTCTCACCGGAAAGAAAAACAATTAATGAAATATATCAGAATATAAAATTGGGAAATCTTCTAAAAAGATTTATTACAAAATGAATCAGAATATCATCAAATTTGATATGACCGAGTAATATTTGTTTTTTTTTATAGGATAGTTGGATTAGTATTGAATAATCAGACTCCTTAAATGAAGGGTTCCATAGAAAATAAAAACAAAGTCCACAGAAGTAGAAAGCTACACAACTAAAATAACAATAGAATATTGAAACTTTATCTGTTTTCAACTCACCCAATTGTCACCTATTTATACAACAAACTTACGCTCATCTTATAAATGTGGTTTATGACATACTAGAGATCTTAAACCATACTTAACCAAAACATTATCTCCTAAGAAACATCTAAATAAAGAGAAATAACTTATGACAGAAACTGACCTGTTTATAACAGCTAGCTCCAGCGAGGAGAACTCAGAATCAATGAGATGTTTCATTCTGTTAATGTTATCATCAAGAGCAGCAATACCATCATCAAGGGACTTTAAATCTATTGAGTTAATGTCTAAAAGATTCATCATTGCTTTGTAATAGGAATCACAAAATGTTTCTCTTTTGGGAACAAAATTTGTCATATTATCCTAGACAAATAAAAATATACTTAATATTATAAATACTCTTTACAATCCTATAATTCAAAAGTCTATAAACAACATACCATTCGCTCCTGGAATTTGGAAAAAGCCTGCTGTATGAACTTCAAAATTTCATTAAGCTTCTCTAATTGATAGTCTTTAATAATTTTATCACGCTTATGTATAAAAAATAGAGCATCAAAATATAGTTTCTGCTGTCTTAATATGTGCTCAATCTTAGTCAGCCTATCTAAGCGGTCTGTGAGAAATATTGAGGTTTTTTTTCTGTCATAGAGCTTTAAAGATGTTATACAGTTCACTTCCTCTTTCAATGGAACACACAAAGAATTCTGTAATTTAATGTTGATGTTTTCTTCATGTATTAATGACCTGGAAATGACATCTTTTCAATTTACATTTTTTTCTTAGCTAAAAAGATGATTTTTTTTTTAACCAAAGTAAATCATTTCATAAAAGTTTTTAAGTATGCTAGATGACAGTAGATATTCAAAGGAGCAAATAACAAAGTAGGCATCAACCCACTATAGTTTTATTCAGCAAAAAATCGTTAACAGAGTACTGCCCCCTTCAGGGCTTTTATTTTTATCAATGAGATGGACAAAATTTATTATTAGTAAATATAACCACTTTTCAGGTTATCAAGAACCCAGTTTTGTACTCCTTACATTATATTTTTTAAAATGGTTAGCACTTTCAGACATTTTCATTTCCATCTTCAGAGCATATGACCTACCAAGTGATGCTACTGAGCATAGAACTCCACCGATACACTCCAACTTCAGGCCGGAAGCATCTCTAGGCAGGCCTATGCTCCGAAGATGGGAATGTAAAGTTCAGAAAGCCCTAAGCGTTTTTAAAAAAAATATATTGTGAGGAGCCACAAAACTGTGTTAATAACCTCATTTGTCACCCACCAGCAGAAAATAAAAATGGATAACCACATTTACTTCCTTGTCCAAGTAAAGGAAGTATTTTAATTGCAACTATTTTTATATTTCAACAAAATTGCCCATTTTGATTCATCCTGAACCCATGTTGACTACTTTTGGCATGATATCTGTAAGTATGTATCTCGTATAACTCATAAACGGCTAGCTTCACAATGATGATATTTTATATTTCGGATTATTGTAATATCTAGTTGTACACTTCCCTTTGAATCTAAACCTACTAAGGGGGGGGGGGGGTTACCAGATGATGAAAATAAAAAATTGGAAATTTCTCTGTACGTATTAAGAGATCCAAAAAATTTTTATATAAAGAACTTTTTTAGTTTATTATCAAAAGATTTATAAAATATTTTCTATGACATTTTTCAATCCAATGTATTGGAACGGAGATATATATCATATTCAAATTAAATCACTTTAAATGAAGTGCGACCAATCGTTTTGTTTATTTAATCCAATAAGAGTACAAGGAAGTGACATGTGCCCAAATCGATTGTATTTATATTCTTTGAAAGAGAGAAAGCATTATTCAGTTCTGCTGGGAGAGAAACAGGTCTCTCCTAGTATATGGACAAGTATTCCACTAGCAAACAAACACTTCCACCTCAAATGGCAAAATCTTAAGCACAAGAAACAACTAAAACTGATAAATATATTTAAAAAAAAAATAATTTGGACAATGATAGCCCAGATGTTCATTGTAGAATCAATATAGTTACAAATATTTTGAAGTAAAAGTGATTTGTTTACTGATTAAGACTATAATAAAGGTGGCAATTTTGTAAAGAAACCCAGTCTCGCCCATTTTGGGTTTAAAGGTCATTTTGGATGAAAGTGACAAAAATGATTAATGCAGTACCTAATATCATCTAATGAGGAGTAGGAAAAAGATGCATTTAATTCAGATTTTAATTTCTTCAATTTTCTTTTGAATACTGACAGTCCTTCTGTTTTTGCTGCAACATTAATTACTTCTTCCCTCAAATTAGATAATCTAAAACAGTGATCTAAACATTAAAAACATTCATAAATCGATTTATAAATATATTCTATGAGAAACAATACATACTTATTAAACACAATCCAATATTCTTCAGCTGTAACTGTTATTTTTCCTTCTGTTGGTTTCACCTATAATAAGAATACCAAAAAGAAAGAATTATTCATGAGTGAAGAAAAAAATACCCTTTTTATTGTTACTATATCTGACATACGCATTAACTTCAGAGAAATAAATTGGCTATCAGCCTGAATGCTGCAAGTTAGAAATTCTAATTAAGGAGATGTCCTGACAAGTATACTGTCATTGTGTTATAGATGAATTTGAAACAGATGGGTTATTCAAGCACATTTTAGGAATAATTATGAATGAACAGGCTTCAAGTATACTGGACTATGCTTGACATGTTAATAAGAGCCTGTTTACACATAACTTTGAACGTTTGAGTACAGCAGGATTCCTTATTTTTTATCTGTATTCAATTATAATCTGTATTTCCCCACTTATTATTGACTCATAGCAGATATCAAAAGCTTTTTATTTTACCCTTTCTCTAAACCTTCACCCTTGTTGGTCTAATTTCAGTCATTAATGAACTTGATTTAATTCTAGATAAAACGTTCATATATTGATTTCGATAATGATAAAAAAATAAATTGTTTTTGCTTATGTGTGTATGTGAATAAATATGAACTATTTATTCAGTTTATTTATTAAAACTCGACATTCATTTATTTATTTATATATATATATATATATATATATATATATATATATATATCAGGTTAAGTGTGAAGCAGATGGTGATTTATGATATGATTGGTATTTAAATTATTAATAATGATATACCTTAAAAATTCACACACAAACAATAATCTCATCCTATTGAATTCAGAGCATTCAATAACAAAATATTCCAGATCTGGATTTATATTGACGGATACAGTGTCAAGAAGGGCAAGTAGGGTCTTCAATGAGGAGTATGCTTCTTATATGATTTTACTTGCTGAATTTATGAAGAGCGAATGAGAACATGTGAAAATATAAAGAAGCGCAAGTAGAGGCCACGAGTACCCCTGGGATCCAGGCAACGAAAGATCTTCCCTCAAGAGAATTCTGCAGTAGCTTGCTTTTCACTACCACTTCCTTTAAAAAAGACGTACTTTGTAAATATTTGACTTCTTCTGAAGGCATTTGGAATATGGATGATTTCGCATATACAATCTTTATAATCCCATGGGAAACCATTTCTAATTCACCCCAATGACGGGTAACATGGCTAGTACATATATATATATATATATATATATATATATATATATATATATATATATATATATATATATATATATAATTGTGTTGATGTTTTCGACCAGGTTATATTTATATATGGTGTTGTTATTCTTTTTGGAGTTTTGGTCAATGTTGGTGAAAAAATCTTAGTTTATGCCGATATTTCGAGAATCTTTATTTTCTCTTCTTCAGGGCAAGACTAAAGATGCACTTAGGACTAGAGCAATAGTTATGTGTAATAGTTTTTAAGTATCATTAGTCTTGCCCTGAAGAAGAGAAAATAAAGATCGGCATAAACTAAGATTTTTTCACCAACATTGACCAAAACTCCAAAAAGAATAACAAAACCTTATATAAATATATATATAAAATTGTAACCTCTGTCTGTACATTGATTTTTTTCGCGAAATTTCACAATTACTTTTCTTCTCACATGTCATAGACACCATAACTGCATTTTGTTTCTTTGGTGTCTGCTTGTTTGTTTGTTTGTTACCTTTTCACGCATAAATGGCTGAACCGAATTTTATGAAACTTGGTATGTATATTACTACTAACCCAACTTAGACTTTAGGCTATATTAATATCGTCTGAGACGAACAGGAGTGGGGGTTACAAGGGAAGCCAGAAATTAAAAATAGCGATATTTCGTTTCCTATTGGTTTTTCGGCAAATATGAACATAACAAAAGTTTTTTATTTTGTTATTTAGAGTAACTTTTGTTATATACACTTTTTTCGTATACCGAATTATAAACGAGATATACGCTAAAACCTATAGCGGAAGTGACCAATTTTATTTAGGACAAATGACCCAACCGAAATAAATAAAACTCTGTATGTGTATTAGCACTAACTTTTTCATTATAACAGGCCATACCAACATTTCTAGGGACGTGCAGGAGTGGGGGTTGTAAGGGAGGCCTGAATTTAAAAATAGCAGTATTTCATTTTCTATTCGTTTTTCGGCATATATGAACATAACAAAAATTGTTTATTTTGTTATTTAGAGTAACTTTTGTCATATTCATTTTTGTCTTTTAAAAAAGAATAAACCAGATATACACTATAAACTAAAGCGGGAGTCAACTATTTCATTGTGTGCTAACGAGTAAACCGAACTGAACAAAACTCGGTATGTCAATTAGCAGTAATTGTTCCATGATTATAAGCTATATTCAAATTTTTAGGTTCGAACGGGAGTGGGGGTTATGAGGGAGCCCTGAAATAAAAATTCACAATATTTAGTTGTCTATTTGTTTTTCGTCAAACGTGCACATAACAAAAGTTGTTTACTTTGTTATTTAGATTAACTTTTGTTTTATACATTTCTCCAGGAACAATGTGTGGAGCAAGTAATTTGCGTAGAAATATTAATATGCTCAACAATTCATTCCAATTTGAAATATGAGGTATCTCACCTGGAAAAATTAATTCAAATCTATGTTAACATTTTGTCCTTAATAACTGAAATCTATGCATAATGCACAGGAGACGGGAAATATGGCGATTTAGAGGACAGTGAAGACTTACATAAAAAATTAATTTTTTCTGTAATCGTTGAATAATGGTAACATTACTAAACTGAAATGAGTGAAGAAAGTGAAACATTTTGCAATAAAGTGAAGAAAGTAATAAGTGAAGTTGCCTTCTTAATTAGTAATAAGTATAAATTAAAAAATAATTTGAAGTTGGAAATTAAATGCTTTTAAATGTTTCTTAACATTGTAAGAATTTATTTTAACAAAATAAATTGAAATGTGAATGAATTATTGGTGGAAATAATCAATATATTTTAAAATTTAAATATAATAATAATTACCTTCCTTGTTTATAACTGCACTACTTCACAATCATCACTAGTTGTTTTATAACTATGCTTATAACCTTTCACAACCATGCTTATAATCTACCAACAACATACCATAATCTTCACAACATCCTAATTTTGTTCATATTCTGGTTAGATCTGATCATGTATTACACGATTACAGAAAAAATTTAATATTACACTCGTGACGAAAGTAGAATTTACAACTCTCGTGAAATTACCACACTCGCTTCGCTCGTGTGGGTAAACGTTTCACTCAAGTTGTAAAATGATCTACTTTTGTCACTTGTATAATAAATAACTATTATTATTAACAAATGCCAACAACGGGTATTATCCCTAAACACTGGGACGGGTAAATCTCAAAATATTGTGCAAAGTAAAGCCTTGCCAAAAAAATACCATCTCCATTCAGCCTCAAATCAATTCCCGGGCGAAGCCGGGTATCTGAGCTAGTATATACATATATTAATGATAAATTAATTATCACTTTATGATCCTTCAATCGTCAGCATCTATCATGTAAAATGAAGTCGAATCTTTATTCAGAAATAATAATTTTTTAATCATTTAAAAAAACATTAAAATATTTAAACTTTATCATAAGCACAATATGTTGCTCCACACCTAAAGATACATAATATTCAAATACATAAATATTGAGTTTACTAGATTATTTTCAAATATCAGGTTCGGCGATGAACCTATAAATAGGTAGGTACAGATGAAAACAGACAAATGTATAAATAGGTAGACCAAATTAGAATAAGCCTCATTTTCACCATCTAATAAGAACAACCATTCAAAAATAGTGTAATAATACACTCTCAAGAGCTGATATCCCATCAAAGAAATCTCCTCATGAGAACACTGTTCTAGAATATATCAGCCAGAATAAATTAATCCATTCAAATAAATTACCTCTTTAAAATCATTTTTCAAATGGAAACTTAAGTTTTTGTCAATCTCCTTTTTCAACCGATTAATAGAACAGAAGTCACGTTTCTCCTGAAAAAAAAATAAAACAAATAAACTGTCGGAACATTAACATATAAATATCACCTTATCATGTTGAAAATTGCATTACACACATCAGAAGCCTTGAGGGAATTTCATCAGAATGAATGATGGAATCACGGTGACCACAATTGAAAGAGTGGGCTAGTTGTTTTTCCAGTCATTTCATGATGGTATAGATAAAATTGACTTTTTATAGTGTGACTGAGTGAACACTATAAAAAGTCCATCACGCAGGGGCTGCGTAAACTAAGCAAATTTCCCACGAGTAGTTTTACAATAGAGAAATTTCACGAGAGCCAAAGAGATAAGAAAATGGCCAACCAAGCTTTTGGCGGGAAACTCACTCTCATCCGTTATCCACCCCGATTTCATAAAATTTCAAATATCTTGGTTAATATGAAAGATAGTGAATAAATGTATATAACATTATTTATAGTAAATGTAATTTGCAATAAGATTGATTCTATATAATTTTTTGATCGACGTATAGTAACGGAGATATTTCAAATTTTCGAAAATCCTCCCCTCTAAACCCCCCCTCTCACTGGTCCGATTTCAGCCATTACTACTTGATCTTTATTTTTGCATAAAATGTTTAAATATAGAGTTTGGTAACGATCAAACGAAAATTGCGACTGCTAGAGCGTTAACAGACAAATATATATATATAATTTTGAACGGACCTCATTTTCGTCATCTTCTGGGTAGGATTGATGGACATTTGAAGACATTTTTCGAAACTTGCTTCATGAGTACGACCTTAATGCTTAGAGCCTATAGCTTCTACCAATACACACGTGAAAAGATAAAAATGAAATTAAAAACAAAAGAAGAAAAGAAAAAAATCCACTTTGGTATTATATAATTATGATAAAACACATCCATCAGCAAACAAAACTTTTATTGACACGCTACTTCTTTGAAGCTACAAATTTGACACACTCCAGTAAAACCTTCAATCATAAAACTGGACAACCGAACAAACCAATTATAAAGGACTACATCTCTTTGCTGAATCAAATTCTATATGGATATAGAAATAATCTATGTTAATTAAAAGACAACACATAAAATCATTTCTTCCAGGAATTGGAGAATATTTAGGACAAACGTTGGTATCGACTGCCTATTATTAACAAGACTTGGAACGGTAATTTTTTTTTATATTAATAGATTTGGCAACTCAGGTCAACCAAACTCCCTTCCTTAAGGGATTACTTACTTCAGAAAGTAAATAAATTAAAAAATGTTAAAACATATATATATATATAAATTTTAATGAAACTCATTTTCGCAATCTGCTGGGCATGATCAATGAGGACTTAAATGCCTTTTTCAAAAATCATGCCATAAGTACTAACTGAATGGCTGATTTCACAAAGGGAAATAAGTTAAAAGTCCGTCACGCAGGGGCTGCATAAATTAACCAGATTTCCCAGGTGAAGTTATACAATAGAAAAATCTCCATAGGAGGGCCGAACAGTTGCGGCAAAGGGCCGAACTAGCTTTTGGCGGAAAACAGTCATCCGTTATTGGTCCAAATTTAATAAAAATGCAAATATTTCGGTTAATATTCAAAATAGAGAATACTTGCATAGGACAATATTTATAGTAAATTTAATTTGCAATAAGATTGGTTCTACACAATTGTTTGATCCGACGTATGGTAACGGAGATATTTCGAATTTTCGAAAATCCCCCACTCTAAACCCCCCCTCTCCCACTGGGAATTTCAGCCATTAACGAACTTGATCTGTCTTTTTGCATAAAACGTTTAAATATCGAGTTTGGTAACGATCAAACAAAAATTGGTACCGCTAGAGCGTTAACAGACATATATAATTTTGAACGGACCTCATTTTCGTCACCTCCTGGGTAGAATAGATGGACATTTGAAGAAAATTTTCAAAAATCGCGTCATGAGTATGACCTCAATTGCTGATTTCCCATAAGGGGAATCTGCTAAAAAGTATAGAGCCTGAGGGAGGAAAGATTAGGGTGAAATGGGTGAACCTTACTGTATTACACATACATTTAATTAAATTGTAGAATTGCTTAGTATTCCTAAGCAAGAATGCAACAATCTTTTATTTCAATTTTATCGACAACAAATATTCTGAGAATTTAGTAATTTAAATTCGGGTATTTGGTATTTAGGAGACCATTAGTTCTTTCTATATATTCTCAGTTGTAACTCACATTTTTTATTGGAAACCTTTTCCTCAGGTCCTCCCAAGCTTGTGCGTAATTTTCCAAAGCTTCATTCATGCTTTCATTTAGTTTATCTAGATTTTCTAATTCACTTTTAATAATAGCATCAACATCAAAATTTGAGACGGTCTTTTTTCTCTCTTCATGTTTTTCCCTTTTTCTAAAAAAAAAAAAAAAAATTAGTTCAAATTAATAATATTGATTTCTCAACAAAAAAAATCTTCATTTAAATATTTCCTCAATCGCCTCATGCTGCTGAGTAAGCACAGGAAAAAAATACAAAAGTTTGAGAACGGACATTCATCACACAGCCAATGAAAATTTAATGTGCTACTACTAACATGCAAACTCAGGTCATCCAGTTAAAAGCCCAGTGTGATACCACTGAGGCATTACAAGAAATTATATAACAAACTTTTATTGTTGTAACACCTAAATTGACTTCCCTGGTAATTTTTTGGAAAAATTCCCTTTTGACCAGTCTTTAAAGGTTTCATAATTTTTCATTTAATAAGAGTAATGTGCTTGTTGTTCCCTCCAGACAAGTTGGAAAATCACAACTAGAGGTCCCAAGAAATCAATATTCGATATTTAAGCTAGAATAATAGAATAAAGTGGTTCATGATATAAAAGCCTATTGTTAGTAACATGAGTAGGACTGGGGGTTTACTGAAGTTTGAAAACTAAAAAATTCAAATATCTTTAATGTAGGTAGGATGAAATAATTGGCTACGCCTCCACTATAACAATTTATTAATACGGCAGAGCACCTTTGAAAGCATCTCCTCTCATCTCTTCGCTCGAGATATCGGCTCAATAGGGACCAGCTCTAGAGCACTGAAGATGGGACGGTTCGCCCTGAAAGTACTTTGTCTTTAATAAACGAAGCATTAAAATTAGAGGTGTGTTTGACCTTTTGATCCTTCCGTTGACTATTGTCTCTTTTAGAAAATTGAGACATGAGCAAGCCTCAATAAAATAATGGCACTGGTAGTTAAAACCCTAATAGAAAACTTACTGTAAATAATCTTAATGTTTTAGAGTATAATCAAATAAGACGTACGTCAAAAAATTATCCAAAGACTCAAGGGATTCTAGCTCTTTTTTAGCAAGTTCCAAAGTTGGCCCATAATCATAAATAGCAAGCTCCAAAGAATTTTCACTGTAGAAACGATTAATCTGACAATCCAACTCCAGGTCAGGAACTAAATTGTTAGCATTTTTTAATTTTTTATATCTGAAACAATGAATCAAAAACTTTAATAAAATATTAAAATTCAGACAGAATTAATATTTCTCATTAATTGGGTATAAACATCATATTAAATTATGATATACTCACAGTGTAAAAGATAAAAGGACAACAAACAGATAAAATAAAATCTAAAAAATTAACTTCTAATGTAATCTTTATTTTGAGGCCCACTAAATCGTCTTCAAGAGATTGAGAAGAAAAAAAAAATGTAGAAATTAAAAATTCAAAAATTTCATTTTAATATTTCAAATTATTTTATTTACATTTAACAATTTTAAAAACTTAATAAGACCTCTTCACAAATAAATATATATATTAATTTTAAAATTAATGTCTTTGTTGAAATAACTGTATAATGTATGGTCGTTTAAATTAGAGACTGTGAATAAGGCGAATGCATAAAATTTAAACTATATTAAATGAATACAGGAGATCATTATTAGTTAATTTTTAAATATAGCAAACAGACAACATTTTTTTTACTTTAAAATTGTCTGCACTTTTGCAAACGATTTAGGCTTTCTTAGCTCTGTCCATGCCTGCTTACAGATATCGTTTAGAGGGTAATATCAATATTTTTCTAAAAAATGAGCTAGCATATTACTTGGCCAAGGAATAGTTGAATCCTTGGAATTAAAAATACTAACACAGTAAAGTGTTTAATTTAAAGACAATTGCTAAGCAGATTTTTAATTTACAAAAACTGAACAACTTACATCTGTAACTCATCCTTAGTTAAGCAATTATCTTCTGTAATACTGTCAGAAAACCAATCAATAAATGGTCTCATTCCTTCAATAGACTCATAAAAATTCAACTCATTGATCCTTTTTGATGATCCAGTATAAACATTTAATCCTTCATAATCAGTGGCTTCTAAGACATCAATTAGTTTACTGCCAAAAGTGCCACTCTTTAAAAGACCTCTATAAACAAAAGATAAATAAAATAAAAAAAGAAAAGAAAACTTATTATTATTTTTTCAGTTTGTTGCTGTTGAGAACTTTGTATTAACAAATTCAAGAAATAAACACACAAAGGTGAAGAAATATGCATTGAGAATAATTTCTACTCATCTTTCTCTCTTTTCTTGTGTAACTTAGAGATCATTAACAACTCCAAGGGATTTGCTACCAGAGTTTTTACATAGTGAGTGATAAACTCAATACACAACACCCGTTTACCAAGAAGAACCTGCAAATTTCTCTTAATATATATAAAACTAGCCCTGTGTATTTCATATACACTTCAGGACTATGCTTTTTATATTATGACTGACTAAAAATAAGTTGTTGAAACTAATAACTTGCACATACTTATATATTCAACATATATATAGTACTCCTCTATATAACAAATACATCAGAATGAAGAATTAAGACAGAATAGGAATAATTAGAAAGAAAAAATGCATTCATGAAATTGACATTTAGCTAAATTAAAGATAAGATCTTTAAAATAATCTAGCTAACCCAAGAGAATACTCACTTAATCGAAGAAATAGAACCCTCCATTTCAAATTAAAAAACAATCGAGCTTATCAATTTATGAAAGTGCATAAATTCACGTTTTGACACAAAAGTTTCAGTTCTTTCTGGCGGGCATAATAGTTCAGGGAACAAGGAGATACGAAACCCAGAATCAAAGAGTATGCCAATAAAAGAAATATGACTGTACTTCACTGGAATTAATACGTAGATTTTAAGAGAGCAGCCACTAATTGAAAAGTGTGTAGTACGAAGGATTTCGCCAAAAATCCTCAAATAAAGAATTATCCTTTGCCACATCTTAGTAAGAATATTGATTATGAAAAATTAGTATCTCGAAGGTAGAAACAGGACGAATTTAATGAAAATATATATATAAATCAGGCAGCTGACTGTTTTTATGAATTCCTAATAAGCTATCTACAGGATTTTACTAATTACAACAGTCATTTAAAGAAAATACTATAAACAATAAATATTGGATTCAGGATTAATGATAATAATGATGGATCAAATCATCTCCGATGAATGGAATGAAAACTTGTAAGAATGTAAAAATCTTAATTCACCAAATATCATTCATTATAATTTCAATTATTACTATTATTTCCAAATGTACTGGAAAGACATTCTGACGAAAGCTGTTATTTATGTCTAATAAATACTAAATTTAATTGTTTCTTATAGATTGTTGCTTCAGGCCACCACAATATAGATACGCGAATTCACTCTGTTTATTGTAAATCTCTCTGATCCATAGTATTGTGTAATCTGCCTTGGACTAATGATTTTTGTGTTTTATATATTGATCTAAATCTGGCATTATTTTTAATATTATGATAAGTTCTACCTACTAAAATAGGAAGCAGTCTAACTACCCCGATTGATCAAGGCAAAGGGAAAGACGATGGATGTCAAAAACTCATGATGCTAATGTGAACCTAGAGGTTGAACATAAAAGTCCAACCTAACCAACATAAACAGATTTTTTGCGTAAACTAAAAAGAATTTTCCCACGTGTGCCCTGTATTTGCATTTGTATTAAAAAGGAAAAGTTCAATGAGAACAATATTTGGTATTTAAGCTTTAAATAATGTTCGACATAATATATCAGCTTATTGTAAACATGAAAGGAGCAGGAGGGGGGGGGGGGTACTGAAGGCCGAAAACAATAAAATGCAAATATCTCGGTAAATAATCAAGATATTGGAAATTCTTACGTAACAATATTTATAGAATACTAGTTGACCCGACAAACGTTGTTTTGCCTTATAAATTATTTCTAGTTTCTAGATAAATTCTAGTTTAGACAAAAGTAAGTTACTTATTATAAGTGTGTATGTGGTATATGCGTGAAATAGGCATGGAATGCCGCTATGAAACGATTAAGGGAATATAAAAATAAACAAACGCTAAAACAATATTATTTTTAAGTTATTATAGTTTATTTCTTAAAATTTACTTATCACATATTAATTTACGACAGGTTAACAACTTAAACTAAACAACATCAATCTTTTTTTAATGCTATAGCGTGAACAATATTTTTTGTTAGCCCATCTTTAGCGAGCCACCAATACGAACTGGATTGGTTTTACCCAGTCGAGGAGCAGAGCCTACGTACAATTGCCTGTGAGAAAAACATGGTGTACTCAAATCTAAGCCACAAATGGACATCGTATGGCCTTGGGATTTGTTTAAAAACACTATAATTGATCAGTTATCGAGCGGGATGATAGTTACTAAAATGGCTATAAAAAAATAGGGGTTGGTGATAAAAAAGTAAGAATTTAGGGTTGTATGTATTTTTTAATGCCACATTATAAAAAAATAAAAAAAAAAAAGGTACTTGTGTATTATATCCACCACATTTTAGTTCCACTAGTCCCACGCTAGAGTGCGCTACTGTTTTAAGTAGTACGATTAATTGCCCGCAAGGGGAGGTTATACTTACCTTTACTAACGTCTAAGGAATTATAATGATAAATAAAAAGAAATACACCAATTTTTAAAAATAAAAACCCCATTAATTTTATTCACAATCTAGGCGGGAAATTGTGTTGGTAATACAATTTTAAAATGCACTTATTGGAAAATTTTGAGTTGTTTTTTTTTTTGCAAAAAATTGAACAGATGTAACATTCTTCGCACCAGGCAGTTAAATGAACTTCATATGCATTACAAAATGGAACTTTACTTCCTTCGAACACAAATACCAATCCGAACATCCGGACCTGCTCACCACACTTTCTTTACATTACACTTCCAAAAAATTCTTTTTTTTCCACTATAAACAGTTTCATACAATGTGATTTAGAACACTTTCTTCTGAATTTTTTTTTTTTAGCCAAAATATTCCTCTCCTGTAAATATTTAACAGCGTTTTCTTCAGTCGTTGGCAAATCCCAAAGAGGCATTTCTTAAAGGACTAAGAAAACTAAAACAGCACAATAAACAGCAAACGCAAAATAAACCATTCAAAACGCAACTATTGGACAAAAAGATAACCTACATTAGCCTGGTGGAGAGAAGCGTCGCCAGTTCAGTTTAGCGCATTATCTAGGCGTGCGAAACTAGTGGAACTAAAATGTGGTGGATATAATACACAAGTACAAAAAAAAAAATTTCGTCAAAAATTTTAAAAAAAAATGTTAAGGGTGAACAACCCTTATCACTTAGGGGTATGAAAAATAGATAGTAGCCGATTCTCAGATCTACTTAAGACGCATAATAAATTTGGTAAAAATCGGTAAAGCCGTTTCGGAGTACGGTAACTAACATTGTGACATGGAAATTTTATATATTAGATTATATTTGCAATAAGATCGGTTCTATAAAATTTTTCGTTCTGACACATAATAACGGAAGTATCAAGAGTTTTCGAAATTCTACACCTCTAAACCACCCTCCCAGTGGTCGGATTTCAGCCATTAGCGAACTTGATCTTTCTTTTTACGCAAAAGTATTAAATATCGAGTTTGGTACCGATTAAACCAAAATTGCGACCGCTAGAGCGGTAACAGAGTTATATATACATATATAACAATTTTGAACGTACCTCATTTTCGTCATCTACATCGTAGGATCGAAGGGCATTTGAAGAAATGTTTCGAAAATCGCGTCATGAGTACAACCTCAATAGTTGATTTCCCATAAGGGAAATCTGCTAAAATGGAGAATGGGCTGCTTGTGAAGGAAAAAGTCCGTCACGCAGGGGCTGCGCAAACAAAGCAGATTTCCCACGTGACGTTTTCCAGTAGATAAATCTTATCTCTAAACCTATTCAAGAGGAACGAACAGTTATGGAAACGGCCGCCAGAGCTCTCGGCGGAAATTCCCGAACATAGCCGACCCCCTAATAAAGAGTCATACAATATGCAAATATCTCGGCTAACTATTCAAGATACAGAATAAAATTGTATATAACATTATTTATTAGTAAAGTTTAATTTTGCAATAAGATTGATTCTATACAATTTTTCGATCCGACGCATAATAAACGGAGATATTTTGAATTTTTCATAAATCCCCCTACTGAACTCCCCCTTCCCGATTTCAGCCATTAACGAACTTTGATCTTCCTTTATTACATTTTTAAAACGATTAAGAGTCCGAGTTTGGTATAATCGATCTTAAAAAAAAAATTGCGACCGCTAGAAGCGTTAACAGACATTTATGTAATATATATATATATATATATATATATATATTATATAAATATATATATATATATATATATATATATAATTTTTGAAACGGACCTCCATTTTCGTCATTTCCTGGGTAGGGATTCGATGGGCATTTGAGGAATATTTTTCGAAACTCGCGTCATGGGTTGGGGTACGACCTCAATGTCGATTTCCTTTAAAGCTGGCCCTTACACGGTCATTAATTAATGGACCATTACCAGTTAATGACATTTTTTGACGAATGCAACTTCATTTCCAGATTATCATTACTGTTAAAAACCTTTACACAATCATTTTTTATTGTCATTTACTTTCCCTTTCAGTACAGTGGTTTGGGTTCTCTGTTCAAAGCAAGACGTATAAAAATAAAATGGATCCACACAAAAAACCGCTTGTATTGCTATTAATTTTGCTTTAGACAAAACGGCGAGTTAAATTCGTAAACGTTGGATGAAGGGGAAGTGGTTAAAAAAACTTGAACAGTATTTCTCTTATTTTGTTATTGAATGAAATTAGAGACACCGGAAAAATAAAAACAATATAATTTAAAAGCTTATTCTACTTACTTTTGAGTTCCCAAGGTCAACAGGTTGCTCAAAATTGTTAATAAATTGCCAAATTGCGTGGTAAAACCCACGAGGGACGGTGAATATACAATCGTCGGCTCCAGCCCAGATCTTGTGGAAGTCATATTTTTAGCAGATGTTCCTTGGAGGGAAATCAGCTATTGAGGTCGTACTTTGATTACGAGTTTCGAAAAATTTATTCAAAATGTCCATCGATCCTCACCCAGGAAGATGTTCGGAAAAATGAGGTTCCGTTCAAAATTTAATATATATATATATATTATAGATATATATATATTTATTATATATATTAATTTGTTCTGTAACGCTCTAGCGGTCGCAATTTTTTGTTTGATCTTTACCAAAACTCGGAATTTAATCGTATTTTTTTTTTCTGTTTTTCATGTTAAAAAGGAAGATCCAAGTTCGTTAATGGTGAAAATCGGACCAGTGGAGGAGGGGGGTTTAGAGGGGGGGATTTTTGAAAAATTCTAAATAATATCTCCGTTATTAATCGTCGGATCGGAAAAAATGGATAGAGGAATAAATCTTTTATTGCAAATTAAAATTTACTATAAATATTGTTTCTATACATTTTATTAGTGTATCTTGAATATTAAACGAGATATTTGCATTTGTATTCTGGCGTCTGTGGTCACCAGTAGGCCTGTTCGGACTTTCCGCCGAGAGCACTCTGGCGGCACGTTTCTATAAACTATTCGTCCCTCGTGGAATAGGTATTAGCGTTTAGGTTAACTGTTTTTTGGGGCTAGAAACAACTGGGTTATTAGCCCTAATTTATTGTTTTATGGTTTAGGGAGTTGAGCGGTTTTCTTTCTACTACAGTAGTTATATAGGCAGATTTCTCTATTGTAAAACTTGTGGAGAAATCTGCTTAAGTTTACGCAGCCACCTTGCGTGCACGGATTTTTTTTAACTCTTTTCGGTTAGTTTACATCTAGAGAGTTATTTAATGTTACGTCTGACGTTCAGATTTCGTGGCTCTAGGTTTGCATTTTTCGTAGACTGTCAGCAGGTTTCACGAGTTGCGGCATTCCTTTTATTTTATAATTTGAATCTGAAGGGATTTCCATAAATGACTGGTAAGTCTTCGTACATTTGATATAAAAATATTGCAAAACTTCACTGGTTTTCTACACCAATCACTCTCCGGAGCCGACATGTTGTCTTCACAATTTCGTGTGGCAGACTGAGTAATGATGCCGCACACCTTACACTATCATTATTAAGGACAGTAACTCCCCTCCCGTTTACAGTAATGTATGTGCCCGTGATCAGAATATCCGGATTTGCATCATTCCCACCTTGTTCATTTCCAAAACCCCTTTTGTGGACCGTTTCACGATCAGTATTAAATGTCATTCTGTTAAAGTAATGTCATTATTAATGACCGTGTAAGGTGCCGCTGAAAAATTCCGGATTAGATCATTCTTCCCCCTCGTCATTCCAAAATTTGCACTTTGTCGACCGTTACACGATCAGTTATTAATGTCATTTCGTGAAAAAGTAATGTCATTATTAATGACCGTGTAAGGGCCGCTGAAAATCCGGATTCGCATCATTCCCCCTCGTCATTCCAACTTTGTCGACGTTACACGATCAGTATTAATGTCATTCTGATAAAGTAATGCCATTATTAATGACCGTGTAAGGGCCGCTTAAGGGAAATCTGCTAAAACGTAATTTCGGGTAAAAGAGGACACTATTATGGAATTAATGACAGAGTATGCTGTCTCCAATAACCTCAAAACTGTCATTAATGACTGCAACCAAAATATTACTGGCTAAAACCACCACTGGCACAATTTGCCAATGAACATATTATTAACATTCACTTTTTGCTTTGTGGCTAATTGGGACAGGTTATTAACAGATTACCACCGTTTTCTAGTCAGGGTGGGACTAAGGATTTTTTAGCAGATTTCCCTTAAGGGAAATCAGCTATTGAGGTCGTACTCATGACGCGAGTTTCGAAAAATGTCTTCAAATGTCCATCGATCCTACCCAGGAGATGACGAAAATGAGGTCCGTTCATAAATTATAGATTATATTATATATTATATATATATATATATATATATATTTATTTGTGTCTGTTAAACGCTCTAGCGAGTCGCAATTTTTCGTTTGATCGTTACCCAAAATCGATATTTAAACGTTGTATGCAAAACTAAAAATCACGTTTGTTAACGGCTGAAATCGAACCATGGGGATGGGGGGGTGGTTTTAGGGGGGAGGATTTTCGAAATATTCGAAAAATATCTCCGTTACGTCGAGATTCGAACTAATTGTATAGAAATAAATCTTATTTTTGTTCGCAAATTAAATTTTACTATAAATATTGTTCTATGACATTTATTCTGTATCTTGGAATATTGATACGAGATATTTGCATTTTTTCTGCTTTTCAGCTTCTGAGATGAGATCGGCTAACTTCGGGTCTAGTCGTGAGTTTTTTCCGTCAAGAGCTAGTTCGGGCCTTTCCCGTAATTGTTTGACTCTCTATTCTGAAATTTCTCTATTCTAAAACTTCACGTGGGAAATCTGCTTAGTTTATGCAGCCCCTGCGTGACGGACGTTTTGAATAGGAAATGTTTATTTGATCTATACCAAACTCGATATGTAACTGATCCATTCAACACTAAAGATAATTTTCGTTGTGGGGTGAAATCAGACCGAGAATATGGGGGAGGGAGTTTAGAACTATAAATTATAAAATTCATAATATCTCTGTTATTATACCTCAGATTGAAGTGATAATAACAGAGACTGTTATAGAACTGGTCTTGTTAAACTATTGATGGACTTTAATTGTTGTTCTGTGATTTTTTTGTAGCTCAAATATTAAAGGAGTTATTTGCTCTTCCTTGTAGTCTTCAGTTAATCCCCACTTCTAGTCTTCGGAATTAGTAGATATTTCTCAGCCGTTTTGTTACCAATATGACCTTGTGAGACAGCAAATTTACAGCAATGTGTTTTGATGAGATTATATTTATTAATTTTTCTATTAAATCTTACAATTAAACGAGTTCGACTTCTTCATCTGGGTATTCTATTGTAGGAAAACAAATTATAACTAAATTGTACTACAACTTACCTTTTACCATCAGCCGCTGATCATATAATTGACAGAAGTTTAAGAGAATCTATGAAACTTCCTTAAAAGTAACTAATGCCATTCATAATATCCTCACCTTCTGCATAGTTTACTTTGAAGTAATCTAAAGAAAGTCAAATCAACTTAAAATGCCTATCTATACTAAATCTGTTTATATGTTATTTTGCCTCTTCTAACTCACCACTTTGCAGCAGCATCCCCCATGTTACAGGATATGATATTAATTCCTTTTAAAGGTTTTCACAAGATGACAACAGGAGAAACCATGGCATTCCCTCTCCCTCAGCCTTGGCATCAGAATCCAGACTGATGGTAAATGTATCATCATTCATTGAAAATTGCATTATGGTAACAAGTGAGAATCTCAGACTGTGGTTTTTCATTGCCTTCTATCCTAATCAGTTGCGCAAAATTTAGCCATTATCCCAATGGTCCGAACAGCATTCCTAGTTCAAGGAATGCACTGCAGGCTGGCATAATGCAGTCCCAGTCTTAACATTGGTAAGTAAATTCACTAAACTAACAGCTTGACACCCCACTACATATAAAACAACTTGAACATACGTCATTTTGTATCATCTCCTCCACAGGAAAGATGATCACTTGTAAAATTTTCTAAATTTTGCTCAACGAGTAATACCTCAAAGGCTGAGTTTCCTTAATGGGAATCTAGTAAAATCATAGAACGCACGGTTAAACTGTTGTTGTAATGAGAGAAAAGATTAAAATCTGTTAAAATGTATTTCAAAAATTAGTACAAACTTATATCTACAAATGTACATCCTTAAGCAAAGAAACAAATGTTAAAATAGCCCTAAATACTTATATACACAATTTAAAAAAACAAAACAAAAAAAAATAACCTGCATAATTCAAACAGGAATTGAATTTCTAAAAAGCTGGTAACTAGCATTAGAAACTTTAAACTATGTTTACTTTTTACAACACATTAAAACAAAAAATATATTTATAAACAAAAAAAAAGACTAAAGAATTAATAATGAGATTAGTAGTGTTTAGGTAACAAGTAACTTCAACAAATATAAGACATAATTATTTAAGAGCAAATAGTGTCAATATAACTCTGATGCCAAATAAAAATGGTATGTAAACAAAAGTAAATATTATTATTTTCTTGGGCAGACTGTTTATTCATACGTTTCAGTGGAGGCTGCAACCAATAATTATTATTTAAATGTAATATATATATATATATATATATATATATATATATATATATATATATATAAATATTTTAATTTATTGTAAGGAATATTGTAAACAAAATAATTGATTTTCACCTGTTCAAGAAAGGCTGAATATGTCCTTCTAAAGGGATAAAAACACTATCCCAATAAATATTTTAGTGGAAAAGAAAGCATTTCATCTAGGTCCAGAGAAATGAATTCCACCACCACAGCCTACTTAATGGATAATGAAATTAGTAAGAAGGAAGGTTTAGTCTTTAATAATAAGTCTTTAATAAGAGTCAAGTAAATGATATCGCAAAAACAGTTAAACAGTGACATAGAATTTACAAGATAGAAGAAAACAGCACAATTAACAAAGAGTTTGCTCTTAGCAAACTTTTAATTTATTTGGGTCCAGCCTCAGAGAAGATAAGTTAGGAAAACTTGAGATAACAACCGCCTACAGAATCAAGAGGTCCTTGAAATATTGTATGTCCCGCATTAAGAATTATGTGGACTCCCTGGACAAATCTAGCATGAACTTTGCCATTTTGTAATCTAGTAATTAGCTTTGTTGTTTTTAACTTAGATATTTTTCTGGTGTTATTAACTTTTTTCTCCTTTTGACTAATGGTTATATGTTTTTTTTTAATTTTTTAGATGACTATTACTTTTGATTAATTCTTGTTTTTATCTGTGCTAGATATGCACAATGTAATTTTTATTGTGATTTTTCTACACTCTGTTGCCCATGCTATGACTGTTTCTTAATGGCTTCATGTTTTTTAAGCAGGCCGAGATGGTGGAGTTTGATCTCTGAAAATGTGCTTTACATATTTATTAAAGAACTAGTAGAGGGCAAGGCTTTTTATTAATCCTGAGAAATTGGCTCCTCTACTGTCCAGCATCTCTAGAGAAATCTTACCAAACAAAATTATATTGACATATTGCTCAAAACAACAAAAACTAGTGAATTCAAAAGCAACTTCATAACTTCTTAGAAGAAGTTCCATATAGAAAGAAACAAATTAAATTATACAACCAAATTATTAACAGAATAAGCAATGAAAAATTATTATGCATTAAAAAGGGAATATAATATTTTATAATTCTTTATCATAAAAGGAGTTATAAATAAACTATAAATTATAAAGTTCTGAATAATTAAATATAAAACACTGAATAATTAAAGATTAAGTTACAAAACTGTATAAATTACCACCATATCACATCTCTACGAAAAGATACCTTTGGTATACGGCGGTATTGGTGGGGGACGTGCAGGGTTATTTTTTGACTTCATTAGTGAGAGGCGCTTTTAAATAGTAAATTTGTAATATTCAAAGAAATCATCCCCCCCCCCCCTTTTCAAAGTAATACAAGAATAGTTATAAACAAAAAAAATCATAAGGATGAACTTAGTAAAATCATCCTAATAAATAAACTATATAAATGGGTTTGATACTGGTTGCATCATTTTCAAATTTTGTTCATTTTGGAAGTCTTTTATCAAACAATTTTGTAAATAAATCATTTTTGGTTAATCTAATTAAATTTTTGTCTAGTTTAATTAGCTATACTAATTCAGACTTTAGATGTTATAAAAGTATTAAGAGGATATTCAAAAACGTTTATTTTTTTTGTTTAGGCAAGGAAAGGGGGTCTTCAAATAAACTGGAATGCAACAGAACCCTAGAAGACACTGTGGAGTGATAACATGCAAGTGGCCCACCATTTTTTTTAAGCAGTCATTACTCATCTTGAGTACTAAACTAAATAATTTATTACTAGCCTATGGCTTATCAGATTTTTTACCATGATCTTAGTATCAAAATGGTAAAGAAAGTATCCAGAGTATCATTTTAAACTTAATATATAGGCCTGGTTTTGTTTAGTACTAACTCTATATATTAACTATAACATCTAGAGGTGTAACTCCATTCATAATAACTTAGTTTTACAAAACTATTATATTTCTGTAATAAATATAAATATTCTCTCTCTAGCATACACTTCTCCCCAATTCCCTCTCTCTCAATATCAAATTATATTTTTGGAAAGGATCACCTTCAATTGAAGAGTACTTTTCACAAAATTAAACATTACAAAAATAAAAATATTCATAGGATATAACAACTATTTTTCTAACTTAGATATATAAAGATTAAAATATTAATTTAAGAAATGAAATTCAAATTGATTTGTCTCAATATTTCAATTTCTTGAATGTCGAGTGCCATTTTTATAAAAGAAATATTCATTTAGCTATATATTAGCTACCAAAGTAATGAACCAGGGTAAAATATTGACTATTATCAATATTATGATCAACATCATTGCATAATGAAATTAATAAGGTGTAATATTTTATAAGTCAAAATTATTCCGTAAACACTGTGAACTATTCCGAATAAATTGTTTTTGAGTACAAATGAAAAAAATCAAGATTAAATAACCATTGGATGAAAATTTGAACTCCTGATATATATAATAATTAAAATAATATTTCAGTCACTGTCAGAGTCATCTTCAAAGTACGATATTTTTTGTTTCTTAGCCTTTATTCCTGAAGAGTCACTTTCATCAGTCCGAGGCCTTACGGATCGCTGTAAGAGTAATATTAATAGTTTCAATGAAACAAAATATTAATACCAAATCATGAATTATAAAGCTAAAAATACAACAAAAAATTCCTTCAAATATTTAGAACCAGTAATATAGTGTACTTTTATTAGTTTGAAGGGCTTTTTCAATGACAATATTAGTAGAGTTTCCAATTGATAATGTGACTTCTCCCCGTAATCCTACTGTCACTGGGCTTTGCTTTTAGTGTAAATCATTCTATTGAAGCATAAAGAACTAGTTGTTTTACTTTATCAAATATCTAACTTCATACCAGATAGTGTTTTTGCAGGGTGTTCTTCATTATTATGTGAATATGAAGAAAAGCGCTGCCGACAGCCATTGAATTTTAGTGGATGTTTATGGAAAGCATGCTCTAGCTGAGCTTTGTGTGGTTTGCTAAGTTTAAAACTGATGATTTTGAGCTGGATGACAAGGAACGTCGAAGTCAGCAAACTCCTGAAACCCATGGCAATGATCTATAAGCAGGGAAATTGAATCCCATATGAACTGAAACCAGGAGACGTTGGAAGGCATTTTCATCTGCAAACAGCAGAAAAGGAAGGGATTTTTGTATCGAATTGACACTGGAGACAAAATGTGGATCCATTACGCTAGTCCCGAACAAAGAAAGTCATATGAGTTAAGCCTAGCCAACCATCAACATCAATGGTGAAATCAAGTATGCACAGAACCAAGCTTATGCTCTGTATTTGGTGGGATCACAGACGAGCGTAACCATGACTAATGCATTGACCTCCTGATTTAAGGAAAAATAGCCAGAATATGGTGATAGGCACTTCAAAATCATTTCCCTCCATATCAATGTTTGGTCGCACATTGCAAAACCTTTCAAAACGTACACTGAAACAACCACATGGGAAGGTCCTACTTGCAATATTCTCCAGACTAATTTCTCCATATGATTATCACCTGTTTTAATTGATGGCCTATAGCCTGTTAGATCAATGCTTTGCTTGTTGTGAAGACTGAGAAAAGGAATAGATTCTTGCATTGCCTCTAATGACTAGCCATTCTTCCGCTATGGAAGCCACATGCTGCCAGAAAGTTGTGAGAACGTAGTGGTTAATGATGGACAATACTTTGAATAATATATTTAAAGGAATTTTTGTAAAATAAAATCTCAATTTTCAAAAAAACAAATTGATTAGTTTAAACCCTCAATGCTACTCATAATTCCAAAAACCAAGTTTTCCACTTATATATACATTTTTTTATCAGATTTCCCTTAAGGGAAATCAGCTATTGAGGTCGTACTCATAGCATAATTTTCGAATTTTTTCTTCAAATGTCCATTGATCCTACCTAGGAAAATGAGGTCCGTTCAAAACTGTATGTATATATGTATGTATACATGTAAAATTTGATTGATTGTGATAAATTTTATTCTGATTTATTATAAATTACAGTAAACCCTAGAATATAAGAACATCGACTATCAATAAAAATTAATGTATATATTCTGATTAAGTTTGAGTTAATGGTTTTTCTTTCCGGTTGTCGGAAAAGAAAAAACAATAATCTGAAAGCTGTTTGGCAGAACTATTTGGTTTACATTTTGAGACGCCCATTTCCGCGGGAGGGAAAGTTTTCTCAATTATCCGGTTTGTATTTATTCACGGTGGTGTTGTGTTAGCAGTATGTAGGCTTATCTATTATTAAAATACACATGGAAAATCTGCTTAGTTTACGCAGCCCCAGCGTGATGGACTTTTATACTCAACTATTTTACAATGTGATGGTCCTCCTTTTCTTCATCTAGTAGGTAGGATCAATGGAGATTTGATGCAAATTTTCAGACCCTTCTGATACAGAACAGTAAGCTAGGTAGCGTAAGTTAAAGGTACAAATAATATTGAAGTCAAACAATGAATTGGAGTAAGAAAATTCATAAGCTGGTACATCAACCCGCAAATCCCACAGACAGGGGGAATTGGCTAAAACATTACTTGACTGAGAGATCTATGAGGTATGCTTAGAACTAGATCAACTACATTAATCTAATAACTATGATAAACACACCATGAGAGTTTGAAAAGAAGTACTTAAGGTGGTATTCTTTGCTCCCCTGCCTCTGCCCCTGCCGCCTCCCCTGCTCCCTCTACCACCTCCTCTAGACCCTCTTCCTTTGGCAGGAGGGGAAGCTGTTTTCGCTCCAGCAATAGGCCCAAATTCATCATCAGACATTTCATCTTTCACATCACGTACTACTGCAGATTTTGTTCTAATTGACCTCCTGTCACTAGCTAACAATTCCCGCGTCTAAAGAAAAAGAACATATCTTGAGTGTATGTATACATAGATATTTACATTTTAAATGGATAATAAGCATTAAAAAAAACTCACATAAAGAGGAAACATTGGATTACTTTAACTACATTAATGTAAGCCTTCTAACTTTGTTTATTAGGTTCTTTATCCTATATTTTAATTCTATTAAATCAATATCATATTTAAGATTGGTAGCATAGCCGTGAGACAATGTTTTATCAGATATTTTCTTGGTGTAGTGAACAATTCTAATAGGCTATTTGTTTTGATACTCCTATATACATATAGTTTTTTTGTTTTTTTTAAATTAATTTTATATAACTTATATTTACTGTCTAAACTTCCAAGTTTACAATAATTACTAAAACTGCACTTTATTTTCGACTGAACCTGTTACCAGTTCCTTATACTTAAATTTCAGTACTTTTTTCATCTGATTTAAACAGGAAAATATTTCGCCTTACACGGATTTCTGGTATCCTTATAAATGCGCTGAAAGTAGTTTGTCTCTACTTCAAAATATGTTTATTGCACATTTGTTTCAACCATTTTTACTTGGGTAATCTTCTAGCAAGGTGTGTTGTTCTTACGATTAAAACCATTTTAATTTGCTGGAATTTATAATTAATGTACCCGTGAGAAAGTGAAGTTTTTACAAGGGTATGTGTAAGAACATTATTTTATTAGTCATAATTCAGGACATAACTGCAGTGTTAGAAATTATATGCCTATCATACCGTAAATTGTATTTTTAGGCACTTAACTTTATTTTAACTTTTATCATAGTATGATTCCCAAAAAAGAACTAAACTAGAATGAAACAGGCTTACAATTATTTCACATGGACTGTTTGAAAAGTACATTTCAGGTAAGTGAAATTCCTGGCAATTGTGAAGATATGTATGGTACATAAACATACAATAAAATGTACGCAGTCTACATGCTAAAATATTGCCCATTTTTCAGTGCATTTGGAGCAACCTCCATAAATGCTCAAGGCATTAATGACTTCTTAATGCAGAGAAGATGGAGTGTTCCAGATGATTTACAGTATGCTACATTACTCATTGTTAGTCTGCAGATATTTCATGTGTACCAACAATAGATTTTTTTTGGGAATAATTTTAAAGTTCAATTCCACTTTGTCCGCAAAGAGCAAATGTTTGTATAGGCAGCAAAAATATCTTGGTGTTAGCTATAAATTGAGTTTTAAAGATGTCCAGCATATACCTCAGCAGGCAGTTTTTTATATGTGCTGATGTTTTTGTTGATTCATGAAGTCCAGTACTGTACTATTCAAATCAATGCTACAGTAAGTTTTAATTTCTGTTAATAAAAACATTCGGATGTTAAGTAGGAAATGTTTTCCCCCCTAGATAAATTCAACTGGTTACGATTCTCTGCTACACCACAAACGAATGATGCAGAACTTTATGATGTAGAAACAAAAACAAAAAGAAAACTATAGTCAAGGTCATTTTGTTTAATAATTGTTTCATCAGCTAAGAGAACATCAGATTGCAGAGGTTCTGCTATATTGATTTCAAATATATAAGTTCTTACTGAGGCGATGATTCTTCTCATGCTAAAATTCTTTATGGAATTATTTTTAGTATGATAAATTCTTAAATAATGTAAGATAAAGAGAGAAATGCACTTTATTAATAAAAAAAGTAGCTCAATATGGTTGAGTTATAAATATCATTTACACACTAAAAATATTAAGAATAAACATATACATTAAAAGATTAATATTCTTAGAATAATATATTCTGTTGCAAATATTAAATATGTTGGTGATAAAAATGTCAAAAATATTGAATCTAATTTGTATTTATTTTATTGCCTTCTCGTGAAAGGTTGACAGATAGTAAAATGTATAATTAAAAATGGTGGTGGAACATAATTCAATTAGTAAGCTAACTAGTTTAATAAATTGTCACCTTTAAGACTGTTTAACTCACCTCATCCTCAATCTCCTGTTTTCTGTCAACCTCACTTTCTCGTAGAAGTGCTATTTTTTCTTTAATGTTATCTTCATTTACATTTTCCTCTTTCAGTTTTTCTTTTAACTTTGACATCTGAAAACTAATATTAATACAATTAAACTAATAAAAATTAATTTGTAGCTGTAATGAACTAACTATAAAGCATTATGAGTATCTTTAAAAGGTTTATTCTTATAATGATTAGATGGAAGAAAGACATTTCCCATGATCTGATTTTTAAAACCAAGCAGGTTCTCAAATGCTCTTTTGGGATAGGAATTCTATCTATCTGTATTTTAGACAAAACAACATACTTCGTTTGAAATGCATCGATTCACTTCCGCCGTACTAAATAACACAAAAAGCTTTTTGTTGAGCGGTCGCCATCTTAGCATCAACTGACGCTGGCGCCTCATCAACAGCGCCTCAAGTGAACAAATGAGCAACTAAATGAAACTTTATAGCTCCCATAATTCGCCGACAGATAGTGCTTAGCTCTGCCTTTTTTCTTTGCAGAGTTTTAAATTCCTAAAGTTGTGGTATTCTTTTTGAATCACCCTATATGCGGATGTATGTAAGTATATGCTTGTAGGTATAATAAGTCAAAAAAATAAAAGTACTGATCTTCAAGTATTTCACATATCACAGATAAGGGCCATAAGCCAGGGTTACAATTTACAACTTTCATTACAGACCACTTTAAGAAGACAATTATTCAAGAATGACGAGACATGGAAGAATTTAGTTTAAATTGAAAATTAATCATTGACAGCCCGATAAAAATAAAAATCTGATGTGGGCACATGAATTCCTTGTACTCCTATTAAATTAAATAAACAAAATGTTTGGTTGCATTTCATTTAAAATTATTTCTCTTGAAAGTGATATACAATATCTGCATTCCAATGTATCAGACTGAAAAATGCCAGAACATAGTTTACATTTCAAGTTTTGATAAACAAAAAAAGTTCTATGCAAATGTTTTATATCTTTATTACGTAAGAAGAAATTGGTTTAAAATGGATAATTCTGTTGAAATCTGAAAATTTATGCAACAAATACTTCTTTTACTGCATATAAGAAAGTAAATGTGAATTGAAAAGAAAATAATTTAGAGTATTTACAAAAACATTTAATGAATGTAGGTGTTATAAGAAGAAAAAGATTAACTGAATTTTGATCTAGACTATTCACAAATGTGACCTAAATTTAACATTCTTTGTGTTTTTCTGCCAACAGAAACTGAAGATGGAGCTAGTCATGTAAAAGTGAACTCTGCCTTAATAAATATTTATGGGGGAAATACCCATAGATCCAGAGAATATAAATAACAAACCAACAAAAACTATGTGCAGTACTTATAGTTTGAATGGAACAAAATCTACTTAATAGAGGAATTAGCTACATACTAAACAACATCTGCTAGTGCATCCTTATCTTCTTTTTCTGAATACGCATTAACACCAATTGTCAGAGCTCTTGAAAGAAGAACAGACAATGAATTCTTGTTTCCAACCGACTCTTCTAAAATCCTTTCTGCAATGTCTTCGACACCTAACTGCTTTCCAGAATCATCTTCCATGCCCTGTAAAAAATGTTTCTAGAAAAAGGACACAACTTGCATAATGTAAGAAATGAACCAGAAAATTTTAGCAATTGTTTGAAGACTGACACTGATCATGGCTTGGAGTTTCAAAGATTTGTTGTAGGCAATGAATGGAGTGGATCAGTATCAATGCTAGTCATCCAATCCATAACATTTTTATAAAAACAATCATATATCTTTTCTTATTGTTTTTCCTTCCTTCCCCAACCAGAAAAAAAATCCTCTACAGACAGAAATACTAATAGAACTCATTCTCAATCTAAACCTTTGCTGTAATTCCATTATACTATAATGTTCCAATATAATTTTTAGCAGCTAAAAATAATCTTGCTGCTTTAATGATGTCAACTATGACAACAATTTGATAAGAAAAAATTAATAACAGGTACCTAGTCCCTCATGTTAAGTTCATTGTGGTTCAGGAATAGTAGAGGCCTCCATATATCGGGAAAGGTAAATCCACCATGCCCATTGATAATATTTCTTATTAGAACTCTGGGGTTTATTGAATCTCAATGGCATCCCTCGCGGGCCTTCATGTTTTATTTCCCTCCCTGACTAATATTTATTAGTTAATTACATCCATTCTGCATGAGTTTGTTGTCCACAAAGCCAGACAGTTTCCACATACCATTCATCTCCACCAGTTCAATTAATCTGGGATATTTGTAAAAAGGAACTCCACATCAGAGCGGATGAGACAATCTCCACTCTTCACTCAAGAACCTGAAAATATGTATATACGGTGTACCGTGTGGAAACCTTCACATAGGATGATGATTTCCAGCATGGGGTTTCACGTATTTAGTAAGTGCCACATATACCTGTGTGAGCCCCAACCATAGACTTGGGTTTGTGAACTTTAAGGAGTCCTTAAATTCTCAGTGCCCTTGACTTCTCTGGATCCATCTTGCGAATTCCTTATCCATTTTGCCCTCTTAAGCTTCCTTATTTTGCAAGTTAGATCTTTGATTCCTATTTTGTAAGGGACAGGAAGATTCCCAAAGACAGCTGTGCTCGACACAATTAGTTGTTATTTTTGAGTTCTTACAGGTCTCTTGGTTATTTTTTACTAGATGATTACTCCTAAGGAACTAGATCTTTGGATGCCAAACACCATTTCTAAGCAGATTCTTCATGTAAGCAGACTGTGAGTCATGTCATTGGACGTGTATATAGAGTAAGTCTCCACAAGGGAGGGGGAGGGAGAGAAAAGGGGAGGGGAAAGGCTTTCACCTACCCTAACATAGATGACTTGGCCATCTGGGAAGAAATGAATGAAGTTAGAGCTGCTCTGGGTATACCTGAGAGTTGAAAGCCTTTGTACAACCAGCAGAGACTATGGGCGTATGTTTTGGCAGGGGTGTTTGAGATAAGGAATTAAGCCCTGGCAAGTATAAGCTGGATGGAGATGTGGGTAGTAATCTAGACATGGATGATGATCATTTTATCATCATTTCTTTGAAAAATGTGAGGGAAGGCTGTTGTGGGGAACTGCATTAGTGGGGTTTAAGGATTTCAATTTTTGCATGCTCTCAGATGAGGAAATGTTTTGTATTTTGTTTTGTATATTGTACTGCATAAAAAAGGAGTTACAAAAAAAAAATGTTCAAATACTTTTGAGTTTACACAAAAAATTTATGCCAAAAATTAGCAAGTTTATTGAGTTTTGACCAACATGTTGTGAAAATATATAAAATACTCATGGAAACAAGAGTCTCTCAAGTTTTCATTTCTACAAAAATGTAGCTTAAAAACAATATGGCATTAACTTCAAATTGAGGCCCTCGAAATATTTTTCTGTTTTAGTAAATACATACTCGTACATTGAGAATTAAAGAGATTGCATGGTTAAAATTTAACAGTTCAAGTTCACTAACCTCTAAATTAGGAATAAAATCTGGTTTTCTTTTGCTTCGAATTGAAGTGTCTTTAACTAGTTTTACTGCGTCAGTAGTATTGGCAATATAATCAGTAAGAGTTTGTGAAAATCTGATCACATTAAACTGCTGGTAATCTTCATTGTACAATAAACGCAATCTTACTAGTGGCACAGTTGGCTGATTTGGGTCACCTAAATAACAAGATATAATTTTTTTTTTAAAAAAAGAACATATTGTTATGTTTATAACAAAAATAATAAATATTGTTTATTAGAGTTTTTTTGGATTGCAAAATTAAACACACAAGCTTCATCAGTTCACAATTTATTTGACAATGTACTATACAAGTGGTATATAATTCTTAACTATTACTTTGAGTATGGACTGATAACTTCACTTCTTATTGCACAGTACAATAACTCACAACTACTGAAGTTCACAAAAACATGGTACTGCACTGATCTTCACAAAGAACATGGCACTACACTGTTCTTTAAATAAACATGGCACTACACTGTTCTTTACATAAAAAACTGTACTGAAACTAAAAGCACAGTTCAGTAAAGCTGCACTAAACACAGTGTTATTCACTTGAAGAGAACTGATAACAAACTAACTCTTGAGTAAGCTGGACCGCTTTTATAGACAAGCAACAAGATCAAAAGAAAATTGTCCAGAAAAGCCTAGAATCGCCGAGAACATTCTTTGGCGCCAAAGGTCATACCTTTGGGCGGTTCCTTTCATTTACTTCGTACTTCTTAAATGCGTGATTAACTCTGTGTACTTTTTCATGAACTGAGTATTCGCAACACTATACAAGCTGCCAATAGAGAATGACTTTAGTAAAATCTACCTTTCATAATAAAAAAAAATAGTATCAATGGAACGATCTACAATTTTTTATTTTTGCTATCCTCTTAACTCCTCTCTCCCTTGGTTTATTTCAATCAAAAAGAGAGGTACATGTCTAGATGTTGCAATAGTCCTAAAATATTCAATTTCAACATTCTAAGTCTAGTCTTTTTTTATGTAATGCAAAATACACACAGCATAAATACAGATAGAGTGCCCAAACTAGTAAAGATGAATTCGAAAAGGGTCAAAAAGATTAACTGACTGAGGAACACACTTCAAGAGTCCAAGAACTAAATGAATTCCAACACTAATGGAACCAACTATTCATATAAATAAAAGGAAAACACAATGACCACACTTTATTGATCATTGCTGCCCAGATTCCTAATAAAGTGAAAAAAACAAAACAAAAAATACTGAGCATTTCCTGATACAGCAGGAGTACCTATGTTTATTAATGGCTGCTATAATATAACTGAATTTTCAAGTTTTGAAATCTATAATTAAGGGTTCAATACGGCTTGACCAAAATAATTAAACTCTAAATAATCTGTACCAATTAACCATAGTACCATAAATCAGATTTTAATAAAGAAATAATGAAAAGTATTCATACATCCATATACATATAGAAGGTCATAATACTCTGAATATGAATATAAAAAGAGCATACCAGTTAACTGTTCTTTTGCTGCAACAAGCATCTTCTTTCTTATATATTTGTCCACATAGTCTTGAACCTACACAGTAACCGTTGAGAATGTAATAATAATAAAGATGATGGAGTTATGTAATACAAAATTAAATGTCAATAATTTTTCATATTTGTTATTTTTATAGAGGTTTCTTTTATTTATAAGAAATAAAAACAAATGTAATATTCACTTGAAGTTATCTGGTTCTTGACAAGAACTGTGAAACTGTTATACACTTTAAGTTACTTAATTATTATAAAGAACTGTTCAACTCGAAGCTAATTTATGATACACTAATCAAATATCAGTTGCTAAGGCATTCTCTAATGCAGCATTTTTAAATTCTCCCATGAACTTCACGTCTTTATTATTACATGCTTTAATGAACTTACTGCTTCAGTCCTCTTTTGGGCAGGGATCTTCATGTTCCAGTCCGCAAGATTTGCAGTTTCAAAGACAAATGGTCTAACAGTTTTCAGTTTTATCTTTTCTAATTCATATTTATTTCCTTTAACTTTCAAGATTGCTACATGCTTTGGTACTGCCTCTCCTTCGCATAATGATGTCACAACAGAGCTACCTATAAAGAGTAATAAGACATTTATTTTTTTCCCAACAAGCTAAGGAAAACCATTAAATATTCCCAGGGGCAACATACAGAATATTCAGCATAATAGTACTAAAACTCCAAGAGCCAATTCTAGGCATAATTGCAAAATGAAATAACATGGTTCGATTCTTGATTATTTTGACTTAAAATATAAAGCTTTTACAAAACTGTTGTTTATATACCTGGAACTATAACTATAAATTGATAATAAACATATTAAAAAAAAATGTTAACATCAAAGATAAAAGGAATATTAGCAGATTTATCATAATGGAAATAAGCTATTGAGATTATTTCAAAATAACTATCGAATTATTATTTTGAGGTCCAAACAAATTGTTATAAAGTTTCCACAAAAATATTAGAGATATTAGAGAGGGGGAGAATTTAAAAATTTGAAATATTTCCGTTACAATACGTCGGATCGAAAAAATGTGTAAAATCAATCTTATAGTGAATTAGATGTACTATAAATATTATTATATGCATTTTTCAGTTTTCAGCCTCCAGCAAACCCCCATTTCTACTCATGTTACATAAACAATATTCGGCTATGTAATAAACCACATCATACGAAGCTTAAATACCAAATATTGTTTTCAAGAGACATTTATTATATGAGATGCACGAAAATATGTTCTGGTGACCTCCCTTTTAAGTTTTTGGAGCTCTTAAATTTGATAGATTGAGATAAAAATTCGTCTGATTCATTATAAATTACAGTACTAGATATAGTAAATAGTTTTCAATCAAATTAATATGTTATATTCAGATATATTACAGTAATTGTTTTTCTATCTGGTAAGAAGTTGGCAGAACTGTTTGTTTTGTTCAGATGCTTTCCATCGGGAGGTTTCTTATTATCGTTTGTATTTATTCACTTAATATTCACGGTGATGTTGCGTTCCGGTATGTAGATTTAACTATTGTTAAACTTCACGTGGGAAATCTGCTTAGTTTACGCAGCCCCTGCGTGACGGACTTTCTTTCTTAAGATGGGAACACTTACTTTAACAAGACTTAGGAAAAATCTCAAAAGTAACATCAATACACAAGATAATTCAAGATCTATTAGAAAAATAAACTTTTAATTATCAGAGGGTAATGGGTGATGAAACTACATTATCAGTTTTCCTGTTTACCAGTCAACACTAGATCTTAAATTCACTTTATTCTACAGCAAAGAATTTCTGATGATTTGCATTGTCTTCGGACCCTTATCACAACTCGACTCACCTCATAGTTCTTGGACCAGATTAAGACAGATTCAGGTCAAAGAGCTAAGAGAAGAGGTTATGTAAGAAGTGAAAAATGTCAAATTTATGATGAGAGATTAAAGAAGAGAAGTAAGATTTATTCACAAATGACCTTAGGCCAATGCCTTTTCAGTTGAATGAATTATCACAATTTTAATAAAAAGAGTTTTAGCAACTTCTTTTAATGGAAATCATCTGTTGAGGTTGTTTTCATGCTTTTTGAAAAATTTCCATTGATCTTACTTTAGGGGATAACAAAAATGAGGTGTGTTTAAATTTTATGTGAGTACATGACTATGTGCACGTGTGTATGTGCAGTGGTTAAAGTTTTTGTTTCATTGTTACCAAATTTGATATTAAGCCTTGAGGGATAAAATAAAATATTTGAAATGTCTTCGTTATTTTGAGTTGGACAGAAAAGTTTTATATAATAAATCTTGTTAGTCATTCAATACTCTACACATTGTTTCTCTAATGAGAATATTAAAAGGTTATTTGTTTTTTTTTTCAGCATTCAGTTAACCCCCACTCCTACTCAAGGGATTACCATTATTCAGCAATTGTATCACTAACCATCTCACATGAAACTTAAATTTCAAGTCATTTTTACATTATCTTCCAATTATAAGAGAAATAAAAAATCAAATTTGAGGTAAGACATAAGTGTGTCATTCCAGCAGGGAAATTGCTTAAATTACTCAGCACTTATATGACAGACTTTTATAATCTACACAGGACAACTGGCTTATATACAATTTTTTTTCCCTCTACAATCCTTCTAATCTGCAACCACTGACAAACCTATTTTTTTAAAATACTGTAGCACTTTGGTTTTAAAGCTGTCAAATATTCATCAAATTTTGTATAGTTAAAGAAGATTAAATAGGAAAGGCTTACCTGGCTGTACAACTGAAAATCCTTTAGATACATTTTCTTCGGGATCAATTCTACACTCATGTTCATGGCCCCAAAAAACAAAGTCGAAAAAATCAGGAATGACATTTTCAGGAATATTATTTTTAGGACCTCTTTCAACTCTATTCTGATGAAGAACAAGAATATTAAAGCGATTTGCATGGTTGCCTGCCCCTTCAAAATGAACCTAGGTCATAAAAAAAAAATATTATAAAGAAAATAAGTACTAATTTATTTATAGTGAAATAGATAATTTGTTTAGTAATCCATCAAACAAATTTGTTTAGAGACAAATGAATTCAATCAAATTCTATAAAGGGAAGGGGATTAAGTTCTTGGTTCAGTGTCATAAATAATAATCCAAGGTTTTATTTTTTCTCCTCAGAGTAACCCTATAAGGATTCATTTGAGTTCTAGTGGCATATGGCATATTACGTGTATTTGAACTTTTGATAAACTTTATGGGATCATTATTATATTTATTAAATAATACGTGAGGTGATTCTGACCAGTTACTTCCATTTAAAATTACGTTTATGATTAAATTTGACCAATTTTGATTAAAAATTGCGCTGACACAGAGAATGTGTAAAAAGGTTTGGGTTGCAAGTACATTTGTCATTACCTTAAATTTTATATCTTGTTGAATATTGTCTGTTCAAGTTCCGTTACAAATTGTGAGCATTTGCCATGGTTATTCTTAATTGCATTTTAGTTGTTGTTAGTTATTTATGCTATACATTGGTATAAACTGTAAGACTTATTAAATTTTGTCCATTGTCTGTCCTATTTATATATTGTGCGAGTATGTATCTGCTGGACCTGTAAGCTTCTTCCTTCCATCATTAAGCCTTGATGTTAGGAAAGGGAGAGAGGGATTGATGCCTGACGGCTAGGTCTCCTTTCATTCCATTTCCATCTTCTTGTGGCCTACACAATGTGTAATGTCTCTGTGAGTGGGCCATGTGTGTTAGGGTTAGGTATTGAGTATATGAGTCATGGTAGCTGTGTGAATTATTTGTAAGTTATAATATGAGAATATAATAAATTCTGTTACTTTTAACACAACATATATTTCAGCTTAATTTTTGGAATATCTGTCATCAAGTCTGTGAACTCCAAGGTTTGTCTGAAATTCTATGAATGTAATTTCAGAGGTGATTACTTCTGTTCAGTAAATATTGTGCTTACTGTATAACTGCACTGATTTCCAAACTGCATAAGTTACTGCAGTAATTGACTATTTTTTTTAAACAAAATACTTACATTCTTAGAAGCAAATAGTCGATAAAGACGTTCATCCTTCATATTACTAATTCCATATAAAGCAATACGCGATGAGCCTTTGGACATGAGAAGAGGTTTCATTGTGACATTATTTAAGTCTGTCCACTTTCCAAAATAATTAACCAGCCCTGAGGTAGCAAGTACATCCAGTGCAGACATTCGACCAAATCCTAAAAAATGAAGCAGAACTATAGAAATATACGTAATATAAACATTTAATCAAACAGATGAATTCAATGGTGGTGACCAATAAGACTTTAAAGAATAATATGATTAGTACTTTATTATTCAATATCAATGATTTTGTTTTATTGCCAACTAAGCAAAGATTTTCTTTAAAGTTGTGAACTAATCAACTCACTGTAATTTATAAACTTATCACTCAGAGCAAAGCACTGCCTGGAGGGCACCAATAAACTGGTTTCAAAGATTGAACCATGGAAGCCATAGTTGAATGAGAAGAGACAATATGTGAAACAGAATAGGGTATTATCAAGGGACAGGGGGAGACTTGGAACCATATTGGAGTATTCGGCTTAAGATCTGGAAGGGACAACCGCCTGATAACCATGATGAGTTTATGTGAAGAGGGTAATTAGAAATATATTACTTAACACAAGCACCCATTATTTTTATAAATCACAAGCTTAACATTGAATTCTAAAGTATTCAATAAAGAGCTGGACCAAATGGTATTGAAAGGGAGTAACAAGTTTTACATTACTACCTACCTCACCTCAAGCCTCTAAACTAGATCACCGCTTAACAAACTGACTATAAAAATTTTACTTGATGAAAGTTAATAATCAATAATAAAGCATTGATTAAATACTTGCCAAGCATTTGATTGGATAGTCAGCAAGCCAGTACAAAAACATTTATGAAAATTCAAGAAATAAAAAAATGTGATTTACCACTTGGGTCATCATGGTTTCCATGGATTGAATATACAGGTATTGATATGTTTAGATTAGGATCCAAATAATTTACAATCTTATGATCACAATGTTTAAAGTTTTCTTCTGGGTTGCTGTCAAAAGACACTGTTATAGGCCTGGAAAGAAAAAAAGGAACAATGTACTAAATAGACAATACTACCATAGCAAACAGTTTAATAAACAAATTAATTACTTGTCACCCATTGTATATTTTCTCAATAGTGATATACACTTCTGAAGGCATGATGTGGAAGGAATATTATGATCAAAAAGATCTCCACCTAGAAGAATGAAGTCTACTTCCCTGTCCCTAGCAATTTTGAGAATTTCTTCAAAAGTAATAAAACTGTCATTCCCTAAAACAGGAAAAATTATTTAACAATGAACTCATCAATGTCATTAAACTAGTATACAATGACAAGAGAAAAAAAAATCATGTAAAATAAGGAGAAAACAGGAATTCAAACAACCTCTGACACCATCCTTCTCATGAGCTCCCAAGTGAATATCACTTGCCAACATAATTTTGAAAACGGAATCGAATTCCTGTGAGTAACCATTCATTATATCCATGATTATTCAAAAAACAGCCAAACACATACACGCAAAAAAACTACAACAAAGAAACTATAAAACCAAACATTTGACGCATGAACTCAGTTTATAGCGGGAAAACCAAAGAGGCTGAATCATAAATCTTTACCAAAGAGAACATGTAATATTTAGCGTCCTACAAAATACTTTCAGAAAACCAGCTTTAAGGAAGTCAATTTTGTGTTATAATAAGTGATTAATAAAAAATATTTCTAGGATTAATTGAAATTTACATGAACAAGAATAACTTTTGAATTCACATATTCTCTCATTATAAGTGCGATGATAATTTTGCCTTCTTTTAATTTTTTTTATTTTTTTTTTTTTATCTGAGACACAGCTTTCAAAAATGGTTGGTATTAAGGTAGTGCGACCTACCGGGGGTGAGAAGAGATAGTTCCCCTTCTGCTGAACTACGTTCCATTATATGTAAGGGAGGTGGTAATGTTGAAAGTGTGAAATGGAACTCGATAAGGGTAGGTGACCCGGTAGCTGGTGATACCGGGTGGTTTATTTCTATTAATTGGAAATTAAAATGAATTAATTTATAGTTGGTTAAGATGGGACCAGCGGGAGGGGGGAATTTCGAAAATTTGAAACATCTCCATTAATATAAGTTGGATCGAAAAATGGTACATAACCAATCTTGTAAATTAAATTACCTATAAATGGTGTTAAATGCGTTGTCAGTATCTTGATTATTAACCGAGATATTAGCAGTTTTTAGCTGTCGGCCTTTTGTAAGCCCCCACTCCTACTCATGTCTTACCACGAACCACTTTATACTGAGATTGTATTTTAGTTTTTTTTAGCAGATTTCCCTTAAGGGAAATCAGCTATTGAGGTCGTACTCATGACGCGATTTTTGAAAAATTTCTTCAAATGTCCATCGATCCTACCCAGGAGATGACGAAAATGAGGTCCGTTCAAAATTTTATATATATATATATATATATATATATATATATATTTGTCTGTTAACGCTCTAGCGGTCGCAATTTTTGTTTGATCGTTACCAAACTCGGAATTTAATCGTTTTATGTAAAAAGAAAGATCAAGTTCGTTAATGGCTGAAATCGGACCAGTGGGAGGGGGGGGGGTTTAGAGGGGAGATTTTTGAAAATACGAAAAATCTCTGTTATTATGCGTCGGATTGAAAAATTGTATAGAATCAATCTTATTGCAAATTAGAATTACTATAAATATTGTTCTATACATTTATTCTGTATCTTGAATATTAACCGAGTTATTTGCATTTTTATGAAATTTGGGCCGATACCGGATTTTTGAATTTCCCGCGAAAAGCTAGTTCGGCCCTTTGCCGTAACCGTTCGGCTCTCCTATGGAGATTTCTCTATTCTATAACTTCACGTGGGAAATCTGCTTAGTTTACGCAGCCCCTGCGTGACGGACTTTTAGTTAATTTATAAATCAGCATTTCCTTCGGCATTTACGAACATTCATTAAAATAAATAGTATGCTTTGTCTAGTCTATTTGCCAATATACAAGTCAGATAATTGAAATAACAAGAAAATTAATCCTTATTATGAAATTTTTAAACAACCGAAAGAAATTAAAATTACCTAACAACAAATTTATAATTCAAAAATCAGCCTACAAGTTTTTTATTCTGTATTTGTGAAGCCGGTAGATATTAAATTCAATGCAATCAACCCGTATTACAGAGATAATTCTAATTGGAAGTAAGGAAACATGTTTAATTTTGCACTCAAGTATTTTCAGTTACAGAATAGTAACTAAAACAAGTAGTAGAGGTGTGTCGACAGAACTTAGTTTTACTGTGTAGTTGCTAAATAGTAGTAGGGAGCTCATTACTAATAAAAGTAATAGTAATTGTTCATATTTCTATTTACGACTGTAGTTGGAATTACTTCGTAGCTATTGCAGTTACTAGTATTTGTCCGGCTTCGCTGTTTTATTGTTATGGAGAAGATGAAACTATCATTATTTAAGCGTTTTGTTCTTTATTATAAAAATGATAAAGGTTTTGTTTAAAACGAGAAGAGCTATCTAAACAATTCCATTCTATACTACATATCACTGTTAAATAGTAAATTCTTTCAGCCAAACATTTTCAGGCCGGTTATCCAAGAGTTATAATCTAAAAGAAACACAAAATAACAGGGGCCCTTTTGTAATTTAATTTTGATAGTGAAATTTATTTGAGATGGTTGTGCCATTAATTGTTTTTAGTTGATTTTTATTAGTTTAGCTCTACCCTCAGATTATTTTTAAATAAGAGGTCCTAATAATTAAAAATACCAAAATATAAAAGTTAAAATTTTGACACTGCCACAATTATTAGAATTACCTGACTTGATCACATTGCCAGCTGGCTGATTGAGTACCCTTCTCCCTGGCAGCAGGGGATTCTGCTGTTCCAGTGGTTCACTCCCGTTGTCAAATTCGAGACAATTCTGTATTGCCTGTAGCCTTGATAACGTTTCATTTAATATTTTTATGATAGAGCATACTATATTTATTAAAAATGGCTAGTCCTCGCACCAGACGTGTCCTTCAGGACTTAATGACAAAAAATGACAATATGGTATGTTTTGATTTCTTTAATTTTTCTTCAAAATAGTTTGTCTACGAATGTTTTTAGTTCAGTACTTTGAATCTCTCTTTATTATTTCTACAGAAATGTTTTGAATGTGGAACTCATAATCCTCAATGGGCTTCTGTCACTTATGGAATTTGGATATGTTTGGAGTGTTCAGGCAAACACCGTGGATTGGGAGTTCACCTTTCTTTTGTGAGATCAATCACAATGGATAAATGGAAAGATATTGAACTAGAGAAAATGAAGGTAATTTCTGTTTAGCAATTATGTTTTGTTCCAAAGCTCACCTATAATTTTACATTGGACTTCAGGTTGGTGGAAACAGGAAAGCACGAGATTTTTTTGACTCTCAAGATGATTGGGATGAAACTCTACCTATTAATAGACGATATAATTGTAAAGCTGCTGCCCTGTATAGAGACAAGGTATGTTTCTTTCTTAATTTGAGAGTTTTAATAGATTGGAGGTTGATATGCTTCTTGATCAATTCATATCTTAAGATTTTAAAGTTGTTGTGACTTATAGTATCTTTTATTATTTGTCTGTGTTTTTTTTGTTTTGCTTTTCTGACTACAAGTCATTTAACTGGTTTTACATTGATCTTTTCAAATGAATTTAACCAAGACATTTTATCAACAAAATCTATTTATAATTCATTTGTGCTATTACATTTATGTGCCAAAAGAAGCAAAGGAAGGTACCTAAGAGTACCCATACCTTTATAAATATAGCCCAGGTCCGATCAGACCTCCATAATTTCATAGTGAATTTTTATCTGACACACAATGTATTTTAGCAGATTTCCCTTATGGGAAATTAGCTTTTGAGGTTTTACTCATGGCATAAGTTTTGAAAAATTTCTTCAAATGTCCATCGATAGCTCTGTACGTTATACGTAGCTTAAATGTTAAGCAAGTTATTCGTATTTTCTTGTTTTCTGCTTTTGATAAACCTCCAATTCCTTTACTGGGATTTTGGCTTAGAAATAAAGAATATATGGTGAGAAGAGATCACCAATTTGTTATCTGCTTAGTGCGCAGCCCCTGAATGACGGAATTTAGTGATAATTCTGCTAAAGTGATTTTATATATATATATATATATATATATATATATATATATATATATATATATATATATATATATATATGATTTTATGAGTCCATTGTTTAGTATATTGTTAAGTATAGTTTTTCACCTTCCATTCTTTCAATCTTTTGTTCTTTAATGTTAATTAAGTGTAAAAATTCAACGACTATGGATTCCATAAAAGTGGAGAATAACTTGAACCTTGAGTGGTTTTGTTCCTATACTTTTAGTTATCTTTTTTGGGTGTAATTAAAGGCGTTTGGTGATAGTGAAATATGAAAATACAATTTGTATATTTTTTGGGGCATTTTTTTATTTGGAGAGAGTTGACTGCTCTAATGGTCAAATTTTTGTTTTTTTATTAACGAACTTTACGTTTAAGCATTTTATGTGAAACTGAAGATGAAGTTCCTTAATGGTTTCCTCCAGATCAGCGGAGGAGTGGGAGAATTTCGAAATATATCCATTATTATATATTCGATTGAAAAAATGTATTGAATCAATCTTATTGCAAATTTAAGTAGTGTTATATATATGATTTTCCATTATCTTGATTATTAACAAAGATATTTCCAATTTTTAGTTTTCACCCCCCCCCCCCCACTTCTACTAATGTCATATTAACAATAACTTATTGTATCATGTACCACTTTATTCAAAGCTTAAATACCAAATATTGATTGTCTTCATTGAACTTTTACTGTGAGATACATGCAAATATGTTATTAATTTTTATATGATCTATTCAGTACTCATTATTTAATTCAACTCTTATGTTCATATTCCTTAATGACTGATGAAATTGGACCATAAATAGGAGGGGTTTAGGGAGGGGGGGGGATTCGGAATTTCATAATATATCCGTTATTATGAGTTGGATCGAAAAAATTTATAGAAAATTGTTGGTATATATATTTATTTGTAACTCATATGTTGAGAGAGTTATTCATATTTCCTAGTTTTCAGTCTTCAGTAAACCCTTACTTCTACTCATTGGATTTTTAAATAGAAATAGAGAATATATGGTGAGATGAGATTATTATTGTGTCATAACAGCATATGGAAAATCTGCTTAGTTTTCACAGCCCCTGCTTGATGTCATTCAAGGATTAGATTAAGGACTTCTTTTATTAGATCTTTGGACTCCTTAAACTATCTGAAATGCTCTCACTTGTTTGGACTGAAAGAAAATCCTTTCCAGTGTCTTTCTTGTCAATCCTATAAACGTAGTGGTATTCCCAGAGACTCCAATGACTAGTAATTATAATATATTTACACAGTCCAGAACAGAATACACATAGATGCACACAGGTCCAGAATAATTATGAAAACCATAAAATTTGTATTTTCTATTGTTCTGATAGATAACTGCCCTTGCACAAGGTAAAGAATGGAGTGCAACAACTGCTAATATTCAAGATTATAATACCTCATATAAAAGTCAAAGGTAAGCTATTTTATCGTCTTTGATTACTTTTGTCAAGGTTACACATTTCATTTAGATATTGTTCTTTGATTTCAGTGATGATTACAAAAACTCAGATACTCAGTCTTCTTATCAAATGGGGAGTGACGGAAATAATTATAATAATTCAAGCAGTTACCAAAACTTTAATTCTCAGGAGTTCAAGGATGAGAAGGAAGCATTTTTTGCTCGAAAACAAGAAGAAAATTCTTCTAGACCTAAGTAATCATTTTTTTAACTTTAATTTAGGTGTGTTATTGGGGGAGGGGGTCTGCCATGCTCGGTGAGCTAGGCTAAGTTACCTGGCCCAATTTATCTACTCAAAATTTTATATCTCTTATTAAATGAAGACCGCTGTTATGGGGAAACCCAAAGGTACAGCGGGGGCAGAGGTGGGAAAAAAAAAGGGAGGGGCCCAAGTTACTTGGCTGATTGATTAAGTACACTTACCAACTCAATTCAATTATTACCTAGTGATACCTTTCTGTACCAACATAATGATCAATGATCAATACAGACTGCAGATAATCAGGATAAAATAGATGTCTAATTATTAATATAATCTAAATTAAATATAATTCAATATGCACTTTTGTCACTGGTATACAGAGTGTCCTAACTTCTTGTGCCACCCCCCCCCCTTAAAAACTTCAATTATTTTGATACAAAGCTGAGGCTTGTTGTGCCATAATTGAGACCCCTGAAGAATCCTTTCAGTCCATATTCAACCTCGTAAACTTCTCCAACGACCACAACGTTTGGAATTTCCAATGGAGTGCCCTACTTTTTATAGTGGATTCTTATAGAAAACCAAATTTTATTACAAGTTCATATCTGTGAAATTTTCGATTTAATATATACTTTAGCCGTAAAATGTATTCCTTTTAAAAATAATTACTACATATATATATATAAATTAATTCTGAGAGCATTTTTTGTGTTGATGATTTTTGAAACACATTTTTTGGATTCATTCAAGAATACTTTCGCGTTATTTCTTTATTTCTTTATAAATACTTTTTATTTATTAATTTCAGAATCCATTCTTTTCCCAATAGACTTGTTTCAACGATAATTTTGTTGACTATAGCTTTCTGTCGCACCATTTTTCCATAAAATGTGTCGTTTATAAAATAAAGATTTGTGCATTTTACGGCTAAAATGATGTGTCAAATTGAAGAATTCACTGATACAAACTCGTTTTAAAATCTGATTTTCTACAGGAATCTGTCATAAAAAGTAGGGCATTCCATTGGAAATTCCAAAGTTATAAGTCGCTGGAGAAGGTTACGAGGTTGAATATGGACTGAAAGGATTTTTCAGGGGTCTCAATTATTGTACACCAAGTCTCAGCCTTGTATTAAAATAATTGGAGATATAAGGGGGGGGGGGCTCAAAAAGTTGGGATACCCTGTATATTGTTTAACAGAAAATGGTAGAAATAGTTTTTCACGTTTAAAGCACTACAAAATGGGGGGGGGGTGATTATTAGTTGTGCCAAGAAGGAAATTACTAAGTTTTCTGTCTTCAAAGAAGGTATGCTACCTGATGTTGTAAACTCTACAAAATTTGAAAATTTGGGTAAGGAAGCAAGAGGACCATATCATCAGAAATGTTGAAGATTAATTTAATCACTCATCACAATGTAACAACTCTTACAAACTCAGCATTACTATAATACAGGCATCATTCGTTGACTGTACACACAGACAATATATTTCAACAGTTGAAGTCAACTGTGAATTAATGACCATCCAGTTATCACAATGATAAAAGGGAGAGGTAGTTTCATGCCACCTAAAGATTGGTTCTTCAAAATTAAAACTTTATGGCTAAATTGGAAAAGCCACTTTGTGAAACTTTCAATGTTAAATTTCCCAAACACTTACTGACTGACTGCTGAAAACATGATCACTTTGACATATTAAATGACTGACATATACAAAATATATATCATTGAAATTGTAGAATCAGCAAATTAGTTTTTAATGATATTTCACCCTAATTTGATGACCACTTGTTCTAACTGAGTTCATGTGTAGGTTATCCTTTCCTAGAAAGGAACTTCAATTTGAGAACCCACCACTTCATAAAATGCCTCGTAATATGGGTGTGTAACATGACACATTGGATTCACCTAGGACATTAAAATCTATACCTTAAACCTCATGACCCTGAGATAGAGTTTCATAAATATAGAAACATTGCGATATAGTTTCATATTATACTAACTCTTTTTCCCCCCCTTTTAAGTGATCTACCACCTAGTCAAGGCGGCAAATATTCAGGCTTCGGTTACACCATGGATCCTCCACCTCGAAGCTCTTCTCAAGAGCTTTTTGATAATGCTGTGTCATCCCTTAGCACTTTAGGACAAAGCGTAAGTATTTGTATATTTTTATAATTCAAAATGTTCCACACCACAACTAATAGACCTATTTTATCTATAAGTGAATTTCCTATATAAAATACTCTATTGAGATTGTTCACATAAAAAAAAAAAAATGCTCAGAAATTCACAAATTTTAAGTTTTGTGTGATAAAAACAAAAGATATTTGAAGTTGAAAATTTAGTATCTATATATTTTCAATTGCTCAAAACAGCTATATATATATATATATATATATATATATATATATATATATATATATATATATCTGGATTTATATAAATAATTCATAATCATTGTACATTGATAATAGTACCTGTTTCGATTGAAGCATTGAAGCTCTGACCAGTAATATTCACTACCTTCCATCTGTTGGCTCCCTCAAAGAGCTGCCATGGACTGCCACTCTAGTGTGGCATTTAAGTATCCTTATCTTTGTCTGGAGTCCTTTGCGTAGAGCTATTGGAAGAAGGTTGAAACCTAAAGTGCAGTGTACCAAGTGGGATTCCTTCCCTAGCCGTCATCCAAAGCAGACAGAAACATTTTTAAGTTTTTTACTCAAAGATGTAGTTAATGAATTAGTAAACCCATCTTCATCCGCCAGTGCAGATGGTGCCAGAGGCAACAAACTGACGAAATTCAAACTCAATCAGAAATCAACACATCAATCAATTCAAGTAACTCCCCTTTTGAGGTGATTAATCCATGCTACTTAAAATATGTTCCTGCAACAGCTTTCAAAATATATTATACCTCATTAGTTATAACTCTCTTATATGTACAATTTTTATAAGGTCATCCGATTCTATTTATTTACAGACTGTTTGTTTTTTGCCCATGAAGGTGCGATACAAATTCTTGTCTTATTGTTTATTTTTATAATGAAAACAAATTGATTGAAAATAATTATTGTATAAAATATATGGTCAGTTGTGGTTGGTTGTAATTGCTGTATATGATTACCCCCACTTCTTAGTCTGCTATATATGTTCCCTGTGTGCTTGTTGTGTCTGTGTTATTAAAGCTAATATGATCCAAAGATTAGTTTCTTCTCTTTTTAGACATTCCCTTCCCATGCACCAACAGATTTGGTTTTATGTGATCTCTACATCGCTTGTCAGAAATGTTGCTTAACACTTTCTGGGAGGAAGTGGTGCAGTGGTCTAGTATCTAAAGCACTGGATTACTAATGTTTGTTAGGAGTTATGTTGTTATACTTTTTTTAAATTTAGAAAACGGTCCAAAAATCTTAAGAGTAAAATGTAAATGAATGGTGTTTTATGCAACAAATTAAAATAAATATTTGTTAGAAAATTCATCTCATTATGAATTAACTGTTCCAGGGATGGTCACTGTTTTCAAAATCTGCATTGAAAATAGCCAATAAAACTACTGAGAGCGCAGTGAAAATTGGATCAATCGCTTCACAAAAGGTAGCAGAAATAGGTGTTTCAGTAACTGATAAGGTATCTTCCTTCTAGTCCTTTCTTTTTTTTCTTTTTCTTTACCTTTTATTTATTTATTTTTCTCTGACCTTTTTCCCCTTATATTTCAAAATTTTCATTATTTAATTTGTTAATATATATATATATATATATATATATATATATATATATATATATTTATTTATATTTAATTTACTGAAGTCCTGTATACTATAGACCTTTGCAAATGAATATTTCATTTTTGGAAAGTCATAATTTCAGTTAATCATATGCTTAAAATATCTGTAAAGGGCTTGTCCTAGGTAAAACAGAAATAAAGTGTTAACGATATTGGGAAGGGCAGAAGACAAAATAATATAAACGAGGTGTAAGAGGACTCATACTAATAGAAAAAAAAATTCATAGGGCCGTTAAACAAGTTGGATGAGACATAGGAGAGATCTTAAAAACTGACAGGAGAAATGTATTTGGTACTAGCCAGCTTGCTAAAGAGCGTGAACCAAAAAAAGCTTGAAGAAAATGAAAAAAATCTGATGTAGGCATCATATACCGTTGTACTCAAATTAAATTAACACTTTTTTGTATCTAATAGTTAAGGAGAAATTTAATTTTTTTTTTATTTCCACCCCCTCTGTCAATAGATTTTTATCAAAAGGGAGGTGCAAAGTTAGAACATTGACATTCCTAAATATGAAATTTCTACATTCTAAGGCTAGATGTTTTTAAGTTATGTGCGATTCATACAAAGCCAAATCTAGTCAAAATATGTCCAGGGAAGATCTAAACATATAATTTCATTGAAATCTGAAAACCTGAAATTTTCATGATTACAGCACTTCCTTTACTCTACGAGGAAGTAAAAACACACTTCAGGGCTTGAGATGATGAAAAAAATTATACTCCAACTGATATATATATATAAATAAATATAAAAAAAAAACAAAGAGAAATATAAAAAATCCTAGTTGTTGAATTGCAATAGAAACCAATTTACATAAGAGAAGATGCTAATAATTATTAATAATAATAATTTGGGGACTTTAGTTGCTATCACCGAATTGTTCAAGCCATCTTTTTTCCACTCTAGATTTCTACATTTCCTCAGTACGACAATTTCTTGATTCTTCCTTCCATAATGCCTACTTTAAAATATGTTTTTTTAAAACTTAAAAAATTTGGTGCAAAACTATATGGAGTCAACCACCCTCTCCCCTCTAGCAGGTCAGCCACCCCAGTTAAAATGCAGAACTTAAGTCACCAATGTTTAAGCTACTATGTTATATACAGGGGCCGACAAAAAAACCTCCCTGATTTCAATAGGCATTTGCAAAAAGAATAAGAAACATACAGAACAATTACTTATATTTGTGAATAGTCTATGTAATGCCATTTTACATCATTTAGTATACTTTACTTGGTTTTGAAAATTAGTCATTCACGAAGTCTTTCCCTGAAGTTGTCCATAGTTCTTCGTGTACCTTCCCTTGGAATGGCTGCCACTTCCTGCCTAATGACATCTTTTAGTTCTTGCAATGTTTATACACTTTAGCCTTTAGGTAGCCCCACAGGAAGAAATCACAAGGTGATAAGTCGGGTGACCTTGGGGGCCAGGACATGTCTCCTCTTAAAGAAACAAGACGTCCAGGGAACAACTCTCTTAACATTTCCATGGACCACCGAGCAGTGTGAGCTGTGGCTCCGTCCTGTTGGAACCAAACTTCTTCTTCCTCATGGTCTAAAACAAACTGGAGAAATGTCTCTATCATGTGACAATAGCGATCGGCATTGACCGTTACTGTTTGTTCATCTTCTTCAAAAAAGTACGGTCCCCACACACCAAATTCCGCAACAGCGCACCAAACTGTGACTTTTGGGCTGTGTAGTGGTTGTTGGTGGAGTTCCCTAGGATTTTCTGCAGCCCAGTAGCGGAAATTCTGTTTGTTAACAGTTCCACACAAGTGGGAGTGGCCTTCATCAGAAGAAATACAGCATCTGGGGAATGTTTTGCAAAATGTAACAAATGGAGGACATCATTTATCGGACATAATTTTCAAAACCAAGTAAAGTATACTAAGTGATGTAAAATGGCATTATATAGGCTATTCACAAATATAAGTAATTGTTCTGTATGTTTCTTATTCTTTTTGCCTATTGAAATCAGGGAGGTTTTCTTGCCGGACCCTGTACATGGTGGTGCACCTATAACTTGTTTGTCTTACAAAAGCATATGTATTTCAGGAGTCAGATTAGTAGCTACACTGACCATGGTAATAGTATGAGAACATATGAAGGAACAATCCTGTTAAGTGCACCAAATGCATATATATCTTTTTGTATGGTTTCTAGTTGGAGTCCTGGTGTGTGGTGTATTTTTATTTCTGTAAATAGCCCCTCTCCCTTTTTTTTTGTATTTAATTTTTTTTTTTTTTTTTATCATTTATCAAATTACAGTTATTTTTAATTTCTCCTATTTTATTCAATAACCTAGGTAAAAGAAGGAAAATTATTAGAAGAAGTAGGCAGTCAAGTTACAGATTTAGCATCAAAGGTAATATACACATGCATTTCACTAACATGGTTTTTTTTTTGTATCTCAATCCTCATAATTAATTTTAGGAATAGACTAAATGATTAATACCCCACTCCTAAAAATGCCAATTCCATTATATCAAGATTATAATTTTTCTAACATTGTTTAGCTTACTATTTATTTTAAATTATTCATTTCATATGAGTGTTCAATTGTAGACATTCAAAATTGTATCTGCCTGGTCTACCTATAAATTGAAGATTGAGATGCACTGAATTACTCTTATAAACATCACATTTGTTACTAAAATATAATAAAATTATTGTTTAATGTGTGCTGTCTTTATTTTATTTTCTATTTTACTAAACGCAAAACAGAATAATATCATTGATATTAGTTAATTGTTTGGAATAATATAAACAATTATAATGGAATCTTGTTATACGATTCCTTTCTGTGTGTTTGTGGTTTCTATCATTATTCAGTAATTTAATGTATTATTTTATTAATTTATTTTTCGTATGATCTTTTAGATGAGTGACCTAGGAAGAAGAGGCTGGCAAGAAGTAGCTGGAAGTAACATCCCATCACCTCAAAGCCCCCAAACTCCAAGTGGATCTACATCAGAAAAGTCATCACTTCTATACGATAATACTTCCCTGTCACCACAGTAAGACCTTTTATTTTGTAATTGTATATTAATTTATTAAAGTTCTAATTAATGGATCAAACTCAATTTTAGATTCAAGGGACTCACTAAGTATTTTTACTCATCTTTGTCTGATGAGTGATATCTACTATCTCTCACCATGTAGAACTATAAATCACATACCATTTAAATTCCTTTATTGGTAAAGTTCTACTTAAATAATTCATATCCAATGTTGATCACAATTGTTCCATATTTTTATCCATGAAAATCATAAGTGTATTTCAATTAAATCAATGTATTTGCTGTTTTAAGGGTGAAACAACCTCTCGCATTGCCATGCCATATTTTTCTTCATCCGTTATTTTTATTTTGGTAAGAAAATATTTGATTTTGTGCCCAGTTGTTTTTGGTAATATTCTTACAATCTATGCTTCTAGTATTCTTCTTTCTATGCTTGTGGATCATCTGTTTTATGAACCACTCCCGTTTAAATAAATATGAAAATATATAATTGACAAGATATTTCAAATGGTTTAGTTTTAGTCGAAGATTCTGTCCATTATAACATAGCAAGTTAATTAGTTTACACAACTCCTGAGTAAGGTAAATTTTTCCTCTAGCTTTGATTAGACCGTACTTTCACATATTCTTTTTGGAACTTCCACATTTGATATCTTCTGAACCTAACTTTTTAACCAGATTTCCCTTACCCTGTTAACCGAGCGGGACTTATAAATATGTAAAAAGTAAACAATTTGTACTTGGTAGGTCATATGAATACGTCCTTGAAATATGTGTTATGCCCCGTAACTGGTGGATGTATATTTTCAACAATTGTTTTAAAATATGTCACACGGAAAGTGAGTTTTGAATTTTATATATATATATATTATAATTCTTTAAACTCAATAATTCCATTATCATTTTATTTGTGTGCTTTTGTTTATTGTTCTGTATTTGTTAACTTTTTTATATTTTTTATTGTGTATCAAAATAAAAAATATATATTTTTTATAATATTTATTATTGTTTGTAAATTTATAATTTTTTAATTCGATCTTTCCATTTTTGTGTTTGCATTCTTTTCTATTTGTTTGTAATTTTGTATTTTCCTTTGTATTTAATATATAAATAAACAAAACATATATATATTTCATAGTCTCTTCATTTATTTTAAGCATGAATTAAAAAATAATAATATGAAATTACGTCCTTCTGGTGTGAGATACTGACATATCCTAGTGAAAGAGTTCGCACCTGTTATATACTGTGTAATTAAAAAGGGAATTCCCTGGTTAACCTGTTAAGGGAAATCAGCTATGGAGTTTGTACTCGTGATGCGATTTTCAAAACATTTTTTCAAATGTCGTTCAATCTTACGTAGGAGATGATAAAAATGAGGTTCGTTGAAAATTTTATAAATACATATATAAGGTACCTGGCTTCACTCGGGAAATCATGACAGCATTGTTCAGGGAGTTTGAATAATGATTGTAATATCTTTTGGCTTTTTTATACACAATATTTTTACACTTCCCATCTCAAGTCTAGCTTACTAGTTATCTTAGTAACTATAGAGAACTTATAGAATTTCTTATTCTCAAAGAATAAAAAAAAAAAAAGAAGGGAAAAAATGAGCTCTTGATCCATCCCTCTCCACTGTTCAAAATACTTTTTACAATATAAATCATAATCATGGATAGCAATTATTCACCATAGGCCATAAAATTCATAATTATAGACAGCATTGTTTATTATAAACCACGCAGGAAGATCAAGGGTAGTCTGCCAGGAACCAACTGTGTTATCTCCTCAAGGTTTCCGCTCAATTATTTGGCTTAATTTATAGCAACTTAAGTTATTTTAAATATTAAACCATGGAAATGCTTAAATATAAATATAAAAAATATAACATCATTTTCATAGTAAGCCAATATTAAAAACACTTAAATGAATACTAATAAAATTGTTGACTCTCACTATAGTTTGAGCGTATATCTCGTATATACTTATACGACAAAAGTGCATAGAACAAAACTTACTATAAATAGCAAATTAAACATCTTCTGTTATGTGCATGTTCGCAATTTTTCATTTCAGGCTTCTTACTCGTCCCTACAATTGTTGGTACAGTTTATAAACATGGGGGTGTTAATGCTAGTTCACATACCAAGTTTAATTCAGTTTGGTTCAGTCTTTTGTACCCAATAAAATTGTTGACTCCTGCTATAGTTTAGCGTATATCTCATTTATACATTGTTGTACGACAAAAATGTATTAACAAAAGTCACTCAAAATAACAAAATAAACATCTTTTGTAGTGCCAAAAACCCAATAGGAAACGAAATATTGGTTATTTTCATTTCAGGCTTCTCTTATAACCTCCACTTCTGTTCGTTCCTAAAAGTGTTAATATAGCTTATAATCAAAGAGACATTAATACCAATCCACATACGGAGTTTCATTTAGTTCAGTTTAATCTTTTATGTCCTTTAAATTGTTCACCTCCACTATAGTTTTTAGCATATATCTCGTTTATACTTCAGTATACGAAAAAAGTATATATATAACAAAATTTACTCTAAATAACAAAATAAACAACTTCTGGTATGTGCATATTCGCTGAAAACCCAATAAGAACTGAAATATCGGTATTTTTAATTTCAGGTCTCCCTTATAACCCTCATTCCTGTTTGTCTCAGAGGATATTAGTATAACCTAAAGTCTTAAGTTGGGTTAGTAGTAATCTATGTACCGTGTTTCATAGAATTGGTTTTGTAGATTGGGCGTGAACAATTAAACAGACACCAAAGCAAAAAATTGTTGATATCGTTTGAATTCCATGTGAAACAAAAAAATCTATTTTTCATCTCAGCCCTTCCATACAACCCCCATATGGTAAATTTATTGTATTTAGAATTCTCACAAATGAATTAATTTCAATGTTGTCTTGTGCTATGGGAAACATTTTATTCTTATAATCTTTCAAAGGGTTTTATATTTTGAATTTTTGGACGTATCTAAATTACTAGAAAAATTTAATTTCATGTTTAGGATTTGTTTTGGCTCCAGGAGTTCAGCCATTCTCTCACAATACATTGCTGGTCTCATGCCTGGCTTCATTTGGTAGTTGTGAGACTTGGGAAATAATGTGAGAGCATACCTGACATCACTGGAGCCAAGCCGAATCCTAAACATTGAGTCAATTCACAGCGAATGAGTCATTAAACAACATTGAAATATTAAATACTTTAAAAAATTACTATGCACATTTATTTTTTCATCATGTGCCTGTATTAGTAGTCTATGATATTATTCCTAATTAAAATAACCCTTGTTTCAGGACTAATAATTCCAATGAACCTCTTAAAACATGGGATTCATGGAAGGAGAATTCAAATTTTTCAAAAACCAAAACGAAAAATGACTGGGAAAATAAATGGGAGGAAGAAGCTTGGGAATCTCTTAATAAAACTTAATTTACTTGAAAATAATCTGTCCGTAAAAATAATAACAATTAAAAGAATATATGTATTGTAACATCCAGTTAGAAATATGGAAATTTCACTCACAATGTAGGTCATTTATAAGCCGGCATAGCATTTGTAATATATGCTCCGTATTGTTGACACTATACTATACAACAAAGAATGTTCATCACTGCTTCATTGAAATAATACAATATTTTATTGTTAAAATTTGATTGGTTATTTTTAAGTTTTATTTGTTTTTTTACATTCCACGTTGTCCTAATATTTAGTCTAAATAGATTATTTTGTATAGAATTGTTATAAAAGAAACATTATTGGTTATATACATTTATGAAAATGTATATTTGAATATTTCTATTTTGTTTTATACCCTAAAAGTATGTATTAATGTAAGTTACTATTATTTGAGAGAAATTTACACACTATACTTCTTTGAAGTCCATTGTGCAATGAATGTTTTAATAATTTAAATGTAAATATATCGTCCTTAAAAAATGTAATAGTTAAGTTTTTATCTCTAATTTTCTGCTTGCAATGACATTCATCCAATCTGTAGTAGAATATTTCAAGGTCTGGTAAGCAAATCTAATTTAATTAAATAAACTGCTATCGCAATGTGTGTTTTCATCTCCTCAAGGCCACAGTGAAAGTGAAGGCACAAATATTACACATGTCTTTAATTAACCCCTTACAGACGAGTAGAGAAAAGGTGAAAACGCATTGTGATAGGAGTTGGTTTTACTTTGGACATGTATCAAATAGTCCAATGAAGACCACAGTGATCATCTGTAACATTTCACCAAAAACTTTAGTGTTATTTATTTAATGTTCAGCAGATAACTCTGTCTCTAATACAATTCAATGAATAAGGTAACTTTCTATTTTTATTCAATGATAATATTTATTTGAATAAAAAATGTTATTAAATAAAAATAGTTTAATGTACCTATTCATATGGTTTTGTTTTTCGGAATTTATTCTTTTTTGCAGATATTAAGTAAAAAACATTACTTTTTTTTTTTTTTTTTTAGAAGAGAATATTCTAATAGTTATTTGATTATTCATGATTACCTCACGAGATGCTTTGGAAAATATTTTCAGTTTTTAATTATAAAATATTTAATTATTGTCCAATTGCTGGTCCATATTTTGTATGTAATGAATCTGATGAAAAAGTTTTATTATGTTTGTAATAATTGGCCCATTACTATTTTTCATAAATTTGTCTTACTAACATCTGTATAAGCAAACCAAGAATGGGACAGTATACAAATTGTTTTAACATTGAGTTCCGATCATTTAAATGTAATTATGAGAAAATTGTGTTATAGAGAATTTATTAGCAGAGAAAACACATACAGTGATCCATCTACTGGTAATAGTTATTACACAAAAGTTTGTCATGCAGGGGTTGCGTAAACTAAGCAATTTCTGTGCTGATATGACACACCTCTAATCTCATCTATTCTCTATTTCTAAATAAACATCTGATGAGTAGAAATGGAGGATTACCGAAGGTAGAAAATAATAAAGTACGAATAAGTCGTCTAATATTTGAATTACAAAAAAAAAGTGAATAGAGTGATATTAAAGCATCAATAGTTAAACAAGATTGCTTCTACAACATTTTTCAACCCAACTCATAATAACAGTGGTACTTTGAGTTCCCATTGTTCTAAAAGCTCTCACCCCCCCCCCTCTCATTCCTAGTTTGATTTTAACTATTAACGAATATCTTTAGAGTTGTCTGAAATGACTAAGTAGATATAGATCAAAGAAACATTTTCAAATTCTGAAGTAAAATGTTAACTGATGACATCATGTATCTAATCTACATCTGTAGAAAAAAAGTTTTGGTATTTAAGCTTGGAATAACATATATTCACTTATTGTTAATATGCTATGATTAAAAGTGGGGGTTTACTAGGAAAATGCTAAAATACACACATACATTACATAAAACTAAAAAATGCAAATATCTCAGTTAATATTCAAGATAAAGAAAAAAATGTGCATTACATTTGTAGTAAAATGAATTTGCTCTATGATTGGTTCTATAAAATATTCTGAACAAACGTGTAACCGACGGAGATATTTTGAATTTTCAAAATCCCCCCCCCCACCACTGGTATTTTCAGTCAATAATGAATTTGATCTATAGTTTTACATAAAATGTTTAAATATCTAGTTCAGTAATGATCAAACGAAAATTGAATCCGCTAGTGTTAAAAGCAAACTTATATATAAATAAAATTGGTTAGTTTATGCCCAGTGTGATGGGCATTTTTTAGACTTCACTACCATTGTCAGGAATGGGGGTTTACTTTAACAACAAAACACATAAAATATAAAAAACAAATTGTGTTTAAAATGTACTTTTTAGTCATAATAGATTTAGTTTAAATATATGAATTTCAACATCCAACTTCTGCTCACCTACCATTGACAGAAGTGATGGTTTACTCGGAATTATCTTAATTACATTTCCGTAGGAAAACATTTTTATTTCATCCCAGTACTTTATATGATATTACAGAAGAATACCTGAGCAGAATTTTTTGTTTAGATACAATTGCTATATTTTGAAGGAAAACTAGATTTATTTGATCCCAGGGATAAAAAAAAAGTAATATCAACATTCTCCAATGCCCATTCTATGCTTTGGTTAATGCAATCTATATTTTTTGATGAGAAACCATTATTATTTCAATCCATTTATTGATGATGGCAGCTAAATTAATAGCTAATAGATATTTTTGTGTTATGTGATGAATGTGAAAATCTGATAAAAACTTACCAGAATGGAAGAGAGCAATTCAGTTCTAAGGAGTTTGGGAATGAAAGTACTGTGGAATGACTCACAAAGTAAGTTATTGTTCTTTTTTTTTTTAATTTATTTAATTGTTACAGGTTCTTTAAATTTTTTTTAAACATTATTATCTTTGAAGTTTTGGCCATATGTAGTACTTAAAAAAATATCTAAATAATATTTAAATCACAATGATGTCCATTAAATGTACCATCATATAAATGCGTGTTACAATATTACTTTTTAATAGGATATAACTTAAAATCTAAATGGTCAAGCTTTTTAATCTCGGAATGTGAATTAAAAACATTTAGTTAATTTTCTCTAGTAGTAATATATTTTATACATACACAATACATTTTTTATATACATCAAAAAGGAGTTGCAGAATGTTTATAATACACAATAGCTTAAACCCTACAGTCACAGTCTTCAGTAATGTTCCTAAATTTATGTATCTAGTGCTAAACATACAGAGAGTGGCTTTCAGAATGGTAGTTTAAATACCTTATGTTGTTAGCATTTCAAACAGTAGGCCATTCATTTTTGAATATTATTCACATATCAAAATCATTTTTTACTTGTTACAAATAATACATAGATTTTTACATAAGTTTAATTTAAATATTAAAACTACACAACATACAGTAAATATCTGAAATAATCAAGACATCTCAAATATATTTTTTCTGCATCATAAAACAATATACATTTCAATATTATGTATATATACACATTTTTCTGTAATTATTATTTACAGGGATACTTATCTATACTAATGATGAATGATCACAATTCTTATTAGGGGGGGGGCTGCTGGAGTATAAAATAGAGGGAGTTTGCTGTGTAAATATAATATTCAATAAAGACATCTAAATATTTTTAAAAAAAATTAACAAATGGCAATTTTCAATAATTACTGGCAACTAGAACATTAATAAAACAGTGAGACATTTTAGATTTTATTTTTCCTTCTCTAGCACTTAATTTTTATGAGAAATGAACATAAAAAGAATTAAAAACTTATTTTATATATTACTGAAACCTTGTTAGAATTATACTAAGAAAGGTAGTTCCGAACTGTTTTTTGACTCTACATAGGGTGCTCAGAGTATAAAAATCAAGCTAAGAAACTGAAAATCTGCAATTTAATTACTTAGTTGTAGTTGTGAATATACCTCATACTATAATTTTTTTTTGCTATTATGGCAGCCTACAAATTTTGCCCAAAAGATTTTCAATCAGGGAGAATTTAGGCAATGATGCAAAAACATGAATTGTTAATGATATTAATTACGATTAAATCCTGTGAATCTGCTGTGAAATTGTTTTTGCAATTAATATGCATCATTTAACGTTAGGACCTAGATTATATCAAATTAAGGAGGATGTTCTTAAGACATGAGAAGGATAAATAATCTGATTACCCTATGACACTGGTCTTTTAACTAGACTTACAAAAGGTACAAGTGGAAAAACAGCCAAAGTCGCATTTTTACGAAAATGGAGAATTTTCCTCCACTGTATAGTAAATTTAATAAAATCCACTATTCTATTGTATAGACAAGTAAAAAACAACTAGCCCTACACGGTATACCTACAACATGTTATGTTAAAGTGCTTGGAAATTTAACAGCATGAAAGTTATAGAAGTGCTATTTTGAATGACTTTGGTCCTTGTACAGTACACATCAATGTGATTCTAGAACCTTTTCAGAAATACAAAGACTTCCAAGTCTGAAACAGTTAAGTGGTCTGACATGTGTTTAATATAAAAAAAGAATCACTTTTCCCAAAATAATAAAATTGTGAGTTTTGCTAGTTTTCCCCACATATACTTTATTATTTTATATGTTATACAATTATTAATTTTTTTAATTTATAAATTGGCTAATAACCTTAAAAAAATGTAACTATAATAGATTAATGCATACCTAAAATAAAAATATAGAATTTCATAAAAACAGGATAAACTTCCACAACTGTAGATAACTAATATATAATTAATACAAATAGCAAATAAAACAGAAATAAATTCTGTTTTATTTTTGCTCTGATGTCCGTAAACATGTCAAATAATTTACTAATAGAACTTGGTACATCAGCAATTTCATAACAAATATAAAAGTCTGTAGTGATGTTAAGTGGACACATGTGCCATAATTTGCATTACTATTCTCTAAACTAACAATTGGTGTCATAAAGTGCCTAGCTATGTATTTATATGCTAATTATATGCAAAAATATATGTTAAATAGTAGCAAAACCAGTCAGAACTCTGGATGGCTGACCATACTTGGTTTAATCATCTTTTATTTATACCTTATCAAGGCACTAATTTATACATAAGAGAGGTTAAAAATTAAAAGAATATTACAAAAAAGAAAAGAAAAAAAAAGTCAAATTCAAGAGAACAGAAACTACATTAACTGAATTCAAACATATGAAACATTTATAGGTTTATAAGAAGCTTCAACATACGAAAATTACTTAAAACTTGACTTTATAGTGTGAAAGAAATACCAAAAATTAATATTTACTTGAGCGTGTGTTTACAGTCATTAAAAGTAAAAATGTAAATACTTGCTTGTATATTAATAAATATTTGTACAAATACTAAAATGTTACAATTCTACATCAGTTATAAAAATTTGTGCTTCAAATTGCTAAAATTGTTCAAAAATATTTACACACATCATTTTAAGAATTATTTGTATCAACTAATACAAAAAGCACTTAACATAAAGGCATTAAGCAATCATTAAATTATTTGAGCAAAGGAACTATTCAAAGAAATCACATAGTACTGAAAAATAATGGAAGTTTATCCTGATTATGAAAGACTATTCATTATGACAGATATACCGATTAGTGCACCAATATAAGTAAATTAACAAAGTGTACCAATTTGGTTAGTTATCGTCCCCTTCCCAGCCTGCACAAATGTTCTCAAGAAAGAAAATAATTAAATAAAGATGAAGTGACTAATATGACCAGAAAATTGTCCAATCATCACAATAAAAACTAATCAAATTAGCATTAATTTGATTACTTATTAATATTAAGCACAGGTAACTTATAAAGAGTAGCTAAAGTTTCAATAGGTGGGGTCTTTGGCATTGTTAAAAGAATTTCAAAAATAAAATTCATTTATATGTTTTGACGTTTTACACACTCAGTTATTTTATACTTAAAGAGGAAGTTTACACAAATTGAAATCACTAAGTAGACACAACTTCATAAACTTTTGGCAATTATTCTATAAAATATCTAGAAGGTTGAACTTGAGGTGGATGTGGGGATCTTCCAAGAACAGAATATGTTAACTGCTGGTGGTTTTTTCATGAATGCCCTTTCTTTTAACCATTTTATTGTTAGATATCATCCAACTAATATTCAACAGAAAATTTTGTTCCTTTTATTATCATTTACAAAACCTTGAGAATATAGTTTATTTCAGTAGGAACAGAAAGTATTCATTAAATATACATGAATTCTATTTTCAGCATTAAGAGTGATTTATAAAAAAAAACTACTTAAAGATGAGAAACTATCATCATGTTACTATTGTGGAGCAACAGACATTTTATGAAATAATTTATTACTGACTCTAGTGTTAAGAGTATACTATCATCAAACATTTTCCTCGTTAGCATCTCAATTGCCCAATGAGGCTCCATTGAAAAGTTTTCGTATGGGCTATCCTGTACAGAGGGCATTAAAAGACTGGGAAAGTAGCTCAGTTCATCTATAAGCTTGTCATTAAGGAAAATCCTTGATCAGCCAGTCATACCTTAGACTTGCTCTGGACCAGATCAGTGGCTTGACAATTATGAGTATACTAATATAAATTCCAAAAGATTAAACATCTATCAAAAATGGGGGGGGGGTCTTGTTTCATGTACATATTGTATTTTTAACTTATTTAAAGGGTTAAAATCGTGTAAGATTATTCTTACTTGAAGGGGTGGTGTATCCAAAGTTTATCTTTTCTAAACTAATTAGTGATTATTAGTATTCTGGGTTGATTTTAATTAATTGGATAAAACAATTGTACATCAACTCACAACCCAATGAGAATGGCATACTCCATTTGGTAGAAGCCACTTGTAAACCAAAAATAAAATGTCTGCCTCTCATAACTTTTAAAAAATTGTTGGCATTTTTCATCTGCCATTATGATATATCGCTTATTAATGTTTTTTAGCCAGAATTACAAATAATACTATAATGAGAGAGGAGGGCTGCTGCAATTGTTTTTCAATCAAATTGAATAGGTACAGAGCAATACAAAATATGAAAAGGCACCTAAGTTCTTTAATCCCCTCTAAAGGTTTACTTTTCACTATATATATATATATATATATATATATATATTTTTTATTTATTTTTACACACCATCTCATCTCAGTATTAGTGGATATAGTGAAACCAACTCCATTATTATTTAATTTAATGTTTGGATTTTGTGAAACTTCCTATCCAAGTATATTTTATTTACAAAAAGAATATAATTACAGAAAGGAGAATAAAAAGTAAGTACACTAAGTATGAATTAATCAATAAATGCTTTTAAAAGGAAATCAACAAAGCAAATTATTAAATTTAAATATTTACAATAGGTTATATTTGTTCAACGTTGTTGATTGTTTTCAAGTCACTCATCAAAAAGTGATATTTTTATATTGAATTAACTCAATAATTCACTCATAAAATGCTCCATGTGATATACCTAAAAATATAGCATACTAGTAATTAAGTAGTCTAGTTATAAGATACATGAACCAGAATTATTGGCAAAAAATATCAAACGAATATTTTATATTACATTTGTTTTCTCTTTTTAATTGTCTAAAGGCATTTCTTTAATGGAGAGTGGCGGCTGGATTCAACCAAGAGGAAAAAGACATTTTTAGTAAAACTCATTTTCCATTGTTTCAGTCAGATTTTCAAGAAACTCCTTCATGAAAATTAAACAATAGGGGAATAAAATAATTAAAAATTGTTAGTATAATAATAATTTGTAGAGTAACTCTAATATTACAAGTATTAAGACATAAATTAGAATTAATAATTCCAAACATGCTCTTCATTTTATTAATTATAACAATTAATGAATTTGTTTGTTATAGCTTAATGAGGGCCTGAAATTCAGGACAAAAATAAAATTTCTTCTCAAAAATATGTTTTACATCGTTACAAACCATATCACTATTCAATTCATTAAACTTCAACTATTATACAAACTTATACATTTTTCTAGAACTATAAATCGTTTTGAGACAAGACTTAAATTGGATACTATAATCCCATCTATACATTTATGAAACATATGTTTATCAATATTTAAAGGCTCATTCATTATATTTGAAGTAATTTTTTTCTAACAAGTATGAGCAATAGAACTTCTTCATCAAATAATGAACACAACCTACAAGTCCCTGAAACATTATTAAAACAGACATCTGGCTTGTGTTTCAGTAAAAAAACAAAATTTGCATTTTTAAAATGCCCAGTAAAACTTGTTTATCCGAAGAACATTTAAATGACTTAATATCAGAATAAAAGAAGAGCTATTAATAAGAAAAAAACTAATATTTAAAATTTGATTACAAAGCATTAATCCAAGGACAATTTATTTCTTTTTGACTGATCTTAATATTTATCAAACTAATAAATCAAGAAGAACAAAATTAAGAATTATGACAATATGTTTAATGATAGATATAATAGCAAAATTAATTTTCATATTTTTGCACTGATTAGTGTTTATTCTAAGTAAATAATAACTTACTAATAATACCAGAATAAATAAATAAAATTAAAAAAGGAATTCAGTCAAATTTGAGTTAAAAACAAATGAAAAACTATAAGTAAGAAATTAGAAGGAAGAATAAAGATTACTTATTTATAATTGCAATTTTGGAATACGTTATACCACATGAAAAATAAAAATATATTAGATTATAAATTACAGTGGACCCTTGACATAACACCAGTTTAACCCTAATTACTATTACTTGATTCTCCTTCGTGATTTCATGTACAATGACTACAAACAATAACTTTTTTTACCTAAGATACAAAAATAATTTTAATTAAGAACATTGGTAGTTGTAAAGATCCACAATAACTTTGATATAGAGGCTTTTCATATTCATGTTGGAGTGAAGGGGGAGCTCATTCTTTTGAGTACATCTGTAGTTACTAGTGTCCTAGGAAACCTAGCCAGAAATAGCCTTCCTCCCGTCCTTAAAAAATTATGTGATTTATGACATTAGTTAGTGTTTGAATTTGAAGTGAAATGCTGCTGTTTTCTTTTTTTGTAGTTCTTATTTTTTGCCACTTTCTGGATAAAACAGAAATTAAGAAGAGGTAATTATATAAAGAAACTTGCTCTAATAGACAGTGAGAAAAGATACTTCAAATCCTCAGCTGAAAAGGGAACTAAACAGTCCTGAAAGTAAAATTAAACAATTTTCAAAAGTTTCTAGCAAAGGAAAACTATGTTTTGTAGATGTCGGCTAAAACAGATATGGGTAACCTATCAAACCTAGTAGCTAACAAACTTTATTTATGACCTCAGTATTACAGAAGAACTTTTTAGAAGAATACAGTTTGACATAAAAGACATGGAGTTGGGGAAATCATAACTTATGGGAAGTGACAACTCCAGTGATCAAGGAAACACAAGTGAGTAACCATAAATATGAAATAAATTTATTTTTCAAAATTTTATAGTAAAGGGCCCAATGTATAACTGATATTAATGAATAACGCCTAACAAATCATTATATCTAAAACAAAGACTAAGCAATAGAACTAACAAGATTCAAACTAAAAAATACGATAGTACTGCTCTTATGTCTCAGCAAAACAAGAAAATGGAAATTAACTTCATTCTCCACTGTGTATTAAGTAAAGGAGAAATTGTTAATGTTTTAAATTAACTGACATGTCAATATCGCTAGTGAAATTACTCAGTTCTTCAAATACTTGGCTGATAGGAAATGCATTTCACAAATGGTTCCATCACAACTTTGTTCAACATAAAAGGAAATTTGAAAAAAGAAAAAAAAAATGGGAGAGGTACACTGTTACTAGACAAACTCATGATCCTGACAATATATTGCTTGCTTTTCTCAATATCAGATGGAGGGGCAGCATAAATATGAAATAAATAAATATCAATTGAGTCCTTACAATTTCTCAAAGTTGTTTCCATTAAGCATTCAATTATGAAGACAAAGCAAAAAGACTTAAAGCAAGTTAAAATAATTGATATTTAAAACAAAAAAAAATTAAACAATACAAATACAGTAGTCATATCTGTCGGTGATGACGGTCGTCACTGGCTGATGGTCGAGTGCAGTTGGCAAGCGCTTTTGATGCAATGGCATTATCTTCAAGCCATCCAGAGTTGTACAGTACAACTCTAGACGGCTTGAAGATGGTCCTTTGCATCAAAAGTGCTTGTCAACTGTACTCCACCAAAAGCCAGTGACGACGGTCATCACCGACAGATATGACTACTGTATCATCTATACTGGCGGTTTCAACCCTTTACTTGATTTACCCATACAAATACAAATTATGTGACTGTGTATGAGGGTATAGTTATTTAAATGATTTATATTTTATTGGTTATAGCATGTGGTTTCATCCCCTCCAACACGGGTGAGACTCTTTGACCTGTGTAATAATGAAGGTCCACTTTATGAAGCAGGACAGCAATCAAAAAGTTAATTTAGATGATGAATATGACAAATACTCATCATAATGTATAAGACCAAAATCACACTATTTAATTAGAAAAAAATATCATTAATATAGAAATAATACAAGAGTCAATTGCCTATATAATACACGTTAGTTAAGTGGTCTTGGATAAATCCTGAAGGAGATTTCAAATAAATGACTAATTTAAACAATAAAAGTGTAACTGAAATATCAGGTTTGATTTAATGCAAATGAAATTTCTGATAGCAACAAGGTATTTTTATATCAAATAAATAACAAGCTAAAACAACTTCAAATTTATTTAGAAAAAGTGTTAAATTAATAATTCCTCCTTAGGGTAAATATATTCTCTTTAAAATTAATAATAAAAATGCACTTTCAAGCACAGCCTCATAAGGTAAAAAAATAAATAAAAATTGATAGAATTTAACCATAAAGTGACTGATTAATGTTGAATAATTAAAATTAAAACTGAAAAAAAAGTAAATATTGTTTGAATTCCACACTTCTTAATAAAATTCCAAAATGATACAAAAATATAAAAATAAAGTACTTTAATCAACAAAATGCACAAGCAAAAGAAGAAAAACAGAACAAAGTATTTCAGATAATTTCTTTGTTGGGTTGCACATTGTTCTGCGATATTATTGTGATAGATTGATGTAAGTTGCATGAATGGAACTTAATTGAAACTATTATTTACATTTTTGCTGTTGACAAAGGCTATCATCAGTGGGTGATAATCAGCTAGTGAGCAGCCTACACCAACAGGTATCATGGTAGTATTATGCACACTGGGACTATCAATCTAGCCCATTTTATTTTATATTTATAATTGCAAGGACAATTTGTATATTTAGTATCAATACCTATTAAAATTATAAATGAATCTAGTAAGCTAAGCATGTTGTTCAGAATTAATTTAAAAAAAATTGTATGTAAAATAACACCATAGTACACAGTATGCTACATCACTAGAAAGATGAATGGAAAAATAGAAAATTAATTAATGGATACCAATAAGATTTCTAAAAAATATATAAATATTGTATAATTAACAAGGTCAGTCTTTTAAAGACAAAATGAACATATACATTTATTTAGTTACAATGTTCAAACTACATTTTTACAAAACATATTAAAAAGAAAAAAATATTTACTTAATTGCTGGGTACCTAGAATGAACGCTTGTACAGTACTAGTAAATCATTGAGAAATTCATTGGGTATCGGTTAATTTAAAATCAGCAAAATATGCGGGTAGAGAACTTTATTTGTGACATTTCAACTACTGCTTGCTTGTCTATATGATCTAAGGACTGGAGTAAAGCCAGTCTAACAGTATGACAACCCGTTATGTTATTTAGGATGTCCAGAGGTCACTTCTTAGCTAACACTAAGAACCAAATAGTAATAAATCCCAATAAAAGTTTCACTACCAGCATCTTTTAGACGATACCTAACAAATTCCTGCCAACATTAAGGAAAAACAACTAACCATTCTCCTTGAGTACTACTAGTAAAAGAAAATATTTCTAAATAGCACTTAAATGGAAGAAATTTGAAAATTATCCAGTACCAGGTACTTGTGAAATAAGTGATGTCACTTGAAGTAGTACAACCTATAATTTCAACAAAAACATTCATAGAAAATATCTACAAATCTCTTAATATCTAAAATGCACCATTGAAATAGAAAAACAAAAACTAAGATAGCAAAATAAATAAATTAGCAATATATATGAGTCTACTGATTGCTCTGAGATTTCCTTTACAAATTATTAAACATATTTAGCTCAATTTGTCTCATATATGAATAAATAAATGTATGAAATTTATATGAAACAGTACTTACAAGTATAACAATCCATTTGTTAAACAAATAAATTGGAATGTTAATAATATAAAAACTAAGAACTAATTGTTGAGTATTTAAACTTCATAATTCCTCTTTTTACTTACACTTCTTTGTACATTTAATTCAGAAATAATATACCCTGAGATCCTACAAAGAATGAAATCAAGACAATAGAAGTGGCTAAACATTTTACTTAGAAAAAATTTGATTCTCCTTCGAACAATGGAGTTCGTTGTGAATTAGATGTACTGTGTACATCATTAAAATGGACAAAGCACCACAGAAGATAGCAGATCAAGAACTGTCTATATTATAAATATTTGCTCATGATTGATGAGGACGAAATCAGTAAACATATTTATAGGAGATATGGCTGAGAGGGAGAGTTGACCTGATTGACACCAGATCAAGTTTGGTCCAAAGACAACTGCGAGGTTTGAAGAAGTCATCTTATTCAGATCACATCGATCCATTACCTAGGAGTAAAAATTATAATTATTTACTTTTAAAACGTAAGTCTGTGACTTAAAGCACAAAAAAAGAATCACACTTGTCACCAGGAACTTTAAAATGAGTTGATCAATGGTTAACATATGCCATTTTTATAGAAGGGCTGCAGAGAACTCAAATTGATTTCATTGTTTCTTTAAATAGTCCCTCATTGTATCAAGACCCTTCTAGTAGAAAAGATATAATCAAGTGTTGATCAAGCCATATGTGGGGAATTTGAGGTAATGTGTAGCGAATGTAGGATGAATTGGAAATGAGGCTCATATGGACCTCTACATGTGACTTTTAATTTTGGAAACGTATAAGAAAGAATAGAAAAATACCAGGACATGCTCAGAAAATCTTTGCTGAATATTGACTGTGTATTTTATGTATTGAGAGACTTCTTTTACATATTTTAAATAGTCATTTAGAACTAGGAGTCTACTTGCCCACCAGGGAACTATCGCGAAATTAGTAGTCAAACACTCGTCATGGGCCATATAAATCATAATTAACAATAGTGTTCTTGCATATAAAGTAGTGGATTGGTTACGTCAATCTATATAATACTATTGTCAAATTCTGCCATTACTGACTGACTGTCAAATACATACAGTGCATACCAAGTGTATTCAACAATCAGTCAGGAATGATGTCCACACCTGAAAGATTTGGCAGCAATATTCTTCATTATTAATCCAATAAAAATCTAAATTTCTTTCCCACCAAAAAGCTGAACTCAAGCCCAACAACAATAGTACCTATTTGAAGAAGTATCTTCTATTCAACCCCATCTGTTATTAATAATACTTAATTAAAAGCCTCAAGTCTACACTATTACCATCCCAGTAGTAATGCAATTCACTCTTAACAATTAAATTCACATGGCAAAATTAGAGTGGAGAGTCACTAAAAAAAAAACTCACTAAAAACTCCTTAGTCCCATCATGCCTAGAAAAGTGTGGTAACCTGTTCCAATTAGCCATTGTAGCAAAAAGTGGATGTTAATAATAATAATAATAATAATTAAATTAAGTATGAAAAAAAAAGTTTTTGCCATAATCAGTCTACGAAAGAATTTTTCGTAATTGACCAGACACATTGATCTTTAATTAAAGGAAGTTATTACGCATGATTAATGAAATATTGGTAGGAAATATGTTGACATGGACAATACCACATGATCTAAATAATCATAATATGGACAGTGGAAGTGGAAGTCCACAGGAATATTTATTATATTCTTACTGGATTACTACAAGAGAAACTAGGGACTTTATTATAATTACATTAAAAAGAATGAATATAATTATTCTTCAAGTACAAAATACAGTAGTAAATAGATATAAAATACATGAATGAAACTCACCTTTGCTAAGAATTGGACAATATATTTTAATACTTTATAGTTATCTTCAGGAAGCTTTTCTAATATAAGAATTTTAACATGTCTTGGTCTTTCATCTTTTGATATGTCTGAAAAAAATATTACAATAGATATTTACAACAGCAAAAAAATATTTTACAACTTATTTAACATGAAGAATCTAATCAATAATGTTTCAAAAAGTGTCAGATTAAAGGTCCATTGTAGTTGAATGGATGTTTATAGTCTCTACTCTGGCTGTTCACACGACATTCACAAAATTCTGTATTAGTGCCTAAACATAGAAAACAACAGTGTCAGTAACAACAACAAAATTCTTTTTGCCTTCCATTTGGGAAAGTATGTGGATTTTTTTTATGAACTGAATATTTTATCATTCTTAGAAAATTCTAAATCGGTTCTCTTAAAAATACTAATTTGAATTTAAAATTAGTGTTTTCCTGTCTCCCTCTTTCATTTTTGCTCCCCAGAGCAAAAATAAAATAAATAGTAATTTGAGATAAAAACATTTGGATTAGGTTGCTAATTTGTCATACATACATATGTATATGTGTGTGTATATATATATATATATATATATATATATATATATATATATGTATGTGCACGCACGCACACATTTTGTTTTTGTCAAAGCCTAGTAATAAATCACAAGAACTACAACTAGTTTGTATCATATTTAAATCGGGAATTATTTTTAAGGAACTTCTGATTATGGGCAGTAAAGCTCTCTAAAGATAGGAACTACTTTGAGAGGGTAGTCTCCCACATCTCATCTCCCTCCCAACTAATTGAATGAAATGGTCAGCTAGGTTCTGCTGGAGATCAAAGGGAGCGGCCTGAAGTTAGTAACCCAGTGAGTCACTCAACCTGACAACAATAAATTTCTGATATAGGAAGACAAATTCTTCATTCATTTCTTTAAATGTTTGTGAGATATTGTGAAGCTCAAAAATGTGGCTTAATTCACCCTTATTGTTAAGTAAAGGAGTGCTGCCCTGGCTTTCCATCACCTGTATACTGAACTTTATAAAATAAGGCAAAGCTGGATATATTTTATTTGATATTTAATGTACTGCCAATTTAGTATAAATAGAGAATGTTGTAAAGAAAAATTGGACCGAAGTTTAGGCCAGTAGTGGTTTTATCAGAAATTCTCAATTACAGAATAAAATAAGGAGCAAACATATTTTTTAGCATAACACACTTATATTACCTATGGTAGTTTCAAAAAATGTTCCCTAATAGAAGATATAAGGGGGGGGATCCAAATTCAGTTGCTAAATCTCAGTAATTTTTGAAATTCATTAATTTTCAAAGTGTGTGTAACGAGTAATTTCTAATCTGTCTTGCACTAAGAGGGTCACCAGTTAAAGTTTCAAAGCCCTTCTCAGTTTTTGGTTTTTCAATTAAAGAGCGAGTCAAAGGATAGGTTTTAACAGTGACAAAGGATTAGAATGTATAAATCCATAACAAATTTTATTAATTTATGTCAACTAGTTAAAACATATATTGTTATTGATGAACAGACACAGTGTAAAGACTATTAGATCATTAAATGGGAAAGAAAAAAAAATAGGACTTATCTTACTTGGAAACTGAGTAATTTCATCATATAAATCAAAAGTCATAAGTGGCTCTTCAAGCTCACGGAGAAATGTTTTTAGGAGGACTGCTGCAATATGTGCATTGCCTTGAAAATCTATTGGGATACCTTGATTAACCTTAGCTTGGAGTTCCTTCACCACAGCAACATTTGCTGATCTCCTGAACAGTCCTTCTGTTTCGAGGGCTAAAATATAATTTAACTATGTCATAACATAAAAGTGTAACACACATGTATAGTTCTTACATTTGATTTTGCTGTGTAGATTTAAATGTAAAAGAAGAACTAAATTCAATAAGCAAAACCAAGTCTGAACTTCATTAATAAACAAACACATGATAATAGATACTTCCAAATATAACCTGATTATTTTCCTATGATAAGTATAATAATCAACCATCTGATTTACAGGAAATTTTCTATAAGATTCCTTATGCCTTATATTAATGGTAGGCGGCATACAAATGTGTACCTCAATTTTATAATAAAAAAACATATTAATTTCTAAAAATAATCATACCATCAGGAGCTTCAAGGTATTCAACACATTGTCTAACAATTGGAGGAATCACATCACCTTGATGGTTATCTTTGATAAATTGCAATGAAACACCAAACTGCTGTGTTGGAAGGGGAGGAGGAGGTGATTTCACATTCCAACGAGGGGGTTTCCGCAGTTTAGCAAGCAATGCTTCATCGTGCCTGTGAAAAATAAAATGTAGCAAAATACAAATCCATATAAAATCAAAATCTTGCAACAAATTTTATACATTGTGTATAATCTTTATACATAAAAATTCAGCATATAACTGTAAACGTTCTTATAACTTTTGAACTACTTATGGTTAGAGCTCTTATTCGCATCATATGTTCGGTACAATTGGAGTGAGGTTTCCATAAGTCGTGTCAGATTTATTTGTGTTGGTGATTGTGCATTTTCTATCACCCAGAAACCGAATTTCATGAAACTACGTGTATCAAGGTAATGTACATTACCGGTAATCCAAATTAGACTGTAGGTTAAAGTAATATTCTTATAGAAAATATGGAGTAGGGGTTATAGGGAGAGGCCTGAAATGAAAAATTACAATACTTCATTTCTCAACAATCATGCCGATGGCATAAGTTGTTTATTGAGTTAAAGTAATTGCAATATTACTAGTGCATTTCGAGACAAAGTAGAGAAGGGGCCAGCAAGGAAGTCAGACCTTAGGGACCTAATCTGTTTAGTGACACCAAACACCTCAGAGAAGAAAACTGTGGTCACAGTTTGCTACTGCTTTCACAATTTTGATATGACTGTTCCTTTTATTTGATCTTGTGCTCAATGCAAAGTAAGCTCAAATTTAGCATACAGATGGCGTTTTTGTTTTAAATTGCCTTTGAGTCTAGAGCTGAGGATTTGTTTTTAAAGAATATAAACTACATCCACAAGTATTACAATATTAAAAAACTGGAAATGCAGTGTAATTCTTCAAAGAGCATGGGGGTTACCAAAATATATTATATGAACAGCTAGTTTTAAAAATCATTAATTACAAGCAAACACTAATAAAGAAAATATGTAATTTTTGTTCTTTTTATCATGATTATGCTATATCTAAGAGCAATTACCTTCATAGCATCAGTTGTGTTCATGTAATTATATGCATTTTGCTAAAAAAAAGAAGACCTGCGTATTGCAGGAACTAAAAATAAATTTGTTTGAAAACAAGCATCCAAAACAAAGGTATTTTATGAATACTGAAATATCAACTTATCAACCTTAATAATAATAATGTTTACTTGCTTACATATTAAATTAAAACAGGGTGAGCATAGGAAATTAGTTGAAACTGCGCAGGTAATGAGAATGAGAAGCTAAAACTTAATATATATCTACTATATAAAAATAAGTCGGGTTTTCCTTCCTGACGCTATAACTCCAGAACGCACGAACCGATTTCCACGGTTTTGCATTCGTTGGAAAGGTCTCGGGCTCCGTGAGGTTTATAGCAAAGAAAATTCAGGAAAAATTTCAACAGAAAAGCGGGAAAATCTTTTTTCATTATACTGTTAAAATAACATGTGTTTTCAGTGCATCGTTTAAGTACGCAAAGTACAGAAAAGTAACAGCTGTTATTGGAATATTCCTCATTATACTATCATTCATTGTATATTGCATACTTACTTAACCTGTATTTATTAAATCAAAACGAACAAAAATTTGTCAATAATTAAGCAATCAATACCGCAAAAAGGTAGTAATATAAGTAACAATAAAAATTGCACAATAAATATTAATTTTAAATTATAGGTCTATTGCCTATTCTATTTATCTGTTGAATAACCTTTGCAGTTTAATAAACATATGTTTCACATGCAGCGCCATCTCTGATACATAGCATGTACTACAAACCAATATTTTAAGTAGATGGCGCCGGTGCGTGATACATTGTTTGACAGCTGCTCATTGTTCTCTGCTCAGTTAATTTCATGTGACAAACCGGTATTGTGTTCACTGTGAAATTGTGAAAAAAAAGTAAAAAAAATAAGTTATTCGTTTCCTAACATTTCAATTGGAAACCATCAAATCAATCACGTGTATTGTGCAAATTTTTATTCAATTTCAACAGCAGGCATTTGTCTTTAAGGTGGTAAGTTGAACTGTGTAAATTATGTGGATCGTGCATCTCAGGTTAAATTCACCACTCTGTCCATAGTCCAAAATGCCTAGAGGACGACTTGCGAACATCGGCCGCCGCACAAGACATGCAAGTTAGCAATAATTGTATTCACAGAACTTAAGCGAAGAAAGACAAAATATAATAAGAGAAAATGTCCGATTGAGACAACGCGTGAGCACACGAAGATCATTGGCATCATACAATCGCTTGGCATTCCAATATGATCCCACTGCGAACTACAGTGATGATGAAAATTTAGATATTGGACCAATGACGACTATATGCCGATATTGCAATGCGTTAAAGTTCAAAAGAGAAACGGCTGGATTGTGCTGCGCAAGTGGAAAAGTCAAACTGGATCCATTACTTACACCACCACAGCCACTGAAACCATTGCACATTGCACCACATGCAATCCGAAGTGGACGGAAATTGAACGTGAGTTGGAACCGGGCCAAAAACCGCAAGATCGCCATGACATAATCGCCAGAATATTTCAGCAAAAACTCAAGCTTATGATGGATGTGCTTACTAAGTATCGAGTTTTTGGTGACACACGTTGTTATATGTACTCGGTGGAATGGCAGAAGCGTGGACTACCGCATGCTCATATCCTAATTTGGTTGCTGAACAAATTACATTCAAATGAAGTGGATGACATCATATCAGCTGAAATTCCTGATCCAGTCACTGATCCATGCATTAAATCCATTATCACCTTGCATGGCTGATGGAAAGTGCACAAAACGATATCCGCGACCGTTCAAAAGAAGATAATGGTCGAACTATCAAAGTTAAAGTTCAAAATCAAGAGATCGAGATCAGAAATGAATTCATTGTACCATATTGCCCGCTGCTATCACGAATTTTCGAAACACTTGCAAACGTTGAGAGTTGTCATTCGGCCAAATCAATCAAATATTTGTGCAAGTACGTCACAAAAGGCAGCGACATGGCTGTGTTTGGTATTGCGTCGGAAAATGCGAATGACGAAATCAGCAACTTCCAAATGGGCAGATACGTCAGTACTAATGAAGCACTGTGGCGATTATTGTCATTTCAAATTCATGAAAGATATCCCACAGTTGTACATTTAGCAGTGCATTTGGAAAATGGCCAAAGAGTTTACTTCACTGAGGCTAATGCGGCACAACGAACTGAGAGACCACCATCGACAACATTGACTAGCTTCTTTGCAATGTGTGAAGCAGATTCATTCGCAGCGACGCTGATTTACGATGAAATGCCCAAGTATTACACTTGGAATCAATCAACAAAGAAATTCCAACGTCGCAAACAAGGAACCCCAGTTCCAGATTGGCCACAGGTGTTTTCCACTGATGCACTAGGTCGCATGCATACTGTTCATCCTAGAAATGATGAATGTTTTTATTTGCGACTGCTGTTGGTAAATGTACGTGGACCAAAATCATTTGAGCATTTGAAAACTGTGAATGGCCACCAATGCCAAACATATCGAGAAGCATGTCAACTATTGGGTTTGCTGGAGAACGATTCTCATTGGGATTTAACACTTGCGGATTAAGTTGTTTTATCAAATGCGTACCAAATACGAACACTGTTCGCAATTATCATCACCACATGTTTTCCTACTCAACCAATTCAGTTATGGAACAAATACAAAGACGACATATGTGAAGATATCTTGCATCGCTTGCGCATTCAAACGAATAATCCTGACATCCAAATAACCGATGAAATCTACAATGAAGGATTGTTTCTGATTGAGGATCAATGCTTGACTATTGCAAACAAGCTACTGATTGAAGTAGGAATGATTGCGCCAAATCGATCGATGCACGATGCATTCAACCAAGAATTAAATCGAGAGCTGCAATACAATGTTGATACATTGCAGGAATTCGTTCGAAATAATGTGCCGTTGCTGAATGAACAGCAAAAACAAGTATACCATACATTAATGCAAGCGGTGGACAATAATACTGGTGGTCTATTCTTCCTGGACGCACCTGGAGGAACAGGGAAAACATTTGTCATTTCATTGATTTTGGCCACTATTCGATCAAGATGTGACATAGCTTTGGCGTTAGCATCATCTGGAATTGCGGCGACTCTTCTAGATGGCGGTCGTACTGCACAATCTGCGCTTAAGTTGCCACTCAATTTAAACACAATTGATACTCCAACATGCAATATTACCCGATCCAGTGCAATGGGAAAATTGTTGATGCAATGCAAGCTCATTGTTTGGGATGAGTGCACAATGGCACATAAGAAATCGCTTGAAGCACTAAACTTTACACTGAAGGATTTTCGGCGAAATAACAACATCTTTGGCGGCTTGATGATATTGTTGGCAGGCGATTTCAGGCAGACGTTGCCATTAATTCCCCGTGGAACGCCTGCAGATGAATTGAATGCTTGCCTGAAGGCATCACCTTTATGGAATAACGTAAAAACATTATCGCTAACCACTAATATGAGAGTTCAACTTCAAAATGATCAAAGTGCTGCACAATTTTCCAAACAATTGTTAGCTGTTGGAAATGGAAAAGTCCCAGTTGATGCGACATCTGGATTAATTACTCTTACCAACGACTTTTGCCGATTAGTAGACTCTCAATTAGCTCTTATTGAAAATGTTTTCCCAAACATTAGTGAGAATTATCAGAATTAGGCTTGGTTAAGTCAACGAGCAATTCTTGCCGCAAAGAATAATGATGTACACGCACTGAATTTCACCATTCAATCAAAAATTGCTGGCGATTTGGTAACATACAAATCCGTTGATTCCATAACAAATCCCGATGATGTAGTAAATTATCCAAGGAGTTTTTGAACTCTCTGGAGTTACCAGGATTTCCACCACATAACTTGCAACTCAAAGTTGGTACAGTTATTATGATATTGCGTAAATTGAGTCCACCACGACTTTGCTACGGTACTCGACTTTCGGTAAAAAGACTTATGCCGAATTTGATTGAGGCAACCATTATTAACGGAAAGTACGCAGGTGAAAATGTATGTATTCCTCGAATACCAATGATTCCGACTGATCTTTCGTTTGACTTCAAACAATTGCAATTTCCAGTTCGCCTTGCGTTCGCAATGACAATTAACAAGTCGCAAGGCCAATCGCTTAGTGTTTGCGGGATAAATTTAGAAAATCATTGTTTTTCACATGGGCAGTTATACGTTGCGTGTTCACGAGTTGGGAAACCATCCGCTTTATGTTAACGTCAGACCAAAAAACAAAAAATGTGGTTTACCAAAGAGCACTTTAATGAAACGGATAACTTGCGGACACGTATAACGCTTCGATTCAGTATTTACTTTGGATTCACTTTCATTTACTTAGAGAAGTTCAACTAAATAACACTTCATTTTTGTAATCGAAATGAATTCATTACTGTTGTGAAATGAATTCAAATTTTTTCTTTTCAAATATATAAAAAAAAAAAAAAATTGTCTTAATCTTTTAATCACCAAACAAAATGTTACATAAAACGAAGCCATCTGGTGGCGAAACGGAGTTCGCCGGGTTTGCTAGTATATATATATATATATATATATATATATATATATATAAGATAGATTTACTTACTGCAATACAGGATCAGGGATACTTATTTGTTCCAGATTCAAATGCTCTGCTAATTCGTTTAAGTAGTTAACATACATCACTTTTCTGCCAAACTTTGCACTGAAAAATAAATAAATAAAACTTGATATATCTAAATATTTTAAAAATAAATAAATGGCCTAGTAATAGTTTCCAGCAAATTCCTCTTGAGGGGTGTAGGTTGCATGAAAAGATAGGTGTCTGTTGACGTCCCTAGCAGAAATACGCAAATCCTTCAACTGAGTATGCAAATTTGGGTATTGTGTAACTTTTTAAAGGAATATTCTTTATCCACGATTCTCTGAATATAAACTTTTCAAAATTTGTATATTTGTGCTCAAAGACTTGCAAAATTGGTTAAATGGGAGGGGCGAGTAAGAGGAGCAGAACGCAAAATTGGTAATTTCTCCAGCCCTGTCAGAGCTAAAGAAACTATCATAAAAATAAATAAACCTGTAGTACTTTAATGTTTTCAAAATATATTCATGTTTCCATTTGAGGATTAGAAGTGAGTTAAATTATTTTATTGTAATAGAAGAAAATTCATCCCTCCCATTGTAAGGATTGTGTCAGCTGTATATGGCAGGAGTACACAAACTTATTTATTATCACTTCCCTCTTTTACTATTAATAAATCTGTTTTGAATAGTGAATAGATATTGATTAGGAATAATTTTCATTTATTCTTCAAATCTTTAAGAAATTTACTTACCAGACACATTGGCAAAACATGTGAACACAGAGATAGGAAATGTAAAAATAATGTGCTTATGCGGGAAAAAAATAACATCATTATTCAATAACTAATCTTCATAATGGAATTCACCCCTCCACTCATGTCCACTAATCATAGGCAAGAATTCCTAATGGTCTAATTTATTGATTAGGATATCAGGGCAACTGAGGATAACATTTACATAGAATTCCCTTAAGGAAACAAGTTCATTAAAGACCAAAACTAAAACTAGAAAGAATAGGGTTTTAGACAACTGGTGAGAAGTAAAGTAATGTATATTTCAATATTCTCATACAAATTCCATAGTCCTTTTCATTGTAATAATCAATGTTTTTGTCCGAAACATTGATACGACATACGTAGTAAGGTCCATAAGTTTCTGGCCTGTCCTGCTTCCCCTCCTTTAAACGTGCCGGGACCTGCACACCTCTGCAGGTCCATGTCTGCTCACTCCATACCCATTGCCCGCACTTCCTCAGTCTTGTCAGTCAGTGCCCAGCCTTCAAGGGAACTCCTCATTTTTACAATGTTTAAACTCGAGCACCGTGCGGTAATTAAATTATTTTGTAAATAGGGTCTTACTCCTGCACAAATTAAAGAGCGCATGGATTGTGTATACAGGCAGTCCTCCCCCTTGTATTCCACAGTGAAAGAATGGGCAAAATTATTTAAGTTAGGGAGAGAAAGTCTAGAAGATGAATAACGTCCAGGTCGCCCATTGGAAGCTGTCACTTCTGAAACAATCCAACTTGTGGAATCTGAATTGCTGTCTGACCGGCGACTGAAAATCATGGAAATAGCAGCGAGGTTGGGGCTTTCAAAAACAAGTGTTTTGAGGATCATCAAAGAACATTTGCATATGAACAAGGTTAGTGCAAGATGTATTCCAAAAATTCTTTCAGCTCATCAAAAACAGGAACAAGTTCACTGCTGCATTGAATTTTTATGCAAGTAAATGCCGACCCAAAGAATATTTTGGACTCAATTGTAACTGGGGATGAGACAATGGTTCTATATTATGACCCACTCAGCAAAAGAGAGTCCATGGAATGGAGACCAGGAGAAGCACCTCCTTTAAAGGCAAAAGTCACGCAGTCAACAAAAAAGGTAATGGCCACAATTTTTTGGGACTGTTAAGGAACACTACTGATAAGGAATACCACAAGAATGGTGAGTATTATGCAGCCCTACTTCACCTGTTACGAGGCGCCATTAAAGAGAAGAGGCGAGGGAAGTTAAGCAGAGGCGTCCACCTCCTTCACGACAATTACCCTGTCCACACAGCATTGATTTCCAAGGCCGCTGTGAAGGACTGTATGGATTCCAAGAAATCTCTCACCCACCCTACAGCCCAGACTTGGCCCCTAGCGACTTCTACCTTTTCTCAAAGTAAAAATCTGACCTTCGTGGAAGGCGATTTAACACCGACGAAGAGCTCCAAGCCACAGTGGAAGAACATTTTTTTAACATAGAAGAAAATTATTTTTTTCATGGTATAGAAATGTTGCCAAAGCGTTTTAATAAGTGTGTTGAACTTAGAGGAGAATATATTGAAAAACAGTAAAACCAGTTTTTTCTTTCACCATTCCTTCTTCCTCAGACCAGAAACTTTTGGACCTTACTACGTACTTCTATTTCCTCAGGACTTTCTCTGAGACTGAGTTATTCCTACTAGCAGATTTCCCTTAAGGGAAATCAGCTATCGATGTTGTACTCATGCTACGATTTTTGAAAAATTTCTTCAAATGCTCATCGATACTACCTAGTAATGATGTAAATAAGGCCCATTAAAAATTATTTATATATATATATATATACACACACACACACACATATATATATATATATATATATACTAGCTAAGTTACCCGGCTTTGTCCAGGAATTCATTTGAGGGTGAATGATGATGGTATTTTTTTGGCAAGGCTTTACTTTGCACAATATTTTGACATTTCTCCGCCCCAGTGTTTAGGGTTTATTCCACAGCAGTGTTTGTTGAAAGTGAAGAATGTTTACTTGGAGAGAGAGAAAAAACGTCCAATTCTTCACAATTTGTTTTATCGCTTGCTATCTTTCCCAATGAGCGCATGCAAGTAGCTCTGAAGATGGAGACATTAGTCTTTGAAAGCACTTAGCGCTGAAATAAACAAATTGTGAAGAATTGGACGTTTTTTTCTCTCTCTCCATTTAGGGTTTATAACCGTCATTGCTGTGGATTTGTTAATAATACAATTATTTGTTCTGTAAGGATTCACTGTCCTCAATACTTTTAAATTTTCCCATCTCCTCTGCATATAGTTTTTTTATAACGTAATGGACCATATAATTCATAATCATAGAAAGTATTCTGTCTATGAGGTAAATAGGGAAGCGGCAGAACTGATAGGACAAAGGAAGTAAACCCCACCTCCCTAGGCTCAATGGTGCCAGCCTACCAACCATTTAAGATCTCACTCCTGTAATAAATTAAATTATATTAAGAAATCTGATTACATTATCTTCACAATACTAAAACTGTTAGTTCAAGTAATTTTCACGTTAAATATTAAATGCACTTCAGGGCAAACTGGTGTTTCTCATGAATGTTTGGGAGAAGAGAAGAGGGGGGGTGGAGTATACGTTACTCGGTGCAATCTGTTACTGGCGTTAAAGACATAATGTAGATTTGAATTATTAAGGATAAAATATTAATATAGATTTGAATTAATTTAAGCATGTGAAGAACCTGGTAGTACATACTGGAAAGTATTGTTGACCATATCAATATTGCTACGCAAATTGCTTGCTTCATACATTGTTATACGATAAAATATATAAAACAAAAGTTACTCTAAATAACACAGTAAACAACTTTTGTAATGTGCACATTTGCAAAAAAACAAATAGAAACTGAAATATCCTGAGTTTTCATTTCAGGCCTCCCTTATAACCCACACTCCCGTTCGAACCTAAAAATTGTAATATAGCTTATAATCATGGAAGAATTAATACTAAATCACTTACTGAGTTTTGTTAAGTTTGGTTCATCGTTAGTGCCCAATACAATTTTTGGCTCCCACTTTAGTTTTTAGTGTATATCTCGTTTATACTTTGTTACATGACAAAAGTGAATATAAAAAAAGTTACTCTACATAAAAAAATAAACAACTTTTATACTGTGCATATTTGCCGAAAAACAATAGGAAACGAAATATTGTTATTTTTAATTTCCGACCTCCCTTACAACCCCCACTCCTGCTCATCCCTAGAAATGTTGGTACAGCTTATTATCATGGAGGAGTTCGTGCTAGTTCACATACTGAGTTTTGATTAGTTCGGATTAGTTTTTAGTGCCCAATAAAAATAGTGACTCCTGCTATAGTTTTTAGCGTACACTCATTTATACATCAGTATACGATGAGTGTATATATTAAAAGTAACTCTAAATAACAAAATAAACAACTTTGGTTATGTGCACATTTGCAAAAAAACAAATAGAAACTGAAATATCCTGAGTTTTCATTTCAGGCCTCCCTTATAACCCACACTCCCGTTCGAACCTAAAAATTGTAATATAGCTTATAATCATGGAAGAATTAATACTAAATCACTTACTGAGTTTTGTTAAGTTTGGTTCATCGTTAGTGCCCAATAAAATTGTTGGCTCCCACTTTAGTTTTTAGTGTATATCTCGTTTATACTTTGTTACATGACAAAAGTGAATATAAAAAAAGTTACTCTACATAAAAAAATAAACAACTTTTATACTGTGCATATTTGCCGAAAAACAATAGGAAACGAAATATTGTTATTTTTAATTTCCGACCTCCCTTACAACCCCCACTCCTGCTCATCCCTAGAAATGTTGGTACAGCTTATTATCATGGAGGAGTTTGTGGTAGTTCACATACTGAGTTTTGATTAGTTCGGATTAGTTTTTAGTGACCAATAAAAATATTGACTCCTGCTATAGTTTTTAGCGTTCACTCATTTATACATCAGTATACGATGAGTGTATATATTAAAAGTAACTCTAAATAACAAAATAAACAACTTTGGTTATGTGCATATTTGCCGAAAAAGCAATACAAAATGAAATATCGCTTTTTTTAATTTTAGTCCTCCCTAACAACCCCCACTCCTGTTCGTTTCAGAGAATTGCATTATAGCCTAAAGTCTAAGTTGGGTTAGTAGTAATAAACATACCAAGTTTCATTAAATTCGATTAAGCTGTTTACCCGTGAAAAGGTAACAGACAAACAGACACCAAAGAAACAAAATGCAGTTATGGTGTCTATGACATGTGAAACGAAAAAGTATCGTGAAATTTCGAGAAACAATTGTTACCATACTCGACATATAAGCGTTTTATGTAAAAAGAAAGATCAATGGCACAAATTGGACCTGGGGAAGGGGGTGTTAGGAGGAGGGGGATTTTGAAATATCTGTTATTATATGTTGGATCAAAAAATTGTATAGAATCCATCTTATAGCAAATGTAATGTTCTATCAATGTTGTTATCTACATATTTTCTCTATCATGAATATTAACCGAGATATTTGAATTTTTTAGTTTTTGTCCTTCAGAAGACCACCACTGCTACCCATGTCATACTAACGATAAGTTGTTATATCATGAACCACTTTATCGGAAGCTTAAATAAATACCAAATATTGTTTTCATTGACCTTTTACTGTGTGAGGTACATGCAAATATGATGTGTGATGACACCCTCCTACTATTATTTTGTTGCAATTAAACCTCTCCTACGGGTGAATGCAAAATTGAAGCCTTTTGGGAGTAAGCTTTCTCATTCCTTCTTCAATGGTTATTATATAAGGTTAATTAATGTGTTATCCATGCACAAGGTTACTGAAGCAATGAGCAATGACCAGCTATCTGAGAAGCTGTAACTCAAGAGTAATCTTACTTTAGGGTGGGTTGAGGTGGAGGATTTACCCCAAAAGAGCTGAGAAGGAGCCCAGCAACAGGCTATTAGCTGCAGTTCCCGAAGGCTAGACATTCATGGGAAGGTAGACCAGGTAAACTGGAAGCTTAAGAAGAAGTGTAAGAATCACTGGCTGTCAGTTCATTCCCGGGGGAGTAAATGCCCAGCAAAGGGATGATACAGATGTTATTAAAGATAATTGTGTGAGTGTGTATATATATATATATATATATATATATATATACCTACATGCATATCCATGTATGTGCATATGGTGTGTAAATATATCCATTATAAGGATATGAAGAATGAGGACAAAAGGGTTGATTACTAAATCCTTCAAACATACTCAAAAGCCCCAAAACTGGTCTATACTAAACTCATGATACTCTCTTATTTATTGAGTAACAGAGAAATGCAACAAGCTGACCCCCATGCCTTGTGGTAGGGCTTTGGCTGTTGAGCTGAATATTTTAATTTTCAATAATCTGATTACTGAAAAATACATTAAACAATTTAATCGTCATAATTTTACCTGATAGCTGCTTTGAAAATCTGCCAAACAACTCTTATGAAGTTTGTTGGATGAACTAAATATAAAGCTTTCAAATTCTTTTTATATTTTCTGTCAAAAGCTTTATATGCCTGCCACAGCCAGGAAAGAGTAGGCTTGTTTTTACTATTTAAGCCATAATGAAAGTAAACAAGGGAATAGTCCTGTTCAACAAATTTGTCTAATGTATACATCAGGTACCTGAAAATATGAACAATATATTTTAAAAATACACTTAAAAGAAATTTTAATGTCATCAGTCAACATGTAAAATCTAGGTGCTATACAATTTAAGAAATTATTTTAATTACCCAGGTATATCATTTACAGCCACATGTACACGTGCACACACAGAACAGAAGGATACAATTTTAGAAATGAGATGCATAAAATACTATTATCACATACTTCTCGGAGCTAAAGATTATTTGAAGTTTGGAAATATTGATACTTAGTGAAGAAGACGGGCAACAACAGAGGTGTCTAAGTTGACAAATTTCTTGGCTATTTTTTGGGCTTTTGGGTTGCTTCACACCAAATTTGATCTCCATATTGCTACATATGTTACACTAATTGTTGCTCCTCCCAGACAGTTGATACCTATTGCCTTACAATATCAAGCAGGAAATAACTTTATAAGAGTAATAAGGAATCAAATTGAAAGAAAGAGACCTTTAGATTGGGTTAGCTGAAGCTATTGATTAATAGAATTTGGATTCATTTTTCTTACACATTACATAATTATGTTTATATATTTCAAGTGTACTTTATGTTACTTAACAATAATGTGCAATAGCTACCTGCTATTATCTATAAGAATGTAAAACTTCATTTGTGGGCTAAATGTTTAGAGCTATCCCTTTATAACTATAATAAGCTGGCAGCTGGTAGGCATTAACAGCATTTTGTTACTACATTGTCAATGTATCTCCAGTCTTGCTAATCAACATTGGGTCTGCAAGAGTTTAACGACGAGGAAATAAGTATTTAACCCCTGGCGAGGTGGCCTCTTAGCGAAAAATAACTTATCCTATACTATTTTTGAGGTCAATAATAGAGATGTAATTACTGTTTTGTGAAAAAAAAGGTCATGGTACTAAGTACTAGATAAATGTATAAATAGGAATGCAAAATTTTAATTATTATATTTATAATTCCCCCAAGCTAGAAAAGGGTGTTAACCTGTAGAAAACCCATTCCAGTTAGCCTTAGTAGCAAAAAAGTGGGCATTAATAAATAAATATACTTAGAATTGAATTGGCCTACATAAAACCACTTCCTACCTTGGCATACCTTACAAAAAATCTGGCTAAATTGTGAATGAAAATTATAATATAAGTTATTTGCTCTCAATACCAATTTAAATAGTGAGCTAAGAATTAATTTTGAGATTATAAAAACTGAACTTATTAAACTTGCCTAAGAAGCTTGGAATGATCTAACTCTTTGCTCGGTGGGAGTTTACAAGCTGAAACAACGATGATTCTTCTACCTGCTGTATCATCACCAAATACTTCAACAATACCATGTTTTGCAACATCACTAAAGTCACAATAGTCATCATCACTGTATTGGTAGGTGAGACTATCATATCCTGTTGGCGCATCAATAAGTTCCTCCTCGAAGTTCTCTTCTATTGTGCCGTCGGAAACAGGAGACTCAAGGTAATCATAGCTTGCTGCTAATGCTTCCACCTTTACATCTAGAGCGGAATTTAAAAATTCAAATAATTAGCAAAAGAATCAGTTAAAAGAAATAATTAATAATTAAACCATTTATTTGTTTCTAAAAATATTTCTATAGTCTTTATTCCATTTGTTGGCAACAAAACATGTTTTAAGGGGCAATGTAACATATCTATCCAGATTGTAGCCAGCTTCCGAAATTCAATTTTTTCTAAACAAATTGGAATTAGGTTGGTAGTGTGTGTTAAGGCATTAGTCTTAATCTACCGTGGTAAACCTATAGAGGCGAGTTCGATTACCGCCCTGGGCAATAGGTTTTTATTTAGTGACGGACTCAATAAATAAATTCTTTAGTTCTACACTGGCTAGAAAAGGATGGTAACCTATAGATAGCCAATTAGTCATAGTAGCATAAATAAAAAACACATTGGGCTTCTAATATAAGTGAAAACTTATTAAGTCAATCCCACATTGTAGTTTCATAATGAAAAACATTGACTTCATAAAAATAAATTAAGCTGGTTACTTTTGTAGACTATTGATATATATATATATATATATATATATATATATATATATATATATATATATATATATATATATATATACTAGCTAAGGTACCCGGTGATGCCCAGAAACTCATTCTTGACTGACTGTTTTTTTAGCAAGACTTCAATGTATACAATTGCACTTCCCTCCATGACGTATTGTTTTTTCCAAAATAGCCAATCCTAAAGTGTAACTTTCAGGGTTAATAGAATAGAAATTTTAGTTTTGAAGAATATATGAAAATGGGTTCCTAATCCTATCCCTCACGACTTTTTGACTCACGGTTTTTGAATAATTCAGACCATAATCATGGGTAGCATTTATCACAATTAAATATCTTCTATAATGAACATATTTCCTGCCAAAAATCAAACCAAGCACATATAGTTTTATACATAAGATTATATTCGTATTAGTAAGCCTCAGTGGAAATCACTTCCCGTCGTGGCAGCATTCCACAGGAAATAACTATACTCAATTACCTCCCGTCCATTTCCGCTCTCGCAAGAGCGTTATCATCATTGTTTTCCTTAGAATATTGATTCAGAATATTATTTTAATAATTTATCTCCCTGATGGAACTAAATAATAGATCCCTAAACATAATTTCATTTATGTTCAAAAAGCTAGATGAGGGGAAGAGAGCCCCCCTGCAACCTAGTAATTCTTTAAACATTCATATCGAGTATATATTAAATACCAGAAATGCTCTTATAGTTTATATTCTATTAGAAATAAATAACAAAGTTATAGGGAAAATAAATAAATAAATGAGGAGGCGACGGAGATTTATAAGCTCACTAATCCGAATCATACTTGCAACTATCATATAAGAAAAAAACATAACATCTTTTGTCATAATATGCATTTATTAAAAACACTTAAATAAGCACTAATAAAATTAATGACTCCCGCTACGGCAAAAGTGAATACAACAAAAGTTACTCTAAATAACAAAAGTAAACAACTTTTGCTATGTGCACGTTAGCCGAAAAAAAAATAGAAAATGAAAATTGCGAATTTTTATCTCAAGCCTGTCTTATAACCCCCTCTCCCGTTTGAACCTAAACATTTTAATGTAGCTTATAATCATGGAAGAATTAATGCTAATTCGCATACCAAGTTTTGTTAAATTCGGTTCAATCGTTTGTGCTCAACAAAATTGTTGGCTTCCGCTTTAGTTTTTAACGCATATCTCGTTTATGTTATACAGCAAAAGTGAATATAACCAAAGTTACTTTAAATAACAAAATAAACAACTTTTGTCATGTGCATATTTGCAGAAAAACCAGTAGAAAAAGAACTATCACTATTTTTAATTTCAGGCCTCCTCTTTTGTACCAAATAATATTCTTGACACCCGCTATAATTTTTAGCGTATAACGCCTTTATAATTCGGTATTCGCCGATAGTGTATATAACAAAAGTTTCTCTAAATAACAAAATAAACAACTTTTTTATGTGCATATTTGCCGAAACACCAATAGGAAATGGAATGTCACTATTTTTAATTTCAGGCGTCCCTTATGACCCCCACTCCTGCCCGTCCCTAGAAATGTTTGTATGGCTTATTATAAGGAAGGCGTTAGTGCTAATACACATACCGAGTTTTATTTAGTTCGGTTGAGTCTTTGTGCCAAATAAAATTGTTGACTCCCGCTATAATTTTTAGCGTATAACACCTTTATAGTTCGGTATACGAAAAAAGTGTATATAACAAAAGTTACTCTAAATAACAAAATAAACAACTTTTGTTATATGCATATTTTCCAAAAAACCAATAGGAAACGAAATATCGCTATTTTTAATTTCAGGCCTCCCTTATAACCCCCACTCCTGTTCGTCTCAGAGAATATTAATATAGCCTAAAGTCTAAGTTGGGTTAGTAGTAATACACATACCAAGTTTTATAAAATTCGGTTCAGCCGTTTATGCGTGAAAAGGTAACAAACAAACAAACAGACACCAAAGAAACAAAATGCAGTTATGGTGTCTATGACATGTGAAACGAAAAGTTATCGTGAAATTTCGCGAAAAAAATCAATGTACAGACAGAGGTTACAATTTTATATATATATATAGATACAGGGTGCGGCACAAAAACTTGCTGATTTGTAACGGTCGCATTGTCGTGAGGGGACATAGGCGAGTCCAATGTCAGTGGAGAGGGGAAGTCTTGAAGTTTTGTTTCTTTCCTCTTCAGTCGCCATCATGCATTGGACGAAACAGCAGCGTGCGTTTGCCTGCGAGGCTTACTTTTCTAACGGTCGGTCCATTTCGCCACTCAACGTGCCTTCCGTACTCAGTTTAATATTCACCCTACAGGTCCGGTGCCTGGACGGCAATCAATTGTTTCGTGGGTGAATACATTCAGAGAGAGAGAGAGTGGAAGTGTAGCAAAAACCCGCTCAGGAGGTCATCAGATGGCCAGAACTCCAGAAAATATTGAAAGAGTGAGACAGTCATTTGTCCAATCTCCTCGGCGTTCGGCGCGGAAACACGCAACTGCTCTGGGGTTATCTGGCCGCACTGTGAGACGAATTCTACACCAAGACCTTAATTTCCATCCGTATAAAATGGCTGTAACGCAGGCGCTGAATGAAACCGATTTTAATGCCCGCTGAAATGCATGTGAAGCACTCGGTGAACACCTGCCTCACGACACGCTCGTGTTTTTCAGTGATGAAGCTCACTTTCACATTTCTGGTTGTGAGAACAAACAAAACATGCGTTATTGGAGTGCTAACAACCCACGTCAACTTCATAAGAAGCCCTCCATTCTGAACGCGTAACTGTGTGGTGTGCAATATCAAGAGTAGGGATAATTGGTCCTTACTTTTTTGAAGAAAACGAACGCACAGTTTCAGTGAATTCAGTTCGATACAGGGAGATGATTACAACATTTTTTCTCCCTAAACTGCAAGAAATAAACATTGCTGATGTGTGGTTTCAACAAGATGGAGCCAAAAAGTGTAATAAATAAATTCAGAGAATGTAAGATAATATGTAAAACGAATTAAAACGTTATCTCTAATATTTTTGTTTTTATTAATCTTTTAAATCAGCAAGTTTCTGTCCCGCACCCTGTATAAACCATAAAAAGATTCTTCAAAGCCAAAAGAAAACCCCTCATCATCAAATGTATATATATATATATATATATATATATATATATATATATATATATATATATATATATATATTTGATATTTTCTCTTGACTCAACAATAAAATAATTCTCAATAATTATTTCCTCTTGGGTTTTAACTATTACTGCTTTTGGAAATTCCCCATTGTAGCTAATCAAGGGAGTGAAATTTTCTCCTAACATTATTTATAAAAGCCCCATACAATATTGAATTTGAAATATACGAATTTGTTATTATTATCCCTTTTTAACCAATACCAATTAAAGTGATATTCCTGAAAAATAAGCCTGGATTAGCAGGACTCAACTGTTTTCAGTTTTTCTTTGACTCACACACTTCACTGAAGAAAAGCCATTGAACTAAATCTTGTCTATCAGTTACCATAAGTAAAGTTAGTAAACACATAAAAAATTCAAACCGTCGGAAAATAGTTGGGAAAGAATTCCAAACTCAAGCACACACAGAGTCGGATGAAGAGTTTTTCATACTAGACTGTATTTATACCTGTAGGTTATGATTGAAGTTTCATTAAAAATTGACTACTTATTTTTAAGAACTAAACATTATTTAATGAAAAAACTGATCATACAATTAGACCAGAATATTAATAATGATGAATCTCCAAAAACACAAACATTTTATTTACCTTGAATCATGGACATTGCATTGATAACTTAGCTTCTTTGCATTGAGGACACAGAAAAAACTGATAAATATCACATTGTGATCAACATTCAGTTAGATAACACACTGTTTTATCTTTTCTGGAGTAGCAATTAAGTGACACATCAAGTGACTGAAATAAAATGTCAACACGTTCTGCAGAAAAGAATATGTATAACGCAGAATTATAAAGTAAAACGTAATCATAATATTGTAATCCTAAATGTTAAGTTAAATTTACTTTGTAATTATATCTACCTTACTTAAAGAGGATTTTGACCTATATATCTGAATAGTGGAAGACATCTAATATATTTCAGAAATTATGATTGATATATGTTGTGCAAAATAATTCACAAATTTTGAATCTCCCCTGAGATAATTTGGGAGATCATTAAAGGTATTTTCAGAGGAAATCAACACTTAACATGTTTTTATGGAGGAACGAACTGAATTATTTTTCTTTGAAAGGAGGTGAAATAATATCTTCAAATGCACTACATGTGTACTATTCAAAATTTCTGAATTTATTTCACTGAAAAATGGTTAGAATACAGAGGAGAAAATGCTCAACAATAATCAGATGACTACACATATATTCTGTCACCCTAGAAAGGGGAAAAGGGCCAGGAAAGATCTTGAAAACTAAGTTGAATTTTCTAAACTGTTTGTAAAAAGTTAAAAGTTTCTTGAGTATTAGACGATAAAAGTATTACTAACAATAGCTGAGGATAAATTTAAAAATGACTTCAAAGGCTTAAGTAGAATGAAGATTTGCCAGAAAGCTGGTTGTCATGTATACAAATAGGCAAAAATACAGTCCTCAATACATTCTTAAACATGTCATGCGTTTCCTCTCAACTAAACATTGAACTAACATTATTTATAGTGGAGGAGTTAAAATGTTTAGGGGTTAGTCCACTGGCAATACTATGTAAAAGAAGATAAATAACAAACAAATTGTAGACTATTGTTATGAAAAATTAAGTTAATGAACAAAGTTTAAAAAAAAAGAGAATCCTGAACAGAGATGATTATAAGTCCCAAATGAAAAAGAAAAATATTTGTAGGTAAACTTATTATACTAAAAAATACTTAAGTAAGTCTTGTGATTAGTATGGAACAAAATATATTTTAATCCTAAATAATTCTGATTTAGTCAAGTTTTAGTCTTCATCAACAGCTGTCATAATAAATTGATACTAACAAGAAAAAATAATAAAACAAATAGTATAATTGAATTTAGTTATTTAACAATAACTGCAACTAAAAATTCAATATGGACAAAAATATTCTTATGTAATGAATAAAAAAGGTATGCATACCTAATCAGAAATAACAAAAACTATTTGGACCAACAGTGTAACTGGCAAGTTGCTTACTGTTAAACAGCGATGATAAAATAACTAGTAAAGTACAATTTGCCCCTAGAAAGGCAGGTCAAAACTCAATAAAGAAAGTGAATATTTTATGAGCTGTAAAAAAGTGTTATATATCAAATTAAGTTACATAACTTGAACAAGTATTCGGCAATTATACCTGGATCAACAGTGGCATGTTGCAGTTCAGTATCATCAAACTCCAAATTAGGTTCATAATCATGAAAGTCAGACAAACTTGGATAAGGGTCTTCTGTATCATTTTGCACATCTATCGAAGAAAGAAGGGTATTTAACAAAATTTATATTAGATAGTTCACAAACACAAAAAGTTGGACTTAGCTCAAGCTCTAAGAAAACTTAAGAAATTTAAAACTCATTAAACAGGAGAACATAGGGAATGTTTTCATACTGTTTGTAGTTGTAGTTTTCATAACTGATGGATTTGAGGGTTGAGCATCTGCCATTCTCCAATCTGCAGTCTACATTAATGACAATTGTAGTCCCAGCCAGGTGGGCGATGAGAAAAACAGAAAACAAGTAGATCCAGAATTCCAAAACATCACAACAGACAAGCACCTGCAGCTGATATCTACTGAACCTTTGCCTTCTCAATAGTTGCCTCACACCTGATTAGGAGTATAAAACAAAAAAAAATTATATTAACAATAATACCACCAAATACTAGTACAATGATAACCGTCACTTTAAATTTTTCATATACAAATAAAATTTTACATTTTGTTGAAGCAAGTCGTATTTTAAAATAATTCATAACTCCAATTAACACATTAAAAAAAGTGGCTTCTTTCCCCTCCTCAACTTAAGAATTTCATGTTACATAAGAAATTTATAGCTCTGAGAATTCATACAAGATAGATATTTATCATTTTATTAGGAATGATCTTTCTTGTTGAAGTGCATTTCTCCATTTTCGTACAGTAGGCAATGTTTCCTTGTACCTCTTTGGTTTTATCTACTCCTTTCCAATTCATTATTGAATGAATAAAGCTTAGGATACTTTATATGGATCATTTTAAATTAAAGCAGTCCATTATTTAATTAAATTTGATGGTTTAGATTTTGAAAGGAATATACAATAATATAACATAAATGGAAATACTATAAAGGAAATTACAAACACTGAGTTTTTCAGAATTTGCCACCTCTACAAATGTAGCTGGCAAGCTGTTTTACTCCTAGATACTACACACGAAGACACGACTGTTTGCTAATACTTATTGCTATCAGTTGACTGTTATTTTCATTTGTAACTAATAAAATATAGTATCCTCCTTCGTCTACCAAATGGATTTTTGGAGGTAGGGATCAAACTTTTACTTCATGCCTCATCCCAGGTCCATAATTGGTTTCCTTTGTGTCCTCTTTCCACGTTGGCCTTAGCAAGTTTTTGTTTTCTCATCATATCATTCCATTTTGTAATGCATTGAAGTTCATTAACTGCTGGTGCGAAGAATTGACATCTGTCAATTTTTGCCAAAAACAACTCAAAATTTCCGATAAGACTGCTATTGATTGGAACAGTTACATGAGGGAGTTGGGTCCTTAGATATGAAGAACAGTATTTCCACACATTTCCCGCCTAAATGGAATAAAATGTTTTATTTTTAAAAATTGTGTTTTCTTTTATTTATCATTATAATCCCGTAGAAGGTTATGAGGTAAGTATAACCTCCCTTGCGGGCAATGAATCGTACTACTTAAAACAGTACCGTACTCTAGCGAGGAACTAAAATGTGGTGGATATAATACACAAGTACCATTTCATCCACTATGCCCTGATTTTGATTAGTATTTACTTGCAAAATAACAACCAGTAAGTTCACACTCACAAATGCTCTCCCCTATACTCTACCCTCTCTTCTTGTCTTACCCCAAGTAGCTCTGGATCTACCAATAACTACAAGTATTCATTCTTTTTAAATTCTTCCTGAGTTGGTAGGTGAACTAATTTATCTGAATGGCCTTACTTATGGGAAATAAGCCTATTTTCCTCCATAAAACGTTCAACAATACATAGCGCACTTTCAGATTACCAAATCAAATAATAATAAACTTGGATAAGGGTCTTCTATATCATTTTTCACTTTTATGAAAGAAACAAATATATTTAACTACACTATATTGTTCATGAAACACAAATAAAAAATTGGACTTCCCTTAAGCTCTCTGAAAATTTGAGAAATTGGGATGTCTTAAAACTATTCCAGGATTTCCAGGGAAACTTTTCCTATTTACGAGGGCGTTCATCAATGGCTCATGCTGCCCTGTCGGGTGTTAGTTCAGGAGGAGGCAGCTGAAGTAGTCTGCGTTAAATGAGGATTGAGACACGGTGATTGCATATCTCCTATGCTCTTCACCATATCATTGATGAAGGTAGTAAGTGAAGCTTGAATGAAGGTGGTACAAGTAGACAAATGCATATAGAATGTCGGTACATGCAGATGAAATACACATATTCGCCGCATTTGCGGATGACTTAGCTGTCCTCGGGGGCAAGAAAGAGGATATGTTATCGCTCGCCGGTTCATTAATAATTGTTGACGAAAGAGGTAGAATCGCAAGTAAACCACGTAAAGACGAAGTACATGATAGAGAGCCATTACCTACATTTCTTAAGCAGCTTGACCGTTCGAGATCTTTTCTTTCCAAAAGCAGAAAGCTTAAAATACCTCTGACCTACTATAACCTCGGCCAATGATCCTCGGCAACCGCGCTTTCTTCATGGTTTCTTGAGATTTAAGAGTAAGAAAAATCACGAGTCTTGAAACAAAGTGTCTACAACTCTATTATCTCCCCTTTACTGTTGTATGGGATATGGATGTTGATTCGTACCCTGGAAACAAAGGTTGAAAAGTTCAAGCTCAAGGTTTTCAGAAACATAATGGTTTCAAAGTAGAATGGTGGCTTAGGACTCTAGAGAACGAAGACAAGAGAAGAGTTATGTCTGAAACTGATTTCATCCCACCATATAGTCTCCATTTCTAAATAAAAAGCTCGACGAATAGAAGTGGGGGTTTACAAGAAAACTAAAAAGTTACTAAAAAGTGAATACAACAAGTATTCTAGACCACCACTAGTTTAACAATATTGGACTTATAACATTTTATCAGATTTCCCTCAAGGGAAATCAGCTATTGAGGTTGTACTCATGACGCGATTTTCGAAAATTTCTTCAAATGTCAATCGATCCTACCCAGGTGATGACGAAAATGAAGTCCGTTCAAAATTATATATATATATAAAGTCCATCACGCAGGAGCTGCGTAAACTGAGCAGATTTCCCGCGTGAAGATTACAACAGATAAATGTACATACCGGTAACACAATACCACCGTGAATATTAAGTGAATAAATACAAATGATAATAAGAAACCGCTTCTGTCAACTTCTTGCCGGAAAGAAAAACAATTACTGTAATATATCTGAATATAAAGTATTAATTTGATTGAAAACGATTTACAATATCTAGTACTGTAATTTATAAGGAATCAGAATAATTATCTCAATCGATCAACTTTAAATAGTCCAAAAACATATGGCGGGGGGGGGGGAGTCACTAGTACATATTTGTATATATGTTGTATAATAAAGGTATCTTGAAAACAATATTTGGTATTTAAGCTTCGAATAATGTAGTCTATTATGTAACAGAGTATTGTTTATGTAACATAAGTAGAAGTGGGGGTTTCCTGAAGGCAGAAAACTGAATTTTTTCAAAGCTCGCGTCATGAGTACGACCTCAATAGTTGATTTCCCTTAAGGGATGTCTTTTAGATGTTATAGACCTTCCCTTTATACCTCAATTGACAATCCCCATAGGATGCCATAGGAATAAACAGCCTAATAGAAAAGAGACTCCCTAAAGCTGGGACAAAATTTTATTTTAACGATTTCTAAAAACCAGCTATTTATGAAACATTTCCTCGAACGTTAAGGTGCGAATAATGTCGTTTATTACATAACCGAGTATTGTTAGTTTAACATGAGTAGAAGTGGGAGCTTGCTGAAAACTATAAAATCCAAATATCTCGGTTAATATTCAAGATACAGAAAATATGTATAGTACAATATTTATTGATCATTCAATTTGCAATAAAATTAGTTCTATACATTTTTTCGATCCGACTTATAGTAATGGAGATATGTCGAATTTTCAAAAATACCCACCTTTAAACACCCCTCCCAATGTCCGATTTCAGCCGTTAATGAACTTGATCTGTTGTTTAAATATCGAGTTTGGAAACGAACAAACAAAAATTGCGACCGCTAGAGTGATAACAGACATATATATATATATATATATATATATATATATATATATATAGATATACTAGCAAAGGTACCCGGCTTCGCCCGGGAATTCATTTGAGGCTGAATGAAGATGGTATGTTTTTGGCCAGGCTTTACTTTCCACAGTATTTTTTTTTATTTCCCTGTCCCAGTGTTTAGAATTTATACCCGTCGTTACTGTGGATTTGTTAATAATAAAATTATTTGTTATTTAAGACTTCACTGTCCTCAATATTTTTATATTTCCCGTCCTCTGTGTATGTAGTTTTTTTTTATAAAGTGATGGACCATATAATTCATAATCCTAGAATGTATTCTATCTTCCAAACCACGTATGAATAAGTTTCTTTCCCTTCATGCGTTACAATGTCCAACAGTGACAGCTGTTTTAGGTACGTCATAGCCTCTATTAAAACACTCTTTCATAAGTCTCGATTGTAAACTGTGTATTCATATTGGTTTTCAGTAAAGTATATCATAATACATTAACGGAGCAGAGTTAATAAATACCAGAAATACCTGAGTGCACCTCCCTAGCGTTTATTCTTGTAAATTATTTATTTATGATAATTAAAGAAATTCACATTCCTGAGAATAATAATACATTGCTATAAGCATCAATTACCATGTAAACATAGACCAATATGAGGTCGGAAGGGAAGCGGCAAAACTGATAGGACAAAGGAAGTAGCTCGACACTTACATAGCCTCAGTGCTGCTAACCTGCAATGCATTGTGGATAGCTATCCTCTAATACATTCAAATATATTAAAAAATCATATTACATTATCTTCACAATTCTAAAACTGTTTCAAATATTTTTCACGTTTTAATTAAATAATGTATTAAAGACACTTAGAGAAGGGTGGGGGCAGTATACCTTATTTGGTGCAAACTGTTACTGGCGTTAAAAAATAACATAGTTTTGAATTATTAAGGATAAAATTCTAACATGGATTTGAATTAACTTATCCAGGTGAGATACCTGGGTAGTTCATATTGGAATGTATTGTTGAGCATATCAATATTTCTAAGCAAATTATTTGCTTCATACCTTATTTTACAAAAAAAAAAAAATTATAAAACAAAATTTACACTAATTAAAAAAGTAAACAACTTATGTTATGTGCACGATTGCCTAAAACCAAATAGACGATGAAATATCGCGAATTTTTATTTCAGGCCTCCCTTATAACCCCCATTCCCCTTGGAACCTAAAATTTTTAGTATAGCTTATAATCATGGAAGAATTAACGCTAATTTACATGCCGAGTGTTGTTAAGTTCGGTTCTACCGTTAGTGCCCAATAAAATAGTTGCCCCCGCTTTAGTTTTTAGCGTATATCTCGTTTATACTTTGTTATAAAAGAAAAATGTATATAACAAAAGTTACTCTAAATAACAAAATAAACAACTTTTGTTATCTTCATATTTGCCAAGAAACCAATACGAAACGAAATATCGCTATTTTTAATTTCTGGCATCCCTCATAACCCCCACTCCTGCCCGTCCCTAGAAATGTTGGTATGGCTTGTTATAATTAAAGTGTTAGTGATAATACATATACCGAGTTTTATTTATTTCGGTTGGATCTTTTGTCCCAAATAAAATTGTTCACTTCCGCTATAGGTTTTAGCGTATATCTCGTTTATAAGTCGGTATACGAAAAAAGTGTATATAACAAAAGTTACTCTAAATAACAAAATAAACAACTTTTGTTATGTTCATATTTGCCGAAAAACTAATAGGAAACGAAATATCGCTATTTTTAATTTCTGGCTTCCCTTATAACCCCCACTCCTGTTCGTCTCAGAGAATTTTAATATAGCTTAAAGTCTAAGTTGGGTTAGTAGTAATATACATACCAAGTTTCATAAAATTCGGTTCAGCCGTTTATGCGTGAAAAGGTAACAAACAAACAAACACCAAAGAAACAAAATGCAGTTATGGTGTCTATGACATGTGACACGAAAAGTTATCGTGAAATGTCGGGAAAAAAATCAATGTACAGACAGAGGTTACAATTTTATATATATACTAGCTCAGATACCCGGCTTCGCCCGGGAATTCATTTGAGGCTGAATGATGTGGTATTTTTTTTGGTAAGCCTTTAGTTTGCACAGTATTTTGACATTTCCCCGTACCATACCAGTGTTTAGGGTCTATACCCGTCGTTGCTGTGTGCTGAATGATGATAGTATTTTTTTGGGCAAGGCTTCAATGTTTACAACTACACTTCCCGTCTGGGCGCATTGTTTTCCCGTGAGGGTCAGGCAGGCGACTTATAAATGAGAAATTTTACTGTTGAAGAATAAATAAAAATGTGTTCCTAATCTATCCCTTTCCACTTCTTAAGTCTCCTTTTTGAATACTTAAAATCATAATCATGGATTGCATTTATTACAATTAAATATATAATGAAACTTATTTCCTGTTAAAAACCAATCCGAGCACATGTAGTTTAAGCATAGTTTTGTACATTAGATTATATTCGTAATAGCGTAATCGCAGAGCTCAGTGGAAATCACTTCCAGCAATGTCAGCATTTCACTGGTAATAAGATAACTCAATTAACTGTTCAGGCTCCTGTCATCTTCCGGTCCAGCATGAGGGCTAAACACCATGTTTTTCTTAAATGATTGATTCAGAGTATTATTTTAATAATTTATCTACCTGACGGAATTAAATAATAGTATTACCCTAAAAATAATTTCATTTATATTCAAAGAGATGGGTGAGGGGAAGAGATTGTAGCCCTCCCAGCAAAATAAGTAATACTTTAAATCATATTAAGTTTAACCGGATATTGTCTTTTTTCATAATGGCATTACCATTAACGTCTAATTGTTATGATGGTACATATTTGTTTCAATAACATCAAAATATCGGAAATAAGATATATATTAGCAGAACCAAAGAGTTTGCTTCCCTACAACTTCCGCTATCGCTCCTTGTGCCAATTCAGCATGACTTTGTTTAAATAATACATTATACAAATTAAATAACGGAAATGCTCTTATAGTATACATTTCTATTGGAAATAAATAACAATGTTATTCTCTAGGAAAAATAAATAAATGAGAAGGAGGCGACGGAGATATATAACCTCACTAATCCGAATCATATTTAGAGTTATCAAATGTGACTTTAACACAAAATCATTTTTCATAATATGCATTCATTAAAAACGCTTAAATAAGCACTAATAAAATGAATTACTCCGGCTATAGTTTTAGCGTATATCCCGTGTTTACATCATTTTACAAAAAAAGTGAATACAACAAATGTTACTCAAAATAAACAACTTTTGTTATGTGCATATTTATCGAAAAATCAATGCGAAACGAAATATTGCTATTAGCAGATTTCCCTTCAGGGAAATCAGCTATTGAGGTTGTACTCATGACGGAATTTTCGACATTTTTCTTCAAATGTCCATCGATCCTACTTAGTAGATGACGAAAATGAGGTCCGTTCAAAACTGTATATATATATCTATATATATATATATATATATATATCTATCTATATATTTGTCTGTTACCGCTCTAGCGGTCGCAATTTTTGTTTGATCGTTACGAAACTCGAAATTTAGTCGTTTTATGTAAAAATAAAGATCAAGTTCGTTAATGGCTGAAATCGGACCAGTGGGAGGGAGGATTTTCGAAAAATCGAAATATCTCCGTTACTATACGTCGGATCGAAATGTATAAAATCAATCTTATTGCAAATTACATTTACTATAAATATTGTTCTATACATATTTTCCGTATAATGAGTATTAACCGAGATATTTGTATTTTTTGTAATGAGTTCCGCTTTCAGTAAACCCCTACTCCTACTAGGGACATATTAATAATAAGCTGATATCTAATGAACCACCTCATTATTAGGTTAAATACAAAATATTGTTTTCAACAAAGCTTTATTTTACGAGGAACAAACAAATACGTTCTGTTGACCCCCCCCCTGTTTTTTTTTCTTGGACTATAAAAATCTGAGTCATTGAGATAGAAATTATTTAGATTCATTTCAAATTACTCCACTAACTATAATAAATAGTTTCCAATAAAATTAATATTTTATTGTCAGATATATTTCTTTAATTGTTTGTTTTTCCGGTCTATCTATCGATACTGCACTACAAGGTTGGCTAACCTGTTTGTTTACAATCCAGCTGTATTACGTTGTAAATTACGTTCTATTATTAATTACAGTACTAGATATAATAAATAGTTATATGAATAAAATTTATAACTTATAATCAAATATATTTCCTTAATTGCTTCTATTTCCGGTAATAGCTGGCAAACCTGATTGTTTCGAACTCAGACTGTTTGCTATCAGGAAGGTTCTTACCATTTGACTTGCCCTTTATTTGTTTACTTAATATTCACAGCAGTATTAAGTCTTACAAATAATGGATATTCTGTGGTACTATTTAGTGTTGGTGTAATAAGTGTACAGAGCGCTGCTATCATTAGCGGTAAGTCCATTTTTTGTGTTCTTGTTGTTTTTTGAGATTGAATTGTTTTTAATTTAATCTCGGAGCCTAACGGACGAGAGTTACTTTCCCGCCAAAACCTAGTTCGGCCGTTTCTTTGACTGGCTCGGCTCTCGTGAAATTTCTTTATTGTACCACCATGTGGGAAATCTGCTTAGTTTACGCAGCCCCTGCGTGACGGACTTTTTTTCATTTCAGACCGCCTCTACAACCCCCCACTCCTGTTTGAACCTAAAAATTTTAATATAGCTTATAATCTTGGAAGAATTAATGATAATTCACATACCGAGTTTTAGCAGATTTCCCTTGAGGGAAATCAGCTATTGAGGTTGTACTCATGACGGAATTTTCGACATTTTCCTTCAAATGTCCATCGATCCTACCTAGTAGATGACGAAAATGAGGTCCGTTCAAAACTATATATATATATATATATATATATATATATATATATATATATATATTTGTCTGTTACCGCTCTAGCGGTCGCAATTTTTGTTAGATCGTTACGAAACTCAAAATTTAGTCGTTTTATGTAAAAAGAAAGATCAAGTTCGTTAACGGCTGAAATCGGACAAGTGGGAGGGGGGTTTAGAGGGGAGGATTTTCGAAAATTCGAAATATCTCCGTTACTATACGTCGGATCGAAAAATTGTATAGAATCAATCTTATTGCAAATTCCATTTACTATAAATATTGTGATATACATATTTTCACTTAAATGAGTATTAACCGAGATATTTGTATTTTTTGTAATGAGTTCCGCTTTCAGTAAACCCCCACTCCTACTAGGGACATATTAATAATAAGCTGATATCTCATGAACCACCTCATTATTAGGTTAAATACAAAATATTGTTTTCAACAAAGCTTTATTTTACGAGGTACAAACAAATACGTTCTGTTGACCCCCCCCCCTTTTTTCTTGGACTACAAAAATCTGACTGTTTGAGATAGAAGTTATTATGATTCATCAAATTACTCCACTAACTATAGTAAATAGTTTCCAATAAAAGTAATATTTTATATTCAGATATATTTCTTTAATTGTTTGTTTTTCCGGTCTATCTATCGATACTGCGCTACAAGGTTGGCTAACCTGTTTGTTTACAATCCAGCCGTATTCCGTTGTAGGGACTATTAACTTATATTGTAAATTCACTGAAAGATTTCTCATTGCCGTTTGTAATTATTCACTAATATTCACGGAAGTGTTACCTGTATGTATATTTATCTATTGTAAACCTTCGCTGGCTAACCTGCTTGTTCCTTAATCATGTGAAAATCTCATAACCGTCTGAATCGTATTTTGCCCCCCCCCCTTTCTGTTTTCTTCCCGGATTCCTAAATTTGGAATGGCTGTGATTAAAATTATTCTGGTTTATTATTAATTACAATACTAGATATAATAAATAGTTATGAATAAAATTTATAACTTATATTCAAATATATTTCCGTAATTGCTTTTATTTCCGGTAAAAGCTGGCTAACCTGATTGTTTACAACTCAGACTGTTTGCTATCAGGAAGGTTCTTACCATTTGACTTGCCCTTTATTTGTTTACTTAATATTCACAGCAGTATTAAGTCTTATAAATAATAGATATTCTGTGGTACTATTTAATGTTGGTGTAATAAGTGTTCAGAGTGCTGCTATCATTAAAGGTAAGTCCATCTTTTGTGTTCTTGTTGTTTTTTTGATATTGAATTGTTTTTAATTTAATCTCGGAGCCTAACGGACGAGAGTTACTTTCCCGCCAAAAGCTAGTTCGGCCGTTTCTTTGACTGGCTCGGCTCTCGCGAAATTTCTCTATTGTATTATTTCACGTTGGAAATCTGCTTAGTTTACGCAGCCCCTGCGTGACGGACTTTTTTTTTTAAGTTCGGTTCAATCGTTAGTGACCAACAAAATTGTTGGCTCCCGTCCTAGTTTTAAGTGTATATCTCGTTTATACTTCATTATACGATAGTGTATATAATAAAAGTTTCTCTAAATAACAAAATAAACAACTTTTGTTATGTGCATATTTCCGGAAACCCCAATAGGAAACGAAATATCACTATTTTTAATTTCAGACCTCCTTTATACTTCACTTCCACTATAGGTTTTAGCGTATATCTCGTTTATAATTCAGTATACAAAAAAAGTGTATATAACACAAGTTACTCTAAATAACAAAATAAACAACTTTTGTTATGTTCATATTTGGCGAAAAACCAATAGGAAACAAAATATCACTATTTTTAATTTCTGGATTTCCTTATAACCCCCACTCATGTTCGTCTCAGAGAATTTTAATATAGCTGAAAGTCTAAGTTGGGTTAGTAGTAATATACATACCAAGTTTCATAAAATTCGGCCCCCACTCCTATTGGTTTTTCGGCAAATATGCCCATAACAAAAGTTGTTTATTTTGTTATTTAGAGTAACTTTTGTCGTATACCGAATTTTAAATGCGTTATACGCTAAAAATTATAGCGGGAGTCAACAATATTATTTGCCAAAAAAGACTCAACCGAACTAAATAAAACTCTGTATGTGTTTTAGCACTAATGCCATCATTATAATAAGCCGTACCAACATTTCTAGGGACGGGCAGGAGTGGGGGTTATAAGGGAGGCCTGAAATTAAAAATAGCGATATTTCGTTTCCTATTGGATTTTCGGCAAATATGAACATAACAAAAGTTGTTTATTTTGTTATTTAGAGTAACTTTTGTAATACACACCTTTTTCGTATACCGAATTATAAACGAGATATAAGCTAAAACCAATAGCGGAAGTGAACAATTTTATTTGGGACAAAAGACCCAACCGAACTAAACCAAACTCGGTATGTGAATTAGCACTAACGTCTTCCTTATAATAAGCCATACTAACATTTCTAGGGACGGGCAGGAGGGGGGGGGGTTATAAGGGAGGCCTGAAATTAAAAATAGTGATATTTCGTTTCCTATTGGGGATTTGCCAAATATGCACATAACAAAAGTTGTTTATTTTGTTATTTAGAGAAACTTTTGTCATATACATACACTTTTGTCGTATACCTAATTATAAAGGCGTTATACGCCAAAAAGTGATAGCAGAAGTCAACAATTTTACAATATTTGGCACAAAAGACTCAACCGAACTAAACCAAACTCGGTATGTGATTTAGCACTAACGTCTTCCTTATAATAAGCCATACTAACATTTCTAGGGACGGGCAGGAGTGGGGGTTATAAGGGAGGCCTGAAATTAAAAATAGTGATATTTCGTTTCCTATTGGGGTTTCGGCAAATAAGCACATATGAAAGTTGTTTATTTTATTATTTAGAGAAATTTGCTCAACAATTCTTTGGAACTACCAGGTAACTCACCGGGAAAAATTAATTCAAATGTATGTTAATATTCTGTGCTTAATAATTCAAATCTATGCATAATGCACAGGAAACGGGAAATAAGACAATATCGAGAACAGTGAAGTCTTACATAAAAAAATAATTTTATTATTAACAAATCCACAGAAACGACGGGCATTTAAACTAAACACTGGGACGGGTAATTGTCAAAATATTGTGCAAACTAAAGCCTTGCCAAAAAAATACCATCACCATTCTGCCTCAAATGAATTCCCGAGCGAAGCCGGGTATCTGAGCTAGTATGTATATAATTTTGAACGGACCTCATTTTCGTCATCTCCTGGGTAGGATCGATGGACATTTGAAGAAAATTTTCAGAAATCGCGTCATGAGTACAACCTCAATAGCTGATTTCCCTTAAATCTGCTAATATATCTATCTGTCTATATATATATATATATATATATATATATATATATATATATATATATATATATATATATATTTGTCTGTTAACGCTATATATTTGTTAGTGATCGCAATTTTAGTTTAATAGTTACCAAACTCCATATTTAATCGTTTTATGTAAAAAAGAAGATCAAATTCGTTAATGGCTGACATCGGACCACTTGGAGGGGGGGGGGTCGAAAATTCAAACACATTACAACCACTTTACATTTATTCTCTATTTTGAATATTAACTGAGATATTTGCGTTTTTCAGTTTTCAGCCCTCAGCAAACGTTCACTTTTACTCATGTTTCATAAACAATACTCTGTTATATAATAAACCACATTATTCGAAGCTTAAATACCAAATTTTGTTTTCATGAGACTTTTAGCAGATTTCCCTTAAGGGAAATCAGCTATTGAGGTAGTACTCGTGACGCGAGTTTCGAAAAATTTCTTCAAATGTCCATTGATCGTACCCAGGAGATGACGAAAATGAGGTCCGTTCAAAATTATATATATATATATATATATATATATATATATATATATATATATATATATATATATATATATATATATATATATATATTTGTCTGTTAACGCTCTAGCGGTCGCAATTTTTGTTTAATCGTTACCAAACTTCATATTTAAGCGTTTTACGTAAAAAGAGAGATCAAGTTCGTTAATGGCTGAAATCGGACCAGTGGGAGGGGGGGTTTAGAGGGGGGATTTTTGATATTTCGAAATCTCTCCATTACTATACGTCGGATCGAAAGATAGTCTAGAATCAATCTTATTGCACATTAAATTTACTATCAATATTGTTATATACATTTATTCTCTATCTTGAATATTAACTGAGATATTTGCATTTGTATTCTGCATGTGCTCGGCAGCAGTGGCTATGTTCGGACTTTCCGCCGTGAGCTCTGGCGGCCGTTTTTGTAATTATTCGTCCCTCTCGTGAATAGGTTTAGAAGTTACTTACTACTACAGCTGTTATTAGGCAGATTTCTCTATTGTAAAACTTCACGTGGGAAATCTGCTTAGTTTACGCAGCCCCTGCGTGACGGACTTTTATTATACGAGATACATGCAAATATGGTCTGGTTCCCCCTCCCCCGTATTAAGGTCTTGAATTACTAAACTTTGATCCATCAATATAACAATTATTGTGACTCGTTATTAATAACAGTACTAGATATAGTAAATATTTTTCAATAAAAGCAGTATGTTATTTTCAGATATATTTCAGTAATTGATTTTATTTCCGGTGTGAGGCTGGCAGACCTGTTTGTTTACATTTCAAACGCTTCCCGTCGGCAGGTTATTGAAATTGGCTGAAACATTTGTTATTTCTGTTGGTATTTATCCACTTAATATTCACGTTGTTGTTGTGTTACGTGTAAGTAGATTTATCTATTACTAAACATCGTGATGGAAATCTACGTAGTTTACGCAGCCCCTGCGTGACGGACTTTTTTTTATACGCGTTGGAAGTAAAGAAATTATTCTGACCTATTCCAAGGCGACCGCGAGTGCGTAGCAAATAGGTAAACGAGTAAGACATAGTTAAGGAGTTCAGGGAGTCCGCATTTACCATTAGCTAGGAAAAAGACCTTTAGGGCACCACCAAAGTGAGACTAATTTGCATCTGTTTAGGGTAATGTCTTTTGGAGTGCTGGATACTCCCGACCTTGTCTATCTCTTCAGCAAATAGTTGAGGACAATTGCTGAAAGTGAAGGACAATCAATAGAAGTATGGAAGTGAACTCTGCCAGTCCTTCACAAGTTTTATTACAAAGCTTAGCTGCTTTCTGTAGTTCATTCCACAATCTTCAAAGCCGAGATATGTGTGGGTGTGGAAATGAAGCTATCCACTTAGTTCCCGTCTGTAGACGGTGGCATAAACCATTAAAATAATAACTTGTGAAGGAATCACAGAGTTCCCTTTAATATCTCTTCAGGACCTTCACAAAGCTCCTTCCCCCACGTAAAAACTTAAGTTGATCCAAAATTTATATTTCGATGGAAACTGGCTTTATTTCAACCCATCAATAACGAGTAATACTGCTATTTAAAAAAAACAAATCAATATTTGTCCTTCTGTCACTTTACGATTGTAAAAGCAGATGAGCAGAAGGGCATTTTTATATACGACGAAGAAAAAAGTATTATTTAGTTAAGTTGGTCTAACTTTATATATTTTGAGGGAAAATCTTTCTTGTCAACGACATGTTACACAGCAAATAAATAATCATAAGCTAAATCAAATCGGGCATGCTATTGATTTCTAGTCTCTTCCAAGCTATGTTTAGATATCATACGTGACTGCAAATAAATGAAGACTAATTTTCTTTTTTAGTTGAATCCATGTTCTAAACCTCACATAGTATTTTGACATTCTTTGCTACCAGAAGCCCTCATAAATTTTAGATTAGAGACAATTCCGTGCATAGAACTATTATCCCAAGTATAAAGTGTCAACCTAGATTGGGTTGTATGTCACTTTCTGGAAGAAATAGAAAAATACGAGATACTGGGGTTATCGACGCTAGCCCTAAATGGAGCGACCTTGGCTATGAAGGGAAATGAATGCGTGTAAGGTAAAACTAGCCCAAGGTTGTGGCTGTTATCGGGGTCAGGTGGAGACGTCTCTCGCAGGCAGCGGGATCGATCACACCAGAGCTACCGAGTCTTGGCAAGAGTCTGGGCTAGTTCTCGGCAAAGGATGGTCTACTACAGCAGCCTCGACGACAAGAGACTCGACGATAAGTTCGACAAGTGGTTCCTAGAGAACAAATACCTCTATCCCAGGTCGTACCTGACAGATCCCCTCTACAGGTGGAAGCTTAGGGACATCTACAGGAACTCTTACCTTTCGACCAAGTATGACGACAAGCTGTACGAATTCGACTATTCCCACTGGAAGTATCTCTATAACCGGGAAAGGGAGGACTACAGGAAGTACCTCTACGACCGGGAGAGGCGGAGGCGCTACGAAAACCTTAGCCTGTCCAGTAGGGACCTTCGCTACAAGTACCCATATTACTGGGACTACTACTACTTGGATCCCGATCTATATCCCTATTTGTAGAGGGTCATCAAATTAAATAAACAATTCATTCTTGAAACTTAAAGTCCGGATTATGTGAGTTCATTTAAAGGCTCTTAGTGGTTTGCTGGCAAATCGCAAAAGAGATGATTGATGATGTTTTGTGTAGTTTAGGTTTTTAACTTTGAACCTATGAATAGCCTTCATGGGCTTTGTCGAAACTTCAAATGGTGAAGTATTAAGTGAAGGAAAAGCTCGTTGAAAGTGCTGAAGAGTTTTTACAGCAGAATATGTTGCAGGTATGTTTTGGCTTTTTATAAATTGGAATAGGATATTTTTTTTTTTAATAATGGTCTTTGAAATATGTTTTTAGACTACTATTTATGAAATAAATATTTTGTACCGTTTAATTAGCATAGTTACTGTTCATCTTGATGTAAAATAAAGAAAATTATAATTGTGATATTTTTGTTTTCTTATGTAAACTTCCTAAATTCTACTCAATTTTTTTCCCACTGATTTTTAAATAAAATATTTTCAATCACATTTACCAAAATGGATATACATATAAATATTTTTGAGGGTTTTTGTACATAATCAATTACTTAATTGGTGGCTTTCATGTTGGTGTTGTTATATCATACACAACAGAATCCAATAAATACCCTTTTTTAAAAAATAAAAGTTAACTATATACAGAAAACTCTGTATTCGAAACATAAATTCCAAATATTGTTTTCAACATATCTTTACCAGATGAAATACATTCAAATACCTTGAAAATTCAAACAAACTCTATTGTTATGAGTCGAATAGAAAAATATTGTAGGTCAAATCTGGTTAAACTGGTTGCTTTACAATATTTTCGTAACTCAAGTATTTACCAAGTTATTCATAATTCCTTGTTTTTGGTTTCCGAAAAATCCCCACTTCTACTCATCTGATTTTTATTTTAAATAGAGATTATATGGTGAGATGAGATCAGTAGTTCGTCGTACCAGCAGGTGGGATATCTGCTTTGTTTACGAAGCTTCTGCGTTACGGATTTTTGTTTCTATATCTCGATTATTGACAGTTTTTTAGTTTTTATCCTAGAGAAAACCCCCACTCCTACTCATCTCGTATTAACAATAATATGTTATATAATGAACCATTTTATTAGAAGCTTAAATAGCAAATATTGCTTTCATTGAACTTTACTGTGTAAGGTACTTTAAAATACGTAGTGTGACGACGTCACCATATAAGATTTTACGTTCTTAACTAGGAAATGCTTGTTTGATCTACTCCATACTCAATATGTAACCGTCTCATTCAATTTCAAAGGTCATATTAGGTAATGGCTTGAATCGGCCTTGGGTTACGGTTGTTTAAAAGCGGAATAATTGAAAATAAGGAAGTAATGGGGATAATTGGAAAAGGATAAATAGTAAGAGAAGCCCATTATCAGGTATGGCTCAAAGAAAAGGCTTAACAGACGAAGAACTTTAACAACCAGGAAATAAATTATTTCAAATTGAATAAATCAAAAAAACCTCAGTCGATGACTGATCCTAGGTGTCACGAAGTGGTCATTTTGCTACCTTAGTTTCCAATTTTATTATTGAAAACCTTATATAAATAAAGGCAATTAATTATTATTTTGAAACGTATGAATTTTCAATACTAATATTTAAAATAACAAAATTAATTATACCATAGGTCCATAGCTATAATACGATAATTATCCGACCAGAGTAAAATATCCAGTTAGTACTCAATTTTCTACGTCTTTTGCATTTTTAATATATGACGTAGTGTTATAAAAAAGAAAAAAAAATACAGGCATTAGGAACAAGTGCTCGATATTGAAGCGAGGATTCCACCCTTCGCGTCGCTGAAATCATTTTGGCAACTCTTATTTATTTGATTTTGATTTTATTGATTCAGGAGCACCTGCAACTAAGCGGTATGGCTCAAAATTTAATAATGTAAAATAACAACAAAGTTATAGAAAAATAAAAAAATCAAAAACAACAAAAAAAATCAGAAAAAATAAATATAAATCAACACTAAATAAAAGTAATAAAAACAAAAAAATAAATATTAAGCTTAGTATTAATGACAATAATTTCAAATGGTTTTAATAAGAAAAGAACTATGTTATTCCAATATACTAGTACATTAATATTATTTAAAATTGTTCAAATTTATATTAAATTTCTCATTAAGTCAAAATCAAAAAGGAAAGAAGTTAATTTTTTTTTTTAAAACAAAATCAATTTTTTAAGGTGATTTAGTGTATAGCCGATATGTGGGCTCTTGTCTGTAAGAAGTTCCTACATGTTATGTGGTGTACCTAAGTATTAAATGTTCCTGCGGTTAGTCAGTATGTGTTTAAAGACATGTCTGCATAGAGGTTTTTCTGATCTTGTCATGAGGTATGAGTGCGTTAAGTGTAAGTTGTCCCATTCTAAGTCTTGTTAGTACTTCGTCTCGTCTATTGCCACGTCTGCTGGATGACCTCTCGTCTTATATTATTATTATTTATTAACGTCCACTTTTTGGTACTGAGGCTAATTGGGACGGATATCTGCAGGTTACCACCCTTTCTAGCCAGGGTGGGACTAAGAATTTCATTTAATGAGTTCGTCACTAAATAAATTTCTATTGTCTTTAAATTGAATCGGACTTGCCACTCTAGGTAGGCAACGCTTTAACTCAAATGGCTAACCTGAGCCCCACTCGCTTATAAAAGGCTTTATTTCTCGCAGATGATTTTCTGATGTTCTATGCCAACACTTTTCCCATCCATTTAATGTTCTTTTTGGTATTTGTAAAGTAAGTATGGTCAGGTCAGTCAGTTAAAGTCAGAAGACAACATTTATTTGGAGGGCCTCAGTAAGTTGCTACCGCAGCAAGTGTACAATCTACAGTCTCGTCCTACTGCCAACCTGACACAAGAATGGGGTATATATACAAAAGGTCTGTCACACAAGGGCTGCGTAAAATAAACAGATTTCCCACGTGAAGTTTGACAACAGATAAATCTACATACTGGCAACACGACACCACCGTGAATATTAATTGAATAAATACAAACAGTAATAAAAAATCGTTCAGTCAATTCTAATAACCTCCCGACGGGAAGCGTCTGAAATATAAACAAACAGGTGTGCCAACTTCCACCCTGAAATAAAAACAATTAATGAAATATATCATAATATAACTTTTTAGTTTTACTGACAACTATTTACTATATCTAGTACTGTAATTTATAATGAATCAGAAATTTTTTTATCTCATTCAACCAAATTTAAGTAGTCCAAAAACTTAAGACCTAGGGGGGGCACCAGAACATATTTGCATGCATCTCGTATAATAAAGGTTTCTTGAAAATAATATTTGGTATTTAAGCTTCAAATAATGTGGGTAAGTACATAACGAAGTACTGTTTATGAACATGAGTAGAAGTGGGGTTTTGTTCAGGGCTGAAAACTGAAAAATGCAAATATCTCGGTTAATTTTTAAGTTAGAGAATAAATGTATATAACAATATTTATAGTAAGTTTTAGTTGCAACAAGATTGGTGCCATAGAACTTTTCGATCCTACATTTAGTAATGGAGATATTTCGAATTTTCGGAAAACGCCCCTCCCACTGATCCGATTTCAGCCATTAACGAACTTGATCTTTCTTTTTACATAAAACGATTAAATATCGAGTTTGGTAACGGTCAAACAAAAACTGTGACCGCTAGAGCGTTAACAGACAAATATATATAATTTTGAACGGACCTCATTTTCGTCATCTCCTGGGTAGGGTCGATGGATATTTGAAGAAAGTTTTTGAAAATCGCGTCATGAATACGACCTCAATAGTTGATTTCTCCAAGGGAAATCTGCTAAAAAGAGGGTGGTAACCTGTAGATAACCCGTCCCAATTAGCCTTAGTTGCAAAAAGTGGACGTTAATAAATAATAAATAAATAAAGCTAATAATATTATCGGGATTAGGATATTATAGGTATTCCATTTCCGTAATGAAATGCAAAGTTCATTATTCATGGAGATGGTTTGCTGTTGGCTGTGTTTAGCGTTTGGCCGATATGGGTGGACAAAATAGCAGAGTGCGGCTGGCTGAGTGTCGGGCAAGCGCCCTGCCTGCCCGGAGATCCACTCAGTATTGACTTCCCCGCGCTACCGTCCGTGTCTTAACCCCGACAAGGTACACAGCATGCTAGAACAACTGTACTTTCGAAGCAAACACACTTTAGCTGCACAGCCTTAGCAAAGCATTTATAACTGTAGACAAAACATATTAGCAGTCAAGAGGAAGCAGTTCGTTTAGAGTTTCTTGAAGTACTTTTGTTTCGTTTAAACTTACTTTAATTTACTTTTAAATAATTTAAATGTCTTTCAAGATCTACTGTCATTCTTTTATATGTACTGCAAATACATTGCCTGCCTTTTTATATGTGTCTTCATTTTATCCTTTTTGCCATTTTAGCCTGTAGTGAATAGATATAGTTTAATCCTTTTGTCGTTCGAAATAAAATTGAATATATGCATCTTGTATAAATGAACGGGTTATGCACATGACATTGTATTAGGTGTTACCCTTTTAGACAAATTAACAATTAAGAAACCTTATAACCCTTCCAGTCCATTTAATTGAACCATAACTGAAATTTGTCATTCCATCTAACAAAAATGAATTAAATTATTTTAATTAAACAAATTATTTATCTTTGTTACACCGATACTGTAGAGTTAATTTACATGAAGACTTCCTTGTCAAAACTAGGTCATACGATTTACCTTTCATATAATTGTAAAATGTGTGGATTAGTTGATGTAATATCTTAGTGTAAAAATTACTAGTACTTATGTAAAAGATACAATTTCATTATTTGATCAGAGATTCTAAAATTATATTTTATAGTCAGTAAAAACTTGAACGAAAACGAAATGTATTGGTTAGTTCCTCACTGTAAACAGTACTGGTCAGCTTAGTTTTCATAATATAGTCGACATTATTTGTCCAAAAGACATGGTATAATATAGGCACTAATTATACTTTTAATGGGCGGTTATCATATGAGTTATTTATATTAAGTGTTTGTATATGTGTGAGAGTTGTGTGTTAAGAAATTATTTCTATATAAAATAAAAAAAGACTTAGCAGAGAATTTTGGCTATTAATAAACTTCGTCAAGGAATGAAAAGGTATAAACAGTGTAAACTTGAGAGGCACCTCCATTAAAAAGCTACCTAAAAGCTGCAAATTATAATTTTCAAATGAGTGGCCAGGTTGAAAAGGGGAAAAAAAGCTGAAGTTGTAACATAATTGGCTTACCTCAACCCCTCAGGGGTTACGCTACTGAGCTTAGTTTTAGTTTTAGTTTTTTACTAAATTGGCAGTTATCTCTTAAATATAAATGGCTTTTTATAAACGCTGAGCAATTACATATAATAAATACTTTTAGTATACATGCATATGTGACTAATGTTATCATAATCAGCTTTGGTTTTCTGTATTTTTCAATATTATTGTGTCAAACCATGAAAAATGAAATTGAATTATTGTATTGAAGGTACAGATAATAAAAAAAAAATTGTTGTTAAGAAAAGTCTAGGGCTATTGTTCGAGGTTTTACTTATTTTTCCGGAAACTATTTAAGATAGAACATAGTGTAATTAGTTATATTTTTAATGTTCTCATTGCACAGAGTACAACATCAATGTATTCAATATTTATAATTAATTATCCTTGGATTTAAATCAAGAACCTTCCACTGGACGTTATGGCCCAATCTCCAATTAGAAAGTCCGTCACGCAGTGGCAGCTTAGACTTGGCAGGCCTCAAAACTGGTATAACCACTAGTGATCTCATCTTATAATAATATATTTATATTTCCTAATGCGATGAGTAGAAGCGTGTGATTATTGAAATCTGAAAAAGCTTTCAGAGCCAGAAAGCTCGAATAACTCTCTTAATATTCGATTTACGAAAAAAATGTCCAGAACAACAATTGTAGAGCATAAATAGTGTAAAAGATTGGGTCTATAAAGTTTTTCAATACGACACATAATAGTAAAGATATTTTGAATATTCGAATTCCCCTCCCCTAAAGCACTCCTGTACCGACTTCAGTTATTACCGAATATGGTCTTTAGTTTTGACTGAATATAAGATTAATTATTGAGTATGGTATATATATATATTAGCGGACCCGAAGACGTTGTCCTGCATGACATCTCAAGCGATTAGGATATTAAATTTAATAATATTATGTTTAAAACAAAAACTAGTTTTAATAACACAAAAACAACTTTTGTTATGTGCACGGTTGCCTAAAAACAAATAGAAAACGAAATATCGCGAATTTTTTATTCATACCTCCCTTATAACTCCCTACCCGTTCGAACCTAAAAAAATTAATATATACAATCATGGAAGAATTAATGCTAATTTACATATAGAGTTTTAAGTTATGTTCAATTGTTAGCTCTCACTTTATTTTTTTAGTGTGTATCTCGTTTATACTTTGTAATACGACAAAAGTGAATGTAACAAAAATTTCTCTAAATAACAACATAAACCTGTGCATATTTGCCGAAAAACCAACGGCCGATAGTAAACGAAATATCGCTATTTTTAATTTTAGGCCTCCCTTACGACCCCCACTCCTGCTCCATCTGTCGGGCTGATTTGTGATGCTAAACCATCCAGGGCGTCACCCAAACGGGTACAAAACAATTCATTCAAATGAAACACACTTACAGTAGAATTATATATATAAAGATATATATATATATATATATATATATATATATATATATATATATAGTAAAAATATGTTGAAGAATAGAGAATGTGTGGAAAGATGAGGTCGCAAGCTTGTTAATCCAGCACGTGAGAAGTCTGCTTAGTTTACTCAGCCTCTGCGAGGCGGACTATTTAGTATTTAGGCTTGGAATATGTGATACGTTTGGTTACTATTACAGTGCAAAAAATTCATGTGGTTTTACTGAAGGTTGAAAACTTACAAATGCGCACATTTCTGCTAATATTCAAGATAGAGAAAAAATGTAAACAACAACATTTATTAAATTTGTAATAAGATTGGTTCTATATCATTTTTCAATCCGACGCATAATAACGTCGATATTTTGAATATTCAAAATTCTCCACTCAAAAGGCCACTCCGCCCTCCTATTGGTTCGATTTCCTCTATGAAAAAATTCGTTCCTTAGATTTACATAAAACGTATAAATATCGAGTTTGGTAATGACCAAACAATAACGCGACTGTGAATACACATATTCGTCTGTTACCGGTCTGTTATCTATATCGGTGCAATTTTTGTCTTTTCGCTACCAAACTCGAGGTATTCGCATTGTATGTAAAACTAAAGATCAAGTTCGATAACGGCTAAAATCGAAAGGAGTAAGAAGGGTTTAGAGGGGGAATTTCGGAAATTCAAAATATCTCCATTGTTATTCGTAGGATCGAAAAGATGTGGAACCAATCTTATTGATAATTTAATTGCCTATCAATGTTCTTTTATATGTTTTTTCTCTATTTTGAATTTTATGAGCTCCTTTCTGCCAAAAATTCGTTATTCTGGACAATATGATGGCATTAGTTTCAGGTTTACGTCATTTTAAAGGCGTTCTTAGATTGTGGGCCTATTTGAATTAATGAAACGTTAATAAACTGAAACGCATCACACTCAGCAGAATGACATAACCCGATTAACATACGAAATACTCTAAATATTTTTCCACATGGATTAAGGTTGGTCTCAATCTCATAAGGTAAACCTAGAGTGGGGAGTCCGATTTCCGCCTGGGCAATAGGAATTTATTTAGTGTGGAACTTATTAAATAAAATCCTTAGTCCCTCCCTAGGTAGAAAGGGTGGTAACCTGTAAATTACCTGCCCCAATTAGCTGTAGTAGCATAAATGACGGGTAACGCGGGTAATATATATATATATATATATATATATATATATATATATATATATATATTATAAATTTGAGTAGTCCTAGATTCACCTGTTGAATCTATTCATACAGTGCTGCTCTGTGTTTTACTACTCCAAGGCCCGAAAGGTTTTTCACAAGGTTGAATCAAAGCTTGACCCGGGTTAGGATGGGCGGGGTTGACCTACAGCCATAAATACTGGCCCCATCCCCTAGGCTTTGCCCTTCCCATTGTCAAAATTCACTCTGCCTCTCTAAGGAAAAAAAGAAAATAAATATTCTAAGGAATTAGAATTAACACCTGCTTATTCTAGGCGTCATTTTATTTAGTGACGAACTCATTAGATAAGATCCGTAGCCCCCCTCCCCCCCGCTTGTAAAGGGTGGTGGCCCGTTCCAATAAGCCTTAGAAGCTTAAAGTAAACGTTAATAAATAGTAAATACAGTAGGCTAATGAAAAGTAGAACTTACATAGAAAAAAAAAGTAATTTAATTAAAAGTTTCTCTTTAGAATATATTACTTGTAAATAAAAATTAAATTATGTATTAACGTCCACTTTTTGCAATTAAGGCTAATTGGGACGGGTTATCACCAGGTTACCACCCTTTTCTAGCCAGGTTGGAACTAAGGATTTTATTTAATGAATTTCGTCACTAAATAAATTCCTTTGCCCAGAGTGAATACTTATACTATTGGTAAGGAGAAGAAAATATTTTTAATGTGCGTTAGTTTCTTTGATTTAAATTTTATCTTTAAATGTTCTTTTTCTGATGTTATGAAGTTATTGTTCTATTCTATGGTACCTTCTAAACTAAAGGTCATTCATTAGTTCAATTATTGAATTTCAAATCATTTTCATCTATGCAGTAATATTATTTAAAGGACAGTGAAAATGAAAACGTAATTTTTTAAGTGAATTTAAGTTCTTTAAGTTAGTTATTGAAATATTTATAAATGCATTTAGAGATTGCTGAAAAATGATCCAGCGAACGAGGGTTTTCCAAATTTCATTTACCTATAATGACTAACATTTGTATATGCGTATTATATATATATATATATACTTAGAAGGAAAAGAATGTTAAAAGAGGTTATTGATAACTGAAAATATGAACTTCTGGAGAAACAACAAGTTTTTTGTGGTTCCTCACAATTTATACACTTGATGCTGCTCTACATTTGTTAGCAACGTTATCGTTTACACCGTCCAATGAAGTTCTAGGCTTTGAACCAGTCGGAAAATAACCGCATTTCGATTTCTCAGCCTGAACAAAGATGATTAGTTCTGCAGAAACGTATTTCACTTGGGGACATATGCTATTTATGTAGCATGCATGTGCATATAAACTAAGATTCCAATAATCAAATATGTTCAAACATTCACTAACGTCTGTCTATTGTCAGAACTTTCATTTATTATTACGCAGAAACTGCCTTCTTGTTACAGCATTCTAGGAGCCGAACTCCAAGGTATTCTATTGGCCCTCAAGAACACCCAAACATCACAAAGCAAACACATCATCTTTTGTACGGATTCCTTAGCCTTCCCTTCAAGTACTAAACAATATTTAGACAAATCACCCAATAGCCCAAAAAATATAACATGAGCTTATCAGTCTAGAAATACACACTACATTTTACTGGTTGCCAGGGCACGAAAACTTAGGACTGAATGAGACTTAGGACTCAGAGGCAAAAAAAGCAGGTGAAAAACTTGAATATGAACATATATATGTAATTTCAAGAAAAGCATCTTAGATGCATTGCAAACCGACTGGACTGACAAAAGTACTGACAACAAACTACGAACTATTAACAACACTATTTGCATGATGCCATCAAGTTTCAGAAACTCTAGGAGAGAAGAAGTAACTTCGAAACTTAGAATCGGCCACACCAAATTAACACACTCATACTTAATGACAAAGACTGACAGACCTACTTGCACAACTTGTAACATTCCCTTGACGATAAGACATATACTGACAGAATGCCGGAAACGACAACACCAGGACTTCCCTTACGACTTACAAGAACTTTTGACGGAAGGCAGCCCCTACATTATCAACATATTCTCACACCTACACAATATTCAAATTTACGACAGAATTTAACATAAAATTAAGTCTGTGGGTGATACAGGATTTCAAATTGTATGCATTAATTGTATTATATGCGTTTGTACACATGCATATGTTTACCCTGAAGGAGGAAATTACGACAATTATTAGCAAAATTACCATTTTCAGCATTTCATTTCCTATTGATCATCTACCAACTGTGCTCATGACCATTTTTTTTTTTCACTTATAAAATGATTATCTATTTCATTTTTGTTATTTGTTATTGTTAGTTGTTGTTATCTATTTTACTTTTGTTATTTCATTTTGTACAATTTTTGACTTTTGAAAGGGCAAATCACCTTTGATGTGATGTCCATAAATAAATAAATTATAAATATTTACACCTGTAAACCCATTGTAATTGTGTTTCACCTTCTCAGCGTGCCTGCATATTTGAATAGGACACCCACAAAGCACTTATGTCGTGCGGGCTTGCCAGACAATTGATTATCTGGCTAGTTACTGATTCATATTTTGAAGTGTTTTTCTGTTAATATACATAATATTAACTCCTCATTTAGTTACTGAATTGCATTACAAGTTTTAAATGGTATGGAATAATAGTGAAGGTTAAATAGTGTATTCGGAATGAAGAAGGAATTCATATTGTAAATATTAATGGAAAAAGCCTAATTGATATTAGGCCTAATGTTGTTATATCATAATTTCGATTTAATACACTTTTCTCCTGAGGTTCAGTGCACTCAGCTCTTGAAGGCACCCCCTCCGCAATCAGGTCCTAACCAATGATTATAATAGTTGGCTGTATCAGCCGATTTCCTCTAAGGGAAATCAGCTATCGAGGTCGTTTCATGACGCGATTTTCGAAATGTTTCTTCAAATGTCCATCGATCCAACCCAGGAGATGATGAACATGAGGTCCGTTCAAAATTATATATATACAGGGTGTCCCAACTTCCCGTGCCACCACCCTTAAAATCTCCAATTATTTTAATACAAAGCTGAGACTTGGTGTGCCATAATTAAGACCCCTGAGGCTAGAGTGCCCGCTGACGTAATTATGGCACACCCCTCAGCTTTGTATTAAAATAATTTGGAGATTTTAAGGGTGGTGGCACGGGAAGTTGGGACACCCTGTATATATAACGTCTGTGTGTGTGTGTGTGTGTGTGTGTGTGTGTGTGTGTGTGTGTGTGTGTGTGTGTGTCTGGTAACCGCAATAGTTGTTGCTATTAGCAGATTTCCCTTAACGGAAATCAGCTTCATTTCTTCAAATGTCCATTGATCTTACCCAGGAGATGACGAAAATAAGGTCCGTTCAAAACTATATATATATATATATATATATATATATATATATATATATATATATATATGTGTGTGTCTGTTAACACGCGGTCGAAATTTTTGTTTAATCGTCACGAAACTCGGTATTTAATCGTTTTATGCAAAAAGAAATATCAAGTTCGTTAACGGTTGAAATCGGGCAAGTGGGAGGGAGGGGGTTAGAGGGGGGAATTTCGAAAATTCGGAATATCTCCGTTACTATACGTCGGATTGAAAAATTGTATAGAACCAATCTTATTGCAAATTTACTATAGATATTATTCTATACATTAAATCTCTATCTTGAATATTAACCGAGATATTTGCATTTTTATAAAGTGTAACGGACGAGCTATGGTTCCCGCCGAAAGCTAGTTCGGCCGTTTCCGTAACTGTTTGGCACTCGTATGGGGATTTATCTATTGTATAACTTTACGCGAAAAATCTGCTTAGTTTAGTAGCAGCCCCTGCGTGACGGACTTTTATTGTTTTATCTTAAGATCGAGTTCGCTAAAGGCTAAAATCGGATTGGGGGAGAGAGGTTTTAAAGGTAGGAATTTCGAAATATCTCCCATATTATTCGTCTGTTCGAAAACGTGTACAGAACTAATCTAGTTGGTAATTTAATTGTCTATAAAAGTTATTATATACATATGTTCTAGACTAATATCAACCGAGATATTTGGAATTTTTAGCTTTCAGCCTTCAGTAAACCCCCACTCCAACTCATATCCTATTAACAATAAGCTGTAATAACATGAACCTCTCTATTTCAAGGTTAAATGCCAAATGTTTTCTTGGGACCTTTAATATACGAGATACATGCAAATTTAATGACGTCATCGATTAAGGTTTTACTTTCTTGTTTCTAAAATGCTCATTTGATTTATACCATATTCGTTATTTAGACGTTTTATTCAACATTAAAGATCGTATCTGTGATTGGCAAAAATCGGGCCAGGGAATAGAATTTAAAGAGAGAGGGAAATTAGAAAATTCCAAATATCTCCGTTATTATTTCTGAGATCGTAAAATGTTATAGAATCAGTCTTGTTAAACTATTAAAACTCTACAATTATTGTTCATTGCATTTCTTCGTAAGTCACGCACAAAGCTATTCGAACATTCTTGTTGTAGCCTTGTTGTAACCTTGACTGAATATGTGGTGAGGTGACATCAGCAGTGTGTTATACCAGCACGTGGGAGATCTGCTTAGTTTACGCAGCTCCTGCGTGACGGGCTTTTTTTTCCATTGCTGAAGCTATAACCGTTTATTCATTTATTATTATTTATTCACTCTTTTTCCGTTACTTTTATTTTTTTTTCTATTCGCATTATTGAGCACACTTGAATAATGATTAAAACTCCGGCGTTGTGGAACTCTTTTAAAGAAATAAATAAAAAAAATATATATAACAGTTTAAGAAAAACAGCTCATTTATTTATTTACAGTTATTTTCTTCATTTCAACTCTGGTTTATTTATTTAATACTTCCTCTACAATGGCGGTTTATACAAATAACTTTAAGTAGTTTTAATGAGAAAATCTTCTTTCTTATACTAATTCTGTTATTCAAGTAAAAGTGTGAGCTTTAACTATGATTTGTGGATTTCCAAACTACCAGAACTTGATGAAATGATATTTTCGTAAACCTTCAAAGCCCAATAGAAAAGAAAATTAGTTATTCGAAAGAAGTGCAATAATCATTTTAATTCCCATATTGTTGATTTGAACTTCCTATAAGAATTCAAATCTTTCTTTAAGGAATTGTGCTGTTAATAGTAGTGGTGGGAGAAGTATGCATTTCAGAATACTTCCCTAGAGGTGGGCAACGGATTTCTGACACACTGGTATGGCAAAGGAATCTCCTGTATTCCAGCCTAAAGCCCTTTAGTCCATGAACAGGTGTCTAGAAAATATCTGACTCAGTAGTGCCTATAGCCTCTTTATTATTCGCAGGCGTCTCCTTATCAGAATTAGGACTATGAGCTGTGTTGATGGAAGACCAAATCGTTCAATAGTTAGGGAAAGTTCAGAGGCATTCAGAAAGAATGAGAATTATGAAACAGACAATGGTGGTGGACCAATAACAAGGTCATGGCAGCTGTGAAGAAACAGTATACGTATTCAATAAACTACAAAGATGACATTTGCCATGTCTCTTCTGCAATAGCCAGTCACGGAAGCGTCTGTCCCCAAAAATAAATTCGATGAAACGAAGGTATTCCATAAAGAACAACATTTAGGAAGAAGACTTGTTTTAAAAACAATGGGATCCATAAGACAGATGGCAATATGAATGGCGCAAACGGTATTATCCTATAGGAAGCATGGAAGGCAATAACTAGATCCGACCAAACAATTGGCCAAGGCGTTAGAGCTACCTGACTAATCAGATCGTCGTGTAGCTTTGGTGGATGGGGTCCAGAACAGAGGATAAGGGGAAGCGAGAGCATGCTCTAGTTACCCGAATGATACATTAGAAATACTTGAAAGCGATGAGATTGCCTGAAAAGGATGGCCGGAGAGGCGTCGAAATTTATCACCAAAATGAGTGAAATCCTGACCTATCTAGAAGATGCAGGGAAAAGATTGAATTTTTGACTCCTCCCTAAAGACTGAAAGACTGAAGAACAGTATGAGCCATCGCTGAGAGAGCAGTTTAAAAAAAAAAATCAGTAAACCAATAAAATTGTTTACCTCAGACAACTAACTTCTACATGATCACAATTGAGAAGGAACTAGATTAGAAAGTGTTTTCAGATTGCCCGAAGACGACAGGTAAAAAAGAAGTGTTAGTATCATTAAACACCAAGAGGGCTTCGTATTTTCGATCGAACTGGACATTTCATGCAGGATTCCAACTGACGAAAGGGGAGAGGAGAACATCCAGAAATAACTCCACCATCCGCCTTGACGGCGGCCAAACTTCAACAAGAAAAAAAGTCTGTCACGCAGGGGCTGCATAAACTAAGCAGACTTCCCATGTGAAGTTTTACAATAGAGAAATCTGCATACTGGCAACACAATACCACCGTGATTAAATACAAACGGTAATGAGAAATCTTTCAGTTAATTAAAATAAATTCCCAACTGAAACGGCTTCTGAATTTGAATAATAATTTATATTTTAATAACTCAAATTTTAGTAGTCCAAGAACTAAAGAAGGGGGGGGGCGGATGAACAGAAAGTATTTGCATAAATCTCACAAAGTAACGAAGGTAAGGTAAGGTTACAAACGACAGGTAAGGTTAGAAGCCCACCTGAGTCGACGGAAGTGGCCGATCTAATCCGAACTATACCCGACCAGACAGACTTCATACAAATGCAAATATCTCCGTTAATATTCAAGATAGAGAATAAATGTATATAACAATATTTATAGTAAATTTTCAATAAGATTGGTTATATACAATTTTTCCGATGCATAATAACGGAGATATTTTGAATTTTCGAAAATCCCCCCCTCCCTCTAGTCCGATTTTAGCCATTCGAGTTTCGTAACGATCAAACAAAAATTACGACCGCTAGAGCGTTATATATATATACGAGTATATATATATATATATATATATATATATATATATATATATATATAATTTTGAACGGACCTCATTTTCGTCATCTCCTCGGTAGGATCGAGGGACAATTGAAGAAATTTTTTGAAAATCGCGTCATGAGGACGACCTCAAAAGCAGATTCCCCTTAAGGGAAATCTGCTAACAATATTTCTAAGATAGGAATGATCAGAGCAAGTGAAAACAGAATAGCGGTGAAGTAAAGGAATTACTTTGTATTTTAGTTATGTTTTTTACTTTCTTAATTTGCACATTTCTATTTATTCTTGGGCTTAGACTAGCATTATGAGTAAAGTGGTTGGACAAAATACACTTGATAAAGACAGTCGTGGGTTCGGCTCCCAGGTAAGCAATAGGAATTTTCTTAATGACCAACTCAGTTATAAAAAATCTTATTTTCACCTTAGCTAGAAAAGAATGGAAACCTATAGATAACCTGTCCTAATCGACTGCAGTAGCATAAAGTGGACATTAAGAAATAACATTTATGTTATCTAGTTTTGTATTTGATATGTCTATGTTTGAAGTATTAACTTTAAAGCCATAAGATCCTTAAGTTATTGGTATTTACTCCTAAAACTAACTTGGAAAAAGTAAACTAAGACGCATGTCTCGCTGGAGCTAAGTAAACTGAGCAGATTGCCCTCTATACTCTATCAGTAAGAAGCCTATGTAAGCAGGAATTAAAATCTTGTTTGACTTGGTATTTAAGCTCCGAATAAAGTGGTTTATGATATAACAATATTATTCTTAATACAGCATGAAGAGGTGAGGTTACTGAAGGCTGAAAACTGAAAAATGCAAATATCACAATTAATATTCAAGACAGAGGAAAAAACGTATATAAAAATATTTATAGATAATTAAATTTGCAATACGATTGGTTCTGGACAATTTTCCGATCAGAAGCATAATAATGGAGATATTTCAAACTTTCGAAATCCCCCTCTAAACCACACCCCTTCACTATTTCGGTTTCATTAACGAACTTGATATTCAGATTTACATAAAACGTTTAAATATTGAGTTTAGTAACGATCAAATAAAAATTGCGATCACTAGAGCTTAAATATATAGGTTTGAACGGACCTCACTTTCTTAATCTCCTGGGCAGGATCGATGGACATTTCAAGAAATTTTCTGAAAATCACCCCATGCTTAAGACTCCATTAGCTAACTTTCTTTTAGGGAAATCTCCCTAAAAATCCAGGGATTAATATAAAGAAGAGTATTGCTAATAGGTCCTTAGAATACTATTTAAAGGGAACTCGCAATTGTTAAGAGTTCTGGAAGGAGTTGGCAAGTGGTTTCCTTAAAATAGAATTCATAAAAGAGAAAGGACGATAAAATTCATTGAAATGGTTCTCAGAGCGGATTATAATAGCTTCCCGAAGTCTATTATCGTGGTTCGCAACATGGATATCTTTATCAGTAATACCAGATCCATGAATTTTCTTTTAAGGAGCAATTCGCTAACAAAAGTTTTCTAGCATGACACGTGTTATCTCGTGGTTTGTCGGTGATAGGATGACATTTAGATATCTTCTCTAAGGTTGAATATTGCAGGGTGAGTAAGCCAGTTGTAACAATTATTACGAAACATACTAACAATGTGGTACAAGTGACCATGAGCAGTGTAGAAATTGGACGGTATCAGAAATGAAGGGTAACTAAGGCTCCAGCACGAATAACCACAGGCCTACTTGAGCTAAGTTTCATCTTGACCAGAAAAGTGGCCTTTTACACATTAAAAGTACGTCCCGCAAGGGCTGTGTAAACTAAGCAGATTTCCCACGTGACGTTTTCCAGTAGATAAATCTGCCCAATAACACCTGTAGTAGTAAGGTATCTCTAAACCTATTCAAGAGGGACAAATAGTTATGGAAACGGCCGCCAGAGCTCTCGGCGGAATATCCCGAACATAGCCGACTCCTGCCGAAAACACACAGAATACAAATATCTCGCTTAATATTCAAGATACAGAATAAATGTATAAAACAATATTTATAGTAAATTTAATTTGCAATAAGATTGATTCTATACAATTTTTCGATCCGACGCATAATGACGGAGATATTGTGAATTTTCAAAAATCTCCCCTCTAAACCCCCCCCCCCCTCCCACTGGTCCGATTTCAGCCATTAACGAACTTGATCTTCCTTTTTACATAAAACGATTAAATTCCAAGTTTGGTAACGATCAAACAAAAATTGCGACCGCTAGAGCGTTAGCAGACAAATATATATATATATATATATATATATATATATATATATATATATATATATAATTTTGAACGGACCTTATTTTCGTCATCTCCTGGGTAGGATCGATGGACATTTCAGGAAATTTTTCGAAACTCGCGTCAGGAGTACGACCTCAATAGCTGATTTCCCTTAAGGAAAATCCGCTAAAAGGCTTTCTGGGGAAGATCTGTTTTAAGGTTGTGAACTAACCTAATAAAATTAATGTTACCACAATGATGTCAAAGCAGAACTTAACATCATTTATTAACAGCTGATTATAGATAACCTTAACAAAGTGTTTTAAGGTTATGAACTAACCTAATAAAATGAATGTTACCACAATGATGACAAGACCAAAACTAAACTTTATTTATTAACAGCTGATTATATATAACCTTAACAAAGTGTTTTAAGGTTATGAACTAACCTAATAAAATGAATGTTACCACAATGATGACAAGACCAAAACTAAACTTTATTTATTAACAGCTGATTATATATAACCTTAACAAAGTGTTTTAAGGTTATGAACTAACCTAATAAAATGAATGTTACCACAATGATGACAAGACCAAAACTAAACTTTATTTATTTACAGCTGATTATATATAATCTTAACCAAGTGTTTTAAGGTTATGAACTAACAATAAAATGAATGTTACCACAATGAAGACAAGACCAAAACTAAACTTTATTTATTAAGAGATAATTATATATAACCTCAACAAAGAGGATATAAATTCTTTATTATAGAGTACCCCTATAACAGGATGGGCTGCTGAATTGCATTAATTAGCGTTATAAATTGATAAACGTAAAATTATACCACAGAACTTTCATCTGTGGATGAGCTTTAAATTGCAAGTACACTTGTGCTTAGTTAACACAAAACTGATGGTGATGGTGGTGCTTGGCAACTGAATACTACCCCATCAGCGATTTAGTTAGAAGAGCAAGACAACTAAAATGCTGTGTTTTACTGCAGAAATGACCGATGTAGGGGCGAAGGTTGTCAATCAAGGCCACTTGAAAACAGGTTTGGGGCTTGTATGCTATATGTCTCTTTATGGAGTGTTCCTGTCGGATGCCGCTGTTTTATTACATATGTTGGCGTCATTAAGGCCTGTAGTACATAATCCTTCTATCGTTTCCTGTAAGGAGTATATCTTTGTGTTGCCACCTACAATCAGTATTGCATGTTATTCTTGTATTATAACTATATTGACTTAATTGGGTAAGAGGTCTCTAACTAATCCTAATTCTTATATAATTGTAAATCTGTATTTAATTATTAGTTTCTTTATTAGGCTCATTAATTAAATAAACCAATAAGGCCAAGTATAAGTTGATTCAGCAATAAGACTAGAATATTAGAAAACATTATCCACTAAATTGGAAAAACACTAGGTCACTATTCATTGTTCCTGTTATTAATAATTAATTTTCTGTTTTTGGAAAATCTTAGGATAGTTCAAGAAACTCAGTGAAGTATATTAAATTTGTACAAAATAGATCTTAGATTGAACATGTAAGACGTTCAGCATCAGTAAATTATTTTCTACCGTTCTGACGACAAATGGCTTTTTAACTTCTTTGAGAGTGTAATTCAATGTAAAGCGGAATGAAAACAAAACTTGGTCTTTATTAAGGACTGAATGGCTTTATTGTTAGGGTTTGTATTCTCTTCACAAAATAATTATTATATTATAACATGATTGTTTGTCCCATATATTATATTATTCATAACCCTGACAATGGTTGTCTTTATTTAACCTCAAATTTTTATTTTCTATGAAACTGCTGCACTTTGTAGGGCCATAAGTTATATTATTGTATAATGGAATATCAAGCTGATGAAATTTATATTATACCTTTTAATAAAAAATGTAATTTTATACTAGATATAAATACATATTTTTATAGTCAAACAAAACATTAGTTATTTTCTTCCCAGTAACAGATAGGCTAAATCAACAAAATAAAATTCACGACGTTTTGTAATATTTTATTCCTTTAAAAGGGCAATGTCAACAACCATGGAAAGTTCATCATTTTAAATTACTGGAAAAAACATTAAAAAATTCTAACTCTAAAATTAAAAAAAGGTACATACAATATTGGGGTAATGTTTAGAATAATGTTGTTTTAATCGACGTTCTACTGTTTTAGTTTTTATCATTGCATTATAACAACTGCAGGTTTACAATTTAAAGTTTATTATTTTTATGCTGTTAGTTTATGGATAAGTTGCTTTTTATGCTTTAGTGGGATTGGTTTCCCTTGATAATGGGGGCCTTGGTAATTCTGTCACAAGATGAAATTTCTTTGACTACATTTCTTAAGAGTACCTTCTTCCATGGCAGCAGCACTGCACCCGTTCACTCTGCTGGCTCTGATTTTGAAAGGGGTACTCTAAGACATAAAGTCAAAAAAATATTAATCTGTGAATTTTTACTCCGAATGAGACGCCGAAGGTGGTAAGGAGCATAAATAAACTCTTTTATAGAAATAAATGTTGTATTCTTAGACCTTCAGCCTCTACATATGTGTTAAGATTGAATTTGTGGTCAGTATCAAGAAACCGAGTTCCCTTGCAAGAACAGTGTCAATGCCTTTAGTAGACCAATCTATAACCTGCCTTCTCCTATGACATATATGGGAGATCGAAAGTGAAAACCCAACCAGCATAATCCTGGTTACAACTGGCTAGGTTACAATTTACGATTTGTTGCAGTGTTTTTTAAGTGACACAACATATAACTTGAACTATCGGTTACATTCCACTTTATTTCGTAATACTTCATCATGTACATAATAAACAATATACTTTTTTTCTACACATTTCCTCCAAATAAATACTTCTACTGCAATTAGTGAAATTACCCCTTTCAGCGGATTATCCTTAGGAAATTATTCTAATAACAAATAATAATATATAATTAAAGTCTTAAGCTTGATGGTTTTTAATGAATATTATCATTTTTTAAAGGCTTATTGGTTATAAATCTTTTTAAGATCTGTATTTCATAATAAAACATTTAAAGTTTAAAAAAATGAGAAGGTCATGCGACACATCCATGAAGTACTCGCAGAAACAGATTCATACAACTTTTAATTATAATTTATAATAAATGAGTTATTAAAACAAAGCATCAGCGTGAACCGTTAATTCTGATTAATCACCAAAGAGGAAAATGAGAAAAAACAAATTGTGATTCAATAGGAAGTTATAGGGGCTGCGTAAACTAAGCTGATTGCCCACCTGTTTGAATGAAAAACTACAGATCTCATCTCAACATTAATTAATATTCAGAAGATTGAAAAATGTAAATAACCAAATTTATAGGAAATTAAATTTGCAATATGATTGGTTCATTACAATTTTTCGATCCCACTCTATAATAAAGGAGATATTTTGATTTTCCATAATTCTCCCTCAAAACCCTTTAGTATTGTAGTTACACCTTATCTGCGATTTTTTTTAATAAATATTACAAAGTAGTTAAATTATACCAACCTATTTGGTATTTACAAGTTAATACATTTATATAGAGTTTTTAATTTCTTGGATAGTTCAACTTACGTATCCCATTCTTGTAGGTCAGCAAGGGCTATAGTACTTAGATTAGTAGCGTTTGCATATATATATATATATATATATATATATATATATATATATATATATATATATATATATAACACGAACCTCTTCATTCTAAGCTTAAATTCTAAATATTGTTTCCAAGGGGTCTTTACTATGCGAGATACACGCTAATTACTTGTGAGATGACGACTTCAATGAAGGGTATTATGTTCCTGTTTCGATAATGTTCATTTGATTTATACTAGACTATATATTTAACCGTTTTATTCAACACTGAAGATCATATCTTTGATTTGCAAAAATCGGACTAAGAACACTGGAGGGTTTGAGATGGTAAAGTAAAAAATTCAAAATATCTCCGTTATTATTTGTCCGATCGTTCAATATTATAGAATTAATCTTGTTAAACTTTTAAAGCTCTACAATTGGTGTTCTATGGTTTTCTTTGTTGCTCAAGTACTAAGAGAGTTAGTTAGACGTACTTTCTTGTTTTAGCCTTCAGTAAATCTCCCTCACCCAGATCATCAGTTTTTTTTCCGATAGGAATCGAGAATATGTGGTGAGACGAGATCGTGTGTGTGATAGCAGCATGTGGGAAATCTGGTAAGTTTACGCAGCTCTTGCGTGACGGACTTCTGTTTGCATTATAATTATTTATACGAGTATCGTATATTTTCTATAATGAAATATTGATAAAAATAAAAATCCATTCTGGCGTTCATTTCTTTACAGATTTTTGATTTGTCTAAAAAACATAACTCTAATACTATAATTTTTCATATAAGTACTTTTTTTTTTCCAAGTTATTTTCTTTTAATGTTAAAAATGCATCATCTTTTAAAGTCACTTTTTTCATAAAAATTGTTTATATATTATGATTTAAAATACAAAGAGATAGATGGATAGATTATATGACCTTCAGACCACAAAAGTTTAAAATTCGCGTACAATATTAAAATTACAGCATTTTCTTAAATAATTTAATGCAAGCGATAATCAACATCACTCTGCATCAACATACATACACAAGGATAGTTACAACTCAGTTAGTAAACTTACAAGCCAGGCTCTTAAATCACAACAGTTATAGCTTGTAAGTTACTAATTTATTAAGAAAAGTAGGTTTGTTTTATGAGCATTTTCAATTCAGAGATGCTTGTTTTTGCAAATATATATATATATATATATATATATATATATATATATATATGAGTAAAGCCACGTTATGAGACATGATATAAACATAGTCAGATATGTTGTCTGGGGTTTTTGAGTTCAAAATAACTTTTAAAACAATCAGTTCTTCAGAGCTTCTGCATATTATGAGCGTAGTGCTTAGTTGATTTGTTCTGGCCATATTCCTTCCGAGGTAATTGATTATTCAATGGAAGGACATCTATATTTTAGAAAATAGATAACTTAGGTCTTCCTATCTGTAACTGGAGAAGTTGTATTAGCAGATTTCCCTTCAGAGAAATCAGCTATTGAGGTCGTACTCATGACGCGATTTTCGAAAATTTTCTTCAAATGCACATCGAATCTTCCCAGGAGATTACGAAAATGAGGTCCGTTCCAAATTCTATATATATATATATATATATATATATATATATATATATATATATACATGTGTGTGTATGTGTGTGTGTGTGTGTGTGTGTGTGTGTGTGTGGGTGTGTAAAAAGAAAGATCCAGTTCGTTAACGGCTGAAATTCAAAATATCTCCGTTACCATAGGTCAGATCGAACAATTGTATAGAACCATCCTTATTGCAAATTAAATGTACTATAAATATTATTTTATACATTTATTCACTATCATGAATATTAACCGAGATATTTGCATTTTTCAGTTTTCAGCCATCGGCAAACCTCCACGTCCATTGGCGTTAGTTCCTCTGACCATATTCCCCCTGAATGATCAATTACCTAGGAAAGAATATGGTCAGAACAAATCAAACTAAGCACTACGCTCATAATATTATGAAGAACTCAAGGTTTTAAAAGTTATTTTGAACTCCAAAACCTCAGGCAACATCTCACAATGCTTATATAATAACTAATAACGTGTCTTCACTCATATATACATTTATGCAAAAAGCAAGCATCTCTGAATTGAAAATGCTCAAAGCAAAGGTGGAATTAAGCCCACAAAAAAGCTTCTCTCAATAATCAGAACTGAGACAGCAGCTTCATCGCAATTATCCAAGGCACCGAATAATCAAGAAATTCGGATTTATATCGCTTCTCAGCACCTGTAATTGGACCCTAATATGGAATTCATTTGGGTTACATATACTGGCAATTGATTCCTATAAGTACTGCATATCCCCTGCACAGTACTGGTTTAGACTCAATGCTTCACAAATACTTCCTAGTAATAAATGAGGAATAGAAGGGAGAACTCCTAGGCATGTTCAGCAAGATAAGGCGAATAGAAATAATTAAATGACCTGGTCCAAATAATTACGTCAATGATACATAAATATGAATTGACATACATATTCACACATAGATAAAGATGACCCAAAAAATTATCGAGGAATAAGTAAGAGCATTTCCAAATATCGTATGTATACAAAGTAATTATGAAACTTCATATCTGAAGGAAGCTTATATACAATAGCTGAAATATCAAACTACTTAAATATATCAAACTATTTAAATGTGAAATGGAATTTAAAACATTTTTTCGCAGTAATCGCTAAAAATATAACTAATTATTTGGAATATTAATCTATTCAAGATGGAGGCAAGTATCTCATCCTTTATAAAGCCGTTCACTCATAGAGTAATGTAAGATTTATAACGAAGCACGTAAATAATTTAAAAGTTCATGCTATCGTTTCACTATATTCTCAAAATAAAATATATCTGAATATAAAATATTAATTTTATTGAAAACTATTGCTAGTGCTGCAATTTGTAATGAATCAGAATCATTTTTATCTCCACCACTCAAATTTTAGTAATCCAAGAACAAAAGAAGGGGGGGGGGGTCAACAGAATGGATTTGCATGTATCTGACAAAGGAAAAGTTCAATGAAAACAATATTTGGTATTTAATCTTGTGGTTCATGATATAAGAGCTTATTATTAATATGACGAGTAGTAGTGGGGGGTTTACTGAAGGCTGAAAACTAAAAAAAATGCAAATATCTGGGTCAATAATCAATATAATGAAAAAAAACGAATACACATACGAACAACATTTATAGAACATTAAATTTCCAAACATTAGACTAGTAATAAAGATAACAATTTAAAATGGTTTTAATAAATAAATTATGTTATTCCTATATACTAGTACATTTTACATTGTGAAACTTTGAGCCAAGTCGCCAAGATGTGGGTGCTCCTGTATAAATAAATAAATAAAAAAAATATTTCAATAGGCTTGGTTCTATATAGTTTTTCGATCCAACGTATAATAACGGGGATATTTTGAATTTTCGAAATTCCTCCCATCTAAACCACCCCTCCTGCTTGTCCGATTTCAGAAATTAACGAACTTGATCTTTCTTCTTATACAAAACGATTAAATATCAGGTTTGGCGTCGATCAAACCAATATTGCGACCGCTAGAGCCTTAACAGACAAATATATACATAATTTTGAATGGACCTCATTTTTTCTTGGGTAGGATCGGTGGACATTTGAACAAAATTTTTTGAAATCGCGTCATGAGTACGACCTCAATAGCTGATTTCTCTTAAGGACAATCTGCTAAAAATAAAGAAATTAAGAATTAATAAACTGAATGCGATGTTTGAAAAGGTAATGCTTCCGAATCATTTTACAACAAATATATTACTTTAGCTTTATTTATAAATATTTAAGGAAGTTAGTTATAATTGACTTAACATTTTTTTACTTTTTTCCGCAAAGCAAAAACATACTTGAGTTATCGTATTGTGTTTTTTTTTGTTTTGTTCTTTAAGATGCAATTGAAATGAGCAAATTATATTTCAAATTTTTCGCGAATATCTGAATCAAAGGACTATTTGGTCAGTTAAAAGATAAACCGCCATTAATCAGAAAGGGATCCCCTCCCCTCCCCTACCACCATATGAATCTATATAACTGAAACTTTAAGGTTTGTTATAAAAACTATTTAAATTTAGTGGGACAAATAAAACGAATATAAAATACTTATAAACAATCGACTCAAAATTAAAAATTTCGTCAGTCTGTTCGCTATGTTTCTTGTTCAATCACTTAAAACCGAGTCGGATGATCTTTTATATTTGCGAATCAAATATCCCAAGGTAAGACATAATCTACATGGAAATTCGAATTTTAAAATAGGAGTGAGGGTTTAGCTCTATATCACCACAAGTCCTTATCAAAATCATCGTTATTAATACGTGTGTTGTCGAAAATACGTAAAGAACAACTTACCGTTGTTCAGAAGATGAGTTCTTCTTCTTAAGGCACTTAACCTATCAAGTGTTTAATGGCTGAAGAAACATCATTTAGCAGAGAAACTGAGGCGGTGATGCTCTTATGCCCTGGCTAGCTAGAAGCCGAGAAAAACGGCCCATTCAAATACAGTTCTGCCAACTGAAACCATATCAGGTAACTCCAAACTTGTTCTGCTGCCCTCTTCCATAGTTGAGGAGTAAGGGAAATATTTATCCTTGAAAATGGAATCCAAATCCTGAGTAATGTACAGCCCTGTACTAATCTGAGAATACAAATTTCTTCATCTGATATATTGAGCTTGGCAGGGAAACATTTTCTGCCAGGGAATTTCGAAACTTTTCTCCATGAACTAAAAAACGTGAAAACATAATTTATGACGCCATCATGTATATTTGGAAGTATATCACACAATCAATGTTCCGTGGAAACGAAAATTGATATTTCTGATTCAAGTAAGAGCTTTCGCATTATATTAGCTTATTGTGAACGTGTCATGAATGAAAGGGAAGGGGGTGTTATTGAAATCTTAAAATTCAACATATGAAAACAGTTTACAGAACAACATTTATTGAAAATTACGTTTGCTACAAGATTGGTTCTTACAATTTTTTGATACGTCTCATGATAGCGGAGATATTTTGAGTTTTCATGTAACCCCTCCCCCATTCCTCCAGTTGTCCAATCTCAGCCGTTAACGAACTTGACATTTAGTTTTTCATAAAACACTGATAAATCGAGTTTTGTAATAGTCAAACAAAAATTGTGAACGCTAGAGCACAGAAAAAAATGTACATATAATTTTAACAGAGCTCATTTTTTAGGTAAAATCGATGGACATTTGAGGAAATTTTTCTAAAATTACTTTAATGGCGATTTCCCTCGAGTGAAATCTGCTAAAAGGCCAGATTTCCTACATAAATTTATTGCTTCTTTTCCCTAAGCTAAAACCAAGGTGTCATTTCCCATGGAAACAAGGCAAGTTCATACGACATTTAAAGTGTTTGAGAAGGAGCTTAAATGGTGGATCCATTTATTAAAACGTCGAAGGAGCCTAAATCCTGTTATTCGTGTCTTCTGGACACAAGGAAAAGATGCCTTAGAACTGGGCCTTTAAAAATATTCATAATAGCTAGGCCCGCATACATTAAAATCTTCCAAAATAATCACCTTGATTATTTAATTAGTACATTTAGCCATAGAGAGCTCCTTCATTCTCGTCTACTTATATGCATATAAGTTTACTCAATGAGAAAGTCTCATAGCTTAACCCTTCCTTGAGAAAAATACAATACTAGGATCTAAAATAAAACTTAAAATAATTACTAGTCCACATCGAATCCAAGCCATATGATCAACACCCACTTTCTAGACAGGGTGTAAGGCACCAGTTAATAGAACTTATAAATATCAATAAACTCTATCGACAGAATATATTTGAACACAACTAAATATTGACTTGTTCCTAATATTGCTTAATAGTTTTCAAATAGCAGCCACATTTACTGTCTTTATTGACATAACTATTTGAATAACTATTATAATTTCTTCTCTAATTGTTATTAATTAAGAAAATATAATTGGTATCCAAGGAGTCGCTGTTATAATTATTTTAAATCGCATAAACTATGTTTACTAGTCATCAGTAAGAGTATACTCAAATATTAATTTTAGCAGATTGGGGAAATCAGCTATTGTGGTCGTAGTCATGACGCGATTTTCAAAAAATGTCCTAAAATGTCCATCGATCCTTCTCAGGAGAATACATATAATTTTCTTGGGTTTAGAGGGGGAATTTCAAAAAATGGAAACATCTCCGTTGTTATACGTCGGATGGAAAAATTGTATAGAACCCATCTTATTAAAAATTTAATTTTCTATAAATGTTGATCTATACATATTTTCTTCATCATGAATATTAACTGAGATATATGGATTTTTTAGCCTTCAATTTTCAGTAAACCCCCACTCCTACTTATGTCTTATTAACAATAAGCTATTATATCAATAACCATTTCATTCCAAGGCTAAATACTAACAAGGCTAAATGATTGAACAATTACTTTGTGACATACAAATAAGTCATGTGATGACGTAATCAATTAAGATTAAGATTTTTAGTTCTTTACTCTAAAAGTTTGTTTGATCTATACCATACTTTTATTTAGCCGTTTCAGTCAGCACTAAAAATATTTGATATGGGCTGAAAATTCCAAATGTCTTCATTATTATTAGAATTGTTATTCGTACTTTCTTGTTTTCTGCCTTCAGTAACCTCCCCCCCCCCCTTCTACTCGTCGGTTTTTACATATAAATAAGTGGTGAGATAAGATGAAAAGTACGTTATACCAGCATGTGGGAAATCTGCTCAGATTACGCAGCCCCTGGGGACGGACGTTTTTAGTAATGGACTTTTTTTCTTATAATAAAAATAATCTAAATTAAAGGTGTAATTTCATTTCCAGAATGCTTCTCTCCAAATATAGTGATTATTTCAGTCATTTATATTTTTATAATTAAACTTATTTATCTACTTCTTGCGTTACCCATCGTTGGGGGCATGAATACAAATTGGTTTCCAGTGTAAATATAAAGATTTCTCTAACTTAATTCCTAAATAATCCAGGCCTTCTTAGAATTTATCAAAAATTAATGGATATTGAAAGGGAGGTACAAACAACTCTGGTGATATTTAACTTTCTTAAGCTAATGAGACTCGACGTACATCTAACCCCAGAATTTAGTTTTATATTTCCTCTTAAAACATATGCCCCAGGCTCATTGGGCATATATTACGTTACGCAGGGGAGGCCCCAAACTTAGCAGATTTCCCACTTGAAGTTTTACAATGGATAATTTTCATACTGGTAACACTTAACACCACCGTAAATAGTAAGTAATGAAAAATCATACAATCAATTTTTTAAAAAAAAAACAACGGAAAGCGTCAAAATTTTAAACAAACCTGGCGTCTGCCAACACTCAAGCTGAATAGATAGATAGAAATATTCTTCACCGGATAGAAAAACAATTACTAAAATATATCTGAATATAACATATTAATTATATTGAAATTTTTTTACTATATTTAGTACTGTAGTTTATAATGAAGTAGAATAATTTTTATATCAATACTCAAGTTTTAGTAGTCCAAGAACAAAATAAGGGGGGATCAACAGAACTTATTTGCATACATATCTTAAAGTAGAAGTTCAATGAGAACAATATTTGGTATTGAACATTGGAATGAAGTGGTACAACAGATGGCATGATATAACAGCTTAGTATGACGTGAGTAGGACAGGGGGTTTTCTGAGGGCTGAAAAATGAAAAAGGCAAATATCTCGGTTAATATTCCAGATAGAGAATAAATGTATATAATAATATTTATAGTACATTTGATTTGCAATAAGATTATTCCTATACAGTTTTCGATCTGACATATAGTAACGGAGATATTTCGAATTTTCTAACTCTCTATCTCTAAACCCGCCGCTCTCAAACTGGCCACATTAACGAACATGATCTTTCGCTTTACATAAAACGATTAAATATCGAGTTCGGTAACGATCAAATGAATATTACGACCACTAGAGCGTTTTATATGTGTATATATATATATATATATATATATATATATATATAATTTTGAACAGACCTCATGGTCTCTGGACGTCACCTGGGTAGGAAGAAATGTTTCGAACATCACATCATGAGTACGACCTTAATAGATTAAGAGAAATCTGATAAAAGGTTGCACGTAACTAGTGATAATTGCAGAGTAACAAGTTGGAAAAGTGCACAGCTAGCGCACCTCATGCGTTTTATCAAATCCTTTCCTGTACTATATTTCAACAATACTTCTAGCTATGTTTGGTTCAAGGGTGTATACGTGATGTGTTGCAGAGCTAGAGGCGGGAGGATGGAGCTGTTGGAGGTAGTGGGAGGGCCACCTCACCGCTCTGTGCCCACCTCTCCAAGCCTCAAGCCTCGGGAGGACAAGCTACAGATAATCACCAAGCTGGAGAAGTGTCTCTCTGAAAACTCTCTTCTCCTCATCGGAACTCAGCATCATTCAAGGGTATGCTACTATCATACATGTTTACAATATATCTATTTGTATATATTTGATAAGAGTTCCAATTTAACATTCATTTTTGATAACTGAAATTGAATATAATGTGTGATAAACAAGACGCTGCAGGCCATACCTCATCTAGGCCCTAGTCACCAACTGTAATCAATAAGTGTGGTCTTCAGGGTACCCCCTATAACGAAGCTTCAGCTTCCGCTAGACCTCCTTCTGTTCAATCTTCCAACTTGGTTTCTCCTCTCACTCATACTTGGTGTACAAAAAAACCCCTAGTACGACTATACTGCTACTCCATTTGTACCATCCTTATTCCCATTCCCTCCACATCAGGATATCCACGTTTCGCCGCGAGACGTGGACTTTTAGTCTTACGCCTTTTTATTCCTGAAGAAACTTTCTTCAAGGTATAAAAGAAGCTGCTACTGTCTAGCTTTTATAATGACCCCAACGCTATATATCGCTTTCCATTCCAATCGATCCAATTTTATTAAACGTGTGAAATGTTAACTCTGTGGCGGAGGTGCACCCGGATAAGAGTAATAACGTGTGCCTCGATACGCTCTCGAGGTAACAGTAGGATAAGCCACCGAGAGTGATGTACTAGGAACATAAACAATTTTTAGGTTGCCATGGGATCATATAGATTATGAAATGGTAGGAACCAGTGTAAATATGTGGGTTGTTTTGTGCTTTAATCCGTGTTCTTGTTCTATGTTTTCGTAACTATGTTTTAACTTTCTTAAATAAAATAATAATGCGTTTCAAACGTTTATTTATTTAACGAAGAAAGTTAAAACTCTACTAAATCGACTTCTCTTCTACCCAATCTCCCTGTTTTATCTTGAGATTCACTTGTACTTGATTTTTTATACTTATTTCAAGCTCTAGGGTGCCAACTTACTCAATCCCTAAACTGAGTAAATGTTTCAAAAATAGGTTCCAACTCTATGTTTTCATCGCCTAGTAATTCAATGTCAAAATAACAGAAACAGTCAATCAAAGCATTTTTGATTTACTTTGAGACCTAAGTAAAGAAAGACTGAGATTTCTTTTTATGCTCTTAAATTTTACCATGTATCCTAAACATAATGGAAATAACAGAAGATTTACAGGATTAAAGTGAAAAAAGAGCCATCCTTAACTGATCTGGAGGTCGACTATACAAAATAAAATAAATATTTTATAATACTGACGTGGTTTTTATATCCATCGAGGACGAGGAAATGAATCGCTTTAGGACGAGGTCAACTATTTCCACCACTATTAGTTTTAAACTAATAATCTGTCTATTGATATAGTTTGTCTAAGGAGAAAAAGCTAGGATGTGCTTTTATCATGGTTCATTTGAGCCACACGTGATCGATTTTGGGCAATGTTATTCTATTGGTCGTTCAAAACGTGAGGATTGATTTTTCTTCAAACTTCAAAGCTGCCATTTATAGAATGAAAACTGCTATGAACCAACGTTATCTCGCCGGGACCTCAGTTTTTTCACGTTTGCTGGATTATTAATTTATAGAATAGATACACGTACAATGATAAAACATGGCAAACTTAAGAAAATACCTATCTATGACAATTTCCTATTCTACTATTAACAATGCTCTTAAATTGAAGTGATTTCGCATTCAAGATCTAGCGAAATGCCACCTCGAGGAAATCTGGATTTTATTTGACATAGGCGATTGGTATAGTGCCAATAATGCCACCGCACCCGTAAACCTGCATGCTCAGCGAGTTCTCTACTTCATTTCACCACCTAAATATTCGGAATAAAATTCGACAATAATCACAAATCATTTTGGATTATGTAAATGAAAATCGGTGTTTAAACTGTTAGAAGGAATAGTTTTTCACGTGAACAAAATGCTTAATTTTAAATTATGATAGACCTAAATTCAGGCTCTATCCATTTTCTCCAGAGCATCAGCCAATGTTGTTATATTTCTATTCATGATTATATGAGGTTATATGCTACTATGGTTAACCATGATCATAGTTGGCTATGGTTGTAATATTAACCCAGTGTGAAAAAATTCTAAGGCGACCGCTTTCATAATTTCAAATATGTTTGACCTACTAAATTAAAGTACATCAATAGTTTTATCATCATACATTTCCAGCAATAAAATAAATTTATCAAAAAATAAAATGTTATCCAACAAAAGCTGAATGAACTAACAACTTGGTATTAGAGCCCTCAAATATCTACCATCTTTTAGACCATTTATCTTTGCCACCAATGGGGCAATAGACCCACATTTGGAAACCCCCCTATGCACACCTTCCGTAATGTTGTATAGGATTCTACAACATGAACATAGCAGATTCACTAGTTCGGCGTTACAACTGATACTTTATTAGTGTTACTCTTTCAACTCATCCCATTATGATTGGAAGCCCTTTGTAATGATGCTAAAGAGCTTCAGGCTCCTGGCAGTTTCTCAGGTCACTTTTCGTCCTGACCAGGAGTGGTCTTCTGTTTTCCATGTTGAGGTTCCATTCTTATAACTACATAATAATAAGACCTTTTTACAAACATGTTTCAACCTGTGGGCTTCCAATATACGAAGTGGTAGTGGTATCACTTCCAGTGGGGACAAGCCATACAGAGAAATGGGAGCCAGTACGTACTTGCGCAACTCACAACCTTTGACTTAACAGTCCAGTGCTCTAACCGCTCAGCCATGCTGGCCACCTCGACATCACACTTCGTCCAAATAGTACATAATAAAATATTCAATAATTTAAAGTTTATTTTAATTTAATAATTACGCATTATTACTATTATTTTCCAATAATCAAGATATATGGCTGTTATCTCTTACATGAGACTCGTTACATAAAACTCATCATATTTATTATTATTTTTATTTAGAAACGCCCAATTTTTGCTACTATAGCAAATTGGGGCAGGTTATCACTCTTTGTCTATGGTATCTCTGGAATATGCTGGATGGTAGAGGAACCAATTGATAAGGATCAATAAAAAGGCCTTGTCCTCTACTGTTTTTTAATATTATGCAGAGTCCACTTTCGGAGTAAACGCTCCTTCGTCAGTGTCTGCTGAATGGAGCAAAAGTTAATCTTAAAGTCGCAGGGTTATTGTCCTACTGGTTAGGGATTCAACTCACGATGTCTAGTTACCCATAAATGGCAGGACTTTCGGTTTTATGGGAAGTTTATAAGGTAATTATTGACTATTATCTTGTTTTTTAGCTTCGATATACAGCTGAACGGTATAGTTTGGTCTCTTTTGTATTCACTCTGTGATTCCACGCTTTCACTTATCCATTACATAACACAAACAAAGCACATGTAATTATTTAAGTCAAAAAATTTCATTGATTTATCTGGCGGGTTATTCTTGTCCTACTAGTTGTGGTGCCATCATGTGGTGGCATATTTATGTGTCCCATTGGTATATTTCAGCTGGTTTTCCTTTACATTATAAACATTTGAAACACCCATAATTAAAATTCGCAGTCTCACTTTATGTTAAAGTTTGTTTCCTTCTTATGTTCTTAACTTTTCCTGCCAAAAACCGTCTTTGAAGACCCACTTGTTTTTGCAGAATATGCTTGGTGGAAGTTCACCAACTCAATAAGTTTAGATAAAATCCTTTTATGGTGTCAGTGTCATGCAAGCAGGAGTTGTGTGATTTTCCAAAGTGTGATGAAGTGTGCCGGACCTAATCAGGAAAAAAGGTTTCTGCAGTAAATTCTGGTTTAATATATTCCCCCCTCTAAGTTTGGTGTCAGTTACCACTCTCCACTAGGCAATGTTTCATTCTTTCCCCTCAATTAATTTATGGCTGGTATTTATATCCAGCTTCCATTTAAATAACCTTCCAAATTCATAGACATAGTTTATGTTTATTGCATTCAGTCCTTCATATTCGCCTGAAGCTGTACGTGGTGCTGTAATCCATATTAGATCTATAGTACGTTGTGACATTACTATGCGAAACATTTTGTATTGTAAATTGTTATTTATTAAGTAAGATAATCTATACTCAACTGGTGGATTTATGTGTGATACCTGTCCAAAAGTATTGGGGGATTAGAGATGAAGTAGTATTTAGCATTGTGTACATCCCAGCTACTATGCGTCTGGTAGAAAAATGTCTTAAAGAACTAAGTTGCTACAATTGTTGTTCTGTATATTGCTTTCTCAAATTTTACGTTTGTGGTTTTTTTTTTCTTTCTATGGCTTCAGTACACCCCCACTCTTACTCGTCTTATATTAATTATAAAGCGTTATGTCAAAAAAGTCTTATTCAAAGGTTAATTAAATTTTCTGTTTTATTTTTTTAGTCAGACTTTTACTACGTGAGATACAAAATTGTTGAATGTGACATCATCAATAAGCATTTTATTTTCAAGAGGCCTAAATTTTTACTTGTCGACACCATTCTCAATATTTAATCGATTCATATAAAGATTGGTAATTGTCACAATCGGACCAGAAGGAAAGTGGGAATGCTTAGTTATATTAAATCCATCGCGAAAGTAAATTATGAAGATTTCCTACCTATTGTCATTTCAACGTTACCCACATTTCATTCTCTATTCCTCCCGTAGAACAGTGTGTAAACAGTCTTCAAATTTACAAGGCGAAAATGAGATGGCTGTTGTTAATTTTGCTTAACAACTGGAGGCTGAAAACTAAGGACGTGGGAATTTAAAGATGGTCGAAAATGTACAGGTACAGTGACAAAAGTCTTAGTTACTATGAGATGGGTTAACAAATGTTATATAACCAATCTTTTTTTTCTTTAACTTGACAAATAAAGGTGTTATTAGCGTTTTTCGGCCTTGAGTTAACCTCTAATCCCACTCATGCATTGTCGTTTAAGGCTATTATTATTATTTATTAACGTCCACTTTTTGCAACTTAGGCTAATCGGGACGGGTTATCTACAGGTTACCACCCTTTTCTAGCCAGGGTGGGATTTTAGGACGCTATTATGTCCCCAATCATTTCATGTCCAATGTAAATGTGGTTTTATTTACATATGGCTCTAACTGAGGCAAGAATAAAGAATGGACTAAGAAGTAATCCTGCGTCAGTCATTCAGTACCATGGAGAACTGCATAGTTTACGTAGCCAAAGTAATTAAATTACTATTAGGGAAATACAAAATATTGGGGGGAAAAAGACAATAACTTTTGCAATTATCTCTGAAAAATTGAGATAAGCAAACAAATATACCATGTAGTAATTAACAAGACCACACACGCAAGATATTACAACACATTTTCAATCCATTTGGAATTGAATGGATGGCGAAGAAGAAGTTAACTGTCGAGAAAAAGGCCTAGTTAATTCACTATTCAGTTCAAGCGGTATTTTAAATATAGTAGATACTTATAATATTTGACCACAGCAATTAAAATAATAATAGTTAATATTACAGTGAAATTGTCTCAATTTGCTTTGTTTATCTGACAAAATAATTATTTAAATATATACATTGAAATAGTGCACAAAAACTAGAAATCCATGGATTTTTCAGTTCCTTCAAATAAGAATTGACAACGCATGCCTAAGATTACTTATAACTAATGAGACTGGGAGGGGGAGGGGGCAATAGGAATAAGATGAATTCTAGATTAGTCAAAGTCATCTAGGTTTTCAAGTACATGTCTAATATTCGATTATTAGGAGATTCAAGTGGCAGATTTAGATGACTTGGTTCATAACGGAAATAAATGTTATAACTCAGTCTTGGATAATTTTATATTCACAGAACTGAGATGTTAATTTTATCCATTTGCGTTAAAACTTGGTCTTCATATTCTTAAATAATCCTAGAAAGATAATCCTAGAAACGTTAGTTCAATTTCCGAGTAGGCAAACGAATTTATTAATCCACTAAATTAAATCCTCAGTCACACTCTAAATAGAAAAGGGAGGTAACTTGTAAATGTGAGCTAGATCCTTGTAAATTATTTTCTACATTTTGCTGTACGTCAAACAACAACCAAGACATTAGGATATTTATATGTCTTCTGTTTCTTAACCACTAATCTCCTACCTATTCAATTTTCACATGAGGCTCTTACGAGTATATCACATTGATTTAGAATAAAGTACTCGTTCTTCCATGAATGTTTATTACAATAAATATGTTTTCCCTTTATGGGGGGGGGGAGGCATTTTCAGAGTTCAGATTTAGTACTGAATCCTCCACTTGCTGAAGATGTCCTTTTGGTTATTATACTATACTAATAACAAAAACATGAAGAGTAATTCTTTCCCGGATTAAAATGAATGGAAAGAAATGATAGTAATTAATCCATACCCATTAAAATGAATTCCATCACTCGAGACTCAAATAATTGTGTATCTTGCTTACATAAGGTATATAGTTACTAAGATAGTAGTCAGTCAAGAAGGGGCTGCGTAAATTTAGCAGATTTCCTACGTTGTTGTTTGAAACTACTGATTTCTCTCAATATATTCTCTATATCTAAATAAATAAAAATCCGATGGGTGGAAGTGAGGGTTTACTGAAGGCTCCAAACAAGGAAGCACTAAAATACTAAAATAACTCACTTAATATTTGAATTACGAAAAAATTTATAGAACAAGAAATGCAGAGCACCAATAAATTATCAAGATTTGCTATATAACAATGCCCATATTAACCGAGATATTTCGATTTTTTTTTTGGGGGGGGGGGGACTTCCTGACTGTTCGTTCACGGAAGATTAACAAAATTCTCTCTACTAATTAATAGACAATCGGCATTATATACCGAATACATACTACTATTATGTAAACATATTCGAGCTTTACTGTTAATACGCTTTATCATTCCGGTGCTTCGGTAGGAACAATGTCAAGATCTGAGAGGAAGCATTCCAGAAAAAAAGTTCAAGAATAGCTGCTCTTGGTCGTGCGTAACGAATAACGATGTGAATTAGGAGAAGGACCTTTGACCAGTCATTTCCATTTGTTCGCCCTGGCAACGGGGCATTTCCAGGAGCTAGAAATGAATCCAGTGTCCTGATACAAAGGAATACAATCCTGGAGAACACACAGAAACCAGGCGTCTGAATCCCAAATAATTAATTTAAAGACCCAACATGACTTTTATTATTTGTATCTTTTCATTATTTAGTTCTTATTTGTGAAAGAAAGGTACTCATGTATGGATCCAATAAGTGAAATATTTCTCTCCCACATTTTTAATTCCTTGCACAAAATAAAGTAAGTATTGTTCTCCTACTCCTGTCATATTAACAATGAACGTCACGCAGGGGCTGCGTAAACTAAACAGATTTCCTTCGTGGAGCTTAACAATACATACATCTACATAGGGGTAACAGAACACCACCGTGAATATGAAGTGAATAAATACAAACGGTAATAGAAAATCTTTCAGTCAATTTTAGCGAATTCTCGAAGGGAAGTATCTGAAATGTAAACAGACACATTTGCCACTCTCTCACAGGAAAGAATAACAATTAATGAAATATATCAGAATAAGGTATTTATTTTATTGAAAACTATAATTTATAATGAATCAGAATAATTTTAATCTCAATCAATCAAATTTTAGTAGTCCAAGAGTTTAAGGGGGGGGGGGGGTAATCAGAAATATTTGTATGTATCTTATATATTAAAAGTGTCTTGATAACAATATTTTCTATTTAAGCTTCAAATATTGTGGCTTATTACATATTACAGTATTGCTTATGTAACATGAGCAGAAGTTGGGGTTTGCTGAAAGCCAAAAACTTAAAAATACAAATGTGTCGGTTAATATTCAAGATACAGAATAAATGAATATAAGAATATTTATAGTACATGCAATAAGATTGGTTCTATGCAGTTTTAGCAGATTTCCCTTAAGGGAAATCAGCTATTGAGGTCGTAACTCATGAAGCGAGTTTTGAAAAAATTTCCTCAAATGTCCATCGATCCTACCCAGGAGATGACGAAAATGAGGTCCGTTCAAAATTATATATATATATATATATATTATATATATATATATATATATATATATATATATATATATATTTGTCTGTTAACGCTCTAGGTGTCGTAATTTTTGTTTGATCGTTACCAAACTCGATATTTAAAGGTTTTATGTAAAAAGACAGATCAAGTTCGTTAATGGTTGAAATCTGACCAGTGGGAGGGGGGTTTATAGGGGGGATTTTCGAAAATTCGAAATATCTCCATTACAATAAATCGGATCAAAAGATTATAGATCTAATCTTATTGCAAATTAAATGCACTGTAAATATTGTTATACACATTTATTCTTTATCTTGAATATTAACCGAGATATTTGCATTTTTCAGTTTTCAGCCTTCAGCAAACCCCCACTTCTACTCATGTTACATAAACAATACTCTGTTACATAATAAACTACATTATTCGAAGCTTAAATACCATAAATTGTTTTCAAGAGACCTTTATTATACGAGATAAATGCAAATATGTTATTGGTGACTCCCCCCCCCCAAAAGTTCTTGACTACTAAAATTGATTGATATAGATAAAAATTATTCTGATTCATTATAAATTATAGTACTTGATAAAGTAAATAGTTTTAAATCAAATTAATAAGTTATATTCTGATATATTTCAGTAATTGCTTTTCTTTCCTGTGAGAAGTTGGCAGAACTGTTTGTTTACATTTCAGACGCTTACCGCCTGGAGTGGAAGATTTCTTATTACCGTTTGTATTTATTCACTTAATATTCAAGGTGGTGTTGTGTTACCAGTATGTAGATTTAAATATTATTAAACTTCACGAGGGAAATCTTAGTTTACGCAGTCCCTGCGTGACGGAATTTTTGCTAGTCGCTTTTTTCAGCTCACTTAAATAATGAGTATATCGCCGGCGTTGCGGAACTCATTTAAATAAATAAGTAAATAAATGTTTCCTATGGCTTGCAAAATTGTCAATTGATGTATAAAGGGAAGGTCATTTTTCGAGAGGTGGTGTTGGGAGGATGGAACAGGTGTTGTAGGAGCAGCTGGCCCTAGGGGCGGGGAGGGGGAAGGCCGATAGGCGTGGTGGGGGCAGTAGTACGCCTTCATTCCTCTCTCACAGCTCGCTCAGGTGACACTCCTCTATCTCAGTGTGACTCCTTACAGGAGATCGTAACATATTCAATTATTTTGTGCGTGTGACATCTCGTCTATGGTGAAGGACAATTCTCTCCTCCTGCCTCTTAAAGGAGTCTTCTCCAATAAGCTGAAGGTAACACAAAACCTTATAAACATCCATTTTATTTGTGTGTTATTTATCTTTGTTGTTTTGTTTACATGCTCTCTACTATAACTGACCTTCTTTGCCGGCGCCCGTTTGTTTCTTGCATAGGTGAATTTTCTGAGCCCATAATAACGATTCTTAAATCTGTCTCTTAATTGTTTCAATTGGACACATTGATTTCGCTTATTCAACATAAAATTCGTGTAGTCCTTAAATTAATATATTCTTGTGATTTCTATATGTGACCTGTCACTTCATCATATTTATCGTTGTTTTATGTCAAAACAAAAATAAATCCTTAGTTTTTCTTTTTTCGTTTATAAATGTTTACACTCATTGACAAATATTAAAAGCAGTTTACATCACATATAATTAATTAGTTCTTCAATAAATTGACTTTGGCCATACTATTTAAATGTAATACCAGTTCTACTGAAAATATTGCATTTGTACCCAGTTTCAAATTGTATGAACTTGAATATATACATTGATGCATTATGATAATTTTTAAACAAGTGACAAAGCTTAGGAGTTTGCCTAAAAACACATTTCCTTTTTAATCATTGAAAACAACAGTTTTTTTCAGAAATTTAAGTTGAAACTTTCTTGATATCATGATCTTTTTTCATTTGGTGGCACATACATACGTGTCAAGTAGAAATATGTGAAGATTCAATGTTTTCAATTAGCATATTATTGATTAAACTCTTCCAGTAGGCATACATTTTGTTTAGAAATTAAAGAAGTCTTAAAGAACATTTTCCTTTTCGGTTTTTTTTTTTAATCTGTGCTTTAGGAAATCATTGTACTCTTTGAGGCAATCAAGATGTCTGTGTGATGATCCAGCCATAGAATGTAAACAAAACAAAGGCTGATGCTTATCAATTGTTTTCCACCTCTGGCTTACTTCATCTTGTCTTACTCAACCAGACTAATATTTGTAATCTATCATGATTCGAATCACTTTTATATGTTCATATGTCATTACAATGCATATAGGATTCTACTATCACAGTAATGAGTAATTTGTTCTAAGTACATCTCCAGTGCATAATAATACAACAACAAACTACAGTATTCAGAGTTTATACCTTTATTTTCCTGCAATGCAAAATAACTCAGAATAATATCTTACCCCGAATGTGTTAAAACTACCTGTTTAAAACATAAATAAAGCAATGTATATTGTACACAATAAACCCTTGATACTAGTTTAAGGAAAATTAATGTTTTATTCTAACTCACTTCCATTATTAAAGTGATTACTCTTTGAAGATTATAGATATAGAATACTTATATATATTTTACTACTTTGGTGTCACTTGTAATTGATTTAATATTAACAGGGAGGTATTATATATATATATATATATATATATATATATATATATATATATATATATATATATATATATATATATACACTTGTAATATAGAGATTGCTAGTTGAATTATGTTGCTTCTGTTACTCAAATAATTATAGATCTTTGTCAAACCAATAAACTGTCATATCAGTTTTCTCTTCACACTTTAATTAAGATAAAAAATATTATTATTTATCTTTCCTTCTTATCTGTTAAATGTTTTATTACCACCTTGAGATTATTAATAATTATTTAATTCAATGTTGTTTCATGGTCTGTTAGTTTCAGTTTGATTAACTGTTACTTAGTATATATTAATTCTTTTTTTCTCATCCATCAAATTCATTTAGCTTTTAATAGTTTCATAGTAAATTCAGTTTCCTAACATTATCATTTGTTCTTAATGTTATAACCAAATGACTGTATCTCTAACACTTTAATAAGTGTGTCTGAATATTCCTTGTATTTTGAATCATTTAATATTGAAAGAAAATAACATATTACTGTAAGAATTAAATTATTCTTTATATTTATTCTACCTTTGATCTTGCAGTGCTTCTCAATTACTGTGGGTTTGTAATTAAGTCATGTTTGCCTATTAATCAATATGAAACCTTGTATTAACAGTACTATTCCTAAAACATTGACAGAAACTAAAGGCGTATAGTTTTATTCCTTTACAAGATTACTCTAAATGATGTTTGTGTATCACTTCCTATTGCATATTTAAACAAATCGCGAATCCACATATTTTCTGTATTACATTCTTGTCAAATTCACCTTGCTAGATTTAATAAACACCAACTTATAAAAAGTCGTATAAGCCATTTAACACTTCATGGATCAGAAAATCTATGTGTAGGAAATTCTGTTTTCAATTGTCTTTTGAGCTAAAAATGTTTGTATGTGTCTTATGATTTTTTATACTTTCATACAACACATAGTTCTGTAGTTTGTAAATGCAGATTATACTTTATTGTTGCTTCTATGATCATCAATGTTCCTAGGCTTACTGAAATGCTCTAAGAACGTTAAGTTAGAACACTAGTCTTCTGCATGACACAAAATAACAATAAAGACATCAGGAAGAAGTACTAGACAGTGAAGGGAGACCTCCATTCAAGTCCCAGTTAGTGCTTGACTCATTAGCTCATGGTAGATATTTGCTAGTTTATGTATGCAGAATACAAATAAATGCATCCCGGTCTTACCTGATGTGGATCAATGAGGTATAGTCAAGATTTAAGACACCACAATATAGCATAAAAAACTTTTTTATGGCTTAAGAGTAATTTCACTATTACAAGGAGTTGGCCCTCCTACTGGGTAGAATTTATATATTCATTTTTAATAATTACAAAGATAAATAGTCTATTGCACTTTATAAACAATTTATATTTTTAAAACATAAGTTCCTCAAAAGATACCAAACAAAATAAAGTAAAATTTCTGTTTACACTAAAAGTGAAATAAAAAATACAAATAGTTATTATTTTAATAAAGAAAATCATTCATATACTGAGTACTAAGTTTAAATTTTAAAATGTCTGAAGTTATTTGGAAAGCTTCATTGAAAAGAAAGTATTATAATCATACAAAAGTTTTCTATTTATATTTTCAATAAATCAATCTAAGTCATTTAAATGAAAAAAGAGAACCAAGGAGAGTGAATAATATCAAATTAAATCCTCTTAAACATCAAGAGTAGAGCTCCTTAATTTTACTTTATTTTATTATTTATAAAATAATAATAGTTATTTTTTATAAAAATATTCATACTTTTCTAAGAAGAATACTAATTGAAAATTATCATCTTTGTTGTACAATTTATGTATTTTGTGTTCAAGGAGCTACGGTCTAGAGGGGTTTATTATTGGGCTAGAGATAAAAATATGAATAAAATTATCTTGATCAGATTAAGAGTGTAATTTGTATATCATGGAGTTATTTGTTGACATTGTTTTCCTGCAAAACGAATCTAGATATCTAGTTTTTCATAAATGGTAACAATACAATAATACTCATTCCAATAATAAGCTTGAAAATGTTTCTAAAGAACGGATTATTAATTGAACTAATTATCTCTTAACTAAACAGGTGCATGTACAGCAATATTCATACAATATCATCATATTTCAGAAAGACTCATAGAAATCTGTCTACTGTAACAATTACATAGTTGTTTATATGAGGAATTTTTTAGGATCTTATTGCTTGATTACTTGGACAGGCAAACTTCTGTTATGTGTCAAGTTAGGAAAGAACTGAAATAGTGTATGTCACTTTGGCACATTAATCTTCTTCAGCCTAAGTTTTGGACGTGTAAATTATGCTAGAAATTTATATTTATCAAAGTAAAGATTGGAGCTTGGTGCTTTTCCTGTAAACAAGGAGACTAGGATTTTGCACTGAAACAAACATAAGGTTAACTGAGAATAAAGGCATCTAGAATAAGTACTCAACATTGAAGAGGACTCCACTTGAGGTTAAATTGCCATCGCTCAACAACAATGTATAATTAGTTAATCTATGCATACTACTTTTTAGTCTCTTCGATAGAATACAAACTATAGCATATGTACCTCCTGCCTTTTATTACTGAAATAGAGTCGAATAGAACCTATACAAATGATGAAGTCTGTTATATGGATTAATATAAGTATAATCTCACAGCAAATAATGTTTTTTATTTTATGAAATGTATATTCTATACATGATATTGATTAACCATTGTTTATAGGTTTAATTTTGTTTTTTCAAAATTGAAAATCAAATTTATAAAAATACTCTTATTAAAATAAATATTTAATGTCAATGAATAAAAATTCCACCACATAGTCTGCCCTGGTTTGTTAGATTCTCTGTGTCTTTGTGTTGTATGTGGATGCAGTAATAGGTCCCTAAGCTCTTGGATGGACACTACTGGTCACAGAGGGATGACTGATTATGGCTTTGAGTGGAATTTTCTTCGCTCTTCCTGATGCGTTCATTGTTAGACATTCTCATGTACGAGTATAAGGCAATGGTGAACCACAAACATCCTTGGTATAATTTTCTTTCTATTGTTGGTTTCCTTGGAAGTCAGTACTTTCTGTTCTGCGAACAAAACTAGTTCATATAACAAACGTAGCCTGTACATATAACAACATATTGAATATTCTTTTCTAAAAACATTTTCAGAAATGTTATTAAAATGTCATTGAATTGACATGAACATTAAAATTATGGTGTTATATTCTCAAAGTAAAATATATTTTAATTGCTGAGAAAATGGAATATTTGGACTTAATTTTGAGTTCTATTTTCTCTTATTTTGTGTTCGTAAGTTATTCCAAATTGTCCTTTTTTTGGCAGTTAATATTTAAAGACCAAGCAAATATAAATTTTCATAGTCCAAATCCATCCTTTTCCATTCAACAAATTACAATACTATAAAAATATGAAGGATAATCACTTTTTAAAAAAATGAGTAGGAATTAAAGAAATAACATAATTGCAGTATCAAATATAACTAAATTTGAACCAGATGTCATGTCAACTCATATTCTGAATTTTCTACATTTATAAAATGGGTCTAAATATGAATAAAATTATTCCCATCTTAGTAATTCTGTAATATTTGGGTCGAATTTGTATAAATATATCCCCTTTGCTTGATTTTAGTAATGAAACAGGATTAAAGTATGATTTCAAAATCTTGAAAAAATAAATGTTATTTGTCTTTTAATTTTTTTTTCGTCTATGCTCATTCAGAAACCTGTATTGGATCCAACTTTGTAGTTTGTTGACTCACCACAGAATTCCTGACTACTTGTCTGGACACATGATTATTATGTGCACATAAGCTTGTAATATATATATATATATATATATATATATATATATATATATTGTATAAGTTGACTATACTTAGCATCAGGTTTTGATCCTGTTTTCTGAGTATTCATTATAACGAGAAGTACTGAAACGATATGTTTTTATTATCAGTTTTTAGTAGTCCTCCTTTGTATGTGCTGCTTTAGTTTACAAATTTAAAATAAAAATCGTTGGTAACACCATTTGATAATTTTTGGTCTTCCAGAAATGTTAATATTTGTGCCCCAGCCCCGAACTTATTTACTGAACTCATGTAACTTATAAGCCCTTAGAAATTTAATACATGATTAGGTAAAATGTCGGAATATTAAATAAGCATAAACACCCATACAATTATTTTTTCCCAAACAGGTGCAAAATCCACAACTCCTTCAATGTGGAGTCTTGTAACATGTAAGACCCTCGTCTGAATATAATGTGCGGATTTCATTTTCTCAAGGATTCAAAATGTTCTACAACCATTTTAAAAGTCTATGATCTGAGTATAGGGCGACCCAAGTGTATTCTCTGCAATTTAATTAAAGGCGAAAATACGCCAGCAGTTAGTATAATCTGTCTGATCAGGCATATATCTAAATCATTGAAGGCCTTTTCCTTTATTGCTCATAAGTTAATAAGTCTTATCACTCCAAAAATATTGCAATAAAGGGTCCTTTTGCCTAACCACTATTATCACATCCTTGCGCGAAGTCATTTCGATTTCAACGAAATTATCAGCTTCGACCATCCCAGAAATACATCTACGCTAGTTTCGGCTTGACGTATGTATGCTCGTACGCGTCTCGCATAACTAAAAAAAGATTAGCCTTAAAATATTAAATTTTAATATTTAGGAGTGTTGTCACTTCAAGATGCGCACCTCCGCTTTCGTTCAAAAACTTAGATGAGGCCGAAAATAAAAATATGCCGATTTCTTGGACATAATGAAAATTTGTTCAGGATCTTTTTTTTTTTCGTTATAATAAGATTTATAAATTATGTTCTATTACATTCTTGATCCTATGCAGTGGAACGGCGATGTGTATATCACTTTCAAACGATGTTCAGCAGAACATTTTGTTTATTTCATTTAATTGGTTTTCAATGAAGTTATGGTTGGCCCACATTAGATTTTTTTTTTTTACTTTTAAGGAATCGAACGTTGTAAAGTTTTAGCAGATTTCCCCTAAGGGAAATCAGCTATTGAGGTCGTACTCATGACGCGATTTTCGATAAAAAATTTCAAATGTCCATCGATCGATCCTACCTAGGAGATGACGAAAATGAGGTCTGTTCAAAACTGTAGGGGTTTAGAGGTGGAGAATTTTGAATATTCTTAATATATCCGTTATTATGCGTCGGATCGAAAAATTGCATAGAACCAATCATATTGCAAATGTAATGTTCTATAAATGTTGTTATGTTATTTTTTCACTATCTTGGGTATTAACAGAGATATTGGCATTTTTTAGTTTCTGGTCTTCAGTAAACCCCCACTCCTACTTATCTCATATTGACAATATTCTATTTAAAAAAGCACATTATTTAAAGCATAAATACCAAATATTGTTCTCATTGAACTTTTACGTTTTGAGATAAATGCAAATACGTGACGACGTGGGAAATCTGCTTAGTTAACGCAGCCCCTGCGTGACGGACTTTTTACTGTAGTCATTAATATCTCAAAAGCTTTTGTTAATATGTTTTTATTTGACATTAATAAATAAATAAAGTTATATAAATAAAGAATACTGTATAATTTATTTCTGTTGTATCTATCCATTATTATTTGTTTTTTTTTTTTAAATCGGTGAGCTATTTGGTCAGTATATCAAGGATTGGTGCAGAGTTCTTTTTCGACTCTGCATATGCTTATTTTACTTCTTTTGCGTTCATCTTTTCGCTACTCCATCATATGGGCTTTTAATAAACGTTGGGCCTACCATATGAGTGAACTGGAATGTAGGAAAGCTGTGGCCACTATTATTACCCTCGCGTTGACAAAGTTTGCCGAAGGGGATAACCTTTTGCATTAGAAATTGAAATTTAAACAATTCATAAATGCATGTTTCGCAAATTAATATTGCGATGTAAATGAAGGTTGAACACAGATATTTTGGTTACATAGTAAGGTTAGCAGATTGATACGAGACCATTGGCAATGCTATTGCTGTGGATTGTAGGTGAGCTCCATGCTCGTAGTCATCTGTCAGCACGTGCTTATATTACTGCCCTTAGAGACGGAAGGCCGTGAAGACTGTTGAGGTAAAAAGGACTAACTGTTACATATTTTCCGCCTAACCTCACCATTTCTAGTCCCGTAATATCTGTCCCACATACTTGATACCTGTCTCCCGCCGCCAAGCACCCAGCCTTGTCCCTTTGCTTAAACATTTTTAGACTGAATTCCTCTTCCTTCCACCATTCAGAGGTAACCGTAGGGTTGGGCTGGGCGTGTGAATCTTAGGACATGTATTAAAAGTCCGTCACGCAGGGGCTACGTAAACTATGCAGACTCCCACGAGCTGGTATAACACACTATTGATCATATATTACAACATATTCCATACTTATGTGCAAAAACAGATACGAGGATGGGGGGGGGGGGATTAAGTAAACATTTTCGAAATAAGAACGTAAAATCTTAATTGATGACGTCATCACGAAACGAATTTCCATGTATCGCCATCCATTACCATAAAATAACAGTCTCTTGAAAGCAATATTTGGTATTTAAGCTTAGAATAAAGTCATTCATGATATAACAGCTTATTATTAATATTACATGATTTGAAGTGGCTTTTTACTGAAGGCTAAAAACTAAAAATGCCAAATATTTCGGTTATTATTCATGATAGAGAAAATATTTATGTAACACATTTATAGGCAATTAAATTTGCAATAAGATTGGTTTTATACAATTTTTCGACCTTGCATATATTAACGGGAAATCTGCTAAAATGAGACGAACATTGGGGGTAACGTATTATATACTTGTGAGTTACTTTTATCAAACTAATTTAAAGAAATGCATCAATCAATTTAAAGTGATCCCATTTATGGTTTGGTTCAGTCGAGTATGATGCATGATTTGACCGTACATTATAAAGATCAATTCCAACTTGAAGTACAGATCTGTCGCTGAAATGATACACTGAAGTTATATGTTCATCAAAAATATCTTTCAATTCCTATTCATTCCCTAGATTGTTAGGCAAAAAGAAAACAATGTAGTGCTATTTCACCTGTCCAAAAGACATTTACATATATTAGTTTATTATTTGTTTAGTTATATGAGATGGGAAACTTGTTGAAGTTCAAACCAGTTGTCTGTGAAAGACTGCGCTCTGCCGCTTCGATTAAATGTTTGTGAAAGAACGAGACCTTTTTCTTGGGTCTTACCTGTTAGCTGCTTCCTTCACTGTCCGGCACATCAAAATGAAAGAGTGTAGAGTTCATATCTCGAGTTTATTGGAACAGAGTGAAAAGTACAGCAATCTTGGACCATGTATAACAAACAAACCTGTTGATCGACGGGAAAAATCTTCTGGAGCTACCGGAAAATATTTTGAGTAAACATAATATTGTTAATTTGTTTTTGCCTCTCATCTGCCACTTTTCGTTGAAATTTGCCTTTGATGTAATTCATCTTAAAAGATAACTAGGTATATAAGTTTTGAGCCATGAAAAAAACCTGAATGCTTAAGAGGAATCTGTTAATTATTATTGCAGGGAGGCAAAGTTTGGAAGATGAAAGGGAAGAAACTTCATTAATGTATCTGTATAAAATATAATACGTTTTAGGAAGAACAGATATTAAATGAGCAGTTTTGTAATAATTCCCTGAAATGAAACTTTTTATGAAGCAAAACTTGACCAATTTATTTCCGCCTCAAAGAAAAAATAATGCAAGCATTTTTAATGATAATTTAAGTATTGTGCTTATGACACTGATGGCATGGTGAGCTCTCTTTATTGAATGGTGCCAATGCAAAATTAAAATTTTGAATGCAATATTTTTTGTTTAGAAGTTTTGTAAATTCAATTATTTACATCAAGCATTTATAAATACGTTGAAAAACTCAAATATAGGGTAGTTTATTGATATGTTGCTTATTCTAGCACTAATTAATAATAATTAGTTTATAGTGACAATAAATTACTAGCTGACTTTGTACCGCGTCGTTTCCTGGGAGTGTCAATGGATGAATCTAGCAAACAAGATTTGGCTTTCGCTTCATGGAAGTATTCAAATCCTATAAGTTACCTGGTCAAATCGTTGTTAGAAATATCAAGATATTATAAAAATCTCTTCTTTATAACTGGCGAGATAAGTTACTTAACATGGCTACATGTTAAAATAATTTAAGCTCTAGAAGAACATAGAGAGTGAAAAACAAGTAATCTATCTAATATATAAAATTTCCATGTCACAATGTTAGTTACCTTACTCCTCCGAAACGGCTTTACCGATTTTTACCAAATTTTATATGTGTATTCAGTAGGTCTGAGAATCGGCTACTATCTATTTTTCATACCCCTAATTGATAGGGGTTGTTCACCCTTAACATTTTTTTTTTAATTTTTGGACGAAATTTTTTTGTTTTTATTTTTTTATAATGTGGCACTAAAAAATACATACAACCCTAAATGTTTACTTTTTTATCACCAACCCCTATTTTTTATAGCCATTTTAGTAATTTAATCATTATCATCCCGCTCGATAACTGATCAATTATAGTGTTTTTAACTGTACTTCGATTAAAATTTCCCTTAGCTTATGGCAAATCTAAAATTTTTAGATGGCAATTCAATTCAAACGAATTCAGTTTCCGATTAGATTGGCATTTGCAATGACAATCAACAAATCCCAAGGCCAAACGATGTCTATTTGTGGCTTAGATTTGAGTACACCATGTTTTTCACACGGGCAATTGTACGTAGCATGGTCTTGAGTGGGTAAACCATCCAGTTTTTTTGTGCTCGCTAAAGATGGGCTAACAAAAAATATTGTTCACGCTATAGCATTAAAAGATTGATGTTGTTTGTTAGTGTTACTGTCGTAATTAATATGTAATATGTAATTTTAAGAAATAAACTATAATAATTTAAAAATAATATTGTTTGGCGTTTGTTATTTTTATATTCCCTTATCGTTCATAGCGCTCCATGCCTATTTCACGCATATACCACATACTTAGACATTTATAATAAGTAAGTTACTTTTTGCCTACACTAGAATTTATCTAGAAACTAGAAATAATTTATTAGGCAAAACAACGTTTGCCGGGTTATCTAGTAATTTATAAATCAACCATGAACAGTGTTTGATATTTTACTTAACTAACTTTAACTCCCAAACACTAAATTATTGGATTGCTCATAATACATTCAGAATAATTCCAGGTGCATCGGAAAATATACCATACTTAAGGTGTTCTGTAGATAACCCAAGGATTTGCACATGTATAGAACTCCATAGACGATAACTTAGTTGTTTACCTGAATGCTGGATATTGTCCTTGAATTCATTAATGTTTCATGAATTTGCATTAGCCAAATCCTAAAATGGATTTAGGAAGATAAGATAGTATGAAGAGATGCACTTAATTGCTTGATAATAAATGGAGTCATTGGAGATATTGTTCATCATAATATTGTACTTATCAAACTAGGGAATTCATTATGTATTTGCCATGGATATGCATATGAATTGCTTCTACTACTAGTCCAACTGTTGAAAGTTAGATAAGTCCAACTGTATTTACATAATTTTATGATAATCAAAAGCAGTTCTAATCAGTTATGGAGGAGTGAGGCAAAATGTAATGCTAGTGTTCAACTTTTCAATTCAGGACTGGTTTCTCAAAACATCTTGGAATATGTGGAAAGGAAAAAAACGTAGAATTATCTATTACTTTTTTTTTCTATCTGTTTGATATATGTAAGAAGAAATCTTTTTGATTAATGTTGTTCTATTGTACTGTAAGTGGTCTTATGACATGAATGGATTATATTTCGTCAATTCACCGTCATTCTCCATGAAGGTAAAATTATTATATCCTTAATTTATTCTTAAAAATATAAATAACTCGCTTCATTTATTCAACAGTTATTCATTTATTGCTCATTAAATGAACTGTAACTTAGTATTTTATGATCCAATGGAAGAGGTTTAGGTACACCCGTATTTATTTCTATATTTGTCTTTTGGTCTCTTGACATAAAAGTTTTAAATCATATTATAACTTTCATTATTTAAATCATATTAAGAACTGTTTATATGTTAAATGACAGCGTTAATAAATACGTAACATAGTCCACAAATTTACGGAAGTCAAAAAATGGGAGCCTTGCTGTATGTTGGATGTCAAATGCTGGCAGAATCATGAAAGCGCTAGCCACTACATTCTTTTAAACTGTATAAAACCAATAATCATTTTATTACAATTTATACAATGGCGAAACTATAAAGGCTTGTGCCTTAATTTTATACGTTCATAATTCACGCAGTTATGACAATCATAGCGCACAGCTTTTACTTTAAAATTCTCCTTCTGCTATTTCCTGTTAGACGTATTGAAAGTAACTTTCTTGACGACAGCAGACACTTCAAGGCTTTGTTGAGTAATCTTTAAAATAATCAGCATGTGTTCCTTCGGTTAGTTATGAATGTTTAATGGTAAAATGAGATCATCCATTCCTTCTTCGTTCAGCATTTTTATTGGAAGAGTTAATATTTGTTTCTTAACAGTCTTCAGAAGTTCACCATCTGCTTCTTGCTCCTTTAGGATGATGCTTTCTATTCTTGAAAAAGGCTACATGCTAATCACCAATAAATTAATTTTTATTGTTAAGCCAAAAGTTTTTTTTTAAATTGTCATTACGTCGCAAAATATATTTTTTTCTTTTTTATGCTCAATTTATTACTTTGGAATGTAAATTTACTATCTTCCGAATCATTAAAATACTGCTTGTATAAGTTATTTGCTTCATAAATCTTGCCGACCTCCGTTTCGCACCATCATCTTACTTTGCTACCATGATTGATTGCCGGAATTGCTGTTAAATATCCCTAACCTTGTCAGGAATAGATTTTATCTATACGTTATTAGAAGTGAGCCTTCATTAATACAGACAAAAAATATATAAAATGATATGCAATTTTCTTGATATGAAAGTTTGAACATGGACTACGCAATACTTTGGGGGGGGGGTTGTTATGAAATAAATGAAAAGGCCTTTTACTTTTACAAATTTTCGTATTTTTGCCCAACGGATTGACTAAATCGCCTAACCGACAAATATTTTCCATGAAAATAACGATTCTATTTTTATTTTATAACCCTTTAGTCGTGCATTATTGAACCTCCGAGTGTTTTACCATCAACATGTATCCTGTGAATATAATACATATTATAACCAATCATACATTTAGAAATTAACTTAAGAGCATTAACCTAATTATACTGGTAAATTAGATTTCTAACAAACTTTAAAAATTGTGCCACTTTTCTAATGATATATGTTCATAATAACAATAATAATAATTCAAATATGTTTATAAAACAAGGCTACACTTAAAATAGGAATAGGAAATTTCTATGTGGTTTATTGGTAGTTGAGGGGCTCAGGTTAGCCACGTGAGTTAAAGCGTAGACCTTAATCTCAAATGGTAAACCTAGAGAGGCGATTTCGATTCCCGCCTGGGCAGAGGAATTTATTTAGTGAGGGAATTCATTAAATAAAATCCAGAGTCCCACTCTGGCTAGAAAAGGGTGATAACCTGCAGATAACCCGTCCCAATCAGCCTTATTTGCAAAAACTGGAAGTTAATAAATAATTTAATTTAATTTTATTGGTAGTTGATACATATATTTTAGCAGATTTCCCTTAAGGGAAATCAGCTATTGAGGTTGTACTCATGACGGAATTTTCGAAATTTTTCTTCAAATGTCCATCGAGCCTACCTAATAGATAACGAAAATGGGGTCCGTTCAAAACTGTATATATATATATATATATATATATATATATATATATCTATTTGTATGTTACCGCTCATGCGGTCGCAATTTTTGTTTGATCGTTACCAAACTCGATATTTAGTCGTTTTATGTAAAAAGAAAGATCAAGTTCGTTAACGGCTGAAATCGGACCAGTGGGAGGGGGGGGGTTTAGAGGGGAGGATTTTCGAAAATTCAAAATATCTCCGTTACTATACGTCGGACCAAAAAATTGTACAAAATCAATCTTATTACAAATTAAATTTACTATAAATATTGTTATATACATTTATTCTCTATCTTGAATATTAACCGAGATATTTGCATTTTTATTAAATCTGGGCGGCTAACTGACGAGAGTGACTTTCCCGCCAAAAGCTAGTTCGGCCGTTTCCTTGACTGCTCGGCTCTCGTGATATTTCTCTATTGTAAAACTTCACGTGGGAAATCTGCTTAGTTTACGCAGCCCCTGCGTGACGGACTTTTTATCTTTATATTCTATTTAGAAAAACTTCATTGACCTTAGTACATTAAGTAATAAGGAGATTACTTTCCTTTATTCGTTATATTGAATAAATATATCAATTTTACGATAGATAGGTTGGTTTATTTTATCACTATGTTTCACTTAAAAGTTGATTTGCTATATTAGTATATGTCGAGATATGATAAAGAGAAAGACAGTGTGTGCCAAAAAAAATAGGGTAATATCAAAATAATGCTAAATTGTGCTTCACCTCAAGTAATATACCCCTCTGAAAGCCATTCACAGGAAGCAGCTCAGGTTTTGCAAATGTCTCCATAAACTTCATAGATTAAAGCCGCAGGATATTTGTCACTCGGGAGAAAGCTGCGAAATGAGCTGTCAAATTATTTACTGGGCTCAGACATGGCCCATCCTCTCACTATGTCGTAGCACTTTTTACTTCCTCTAACCTTGTAAAGAAGAGGAAGTAACAGTGAAACATCTGCGCTTACGCACGCCACTTTATCACCCTCTTGGAGTAGGATTAGGTTGATTATTTAAGTCTTGAAAAGCGGCACCTAAACATTTAGCACAAACCTCAGTCTTTCATTGGGTCGTTAAATAGTTATTAGCTGAGATTTACTATCTACACTACGGCTTGTAGCAATTAGTGTTAGTTATCCTCTGTATGCGATGACGCAATGCTTTGACGAATGCTTTTCTTCTGAACACAGTTTTTATATCACATGAGATGACATTTTTTATTCACATCAAAGTAGATCCACATTTACTTCCCTTGATGAAATTAACTGCATTTAAATTTTGGATACTGACATTGATTTTGTCTATAAGCGGGATTTGTGGGGGAAGGGAGTTACTTGAACTCATTTATTTTTTAGCAGATTTCCCTTAAGGGAAATCAGCTATTGAGGTCGTACTCATGACGCGAGTTTCGAAAAATTTCTTCAAATGTCCATCGATCCTACCCAGGAGATGTCGAAAATGAGGTCCGTTCAAAATTATATATATATATATATATATATATATATATATATATATATATATATATATATATATATATTTGTCTGATAACGCTCTAGCGGTCGCAATTTTCGTTTGATCGTTACCAAACTCGATATTTAAACGTTTTATGCTAAAATAAAGGTCAAGTTCGTTAATGGCTGAAGTCGAACCAGTGGGAGGGGGGGTTTAGAGGGGAGGATTTTTGAAAATTCGAAATATCTCCGTTACTATAAGTCAGATCGAAAAATTGTATAGAATAAATCTTATTGCAAATTAAATTTACTATAAATATTGTTCTATACATTTATTCTGTATCTTGAATATTAACCGAGATATTTGCATTTGTATTCTGCGTGTGGTCACCAGTAGGCTATGTTCGGACTCACCGCCGAGAGCTCTGGCGGCCGTTTCTATAACTATTCGTCCCTCGTGAATAGGTTTAGAGGTTAGGTTAATTGTTTTTTGGTGCTAGAAACTACTGGTCTATTACGCCCTAAATAATGTTTTAGGTTTAGAGGTTTCTTACTACTACAGTTGTTATTAGGCAGATTTCTCTATTGTATAACTGCTCGCGGGAAAGCTGCTTAGTTTACGCAGCAGACGGACTTTTGAAATATTTTCTTTATTTCACCCACAAAAAAACTACAGAAAAATGTAATATGTCCATGAAATATTCCTTCATATTTCAACTGAACTTTTTATTCCAGAACATTTTATTTATAATTTATCTAAAGGCTTATTGCCCTCCTCCCCATCCTGATCCTTAAGTCTGAGAGCTGTGTAAGACTTAAATGAATAGCAATCAAATATTAAAGTTTATTTGGGTTTAATTTGAAAGGGTTTCATTTTTTCCCCTCTTGTTGTATATATGTATATCTAAGAGGCTTTACTTGATTAATAGAGGGAGTTTTTCTCGGAAATGGAACTCATGACTAGTGCGAATTGAGACCTACGCCTTAACTCGACGCTACCTTTAGCCACTCAAAAGTATAGAATATATATGAAGATATTTATGAGTTATGAGCACTCAATTTATCATCACATCAACACAAAAGTTATGAGAATCGTAGGACAGAAATAAATAACACATTTGAGCATAAAATACGAGTAATATCTCTGATTGTGACTCATATATTTGTCATACTAGAGGAAGTGAAGTGATAAGGCAGGATCTCTGATAATTCCCCAGCAAGAATGACAGACTGCATTTACGATGGTTTTCTATAGAAAACCGTAGTTGGTTTCCCTAATGTTTTATTAATATTTCTCAATCTATTACAATTTTTTTAAAAAAAATACAATCTTTAATTTTTACTATCTTAATTTACTTGGTGAAATTACAATGCTAATTGGGACAGTGAGTCCGATGACTAGGATCACAAATTTCATGAATAACGTTTCAAAGAATAGTTGATTTGTTTTTTGAAAAATGTCTTTCAACTTACATCGATCCTGCCCAGGAGATGACGAAAATGAGTTCCCCTCAAAACTGGGTGCGTGTGTGGGTGTCAGTTAACGTTCTAGCGGTCGCAACTGGCTAACTGAAATGTTTGAAAATCGATATTTAAATGTTTTTATATAAATCTAAACATCAAGCCAATTTAGTTTTCTGTAATGTTGTCACAAACATTTTTTTCTCTATCTTAAATATTAACCGGGAAGTTTGCATTTTTTTCAGTAAACCGCCACTCCTACTCATGCCATATTATGAATAAAGTGTTATTTCATTCGAAGATTAAATGCCAAATGTTGTTTTCAATGAAATTTTATTGTTCGAGGTAGACGCTAATAAGTGGTGATGAACATGAATTAAGATTTTACTGTCTGGACTGGCAAATATTTATTTGGGTCTATTTGAGCCTTTATATTTAACTCTTGCATTCAACATTAAATATCATATTAGTCAATGGATGAAAACGGTCTAGGAATAGGCGGCGGAGGATTTGAAATTTCTAAATGTTATGGAACTAATTTTTTCAAACTATTGACGCACTACAGTTTTTCGTAATACAAATAGTAAGCGAGTTATTTGTATTTTCTTGTTTTCTGTCTTCAGTACTACCCCCACTACTTCTCATTGGGTTTTTATTTAGAAATAGAGAATAAATGCTGAGATATGATCATCAGCGTATCATTTTCCAATCCGAGGGAAATCTGCTCCTGTGTGACGGACGTATTTTTGTAACCAATCTTATTAAAACATGGGTCCTACAATTGGTGCTCTATTCATTTTTTTCTAATATTAACAGAGTTATTTTTGTTTCATTTCTGAAATTCGGAAAACCCCTTAATCAATTCGTGTGATTTATAATTATAGCTTACTATTACTCTAATCAATATATGCCCGGCGTACAGTTTATTTACTTGTTTGGTTCTTACTCGTTTTAAGAACTTTAGTAGTGTTGGGTCTGAAGGAGGTCGTAGTTTTTTGGTTAAATGAAAGGTCAGTTTCATGAGAAAATTGTGATTTTTTTTATTTTCCCACTCCTTCTGGTCCTATTTCTGTCAGTAACGAACTTGATCATCAGTTTTAAATGGAACCATTCATCTTAACGAAATTTGAAATTTAAGCTTTTCAATGTAACACAAATTCTTAGCACCCAAATCGTTCCCGGATGAGTGTTAACTTCCTCTAAAGAACAATTATAAAGTCGTTTTTATATTTGTTATTTAATGAAGGATCTTATATATATAACTAAATTGGTTATCTGTTTTTTTTTTCACACCTCAAAAATTACTTCGTCAAACGGGGCATATAAGAGATTTACATACAGTTTCTTTTTTGGGGTTGTTTCTGGAACATAAATAATTCCCAGCCCTTAATTATACCACAGTAATTTTGTTACTAAAGACATTCCTATTACCCATCTAGGAATCGAACTCACAGGACTATGTTTACCAAGCGTATTAAGACCCACGCGTTAACTCACATGGCCAAGCTGAGCCTCCTGTTTTAACGTTAGTAAATAACCAAATGAATAGATGCTAGTATTCTGAGTCTTATGTTCTTTGTAATGTAATACTTGCATTTTTAATTTTGTTATTCTATATCCCACAACAAGATGGACAAATCTTTATATTTGTTTGTCTCTCCATCTTGAGTACGTTTCAGATGTAGCTCGTGACCGATTTGTTTGTAAAACATTGACTATTATATGACGTATGTGAAGTGGGTAACATTTAGCCCAAGAAGAACGAAGAAACATTTTTTTATTTCTAGTGGCGGATGTCCGAGATCTTCGTCTAGACTTTTTTCTGGAAGTACAAGCTCGTCCCTGGAGAAAGCTGTTAGAGACGATAATTAGAGATAGCCCGTGTCGCGATACCCCTTTTATCTCAAATTTCTCTTCTCATCCCCAGCTTTCTGATCATCTTATTTGCAATTATATTTTCCAGGGTTTAACACATAGTTGACCATAGTGTTACCCTTGTTACGGAGATAAATTAAAGGATTATCGGACTAAAGTAAGACTTGTGTCTTACGATGTTATTATATTGCATGGCTTTGAATCATTAAAAAACAACTCTTTGAATGGTAACTTACTTTAGTTCCATTGTACCTTTATTCAGTTTTGTGCCAAACTATGGTCCAAAAAGAGTATTGCATTGTTCCAAAATTGGTTCAAATTTGGGCCAGGATTTATTTATTTTTTGAATAGTGACGGCATAATACTTTATTTTATCTAATTATTTATGTCTTGAAACACTTATTTACTCCATCTATCCTAGTCTAAGTTTAGAGCCAATATGACCCTTAAATTAGTTGTGTGTTTCATGTTAATGCGATAATAATAAATCATAATTGTACCCCAAAATTTTAATTTTGTAAAAAATGCGGAACATTACTAGGTTCAGAAATTTATTTATTTTTTAATGAGGTCAACAATGAACAGAAAATTTCGTAGCCAGGGCATGAGAAAGTCACATTGTTATACCTATAGTAAAGTGTCATCGTGTTAAGTGAGTGGGAGCTCAAAAGAAATATTAAACTATATTTATTTATTCACATCCACTTTATGCTACTATGGCTAATTGGGACGGGTTATCAACAGGTTGCCACCCTTTTTTAGCCAGGATTTAATGAGTTCGTAACTAAATAAAGTCCTATTTGCCCAGGCGGAAATCGAACCTCCCACTCTATGTTTACGATGTGAGATTAAGGCCAACGCTTTAACTCATATGGCTAAAGAGCCCCTTATTAAACTATAGGATAAAACAGTAATTTTTTTATTTACATAAATTTATTTTATCCCATCGTTTATTATTTTTCAAAACATATTTCCAATGTGTTCCATAATACTTTGAAGATTTCTGATCCCATAAATATATCTACGTATCATTCAGAAATGAAGATTTTTGAAATATTTAGTCTTGACCCAATGCCATTACAAGGAACGGAACAAGCATTACAAAGAAAGTAGAAAGAGATGCGTTAGAGGTAACTCAGCAGTTTCTTTTTATTTTCCCTACCAGGAGAAGACCCCGGTGTTCTTGTGACTACTGATTTATATGCTTGAGTTGGTCCGTCGCTCCACTTGCCATCTAGGAAATCATTTCTTGGATTGCTGTGACATCAATTTAATTTATATAACAGCAACTCCTTATAGAGGGTGCGGCTATTCCTTACATAGTTCACCTCCATACATACTTACTCTCATTCGTTATGCTAGTACGACCGTGAACGTCGTAACGAAAAGGAAAAATAATATCCTGCTAGTAAAATTCGTCATCGCAATAAAAAAAACTGTTATAAACCAGAACTCCAAAAAAAATCAACTATTTTCCTGTGAATTCAGAGTGATAACACGTTATCGAGAAAAATATGAGTCAGTTTTAGATAATTACCATACCATAACCTACTCCTGCCTTTGTGTTTTAGAATCTTTCAGTTCTATTTTCGTTTATATTGTTGATACATTTCTATGTTAATTTGCAAGTAAAATGCCAGTACTTTATTCAGTATAATTAGTGAATAAGAATTGGCCCATAGTCCCAGTAAATATGATGTCTTATGAAAAGCGACATTTTAAAATATAATCAGGCGATGGGATAAGAAATAGTTAGTAAGGGAATATAACCCTCGAGAATACGAGTTCCCATTTGGCAACTGCAGTATAAAGTTTATTTATTGTTTTAATTATATACACCGTTTGATTCAATGTAAACAATATTAATAGTGTGGTATGCTTTTAACACTTGATCATTTTCAAAACTGACTCAAAGTGCTGATGGTAGATGTAGGAGACGGTATAGATAACACCTCTATAATTGGACCATTTAAATTATTTTTGGATGTTTTCTTTTTTTTTTTTACATGGTCTCAGGTTCAGTTTAGCCATGGGAGTTAAGGCGTTGTTTTAAAAGCACTTGTTAACTTGTTGTTGTTGTGGATTCGATTTCCGTACGGCCAATACAAAATGATTTAAAGATGAACTCTCTAAATAAAATATTGTCCAGAAATGTTGGTAGCCCTGTCCATCCTTATTCACAGTAGCATAAAGTTGACTTTAATAAAAAATATATGTTTCTATTTTACCACGTCGTTTTACAAATTTCTGTTCATCTGAGTTGAAGTTAATTATATCCTGACTTTAATATTAATATTATTCATAATTAAATCTTGATATAGTTCAATTCTACGTATTAACTAGTCCTTTGTCACTGATTAATTTACTTTCATTTTAAAGGTTTCAAATTACGTTTTATTAATATTAATTATTTCTTGGCCTACTATTTTAACGTTTTACGATAACCGGATATTTACTTTTCCTCTAATGCCTGTTCTCAAATTTTAGGTATTTGTGCATGTGCGTTGATATGGCCTTGCCGATGGGATTGCTTCTCTAGATTATCCTTGAGAAAACCTATTATGTGTGTCCTGGGAATTTTTTTTTTTTTTTTTTTTTTTTTTTTTTTTTTTTTTTACTTTTTTTTTTTTTTTTGTATCTTTTGCAACCATATATGCACCGACGGGATCTTCACGACTGGCCTTTTTTATATTTAGTGTTAGTAAGCCTGACCCACATTTACACTTGCTTTCCTTGACAGTATGGTAAATAACTCCTTTTCCCCACATCAAGTTATAACATTTAGCCAATCAGTTTTATTTATAAATGACCTCACATTTTACACTCTTTTATTTTTTTGTGAAAACAGTCTATTTATCCTTATTTTCTAAGAATCAAACTTTCTTTTTATTTCTATTTTATTGAATTTATTTTTAAGAGCTTTGTCGCGTAGGCCATGTCACTCATTTAAATTTAAATAAAGAAAAAATATAATTACTAATAGAAGAATTCAAAACGCAAATATAGAATGAAAACAAAACAAAATATTAAATTAAAATACGCAAACAGAACAATGTTAAACATAACCCAGAACACAACGAAAAAGCAATAAATACGCAATAAATAGATGATTAATGAGTATTACAGAAAATTAAATTATGTAGTATAAAAGTTAAAATATATATATTATAACAAAACAATATGTCCTTCAATGTGAGAAAATACATAGCTAAATTATTAAATGGAAAATTTAAAAAATATTTAAAAGTCAATCCCATAAAGTTGTCAGGCGTAGGAAAATAAAATTTAGGAAATATGAGGTTCAAGCAGATTAATGAAATGTGTAAATAATGTAATGAATAGTTTCCGTTCATTATCTCTTGATTATGTATTTTACCTTTAAGAAGATCGAAATCCCCAGGGGTACGAAGTTCTATGCAACAATAATAATAAATAAAAAGAACTAAGCCTTACTTACATTCATCTTATGTAACTTACAATTTCCGCATATGTTATTAAAATTAATTTTCAATTATTTACTGTACCTTAACTCAAATCCGTTCAAAAATAATGACATTAGTAATATGACTATTATGCAATAATTGTGACCAGTCCATTTATTTGTTTATTATTGTACTTTTAGTTTTATTATTTTCACTACATATTTTAATTTTTTCAGTTATTTCTTCATTGTTAATATTCTGTAGCAGTAATTTTTATTTGATTCATATATACACATACTTTTAGCAAATTTCCCTTAAGGGAAATCAGGTTGTACTCATGACGGATTTTTCGAAATTTTTCTTCAAATGTCCATCGATCCTACCCAGGAGGTGACGAAAATGAGGTCCGTTCAATATACCTATCTATATATTTGTCTGTTACCTCTTTAGCGGTCGCAATTATTGTTTAATCGTTACCAAACTCGATATTTAGTCGTTTTATGTAAAAAGAAAGATCAAGTTCGTTAATGGCTGAAATCGGGCCAGGGGGAGGGGGGTTAAAGGGGAGGATTTTCAAAAATTCGAAATATATACGTTACCATAGGTAGGATTAAAAAACTGTATAGAACCAATCTTATTACAATACTACTAATTGTTCAACTTTCTTGAACGAGCCTCATTTTAGTCATCTGCTGGGTAGGCTTGGTGGACATTTAAAGAACTTTTTGAAGAATCGCGTCAAGTTGATTTTTACTTACTGATTAAGGGTTAGGGAGGTGGAATTCTTATTTTCTTTGGGTTAACTGCTTTGTGGCAGAAGTATTGAATATAATATAAGTATTGAATAAGCGACGTTATTGCCTCTCAAAAAGGGACCAAGCGTTCGTTACTCGGCAACTAATCCTTGAGATGGAGGTCATTTTCCTCATCCCGTCTTTGTCAACACAATAGCTCATTCGCTTTTGGTGCAAGGTCAATATATTACGGCTAATTGAATATATATGTTCATACGAATAGAGATAGATACATGTGGTGAAGTGGTTTCAGAAACCACACATCCTTGTGTGTAAACTATGGGACCCGCGCCAGTGACCTCATCTTTGATAATGATTCCAAGAAGAAATTGAGCTGTCATGGAGATAAGATCATTTAAATATGAAACAATATAGTCTCATTTTCAAGATATGGAAGCTTCATAACTTGTGTGTTTTCATGAATCTCGAGGATTTCTTTGCCTTCAGATATATAAACCGTTATGTAGGCTCTGTATTCACCTATTCATGATGTCCTCGGAATAAATAATGAATGACAAAGAAATTTTCTAAGTCGTAATGTATGATTAGTGACTAAGAGCATCTTCCGAAAGAATCGTTGCAACTACAAGGCGTAGCCTTTAGATCATGATGCTGGGTAAGACCGTCTTGGATAGATTAAATGAAATATTGTCTAGACTTTATTTGGAGATTGGCTGTTAGAACCTGACTCATTGTGATGTTTTCAATTCTGGAGATATGTTATCAGGTTTACCTTACAGAAGTTCTAATTCAATTACTCATGAGTTCTCGATAAATTGTCTTTCAATGCTCTAGGAGCCACCATGATTCTTTCATCCTTTCTAATATAGATTTATATGACCATATGCTAAGTTTAGTTTAATGAACAAAAGAATGAATGTTTCACAAAAATGGGATATAAAAGCAGAAATATCTCCGAATCCCGGTGTACACTTTCTAGACAGAATGTACGTATCTTGATTAGCAAGTTATTCCGATTTATTGTTGTCGTTTACTTTTGATTGCATCTCGAACTCTGAGTCATTTGAAATTTTTCGTTGCCTTAAAACCACTCTGACTCATCTGTCTTACATAATACTGTAACACAATGTTTTACTTCTATAACTTAAATACTACCTATTATTTGCGTTGGTACTTTAATAAGGAATGCTAAATTAATAGTTCCTGATATTTTTCTGGTGTTAATTTGAAAAAATTGGCAGACCCCCTATTATGAAATTATCAAATTATGTCCTTTAATTTTGTTCCCATATATATTGTTGCATCTGGAATATTCATTAGAGTTGTTTTTATTTGTTTTGTATTCAGTCCTAAGTTCCCCACCTTATTTATCTGATTTCCAACAATAACCATTCGCAGTTTTTCAAGCATGTAATTTGGGAAATAAATAAATCCAAATGCATAAAGGAAGCCTTTCTTAATTTTGAATATTAAATATCTGCTTGGTTATTGCATTCTCTTTTTGACTAACGTTTTATAGTACTAACTCAGTTCAGCTCACTTAAGAGAATTATACAATTAGTTTTAGTATAAACACTCTCGTCTGACTTACTGGCACTAGTGCACTTATCGTTTACAGGCCACGAAGAAGTGGGTTCATGGTCCGTGTCAACTTAATGGAACTGTATTTAGTAACAGCCTTCTAAATATACGATACATTGCTTTAGAGTTCTAACCTAGAAACAAGGGACCCTTCTAGTATTAACTTAAAGCAGTGCCTCGTTATAAAGATATGTATGCTAACTTCGTAATTACTTTTAATTTGGAGTTCTTTAGTTGAAATTAATTGTAGAGAAGAAGTTATGGGGTTTTAACCACAGTTAGCTATTATGGAACATTGTTTTATCAATATAGTTAAGAACTATAATCTGATTGCTCATTTCTTTTAATTTAAGTGAATTGACTCTTCATACCTTAAGTTAGCGTAATACACTAGGGAGTCATGTTTATAGGCTTTTAGAACCTGTACTCTGATAATACGTTATCTTGTTTATTTCTTGTACGTAAAGTTCGTTAAGTTGGTTTCGTTCTCATTCAAAGTGGTTAGGTAAACGTAATATAAATTTGGAAAACTCAGGATACCATTATTGTTAGCATTATATGTATTCACGAAGATGACTTAAAGGAATGTAGACTATCTTAAATGCTAATATATACGGCTGCAGAAATTAAAAATTAGGAAATTAATTAATTTAAAAAAAAAAAATAAAGTTTGTGTTCATTTTACGTAACTAAAGCTGATTGGTAGACTATCTACAGGTCGCCACTCCATTCTCGGTGGGGCAACCTAATTTATTTATTGGGTCCTACTAAATAAATTCCCAAGTCTATTCGGAAATCAAGTTTATGATTCCAGGTAATTAAAATGTCTTATAAATTTATAACATTCCTCGTTATAAAAAAACAAATCAAAGTAGAAAACTGTTCTAACAATGTAGGCGTATTAACAATGTAAATATTGTGTGTAAAAAAAGCTGAAATTATTTTTATTTGGATAGTGACTGTTTTAATAATTAATGGATTTTGACGGTGTTTTATTTCTGGGGTTTTACTTAGTAAATATAGAATTTCTATAATATTGATAACATTAAAAGTTAAGACATTTTTTTTAATATTTAGTCTCTGTACATGAGTATTTTTTTACAAAATTTAATTTATTTAATCACCTTTGAAACTTGTACTGCTTGTAATTATTTTAAAGGCATTTCTGCCTTCCTAGTTAGTCACCAACTTACTCCAGTTTCCTTGGAGTAAAAATCATTATATTGCCAGTTGAACTTGTTGACTTTAGCTACCATGACTTATTTCAGAACTGGATTTCTTGCCATAAAAATAACTCCCCCGACATATGAAACGGTGGTACAATAGAACAGTTCTCCTAAAATGAATATTCCTTTGGTTTGTGGTAGCTTGCACGTCGTTCATTAAGTGAGTAATTTCGTACAACAGACTTCTACTTCTGGCTCTTGGCGCTTTGCTAATAAACTTCACTGTTAACCACTGCGTGGACTGCGTGAATTTATGAGGGTATATATATATATATATATATATATATATATATATATATATGTCCACTCATGTTTTATAAACCAAATTGTAAGGACTTGAAGAATTTAGTCTAATATTGATAATTTATACGGAATATCCTGAGGCAGTTTCCAACTTTCCCAGAACTGATGTTACCATTGGTCTGTTTTAGTTGTGTTTAATCGGCTATGGAAAAGGAATGGTTTAACATCCGCTCTTTCTATTGGTGTTTGTTTAGTTGTCCATAGTTGACTGTATTACTCCCACGAGAGCCATTTTTTAGTACAACTCTCCAATTCTTTATTTATTATGGTCCATTTCAAATTGTTGCTGTTTTTTTTGTTCCAGGAAATTTCCTGTCCATTTTTGTGCTATTTTATCAGTTATATCATTACCATTTTAGCAGATTTGATTTAAGGAGCCAAGTGACTTTGTAGCTTCAGATAGATACTTCTATTGCCTTAAGACCAATGATACTTTCTTACAAAAAGTTTGCAAATAAAGAAATTGTAACTCTGGGCATAATAAATTTAAACAATCATTATGTATTTTCTTTGAGTTTCGCTATATATAATACGTTGAAATTAATCGAAAGTATATGTTATAAAGAAGTTATTCTTGTATGTTCTGTTGATCTGTCTGCCCCTCACCTTCTTTTGTTCTTGGATTACTAAGATTTCAGTGATTTAAGTAAAAATTATTCTGATCCATTATAAATTAGAGCACTAGCTATAGTAAATAGTATTCAATGAAATTAGCATGTTATATTCAGATTTATTTCGGTGATCGTTTTTTCTTTCCCGTCTCGAATATTTCTATTTATCTATTCAACTCTGAGAGGTTGGCTGACATGTTTGTTTAGAATTCAGACGGTTTCCGTTGTAGAGGTTAATAACATGTAAATTGGCTGAAATATTTCTCCTTACAGTTTGTATTTATTCATTTAATATTCACCGGTTACCAGTATGTAGATTTATCTGTTGTAAATCTTCCCGTGGGGAATCTGCTTAGTTTACACAACCCCTGCGTGACGTAATATTAATGTAAGATGTCACAAAGTCGTTTCTCTCGCCATAATATATATATACTTGACTGAAAAGTCATATGTTCTCTTTATTTTTATTACAACTGTAATTTACTTCATCAGAGTTGGGCTAGAAAAAAAAGTCCGTCACGCAGGGGCTGCGTAAACTAAGCAGATTTCCCACGTGATGTTTTACAATAGAGAAATCCGCCTAATAACAGCTGTAGGAGGAAGGGGTCTCTAAACCTATTCACGAGGGACTAATAGTTCTGGAAACGGCCACCAGAGCTCTCGGCGGAGAGTCCGGAACATGGCGGGGTTCCGTCGACCACACTCACAATACAAATGCAAATATCTCGGTTAATATTCAAGATACAGAATAAATGCATAGAACAATATTTATAGTAAATTAAATTTACAATAAGATTAATTCTATACAATATTTCGATCCGACGCATAATAATGGAGATATTTTGAATTTCCGAAAATCCCCCCTTTAAACCCCCCCTCCCACTGGTCCGATTTCAGCCATTAACGAACTTGATCTCTCTTTTTACGTAAAACGCTTAAATATGAAGTTTGGTAACGATCAAACAAAAATTGCGACTGCTAGAGCGTTAACAGACAAATATATATATATATATATATATATATATATATATATATATATATATATATATATATATATATAATTTTGAACGGACCTCATTTTCGTCATCTCCTAGGTAGGATCGATGGACATTTGAGGAAATTTTTCAAAACTCGCGTCATGAGTACGACCTCAATAGCTGATTTCCCTCAAGGGAAATCTGCTAAAAGCTACAGGTGCTGCTAATATATGTGTGCGTGCGTGTGTGTGTATTTATTTCAAGAACATCAGGAGTTTATTTAATTCAATGGGGACAGAAGAGGGCCTCGGTGCATTGTTGTTGACTGAACAGTTGTTCACTGTATATACAGTAATAAATGCTGTGGCTAACCCCAAGTCGGTCATCTGCGGCTGGCCTTCATCTATACCACAGATTTCCCCTTTAACAGAACCACTGCACTCTATATAGGGCAAACACTCCTCACAGATGGAAGGTCATTTTGAAATGCTCATTATTCACTCTCACGGCTCACATTAATTCCTTATCACAAAAATGTCTTCAAATGTCCATCGATCCTACCCAGTAGATGACAAAAATGAGAGCCATTCAAAAGTTTATATATATATATATATATATATATATATATATATATACATATATATAATTATAATTATTATTATAATATAAAGCAGTTGCATGTTTTGTTTGATCGTTACCAAACTCGGTATTTAATCTTTTTATGTAAAAAGGAAGATAGTTAATGGCTGAAATCGGACCAGTAGGAGGGCTGGTTTAGAGGTGGGATTTTCGAAATATCTCTTACTATACATCGGATCGAAAAATTGTATAGAAGGAACCTTATTGCAAATGTAATTTTCTGTCTTGTACGTTTTTTCGCTATCTTGATTATTAACCGAGATATTTGCAAGTTTTTAGTTTTCAGCCATGAGTAAATCTCCATTCCTACTCATGTCATATTAACAGTAATCTGTTATAAATGACCACTTTATTTGAAGCCTAAATACCAAATATAGTTTTCATTGAACTTTTACGTTTTGTGATTAATACAAATACCTGACGCACGTGGGAAATCTGCTTAGTTAACCGCAGCCTCTGCGTGACGGACATTTTTAAATGATATATTTGCGCTTTCGTTGCATTAAAATATTTACACAGTACTTAAGAATTATGCTCCTGTTCTCATAAGGCATCATTTTTGTTTTATGTAATAATACTGGGTCCCAATAAATTCTGATTTGTTTCCTTACCAATAGAAACTTTTGTCCATTAAGTTTATGCCAATCTTCGTGAGAATTTCGGTTTGGTTGCATGATTAAAGACAGTAGATATAAATTCTGACCATGAAACTGCTATTTATTATTTTTGTTTGGGTTTCTAGCAACTGTCTAGTTCGTAGCATTAGTTGGTTAATCCATCTGCAAAGCTGTGTACTAATATTCGATATATTCTGGATCTCGACTTTAGTTTAGTTTCTCGCTAGCACCACCTCAGTTTATGTAGAGTACCGAAAGGTGGCTCCCCTAACAATTGCAGAGTTCTCTTTAATTACCTTACTTTTTTTTTTATTGTTGGATACTCTCATTCTGAAGTAATGAGAAACAACTGCTCGTCATTGTGATCCTCTTCCTTCCCTTTGTTCTTGTGAAAATGGGGACTTCCTAGAACAGCCTAAGCCTGTTGATACACCATTTTAAAATATGACCAATATTTCAAACTGCAACCCATCCTTTTATTTTTTTTTGTTTGCTTTTCAGCTGTAATATTTACTAATATTAATCTTTTTACTCATACTTCATCATTTCTCGGCAATATTTTTGAAAAGTGATTTCATCATTTCACATTCCATCAAGTGCTTATTTTTATTATCCAAGATCAGAATAATTTCAGCCAACTACAATTATTCATTTCCTTGAGAGTGTGCTTTCAAAGTTTATTTTACCTTGAGTTTCATTTATAAATTTTACGTTGTTTTAAACTCCGTCGCTGGGAACTTATAGTTGTTGTTTGGGGCATATCTCCAGCGGTGTCTTTATTGTGGTGGCCCATGATATTTCACCGGTCTTCCAACAGGCTTCTTCTGGTGGTCATGTTTGGTACGTGCTTGTAGCAGCTCTTAATGAAAGAGCTTGAGAGCTGCCACAAGCACGCACCAAACATGACCACCAGAAAAAGCTGGTTGGAAGACCGGCGAAATATCGCGGACCACCACGTTAAAGACACCGCTGGAGATATAGCGCACACGATAACTATTATAAATTTTAATTTTATATAAACGCATAGACCTTCTGAACATATCTATATATATAGTTGCTTTTCATTTTTATTACTATTCGGGGGAACGAAACACATGCATTAGTTCATACACTTTCAGGCTTCCTGAAAGTTATCCTTTAGTAAGAAAGCTTTATTAGATTTTTTGCAAAAGTTTGCACTTAACTAATTCTAGTTCCTTAAGTTTTAAATGACCCCAGAAAAGTTACTTTTAAACTCCATTAATTAATAATTAATCTTGTGGAAGTTTTTCTTCCACTTCGTAAAAAAATAAACTTTAAAGACTCTGTGGTGAATAGATCACTGTAGTGTGCATCGTTTCTAGTAGAGGTTAATGCTCTGTAGCAAGTTGTCCTAAGTTTTGTACTGGATGTGGTGGGGGTAGTTATATTTAACCAAGATTAAATCAGCTGTTGAAGATGTATACAATACAAAACCCCACACCAAACTCGATATTTAGTCGTTTCATGGAAATCAAAAGATGATTGTAATCGGACTAGAGAGGGAAGAGGAAGGAGGTGAAATGTAATATTTCCGTTATTATGTCTCTCCCGGAATATTTTACAATCTTATCTATTTTCTACAGTTCTGTCGATCTACTTATTTTGCCCTTGGGCGAACGTTAAACGTGTTAGACGTACCGGTATTAAGGCTTTGTCAGCCTTAAGTTAAACCTCACTCCTACTCGTATGATTTTCTCTTTATTCTATGTATCACCAATGATTTCATCTCAGATCAGTATCAATTGAAAGTCTGTATATGCCCCTTTGTATGTGTCTGTGACTGAGAGATTTTTTTTAGCACTTTGTATCATGAAAATGTGTTTTTACTTATCTTTTAATTTAGTTTCTTAAACGTTGAAAACTCTTTTAACTTTATTACTATATAATTTAATTTTTTAAATAGTCTTTTATCATCTATTTTTGTTTTTAATTTTATTTGATATTATTGTTTTTTCATTGTGTTCTGAGTTTTGTTTAATATTTTTCTGTTTGCTTCTTTTTATTTATTATTTTGTTGTAGTTATGTTGCGTTTTCTATTACTTTGTTACATTTTGTATTCAAATTTTAAATGAGCGTCATCATCTACTTTGCGAATCTCTTAAAACAATTATTAAAATGATTTTAAACACTAAATTAAAATTGTACGGGCAGATATTCTTTTCTAACCCACTCAAAAGTCGTGCACCCCCACCCCTCAAAAATCTTAAATAATCTACGAGAAACCTGTTTACGGATGATGTTTAGTGTTAAAGCAAGTGCAACATGAATCAGAGGTGTTATATTGCCCCGGGCCGGATGGGAGCTGTGCTGCAGTATTGTTAAGCTAACTGCTAACCCCAATTGGATTAAATGTTCCATTACCCGCACTAGTCTGTCGGCGTTGTTCAACAAGGGATGGATCATGTCGAGGATGCTGTGAGTACAAACATTTATATATATAGCCCTCTCTCATCAACTCTCTTCAATATTGATTTGTTTGATTAAATACTAGAGTTGCTGGAAAGATACATTCCTCGGTTTGGGCCAGCCGCTTTCTCATTATGCAGTGATTCTAGGTATGTTTTGGGTAAATCATGTAACGGCTCTCATTCAGTGAAATGTCTTAATCTTTTAGTTCTCACTTCTGTTGGGACAGCAGAGAAGAGCTCACGTTGCTCAAAAGTACGCATGAAGAAATTATCCCCTTTTTTTATTTATTTATGCTCATCAAATGAAAGGTGATTTGTCGTTTGAAAAGTTAAAAATTATGCGTTGTCTAATAACAAATGTAAAAGTCATAAATGAATATAGTACTAAATGTAAGTAATTATAGTCAGAAAGAGCTGTCAATACTACATTAGAATTGCACAGAGAAAATAAAATATAAAAACAAATAAGGCAAAAGAAAATCTTGATGAGCATAGTTGTTGAATGATTAACAGGAACTGAATGGCTGAGAATGGAACTTTTGCTAATGATTGTCTTAATCCCCTCCTTTAGGCTAGCTGTTGACATATATATATACTTACGAGAACTATTGACTGAAAGCAGCCCTTATATTAACAACATATTCTCATACCAATGCAAATTAAGTCAATGGTGTACAACTAGATTATATGCATTCATTGATATTTATATGCATATTTATCATTTTACCATAAGTCTGCTCGAAGTTATTAGAAATACATGGAATATCAATAACAGATCCAACACCTTGACCTAGTTCTTTTTTAATCAATTATTAACTAATCGGAACGATTATTTTAATACAACTCTCAAGACCTCTTAAAGAAATTATTACAATTTTTAAACTAATATCAAATCCATAATTTGAGAAAATACGTGGGGTACATTCGAATTTAGATGTACTATCTGAATAGGCTTATGCCCCATATGAATATAGTAATGCAATTCATGCTATAAAAAAGTAATCACTAATTCTATTTTACCAACTTTAATCAAATTTTGTACAAAGTTTAAGTCTCATATTCCAACTTGTTAATTAAGTTGATTACTTCTTTTTGATATTTGTTCGTAAAATAGACGTATTAACACTTTACATAGGTTATGTTATATAATTTCTAATTTTTGAATTGAATTACAACGTTGCCATGATTTATTCTTATTGATGACGAAACTGGTGATTTGGTAATGTGTAGTACGGCCTACATAATGAGCTGCATGTGATATTCTATCACACAGTTGGACATTCCCTGAGCCAAACAATGAGCCTTATCGTTATGCAATAAATTCAATTTTTTTTATTGAGCAGAATGTATTGTTATTGATTAATTTTACATGTTGTATTTACTTTTTTTTTATTTTTTTTTTTTTTTAATTTGAATTTGAGTGAATCCACTGTTGACCGGAAAGATCCTTCCCCCTACACTATCCTACTTTTACCTATTTTCGAACTCTCCACTATTTAAAACTATCATTCAACATATTAATCATTATTGACAATTTTAATCAACGGAATTATTCATATTTACTGCAGAATTGCATAATGTCATTTTTACATTTCTTACATTATTTCATTAATTCGCAATTTTTTTAACGTATCAATTTTTTCCTTATTCCTTATTGACACCCCCTACTAAGACGAACATCATAATTATCAAATAAATTATAATATAAATTTTCGTATTATAAATTTTACCAGTATTCAATTTTACTGTTGGTGTCAGTGACGTGGGTCAAATACAGTTTGTGCAGGAAATGAACTAGTTGACACTTCAATGTTTAAAAAATTTAAATTACTCAATGTTTGTTCAATTGTTCATGCGGAAAAAGATATCAATCGTGAAGGCATTTATTTGTCTAAAGTAATGAAGAGATTTCAATTTCAACTTACTCTAATAACAGGTAAATCTTTATATTAAGATTAGCAAGAACTAATGAATGTATAGTAACACCAGTTGAATCTAAGAGTCATTTAAAAAAATTTTATTCCTAATTTAGACAAAGAGTGACGTGCTAAACATCGACAATACTTTTCAAGACAGCCAATCTTTTCGTCCCCATGTCAATTATATGTTCAGGAGAAAACTATATATTTTAAGTTGTAGCTTCATGTTTAGTTCTCCTTCTGATTGCAAACACTTCATTTCATTAATGGTAAGAACTATCAAGAGGCCAGAGTTCAAGTCTTGATGAATACAAGAATATTCTCTTTCGTTTAAAAAATAATTTAATTGCCAAACATTCATTCCTATTAACAGAGTTTCTAACTGATCACAAATATATTAATCAACAAATAAATGAACTCTTTAACCAGATTTACATTTTTGAACGCGATAATTTCTAATTAGTTCAGTGCTATACTTTTTTCACCTTTAATGTTGTGTTTTTTCTAAACTATTATATTAAAGTCAATAACTAATTTGAACTTAATGTGAAAAGGAGTAAAGGAGGTGTGCGGGAGTTTAGCTATTGCTCATATCTTGGTTAAGTGTCGTTGTCTTCCTACTATAGTTAGAAAAATAGGTTTTTTTACAGATCTGAAATGGAAGTACTTCCCTCATAACCTGAAACCATCCGTTTGAAAAGCTATCGGGCGGACACACGAATCAAAGAGACGTTTGTCGCTCTGAGAAGCACTTGGAAAATTAAAGGAAGCCATTTGCAGTGAGTGGTTCAACTTGATGAATGAAAGTTGGGTTCTATAGGGATGACCATTTCTTGATCTGGTCTTTTTTAAGTTGAATCTATTGTTTGAGGCAATCCCTTTTAGGTTAAAGGAATTCATCTTCTTGGAGATCGGTTTCTAACGGTACCTACCGCGAGCTCTGTTAATCAATCTAAAATCTTTGGCCCAATTGGCCGGGAATAGCCAAGGCCTTTGGTGGGAGGTCAGGTGATAAGTTTGATGCATTCGTGGACATCTTGTGCTGGCATTACAGACCAAAGATAACTAACTACTTCTGCATTCAAGAAGTTACTCAGTTGCTTTATGGTGCTGAGAGGGCACAGGGGGAAGCGATACATGCCTATTCACAGCATACTAAAAATAACTTCTCACATGTCGTTGTCCAAACACTTTGCGCCAATGCTACAAATTTGTTAATAATAAATGACCTAGAACAGGAATATAAGTAGATAAATAAATAAGTTAAATAACAAAGAGATTTTGATAGTATTGCTTTGAGAAATTTCTTATAATGCAAACCACCATTGGCATTGTTCATGAAACGTGATTATTCAAAGCTTTCTTTCTTCAAATGTCTATCGATTCTATCTGACCGAAGACGAAGTTGGCCCTTTATACATATGTGTGTGAGTGCGTGAGAGTGAGAGACTTATTCTTAACGAAAGTTTCCCAGTTATTGTCTTCGCAATTTCCTAACGAAACTCATTTAGCCCCGGATAGGGATAGAATTCCGAGAAAAAATCCCATTAATCGTGTTTATAAAGAAAATGTATTATGTGCCTTGAACTAGTTCTTAATCTTCTCTTTAACCATGTCTGCAGCTTGGTTCTACTGATAAGCGCTTAAATCACTAAAACGAAAATACCAGGATTTCCTCTTTGGAATAAGTTTAGAAGAAATGTTAAATAGACACGCTTAATATACCCTTATTTTATTTTAAGGGTAATAACACTTTAAATACCAACATGAACGTGGAGTAAGTCCCAATCGGTGAAGTGGTGTTATAATGAGGGAGGAGAGATAATTAAGATATGCACCAAAAACTTGAGTCGCCACTGGAAACATCCCGGATCTAAAAAATGCATTATTAATTAATAAAGTTTTATTTGTCTTCTTAATAATATAAAAACTATTTTTTATAAACGGTCAAGGTTTTTTTTTCTTTCATCTATACGACACAATAGCTCGTGACATTGGAGAATAGAAGCTGTGGTATTCAAAGGCCACCTTTAAGAGCCAACGCAAGGTAGGCGAGCTCCTTATTAGTGATTGTCACTCAATGGCTATTTACTAAAAGACAGATGGCTCCTCGGAAGCCGAGACCTCGTTCTGTGTTTTAGTCACTGCTTTCTCGTAAAACGGGAGACCAAAGCCCTACTTACGCTCGAATAGAGTCAACAAAAACTCTAGAGAAAGGCGACGACTCAAGTCCTCTGCATTCCTTGACTCTTTAGATGCTGAGCAATAGTCCGTAATACAGAATAATAGCATGCACCAATGAGCAACCGCAAGGACTCTGCTTTAAAAGTTATATTTTATTTTAACTTGAAACTTATAGTTGGTTTAAGGCGACCGTCTTAACGGGTTTATTTAGTAAGTTTGCCCCTAAATAAATTATTATTGCTCTTACCGGAATCCCGGAACCCACGACTATAGGTTTATGCGAAGTGTGTCTGCCTGATTGCGTTGTGAATCATGTAGAGAAGAACTAGAATTCTTCTCAATAACCGTATTTAATGAGATTTGCACTTTATTCTTTGCTTTATAAGAGAATTTCAATTTCGGGGCCTTAATCAAGCACATGAAGACATTAATCATTATTAATTACATAAGCTCAATATTGAAGATATACTATACTATTTGTTAATTGTTAAAGAATATATTTAAGTTAAGCTCAAAAAGGGAAGGTATCTCGCGATCGTTTGGTCATAATCGCAACAGCATGCCCAACAGGGCATATGAGTTGGGGGAGGGATTATCATTTCAATGTTTTCATTTAATACCGAGCCCCTTCAAATAATAAATATTATTAGAAGGGGTCTATCTTACTCACAACAAGCAGTCACCTGGTTGCAAAAATAATAATAACATACTTTGATGCGAGGTATCAGGTAAAAAAAAATAACTTTAATACCGAGTATATATTTTAAATTAATTATATAGTAATTTATTATTTCACTATGAGCCAAATCGAAAACACCAAAATTGATGTTTTCTATTGATATTCTTGTGAAATGAAATGTGTTTATTTCCATTAAATGTTATCATAACATAATAGGATACGTCAAATAGTTTTTATTTTGTTTTGTTTTCTTTGAACAATTTTCTAATATCATGTCAATTAAATTCTTTACACATTATTAAATTACATTTATACTTATATAATACATTCATCAAATTCTAAGAATACATAGTATACAATTCATCTATTTAAATAATTATACACCATAAATTAGTTTCATTAACAATCTTAATACAACTCTAAATATGTATAATTTGTTTACAACTCTAAAACATACATTGTTGTGTTATACTATTTTTGTAGGTCAAGTTCACGTTTTGTTTCTCAAACAATATTGTTTGGTACATATATTATGCCCAAACACTCTCTTATATTGAGGGAAAAATCATTATTTGTGACTCCTTAAAAAGTGGAGAACAGGAGTCTTAACTTTCTGTTGTATATAAACCTTATTGCTCTCTTTTGCAATTTAAATATTAAAATATGAATTTTGGAGTTACCCCAATGCATAACACCATAAATTAAGGAAATGTCCATAATATATTAATAATAGAGTTTCCATTGGATGATATTTTTTAACACATTTTAATAAGAAGCAAACAATTTTAGCTTCTTCTCAATTCTTCAATGTGTTTATGGATTTTCTTTGGAAAAACAGTCAGGTTAGTTCACTACTGGCCCTGTTATCTAAAGAATTGAAATCTATTTTATTATTTATTAACACCCATTTTGTTATTAACGGTGAACAGAACGAGTTACCTGCTGGTTACGACCTTTTACTGGCCAGGGTGGGTCAAAGTATTTTTTTTTAGTTAGTTGACCTCTAGATAAATTCCTATTCCCCACTTTGGAATCGAACCCACTACTCTAGGTTTACCAAGTGTATTGAGACAAGCTCCTCAAATCAAAAGGCTTCTGAGCCACTTAAGTATTCAATGCACGGTGATGAAATAAAACAGAGATACCATAGTATTGAATATTTGACCCAATTAGGTCAGAAGGGCAAATTGTATTGTATTGTGACGCGCCTGTGTAGGCCGATTTATGAAAACATTTTACACCATTTGGTTTAGTTTAAAGAATTAATAATTCATTAATTTTTGGGCCTCTATCAGATTCACTAAAATGTTTTGTGAATTAGGTAAATGTTTTTACTTCTTTTAGCATATTTTCTTTAAATTATACTATCATCGCAGACATATCAATAGTTGTAATTAACATGTAAAAGTTTAACTTATTGCATGCAGTTCAATGTCTTAGGAATATACACTTAATAACTAATATTCATATCAATTTCTATTATTTATATAATATATTATTTGTTTTTTAGGAAGAGGGAAACGGCGAGAGTGACAACAATCGAATTGGTACGTTTATTATGTACATATTTTCTTAACTTATTATAACCTGTGCACCTCGTTACTAGCAATATTAAGAACACCGAGCCAAGAAAAAAATAATAGACTAGAACAGTTTTAAAATATTATTATTTACTAACAGAGATGATCATTCCATTCATTTGGACATTTTTTAATTACTCAATTCTACACCACATACGCTAAACTCAATGCTGCTGAAATAATTCATCTTCTTAAGCCATCCTTTAAATAATAGCATATAATAGTAATGGCGAACGTTAACAATTCCAATTAATTTTCATTTAAGCCCTTACAAAGTCAAATATTCACTGCCGAGAATTATATTAATCCAGACAGATATTTCATGACCTTTCAAATGGTAATATTAAGAATTTAATTAAATTTGAACGGAGATTTTACTTCTGTATTGTGAGGTTTCGGGCGATGGCAACTGTGGCCATCGTCGCCGCGCTCAGACAAAAGTCCGTTACACAGGGGCTGCGTGAACTAAGCAGATTTCTCACGATCTTATATGTTAACTACTGATGTCATCTCAACATATACTCTCTATTTCTAAGTAAAAATCCGACGAAGTAGGGTGTATATTGAAGGCTGAAAACAAGAAAGTACGAATAACTCGCTCGGTATTTGAGATACGGAAAAAATCATTCAAGAATTGTAGAGAATCAAAAGTTTAACAACATTGGTTCTATAACATTTTTCGATCCGACTCATAATGAAGAAGATACTTTGAATTTTTGAAATCTCCTCTACCCCCCCCCTTTTATTCCTTGACCGGATTACGTCTAACTAATATGATCTTTTATGGTTACTATTAATTGAAAAAATTAAATTTCCAATTTATTTTCGTACGTATAGGTAATAAAAGACATATTTTGAATTTTCGTAATTCACCACGTCTAACCCCACCCCCTCCCAATGGCCCGATTTCGATCGGTTCGATTAACGAACTTAATTTTTATTTACAAGAAACGATTAAATACTGAGCGAGCGCTACAGCGTTTACACACACACACACACACACACACACACACACACACACACACACACACACACACACATATATATATATCATTTTGAACTGACTTTATTTTCGTCATTTCCGGGGTAGGATCGATGGACATTTGTTGAAATTTTTCGGAAATCGCGTCATGAGTACGATGTCAATAGCTGATTCCCCCTAAGGGAAATTTGCTAAAATGGAAAACAAAATCTCTGACGATCCCACTATTATGTGTTAGGCTTGGTGAGGAACTGTGCTTCTTGTGCAATCCTATGTCAATCTCTCATTTTTTTAAAAATATATTATTCGACTTTTTTTACAGTGAGATGGCTTCTTTTCCCTCTCATAGTAACCCTATGAGAAGTTATTTATTTGGATACATGTTCCATTGCCACATGGCATATTACATGTATCACTATGTTTAAATACATGTCTACATTTTTCGTAAATCGCGTCATGAGTGCAACCTCGATAACTCACTCCACTTAAGAGAAATCTGCTAAAAGCCCGTATTCCACAATTCCTTCCTGGGGTCTTTTGTTTCTCACGTTTAATAACTAATAATAGTAGTGTTAGTTAACCTTTAATAGTAATAATACTCTCTTGGTCACGAAGTTACTCGTGTCTTTCAACTTTTTCCGTCATCATAATATTTCCTTCTGAGCGACAATGGACTGACTAAACTGGTAACAAGTTAAGAGAAGGCCCTTGACGCTTTTATAGCTGTCTACTTTTATTCTAAAAAGTTCAAAGCATTCTTTTTTTGTACTGTTAACATACACCTTTCCGGTATATATCTTCAGTGTGTCGTTATGATTTGTTAAGGAATCCATATATTTAATTAATATATTTTAAATAATTTCAATATCATCAAGTGGTCTATTGTTTCGGTGGAGTAGATTTCTAAATGTTGGCTTCTTGTGGAGTAATGAATGAATTCCAGTTGAAGGAGGCTGGTTGGGAAGTCGAGAGTTAATCTGGGACAATTACCAACATCTGTCGGTTGTGACGCACACACCCAACCGTTTCAAAGCCCGCCTGGAAAAGAACAAGTGGTTTATATGTAACAAGCTCAACATGTTCCACACCCATTGTGAATTCCCTCATTTTGTTCGAGCATTGATTTCAGGCCTGGCAAAAAATTGATAATTAATATTTTATAGTATTTAACATTTTCTAACTTGGTTTATTTCTTTTTACCAGATTTCCCTTAAGGGAAATCAGCTATTGAGGTCGTACTCATGACGCGATTTTCGAAACATTTCTTCAAATGTCCATCGATTCTACCCAGGAGATGACGAAAATGAGGTCTGTTCAAAATTTTATATATATATATATATATATATATATAAATAAATAAATATATATATATATATATATATATATATATATATTGTTATATACATATAATCTCTATCTTGAATATTAACCGAGATATTTGCATTTTATTAAATGTGAGCGGATAACACATGAGTGAGTTTCCCGCCAAAAGCTAGTTCGGCCCTTTCCGTAACTGCTCGGCTCTCGTATGGAGATTTCTCTATTGTATAACTTCACGTGGGAAATGTGCTTAGTTTACGCAGTCTCAGCGTGACGGACTTTTTATTATTATTATTATTATCGTATTTCGCGACAGGTGCGATTGAGTGACGTATCAGTTTTTGTTTTATTAAAGTATATATTTACCTAATTATTCTCACTTCATAATTTATTTATAATAAATTATTACTAATTATAGTTTTATTAACTTTTATAAAATATTTTTGTTTTCGAATTTAATATTACACTTCTGTTTGGTTTTTTTTTTTTTTTTGTCTTTTATCAATTATTCATCTTCCGTTTCTATTTCCTTTTCATGACAACTCCCCGTTCAATAATTTTCTCTGTTTTAATAGTTTTTATTTCATTATTTCCTATTTTATCTTTTACTAGTGTTATCGCCCAGCTGCAACTATGAAATTATATTTACTATATTTAATGATTAAGAGTAATTTTTACCATATGGTTTGTGTGATAAAGGGTGTAAATCGCTACAAATTGCGTGACACCAAACAGACAAACAAATAAACAAATCATTTCTGCTTATAGATGAAATTGTATTTCTTTTTTATTTAAATATAATATAAAATTGTTTTTATACTATACTTCAAGAAATTGATATATCCCTGACCACGTAATTACATTAATAATATTTATTCTGATCTAATCGCCATTAGAGATCTCCTCACTTAATTTCATACAAGACCATAATCCTGGCACGTGTTGGCGATTTACTGCTTGATGGCTTTTTATCGATTATTTTTTCCCCAACTCCTTCCAACTGTTGGCCTGTCTCGAATTATCTGTTCATACTTCAATGATTTATAATGCCAATTATAGTGAAAATCCTATTAAAACCCCTCCATTTGATTTAGGAGGAAATAATAATTTTTAGGTTTTTTTCCTTTTTGAAGTTTTTGTTTCCTGAAAATCTTTACCTTATTCCTCTTACTTGAAAATATTACTAATAATGATTTAAAATAATATGAATTCAGAGTGTCCTATGCATAATAATGAATAATGCCAATATAAATAATTAGATGACTGCGTTGAATAAAATAACATAATAACGTAGCAGTTGATTGCCCAAATAAACCCTAATCTAATCTTACTTAAAGGTAGCCCAGAAACTTGGTAATTCGGCACGGAAACACCCTTGATGAATATAAATCCTATACTTTTAGATCTTAATAGCTGGTCTTAAATTTGGGCTTTACTAACACCAAAAATAAATAATGTAGAGTAAGAACACAGAGACTATTCTTTCATGAATACGTAATCAAAACCCAGGCTAGAAGCCTTTTGTTCTCTTTGAGACATTCATATCTTGTATACGGGTAGGAACGTTAATTATATTATTGTTAATCGTGATCCTTATTCCTATTTTTATATTCCTTTAATGCTGGGTCTGAAAATATCATAATTAATCGTGTGAGCAGTGATCCCACAGACCAACAATGAATTTTGTGCAACCAATGTTGTTCGGTTCCATACATCTCTCAACCCTTGTGAGACTATTTTTTTCCTTTCTCCCACCCATTTTTGAAAATATTTTTAAAAAGCGTCAAGTTAAATGCTCTTAAATAGTGTCAGAATTTCAGTTTTAATTGTTAATACATTAGAGATAGGGGCTCAGGTTGGCCGTGTGAGTTAAGGCGTTGGTCTTTATCTCGCGTGGTAGACCTAGTAGAAATTTATTTAGTGACGGACTCATTAAATAAACTCCTTGGGCCCACCTTGGCTAGAAAAGGGGGGTAACCTGTAGATAACCCGTCCCGATTATCCATAGTAGTATAAAGTGGACGTAAATAAAAAAAAAGAAAAGAAGATTACATTAGAGATGCGGATATCCGAAGTTAGCATTATTCCTCTTTTAAAAGTTTTCTCTCTGCATCATTAAAAAACTGATATGTTTCAGAACTGTTGGCTAAATGAAATTTATGTGTAAATTTTCCATAGACGCACATGGTAATACTTGGAATACAACAATTAAAGGGACATACCCCTTTAATTGTTGTATTCCAAGTATTTTTGTACAAACTCTCCGATTTCAGTATATACGTTTTCTTTCAAAATAAATTGATTGTCTATTTTGATTATTCCATTTCAGTTTCCTCATATTCAAGCAGCAATCATCAAATTCTTTTGTTTAATTAACCGAATGTCCATGTAGAAATATTGTAAAAATTATGGCGTTTTCTCTCTATTAAAAGTTAGTTGCTTCGTGAAAAAAAGTCAGGCATTATTAATTATTCATAAATTAATTCTCATCTATAATCTTGAAAAGGAGAGCAAGCGTAGTTTCCTCCTAGTTAGGAACTAGAAATGGTAGGAGGCCTGAAAGTCGCTTATTCTTAGACTCAGTTGCTTGTTAAGTACAACTTTCGCATTTTAAAAACGTTTTTGTTAAGCTATGCGCCGTAACTAGTATTTCTTAATCAATAATTTAAGATAAAACCTTTCTGCTTTCACTTTCTCTTGAACATTTATTATTCACTTGATTAGCTCATGGACATCAATCGACTAAACCGGAAATAGAAGGTTGCATATGTAGGCTCGATCCTTTCATTTATAAATCTGTATTCGGATAAACGACTATTTCTTGGCAAATTACTTTAGAGTAAGGACGGATACTCAAATTGACATTTTGAAAGTATGATTACTTTCTGAAATAACGTAATATAATACCAACCCATAATATACGTGATACGATTTTGATATCTCTTACAAATTAACGTATGTATGCGCAAAGTATAAGCTAAACATTGGTAGGCATTATTTGGCAACGTTTATTAGTTGCGCAACCTAAAATAAATGTCTAGAATAGGAAATTTTAACTTCAGACACAATATATACAAATTTTTGGCTACATCATTGGTAATGCAAGGCGTTTAATACCAAATAAATATCCTCGTCTATAGGAGAATCCCAACACTCAGAGTTATTCAAAAATACCTAAACGAATGAATCTCGTTGCTTCTGGTTAACCTTAACGCCCTTATTAAATTTGTCACTATTGTTTTGTTTAATAAATACGGCTTGTACCTGTTAAGAATTTATTGTAAAAACATATTAATTTTGTAACTTTGGAAACAGTTCTACAGTTGAAATGTTTGTTATTGGAATGAGTAATCTGACCACTGACACACTTTTTTGCCCAAGGTGAAGCCATCAGCAATTCAATCTTCCTGGATTACTTCTCCAAAAGACTCAGTTATTTCTACTTCAAATTTTTATTTATTCATTGTGTTTAGTTTTTTATCAAAGGGAGTTTATTATCTATTTTTATTTAAAATTTTGAGGCTCAGGTTGATCAAATAAATTTTAAGACGTTACTCTTAAAACTATTGGCTAAATGTAAATAGTACTGACGATTCTCGCAAGGGAAAGGCGATTAAATTCGTCAGTCATTTACTAAGAGAAACCTTTATTCTCCAGGGCTAGAAAGGGAGAGAGACGTGTGGACGCAAATTTAAATATGAATACAATATTTACTACGATTCCCTGATTTTGTTTATTTTTTTAACATTAGTTTAGCTAATGTAACCTAATGAAAAACATTCTTAATTACAACTAAAATAAGGACATGAAGGTACGTAAAAAAAATCTAAAAGTTTGAGATTATTGGAGTAGAATAAGAGAACAAATACTAAATATAACAATGTAATAGTACATTATTAGCAACGTAACAATATAAAAAATGGCTTAATTAATAATGAGAAGAAAAAGATAAATAAATAAAATTAGCTCAAGGTGATGAAGTGTACGTACTTAATAATGGAGCTCCCAAGATAATGTATTCATTTTATTAATATTTTTCCTTGTTTATTACTTTATTTACACGTTACACAGAACAGTAATTCAACAACTGAACTGATCTAAATTAATTTATTTTATTATCACAGACCCCCAATTTCTTTTGAAATTCAAGAAATCAATATTCAAACATTAATCATTATTGTTCAAACATTATTAGTTACATTTTTTTTAATGAGAATTTAGGGTTTATTGAGTAAATTGGCGTAGTTTTGTAGATAATACAACCCATGATAGTATATTTTCTATTAGTCTTTTACATAATTGAATTTTATTTATTTATGTAGTAGATCTCCTTTGTTTATTTTCCCTCTCCCGGCTGTTTCTTCCTTTTTTTTTTTTTTTTTGTGAAAGTACTCTTAACGAACTGTAAACTGTAAAAAAGAGAGATAATCCAAGGACCCTATTAATTATTCCGAAAATTAGTCCTTTTGTTACTGGTTGCCTGCAGACCCCTTGAAATCTCTCCTCCCTCAGCATGAGGAACTCTGCCATTTTCCATTCTATTCTTTTTATTTTTTTCCATTTAAATTTCTCTGTTTTTTTTTTACCCCTGTGCCTCTATTGTTAGTATCCATAATTACGCCAAATATTGTTACATTATAGAATAATATATTCAAGAGATGGAAGAATTCGAGATTCGTCTAAATGGGCATTTTAATTATTTCTTAGTTTCGTGACTACGAATCTTAGTGGGTCTCCATGAACCTTCACCGCCTCCCTGGTAACACTCTTAAGTTTTATTTTGGCAGAGCAGTCACTGAGCTTTGAGGACGAGCTCTATCTGTTCTCACAGGATCTGCCTTCACAGGATTGTGAGGTAGTTGAGTAGCTCGTTGAGTAGCCCCACAGTGTTGTGAAACAAACCGAATGTAGAAAAAATAATGAGTACATATTTTCTAAACCACTAGCCCTATTGCCTAGGAATGTATCATTCGGTCCTGCGTTTAAATTCCAATGAAATAAAACGGTTTGTCATATTATTGTGTTCGGTGACATTAATGCTAACGAAGTCCTTTTGTGTTCAGTTTAAACGGAAAAAATCCTAATATTATATTATAATTTATATTTTATTTTTAAAATTTACATTCCGGCCTTATTGCAAATTAAATGTGCTACCAAGTTTGTTATATACATTTATTTTCTATCTTGAATATTAACCGAGATATTTGCACTTTTCAGTTTTCATCCTTCAGTAAACCCCCACTCCTAGTCATGTGATATTGACAATTACCTGTTATATCATGAGCCACTTCAATCCAAGGTTAAATTCCAAATATGGTTTTCATTGAACTTTTAATTTAATTGATACATGCTAATACGTCATGTGATGATGATATATCATTAATTAAGATTTTTCGTTATTTCCTCGAAAACGTTTATTTTATCTAAACCATACACCATATTTAACCGTAACTCTGGTCTCTCTTCAAAACGCATTTAACCGTTTCTTTCAACACTAAAAATCGTATTTGCTGTTCGCTGAAATCGGGAGAGGAAAAGAGGAGGTTTATTGTGGGGGGGGGATTCGAAAATTCAAAATATCAATTTTGTTAAGCTATCAATGTTCTACAATTATTGTTCTCTACATTTCTTTCATAACTCAAGTGTTATTCGCGGTTTCTTGTTTTCAGGCCCCCCATTTTTACTCTTCCCTTTTTTTGTTGTTTTTTTAACATAGAAATAGAGAACATGTGGTGAGAGAAGATCACAAATGTTATACCTTCACTTGGGAAATCTGCGGAAATTAATACATTATATCCGAGCTGTGTAGAATAATTGCTTGAAGATACCAGCTTAAGTAACAAGAATTGATGCCCTAAGGTGCTTACTATAGAATAAATAGGAAATAGAATGTGCAGGTGGTAATCTAAAGAAAATTGCAGCCATCAGAGCATCAACAAACGTACACAAAGATATATAAATATATATATATATATATATATATATATATATATATATATATATATATATATGTGCATACTGATAAATATTTGGTGGAACATGAAGCTTCTTGGGGGAAAAATGAGATTAGTGGTTTCGCAGCCTTACAAAGCTCATCCACAAACTTAAGAGTATATGCCTTAAGTATCTGTTTCTTTCAAACGTCAATAATAAACCGGTCATATGTAACTTAAGAAGTACCTAGAATCCGCCTAAAGGTATGTGGTATAAGGGAATTATGCGTTTGAGCGGCTTCCTAGACTTACCCCAGTCTCAGTTCTAACCATGATCAGGCGAAGGTCTCCCTCAACCGCTATTCTAGAGAAGGTACACTTCTTTGAGGGCTCTACGGGTAATATTTCCACTTTAATTACTTTTTTTTAAAAAAAAAGTTAATTACAGTTCAACATTTTTACTAGAAATATTATTTTTTTTAGAACAACATTTATGGTCTACAGACCCCCATTATTCTTCCTATTGAGCAGTTTGTCGCAATCCTATATCATTACAACAAGCGTATTTTAATCCAAGGAACATGACATACATTTGTACCTTTTTACAGATGATCATGGACTATGGTCACTTAGGCAAAATTATGTTACATTTGAACGTTGACAGATGGGGGGGGGGGGCTTGTAACTAATTGCCGATAGCTTCCATTATGCTACTTATTGTGGAAATATACTATTGTACATTATTTGGAACTTCCAGCATGTGTTTAACTAATATTCAAAATAATGGGTATAATGACTGGAAAAAATTAGGTTTTTCTGTCATTCTCCCTTGTTTTTCTGTTCCTATCGAATATATTTTATTCAATATTTCAATGCAAGAATTCTTTGTGAGTTTATTTATTGTGAATATTTCATTCACTCAATTTCTCTTCCACTGCCCGTTAAACTGAACACTAGGTAAAGGAGAACTCTCGAATAAAAAAGTGAAGAAGAAAACTTCAAAAACATGATTGCATCATAAAAACGCAATGGGATATAATATGCGCATTTTGTGCGCCTCCCACAAAATTCGCAGAATATGGCTTCAGTTTAATTTGTGCATACTTGTATTATTTAATTGCTTCTCGATTAAATATTGAGCTATTTATAATTTTTTGAGTGGTCTTGTGGTTGAAATGATTATTTTTCAAAGGTCTGATGATTTTTGTCTTCCGAATCACCGAGTATTTTCAGAATTTGTATTTATAATTTTATTGTTGCATTTGTTTGAGGAGCTTAGGCTAGTCAAATGAGTTAAAGCGTTGGACTTAATCAAACACGATAAACCTTGAGTTAATGTTGGTCACAAATCATGTTTGCTATGTAATATCTCATATTTCTATAAACAGAGCAGACTAATGTGAAGTTATTTTCTCTTTTTAGACATAAATAAAAGTAGTGGATTACTTAACTCATTACCTGACGGTATTTTTTTATATCTATAGAAAGTGTTTTAGCTTATGATCCCAAGAAAGTACGTTCTGAGGTCAATCACACGACACGTCTCTAAACATCTCAAAACACAGTGATGTGTGCAAAAAACAAGTCTGGTCCGGTTCTAGTGGTTCTAATTTGTGTTTGATGTTAACCAAATTTCATTTGAAACATTGAAACTATTCTTCTAAAACTAAAGATCAAGTTTGGTAAAAAAGTAAGGGAAAAAGTGTGAGTGTTCAGACAAAGTGTATAGTGTATGTTCTTAATTATCTCCATTGTTATTCGTGTAGTCAAAAAGGTTTATACAACTAATTTTGTTAATAAAATAACCTATTACAATTATTGCTCTATGAGTCATTCTATTACTATAAAATATAATTGAGTTATTTTTTTTTTCATTTTAAACTTATGTTTTACGTAACATTACGTATCAAGTTTACTTTTCTAATCTTGTTTAACTTAAATAGAACTAGATATCAGAATGTCTAATTGACGTCATGTTGTATTAAATGTTTTAGCAGCTCCTGCGTGAATATTTGGACCGTAAGAACGTAGTTTTTGTCGTGGAAAAATTAGGGGGATTTTAATAGTTATTAACTTTTTTACTACTAAGTAGCTCTGCATCGTATCGATGGTCATTAAATTGCTTTAAAACGTGTTCTTTATTGTTTATGTACTCTTGAAGGGAACATACTAGCAATGTTAGCTGTTCCATAATGTGGATCCTTTATCGAGTTACAACCTAGGATGGTTATAATATTCCAGGGCAGGTGGTTGGTTTCCGACAGCTGTTTGGTTAGATGGTAGAAGTTGATGGAATTTCCTCGTGCTGGGAGGCGGGGCCCCTGGAGCCTTGCTAAATCAATTCTGACGGGTTCCTTACCTGTCCTCTACTCCATCCACACCTTCAGGACATTTCTTGCTACGTTTTCAGAATTTTATTTCCTACATATCGAAAATCAAATATATATGAGGATGGGATATAAAGTGATGATTGAATATTTATCAGTCAGTCATGCTTCCCATGAAGTTAATGTAAACATCTGAACATATCTGGCCACGTTTCTTATAGATATATTTATTTGATACCTGTGAAATTTGTATTAGTTTAATATTAGGTGCCATTCTACGCTTGAACTAAACGTAAATTGCTAAAAGCTAAATAATGAGCTTCATCGAGTTCAAATATACATTGCAGCCAGTAGGGCTTTACATGAATGTTTTGTCTGATCATTTCTGCCTGAAGTTACTGAATACTTAACATTTCATATTCCGTGTTTCTTTCCGAGCAATATTAACAGTAAGAGTTGCAGTGCCATTTTATTCTTTGCTGAAAACTAAAATACAATATTCACATTATTCCGATAATATATTCATTCTCTGACATTGATTAAAGTCAAGAGTAAGACCAACCCTTAATGATTACAATTTTCGTTACTTGCACATGCTTGTTTTATAAAGACATTTTCTGCTAAAAGAAGTCTGTTATTGTGATATGCTCAGTGATTTGATTTGACACTAGTTTTCTGTGAATGAACGACCTCAATTTAACTTTTATTTTTGGGGAAATTTTGTAAAAGGAAATATCCTCCTAATTGCTGAATCACAAAGTTGCTGTCTCGTTGCTTATAACTCAATAATTAAACCTTTTGTCCGAAGTAAATACAGCTGTTATATTAAAATATACGCATTAATTAATTTAAAATATTTTATCACATAAACTGATTACTGAATTTCATTTAATTCTAGGAGTAGTTCTATATTCCATGTAAAGGAGACACATTTTTCGCGAGAAGTGATAGCTAACTCTTTATCACTTATTGGGAGTATGGTGTCTTAAACGAGGACACTTATTATTGCAGGTTGAGTAAAAATGCCAAACTTCTACTATAAAGACTTATAATGCGGCATAGCGCTTTCGATACAGCGCGTCATCGTCAGCCCCGAGTAACCGTGTTCCAATAAGTGGTGCCATGTATAACCTTCCCAGCTTACACACTCTTAAGTTACTTTTCTGCCCCTTAGTAGTTTGTCCGTTCTATGAGACAGTTTGCCATTTATAACGAGTTGACGCAGAGCAATCAAACTTTGCACAAATTTGAAACTTATTATCCCTAATCTTTATTCAGGGCCTCTTCTGCAAAATTATTCTTTCGCATATAGGAGGGGGGGGGACTTATGAAAAACGTTTTAGCAATGGTACCTGTACTGTGATAGATCTGTTGAAAGCTCTGTTAATTACTCTTCTACGTCAGCATTGAATTTTTAAATTTCAAAATGGTGGAAATGTAGCTGTCGAAGTTAGAGAACTAACTCTAGTTCTTGCATTTAATTCCTGTTCTTGCATTTTAACCCGTATTAGACGTTATATTTTGTAAATCTCAAAGCTATAAGCTACTGGAAATATAACACCATTTCTGTATAGAATTTGAGTAGATTTCCCTTTAGAGAATTGTGGAGCTTCCAGTGCTTAGCCATGACTACCATTTCCCTCAAACTATATTGTGTCATGCATATACCCGGATGACCAAACGCTCCTCTTCTAATTGTAGCAGAAGAAGTAACGAGTTCGTTGTACATAAACCATTTCTTGGATTTTGCTAATTAAACATCCCTTGGATATGGGAAAGAGCTCCAAAAGAAAATACACACCTTTGGAATACCACTAGCACGGACCCTCCATTTTGAGTTTATTGGCACTCAATGCTCTACCGATTCTAGTTTCCATGCTGTGTGAAGGCATTCAGGTTTATAAGAGCCTTGAAGTGGAGCTGGGTCGAGAGCGGTCAATACTTCATTTGAATAGACGGATAATGGAAATGGTCTGATCTATTCTAATTGCTATTAAGCTGCTCCCCCTGTATGCTGTCCGTCCCATCTGCCTGGAAGGGGTTGTGTGCTAAAACATTCAAGCTGCACCCTCCCCTCCTTACGCCTCCTCCAAATCAATACTAAAGTCTTTAAAACTAGTCAACAAAACTCAGGACATCTCGTTATGAAGAAGTGTATGAACTGCCAGTCATCGAATTAGTGGGTTTCCTCTTTTGATAGCTTTATCAACTTAGCTCCATTCGTACCAGTCAATAACCTTTATAGCCTTGCTCTGTTTACTCGGTTTATTTGTATCCCTACCTTTTCGAAGGAATACGCCCGATGACGTATTCTGGGTTAGTTTTACTATGTTTGATTATATAGGTGTAAACCTTTTAAATTTGGCAAGTTTCCGACTCGATAGCAACACTTTCAAACCAGGCGCAATTTATCACCGAAACCATTGTTTCTAATATTTTTAATTCTCAAACTAAGTCATCCATGTTATATGCGTATTTGATATGTCGTGCACGATCATTTGATTCAAACTGACTAACAATCTGCCTATTCACTTTTTACTTCATGATTAAATTCCTCTGTTATTATGAGAATGTGAACTCTGTCTTCATTATCCAATTATTATAATCACTTCTGTACTGAGTTCGATCAAGAAATTTGCGACAGCTAGAGTTATAGTGTGTGTGTGTGTGTTTGTGAGTGCGCGCGCGTGTGTGTGTGTGTACATATGTCTGTTACTATGTATACTATAGTTTTGAGTGGACCATCATTTTCGTCATCTACTGGGGGTTATTTGCGGAAATGTTTCGAAAACCATATGGGAAATCTGAGTAATCTGTTTAATATGGAAACTCAATAATACATCGAAATAATGAGGAACCAATAACTTATCATACTCTAAAACATTGGATACTAATAAACAGTGCCTTAATGAACAAATACCTACAATTTTTGTAGGGGCGTTTTTATTTTCAAGAGTAAAAACTTTAGGTGTATTAATACAAATCTGCCGTTCAGCTGTGCTTCTCCTCGGAGTGGCACTGATTTCGCTACATTGTCGGACGGAGGTCGGTTAGTCCGTTTGAGATCAATTTGATCCAGATTTTCCCTCTATCCGGGTGTTGAACTGACTACGCCAATTGTGTGTGTAGCACGCCCCGGCGATGGAAGAGAGAGTCGATCATAGAAATGCAGATAAAAGGAAGGGATGCACGGGGAGGACGGACATAGGGGTACTAGCTGGTTCATTGAGCTCTTCCATTCACTTTCGCCCTTCGGCCGGTGGAGGAGGTGGACAACGGGAGAAAGCCATCTCTCTCGAGCATACATGCCGGAGAAAACACCCTCAAGCACTCACGTCCCTTGCCCCACTCCATAGACCACGCTTTCTGCCTCAAAAATATCTCGCAATGGTCGTCCAAAGACTAGAAACTTTCTGCTTGTCAACTTACCCTAGACCGAAACAATAACATCCGAATATGTAACAAGTGTCCTACATGTATCTCAGTACCGGATTTGGCCTTACTCACTGTCTGCTTCTTTCGGATAGGCTAACATTTTTAATCGATTAGTTTCGCCTGAGGTATCTCTAGTTAATTTCCAAAATAAATCTACCTGTGGTATAAATAATTTTTGAAGGACCTCAAATTTTCATTCCTGCACATCGAATTGCCTTTTTGCTTTGTCCGAACTCTCTTACTTCATTTTACTAAGTATCTTTCAGAACATATTCTAAACTTTTGAGGGGCTCAGGTTAGCCATGTGTGTCAAGTCGTTGTCTTAATAAACTGGCAAACCTTGAGTTTTGGGTTCCATTCCCTCCTGGGTAATAGAAATTTATTTAGTGGCCAATTCACTATGTAAATCATAAATTATGTAGATAAACTGAATAAAATAAATTTATACGAAATTATATTTTGTGTGAAACATCGGTAAACAATTGCGTGGGCTGGGGGCTATAATAAATTGCTATATTCTTAATAGATTTTTATATTCTTTGTTATTGGTAAACGTAGAGTCGATTAAGTTCGATTCTCACCTGGGTAATAGGAATTTATTTAGTGAAGAGCTTATGAAATGAAATCCTTAGTTCTCCCTGGCTAGAAACGGGTCGTGGATAATCCGCTGTAATTTACTATTGTCAGATAAAGTGGAAGTTAATGTTATTTATTAACGCCCACTTTATCTGACAACACCTGGTTTATTTTTTTCCCCTTTTCCATTACATGAATTGGATGATACTGTTGTTGCTATTACTTCTGTAATAATATATTAAACTTCGGGATCTGTAAATTTTCAATATATATATATATATATATATATATATATATATATATATATATTATGTTCATAGAAAGCACTGGTGTCTAATTATTTTTGATTAATACATTTAAAAGGTCGGCCACAACTTTTGTAAAGAACTCCAAATAAGTTCCATTCCTATTATTTCTTGTGCCTATTATAAATAGGGGTGGTACCAGGCGTAGCTGTACCTCAGATTCGTGTATAAACATTTGGCCTTAGATTCATCCAAGCTAACACTGACTACATGTAAAGTTACTTCAGTTTATTGCTGTTGTGTATATTCCTCCAATAGTCATAACTTCGTTGTAACTTTGGCGTGGGGACATTTCTTTTAGACGCTTTTGGAAATTATAGCTAGATCCGTGAATTATAATGCATGATCAGTGTATCTTTTCTCTCATTAATTTCTTCATAATTGGGCTATTTTAACCCCTTCTACATTTACTTATGTTGCTTCCTCTCCTTTTATTTGTCCTATTTTGTTTCTGGGCCATGAAGTTTTGTGTTAATATTGCGTTAGTGTTTAGGTTTTTAATTTAGCACAATTAAGAAAATTAATGATCTAATTTATTGTTCTATAATTTTATTTATTTTCCCCACTTTATGCAACAGTGACAAATCTGCCGCCTCCGAAGGTTCGAATTGAAAATCATTATCTATATATTTGGTAGGAATTTATTTTCATGAGTTGTTTTTGTTAGCTCTATGGTCTATATTAGTACAGGTGAGAATAGAACGCATGTATTTCGTTAGCATTCGCTTCCCCTATTTAAAATTGTTAGACATTCTTTCATTCATCTAACCGTTCGCCAGTTCTCATGAAATGAGATATTAATAATCTTCTGTTTTATTTTGAGTATGGTCAAAATGAAATCCTCAATAAAATATTATTTATCCAGATTCATTCATGGTATTATTTTATCCTTTCCTTGTGCAATAACCCACTTTTCTGTAATGCGCATTTTTTTTTTTTGGATCTTTATATGCATAGTATCAGTTGTAGCTAGGTCTGTCCTTATCCATTGACTTGATCGATCCCTGAGTTTGGAAATCTGGAGCCCCCCATCATTGGAAGAAGAATAAGAAAAAAATTCTTTTGGAAAATTTTATTTTATATCTAAAGGATTTCTAGATTCAAATAGACATGATGCATCACATAATTCATGTTCATTAAAAATCTTTCTTTTTTTCAGAGCCTCACATAAAATTTGGATTCTTAATGAAACGGGGAGGATATTGAATGTTTTGATTTAGTTAGTCTGAAACATATATAATTTTATTGAGTACTTCTTTCTAAATTATAAAATTTCTTTTGAGGTCTCCATGGTAAATAAAACGATCTCAACCTCAATAAATTCCTTAGATCTAAAGGTATATATGATCCATTCCGGAACAGCCTAATATGGTCATATAAAGATAATGGCGGCAAATTGGAGAGGTTCTCATAACGATTAGATAGACGAGTGATGTTGAAGTGTATTGACCTTGAGCGTAAGCGAGAGTACGCTGCTTATCGTAAAGCCGACCGTGACGGAACTCTTCTGGATCGCTTAGCATTCCCCTCTGACCTATCCCACCTTCCTCAATAATCCCCGCTCAATGGGACGACGTCATTCCTTACTAATAGAAACATTTACAGTCTTTGTTATTCAAATCTTTGGTCTTCTAATCTGACGAGGACCTTTGTAGTTTTATATGAGCTTGGAAACATTTTTCCAGACATTATGGAATCCACTATCAAGTATTCTTTAAAAAAAATAAATTACTTTTAACTTCCACTTTTAGCAGATTTCTCATAAGGCAAACCAGTTATTGAGGTTGTACTCAAAATGTGACCTCAATTCAATCTTCGTTGAATAACGTGGCAGTTAGCCTTGACGTGACCTCCAAGGTGGTAAGGTCGAATCCTTAGATAAAAAGTATATTACTCCTGAAGAGTCGTCATAGAGCACTCGAAACATGAACAGGAAAATAATTCAGTTGAGAGAGTTCACATGTTTTTCATCTATTTACTTTCGGCCATTCTCCTTCAATTAAAACAAAATGTCATACTTAGGTCACTGGCTGCAAAATATCTGAGTTAGGAATAGAAAAAAAATAATACATAACTTAGAAACCTAGTTTAATCTAAAGCCCGAAAAAAGTAATTCGGTACGTTGCACTTTTCCTAAGGAGTCCAATTTGTCGTCTTCTTTACTATATGTTCAATTCGAAAATGCATGGCATCTTCCTGACATTTTGTTAACAATGTACTCAAAAATCTAGACCTTTAAGTAATCACGCTCATATATTTAACCATGTTTACGTTTTGTCGATCTTCCAATTGAAATTAGCCTCAATTCCGCACGTAACATCGTCCATAATGGATTTCTGTGGAATGACTATCGTCGTAGACAAGAGGCGTCCTCTGAAGAAGGTCTATTAGACTGACTTGAGATAAATCGTGAAAGAGGTTTACAACTTTGGACAAGGCTTAACAATTTTTGCCTCGAGTGGAGGACGGGTCCCCTTTACTCTTTTAAGTCTTTATTGCTATTTAGTCTCTAGTTCTAGTTATCCTTTTCCTTTTTCGCCACTAATAAAAACAGGTTTTCTCTGAAAAACAAAGCGTGATCTTTAGATAGATAGATGCAGACACCATAAAATGGAATGTTTCTCGTTAATCCAGTGATCTCATAACTAAAGAATGGATTATTTGTTTAATATAATTTTAAATCTCGTATGTAGCTGAACTTCGCGGATTCGATTTAAACTGCAACGAAAAAGAAATATTAACATGAAAACATTAGATAGGACATCACATTTAGGATGGTTAGTAGTTCATTTTATTACTAGTATATATTATCTCCAATAGAAATTCTAAATGCGCGATATTTTATATTTTAGAAATTTTAAACCTCATTATACTCTAAATATAGACAACTAACATCAAAATTATGGAATTAATTGCTTCATAAATCTTGATCATTTCCAAGAGGTTGTGATGTGCTCATTACATATACCAATATGAAAGAAAAAGGAAGGAATACCACAGCGCGGTAGATAAAGCAAATGAACTGGGTCTTTTCAAAGCTTATTATAAGGAGATAAGGGAAATAAAAAAATGTTAGGAAGAAAATTTGGTCATAGCAATTCCAGGGTATGTATGAATGTGTATAAAAGTAAGTATCTCAATTTTCGATGGGACAAAAAAATATAGATAGTTTGCTGACTATTTAATAACGTCCAAAGTTTGGGCCGTAAGAAGGTGAAAAAACGCTTGGATCAAAAATTATTATACGGCAAATTGGTTTGCTTTTATGACAATAAAAAAAAAGGTTTTTTCCATATTTTATGTATCTCTAACAAGAATTAGATTATCAATTTGGGTCTTTATTCCACACTGGTTAAATCTACTAATTTCGAAAAGTAAAACAATAGATTGCTCTGCATATCACAGAAGATAATTAGTAATAATTTAACAAAGAATATTGCTATAGTTATTTATGCTAGTAAGGCTAATTAGCGCTAGCTCTCTATAGGTTACCTCCTTTATCTACCCAGGGTGGAACTAAGGATTTTGTTTAATAAGTTCTTCACTTAATAAATTCTAATTGCCCAAGTGGGAATCGAACTCTACCTTTACCATGGAGGAAGAATATAATAATTTATTATAGCCAGCAGCTGATGCATAAGTTTATTTAAATTTCTTATAAATTTAATTTAGTTTATCTAAATTCTTTACTTCTACTCATGATTCACATGTTTCTTTTGTTTTAAGGCTATTAAACAGATTATATATATCCTATTATATATAGTAAATCCTGTAAAATGAAATAAAAGAAGAAGAAAATATTATCTCTATCAGTCAGCTTTGTGCTATTATGCGTAATCTGCAAGGGTTATATAAATGGTAGCTATTTCTGAAAGGGTAAGACTATGGATTATATATAGGGTGTACGTCACTTAATAAATCCCTATTGCCCACGTGGGAGTCGAACTCATGACGAGGTTTACTAAGTGAATTGCCTAGATCCTTGTGTCTGATTAACTCGTTATTAAGCTGTTTAAATTTATGTAGATCTCTTTATGAAATTGCCTTTTTATTAAGGAAATTGAGCTCAGGACTCTAGGCTTATCTTAAGAGTGCAACGCCTTCACTGAGTGGGTAAGCTAAGCCCCCTTGAGATATAAGGGAAAGTAGAATTAATTCAGTTAATAGTATGATTATAATAAATATATATTTAAGGGTTGTGAGCTGTAGAAGATAGAAGAGAAGGAGAGGCAGTACTGACCCCTGTGGGAATCCAGCTAAGGCGTTCCGCTGAATTATTTCTAGAGACGCCCTCCAGGCTTTTCTTTCACTCAGCGAGGCCCTCGGCCTTTGTCAATGGGACTATGGCCTTTCCCAGCCGCCTGTCCGGCGTTCCGTACCCTCTTACAGATAGCCTTTTTTTGCCGCATTTATCTCCTTCCTTCCTATTTCCTAGAAAGGAATTTGCTTTAAAGTGTCGCTCTCAGCCTTCATAATTTTGTTATATTTGCTTTAACATGGCTCACTAATCACCTTTACATTTTTTCTTTAAAATCAGTAAATGGTAGTTGTTTTATTTATGGGCTATTTCCTTTCTAGGAGCGATGCTAATGGCTAAAGGTTTAAGTTCTTTGTCTGAATACATTACTGTCTTGGTCTGAAGTATAATTCAAGCTCCTTGTGGTCAAATGGTTTTGCCCTTTGACAGGATTACATTCGCTATGTCTTTAATCACATGGCCTCTCACATACTTGCAAATATTAGCAGATTTCCCTTAAGGGAAATCAGCAATTGAGGCCGTACTCATGACGTGATTTTTGAAAAATTTCTTCAAATATCCATCGATCCTACACATATAAATTCCTCTCTCTCTCTCTCTCTCTATATATATATATATATATATAGTGTTGTTGTTTCTTGGAGTTTTGGTCAATGTTGATGAAACAATCTTAGTTTATGCCAATATTTCGAGAATATTTATTTTCTCTTCTTCAGGGCAAGACTAAAGATACTTAAAAACTATTGTACAAAAACCTATTGTACATAATTGCACTTCTCATTACATTAGGAGTACTGACCTGGTCGAAAACAGCAACACAATTTTATATATATATATATATATATATATATATATATATTCCTGTTAACACTCTAGCGGTCGCAATTTTTGTTTATTCGTTACCTACCTCGGTATTTAATCGTCTATGTAAAAAAAAAGATCAAGTTCGTCAATGGCTGAAATCGGACCAGTGGGAGGGGGGATTTTCGAAAATTCGAAATATCTTCGTTAGTATACGTTGGATCGAAAAGTTCTATAGAACTAATCTTATTGCAAATGTAATGCTCGATAAATGTTGTTATGTGCGGTTTTGTTATATCTTGATTATTAACCGAGATATTTGCATTTTTTAGTTTTCGGCCTTCAGTAAACCCCCACTCCGACTCATGTCATATTGACTGGAAAGACTTAAATTATGAAGCACTTTATTTGAAGCCTAAATACCTAATATTGTTCACATTGAACTTTTACGTTTTGAGGTAAAGGCAAATACATGGCGCACGTGGGAAATCTGCTTAACTAACGCAGCCCCTGCGTAACGGACTTTTACCATGTGTTTATGGATGTGAAAGGTAGCGGGCACAGGTATATAGAAAATAAGAGCTTTCCCCTTCACAACAATTTTGTTCAGCGTTAACCGCTTTTTAAAGCTCTTCCTTAACTCCAATTTATGCCACTGTATAATAATTGACATTTTGGAAGTGAAGGACACCAGAACCACTGTCAACAGTTACTTAGCTGTCTTGATGTAAGCTGGAGCTTTTGAAAGATTAGCACTGAATACGTTGATATGAAAGAAAAAGGATTTATTTTCTATCAACCTGTATACACTTATCACTCACTAGGTTGTCATATTCTTTTGTATATGCTTCATAGATCTATAGTTTAAAATACTGTAAAAATAATGTTATTCTCTATCTTTGAGTAATGAAGTGGTAACAAATAAGGGTTTATTCTTTAATTCGTCTGTTAATGCTCTTGTTGCCTTATGCTTTATACCATCTTTACCAACCTTGACAAATTTTCAAAGTATCTTCTAAGAATGATGTATAAGAAATCTTATTTATCAAATAATATCCTTTCATTTAAACCCCACGCTTCTTGCGATATTCGTGCTATATCCCTAATCGTGTGATCAGCCTGAATTTCAATTCAACCCAGTAAAATTACACCTGTGAAATCTGCTTACAAGTACGCAGCTTGTTTGATAAAGGTTTTTAAATCCTTCTACTTATCAAAACCAAAATGATTAATTTCTACTTATGGCATGTTTTTTTCAAAAATGTCTTTTAACCGCTTTAGAGGCCGCAATTTTGTTTTATTTGATCTTCCCCGGAGTGGACAAACTAATATCCGAAATTGAGCAACTCCCATTACAGTACAAGAGTTCAAAAGAGTGGCAAAACCTTTCCCGTGACAATGCAGTCTTATAACCATTATGAAGCGTGGATGCTGATTCGAGCGCTCTTTAAATTATCAAACCATTTTTATTAAGATAATTATTTGAAATTAAAATATATCAATTTATCTTATACCACCGTGTGAAAATAATCTTGACGAACGTTTTGTCCCTGCAGTGCCAGTTTTGAACATTTTCTTTTTCCTGTTGTAAATATAGTTTGAAGTTGTTAATACTCAATGTACGAGTACATTTTTATTTCCTAAAAAAAATCGTTTTCCTGCATGTGACACTTTAAAAGGACACATTTCATATTGATAGAGAGTATATAAAGAAAATAAGGAAATAGTTTTTCTGCAAATGAACGTGAGAGTGTGATAGTGAAAGCATGTGACGGCCGAGAGATCGGCGAGACGTCCACACAGGGGGCCGTCCTGAACGAATCGATAATGAATGCAAGTGAAAACCCCTTTTTCATACCTCCTCCCCCCCCCCCCTCGCTCTTCTCATCCGCTGCCGCATTACATTCTACTATTGCCGAGGCTCAGCTGATAAAAGTCTCGTTCTTCAGAGTGATAAAAGTCTCTTCTTCAAAGAAGATGGCATTTCTCCCAATTGCATTTTCTCCTTCTTTATCTACCTTGGAAGTGTTGCAAATACATTTATAAAACTTAAGACCTGACACTTCCTTCATTGAAAAAAAAAGGTATAATTCACAATCAAGTACTTGCTTGATATACTTTGTATATTGTATACTGATTAAAACTGGGTATTTATACTTTTTTTAAGGAGTACTAAAATGTATATTTATGGAGGACTATCCTAATAGGAGACTACGATCGAAAACAAACAGAATCCGAAATACCTGATCCGCTTCGGAGGATTGGACCGAAAATTGATATAAGTCCTAGATTTTATTTATTTATTTTTTTTTTGTTTTGTTTGATGATCTAATGTACAGTTTCATACATTATACCTTTCTTATGTTTTCAATTGGTATAGATACAAATTGGAATTTTGAAGACTAAGTAAAAAGTAAATTTGGCAAACTTGATAGTAGGATCGATTCTCCTGAAGGTATGAGAATTGTTTTTTCGTAATAGACCCCCCTCCTCCTCTCCTATGGAAGGTGTTAGTTACTTAAAGGTAGCCCATTCCGATTTGCATAAATAATTTTTATACTTCCATTTTCTAAGAAAGAAGAAGAGTAAGAATTTACTATGCTTTTAGCATATTTCCCCTGAGGGAAATCAGCTGTTGAAGTTGTACTTAAAACGCGATCGATCCTACCTAGTAGATGACGTAAATGAGGTCCTTTCAAAATTGTATATATATATATATATATATATATATATATATATATATATATATATATATATGTGTGTGTGTGTCTGTTACCGCTCTAGCGGTCGCAATTTTTATTTAATCATTACCAAATTCGATATATAAGCGTTTTATGTAAAAAGGAAGGTCAAGTTCACGGCGGAAATCGGAACAGTGGAACAGGAGTTTAGAGGGGTGGAATTTCGAAAATACACAATATCTTCGTTATTATACGTCGGATCGAAAAAGTGTATTGAACCAATATTATTGTAAATTAAATGTTTTTAATCACCTTTTTTCAATATCTTGATTATAAAACGAGATATTGGCATTTTTTAGTTTTCCGCCTACAGCAAATCCCCACTCCTGCTCATGTCATAGTAACAACAAGCTGTTATATTATGAAGCACATCATTCGAAGCCTAAATACTAGATATTGTTCTCACTGAATTTTTACGCTTTGATATAAATACAAATACGTGACGCACGTGGGAAATCTGCTTAATTAGCGCAGTCTGCTTAGGTAACCAAGCCTCTGCGTGACGGACTTGTTAATAGTTATATTTGAGAACTTTTATTTATATCGTAAAATTATTTCTGACTGTTTGTAATTGGAAATAAACTAATAATATAGATTTAATTAAATGTCCATTTGTTTTTTGTAAGATAAGTTCAATAATGAAAAATATAAATGAATAAAACGAAAAACACTCATTATTTAGTAACTTTGTCTTTAAATATATAGGGCCTAAGGTTAGCCATGTGAGTTAAAGCGTTGACCTTTATCTCACATGGTTAACCTAGAGTGGCGAGTTCGATTCCAATAGGCAACAGGAATTTATTTAGTGACGAAATTCATTAAATAAAATCCTTAGTCCCTCCCAGGCTAGAAAAGGGTGGTAACCTGTAGATAACCCGTCCCAATCAGCCTTAGTTGCCAAAAGTGGACGTTAATAAATAATTTTAATTTAAATATATAAAACAATAATTATTATTATTATTTATTAACGTCCACTTTTTGCAACTCAGGCTAATTGGGGCTAATCTAAACAATAATTAGATAATATGATTAACTCGCCATTAAATAGGCAATATTTTACTTTTTAACTTAGTTTCTAGAAGTAATTAAAATCAGGCATTAAAGCTGAAGCTATTGGTTGTTCTCTGCCGGCCTTGCCGTCATCCAATTAAACATGGGAAATTGGGTAATCTGCAGGCAAGCTGATGAAATAGGGCCCAGATCCACAGGTCTGCTCTGCTACCTTCCTCGCTAGCAGTCTATTTTCTGGGGTACACCCACAACCTGGAGGAATGTAGGTGCAGGACTTGGCATACACAATAGTTTATACAATAAAGTATAGATATTCCAATAGGCCTTATTTTAGCCTATTAGGGAAAGTGAGGTCTTTCTCAGATTTTCTTCAAATATTCATCGATCCTATATAGGAGATGACGAAAATGAGGTCCGTTCAATACATATATTTATATTTGTCTGTTAACGCTCTAGCAGTCGCTTTTTGTCATATCGTTATCAAACTTGATATATAATCGTTTTATATAAAAAGAAAGGTCAAGTTCGTTAACGGCTGAAATCAGACCAGGGGGATAGGGAGAGGTTTAGAGGTGGGATTTTACGTGTAACAAAACTCGATATGTAATAGTTTCATACAAAACTAGAGGTCAAGTTCATTAATGGCCGACATCGAACCAGTGGGAGGGGGGGGTTTAGAGTGGGGAATTTCTAAAATTCGAAATATCTCCGTTATTGGTATACGTCGGATCGAAAAATTGTACAGAATCAATCTTGTTGCAAATAAAATGTACTATGAATATTGTTATATACATTTATTCCCTATCTTTAATATTAACGGATCAGGATTTTTTTTTATCTTTATATTATCGACCTAACACTGTTAAAGATCAAAGCGCCTCTTGATGGTGAGATTCAAGGGCCTTTTGTTTTATGTATCATCTAATTTTGGACTTTTCATTCCATATATTTAACCGTAGTCCATCCTACGGATCACCATATTATACCCATACATGTTTGTGTATTAAATTTGAATATACCTCATTTGAACAATGATCACTTGGAGAAGGATTGTAACGAAATTTACGTTATGAGAATGAGTCAATAGCTGAATTTCCATGAGTTCTTCTACTAATAATATAGCACCTATTTAAATAGTAGACATTTATTTGTTGTATGCTTAAAGTATAATATTATTCATTAATTGTTTCAGGTGCGTATTGTTTGAATTCATCTTTAGCGTGAGTATAATCTCAATTACTGTAAACAATATTACTCTAATTTAAATTCGTATTTCCTTTTCATCATTTTCTAAATAAAATGATTTGTTTTCCAATATTATATTACTTGTATACTAGAATGTGCTACTCATTCGCACGTTTTCCGTGTTTTTAGATTCTGTATTATGTTTTTTTAAGAGAGAAGGTTAGCTCTCTTCCAATATTATTTTAATGCCGCAGATTATTATAAAAAAATAGACTGCTTTTCGTTCACAATGTATTCTTTTCCAATATATATTACAAATCTAATATTTTAATAAAATTTTATTTATTCTAAAATTCGAATTATAAAATTCTCTCTTTTGGCGAATAGGCGGAGGTTGTGTAACCTTAAGGACCTGCTTATTAATGTTTTTAAACAGACCAGATGTTGACTGACAAGTTCCGTTTTTTTTTCTTTCATTTCATTGGAGTCAGTAAATGTCACTTGGGCATTAGGGCACGATTGTATATCTCCAAGAAACTGTGGAGTATCCTGATTCCTTCCAATGAACGGGAAATCATCGATTGCTATACCCACCTTGCACAATCCTCTCTTCGTGTAGCTCTTTGATCTTCTTCCTTGCTTGAGCTTACAAGTTTTTTTTCTTTTTAGAAAGGATATATTGTTTTGTAATTTTTAGACAAATATTGACTAATCAATGAAAGAAAGAGTGAAATTTGAAATGCCCTTATTATGCCTAAGATTGAATAGTATACAACCAATTTTCTTGGAATTTAGTTTTAAGTAACTGTTGTTTTGTACACATTTTCTGAACCAGCATTAAGAGTGATATTTGCATTTTTTAAGTAATCAGTCTCAGTAAACCCCTTGTTCTTTTCGTCTTATTACCTATAAGCTGATGTATTTTGAAACGTTCTTGTCATAGCTTAAATACGAATTATGGTTTGTATTGTGCTTTTACCATGTGAGACATACATACTCAAAGGTGTTCGGTGTGACGTCATTCATTAATATTTTACTTTCTATACTATACATAACTGCTAAAATATTTCCTTGGTCCTTTTTTTAATACTGGTCCATTTTAAATTTGAATAAAAGTACTGTTATAAATATAACATTTTCACATGTTCTACTGCATACGATGTAGAGAGATAATAACAATATTTATAGATAACTGAAATTCAACCTGGAAGTTAGTTCCTTTTCGATAATGGGTATAGTGACTTAAGGTATTTGCAAATCTGTGTTTTGATATCCAAGTAAATCCCCATTTCTTCTATAAATGTTAGTTGAAGTATTTCGAGCCTTTTTTATGTGCTTGAATGACAGAGGAATAATAAGACAGAAATTAATGCCGTTAATTCAGGTTATTGATAATTTAAAATTCATACCACATGAAAACTCTGTACCTCTCCTCCAAATTGTAATACGGTTTAGATAATTCAAAATTTTATTTATATACTATACGACCGTCTGGTTACGAAAAAAAAGGAATGAAAGAAGCAATTGTGTATAGATCAATACAGCATTACATTTGCAGACTGGCAGAGTTATTGATCGTTTATTTGGTTGGTTGGGATTCTTCATTTGCAGGTCAACGGCGGGCGTAACTCAGGAAATTGGTTATAAACGTCAGGCCTGAAATTTCAAATCACCTTCTCTGCTTTGCTTCCTACTCTTCCCTCATCAAGTTCTTTCACAGTTCTGATGAGCTGTTCTTATTCCAACTCCTCATCAAAGAGCCCCCGTTCCTCATCTTATGCAAGTCAAATGCATCTGATTTATCGCAGGCGGAATATTAAGTCAACCCTTTATGACCACGTTTAATTGTGCATGTTAAATAAATTCTATGGAATAAAGATCAGGCCAGTCCGTTACGTAAGGAGCATGTTTTAGAAAGCTCAAAGTGTTTACTTTCCGTGAGTTGAGTTTTCTTCCTTTCAGTCTACATCGTAAAATATCTATTAAGTCCCATAGACCTCCATACGTGTGTATATTTAGATGCCCCTAAAATTATCTCATTGCGTAAGGCTGAATTTCTCCTTGTCTACTATCCCCTTTAGTAATGATAATGCTTTGGTCCTCGAAACTGCATGGGTGCCTTTTACAAGCTGTGTAAAAGTCATGGCGGTTTGAGGCTCGACAGATAGCAGTTTTCACAAATCACATGCTATTTCCATATTCTTCATGAGTCAGGGTCGGAAGTTTGCCATTAGTCCTTAGCTCTCAGGCATCTTATTTGAATTAGCTTTCAATTAACTGTAATGAACATCTTTCATTTTTTCTTCCTATTAGGCCAAAGAAAACCGATGTTTACGAAAATCGAAAGTAGAAAGATCATTGAACAGGAAGTGTTTATTTATTTATTTTGGATCACATTACTCAGCATGGGCGATTGGATGACTCGTATGCATTCACTTTATTCTCTCTATTTGTTAACATTTTTACGTAAATTATTTAATTTTTAAATATTTAACAGTGTGCTATTTATAGTTTGGAATGTTCGAATTATCCCGTTTAAGGCAAAGAAACCCATTGTCACATTCTCTATCCTGATATCTCTACTTTGCGTGTCTTTTCAGCGTTGCCCGATGCTATTGAGTAATTCTCTGGCCCTGAGTAACATTTGCGTCTCTGAGCAAGAACATTATATATGAAATCTTCCTATGACTTCGGCACACAAATAGAAAAAAGTACCTCTAACGCAGCAAACCTCTATCTAGAGCGAATTTCCTTGATGATTCTGGGCCTCTGACATTTTTTACCATTCTTCGTGGTTATCGTTGGCAAAACGAGCTCTTTTCCTACTTCCTGCTCCTCTGTCATACATTGTCCTCTTGGGTAATCTGACGAGTTCTACGTCCCAAACTATCTTTCATTTTGATTGCCCAGATGTTCCTTCTGCATTTACCAATTTCTATACCTCAATATTTAGATGGAATTTCATGAATAATAATTTTTAATTTATGGGAATGATGTAAGATATTTCATTATAAGGGAAAGTAAAATATAAGTTTGATTTGACGCATATGCAGAGCTGTCCAAATTGGAGGTCATGAGGGATTTAAAAAATAGAATCACTCAGTTGCTCTGTATAGGAATGAAAACTATTCTAATTATTATTATTTATTAACGTCCACCTTTTGCAACTCAGGCTAATTGGGACGGGTTATCTACAGGTTACCACCCTTTTCTAGCCAGGGTGGGATTTTAGGATATTATTTAATGAATTTCGTCACTAAATAATTTCCTTTGCCCAGGCAAGGATCGAACTCGCCACTCTAAAAAAAAAAGAACTATTATAAGACTTCATTTCGCTGTTAATTTTTTTTTTGTGATCTACACATGTTGAAAGAAGGTTATATTTCTGATTGCGTTGATAAAGAGTCTACTCACATCTGTGCACGCATGAATGAATGTGGTTTTCGACATCTTGGGCCAGAAAAAAGAAACATCCTGTTCCTGGGCTTTATCTTGCTAATACCTTATTTTCAGGAGAAATTCCCTAAAAATTCGAAAAATCTAGTTGATGTAGAGGAATATTATATTAGAAGAGAGGAAAATCGTTAAAGTTGATTTAAATTAAGGATGGCTGCTTGGATAAGATACATCTCGGCCCGACAGAGTAATCTAATAAAGATTCTTCGGGAAAGTTGAAATTGGTTATTAATATCAGTTTGCTCCTTGAAATTATTAAACATATAATTTTGTGCTTCAAACTATGACTAGTGTTATAATATCTAATGATGCTCATGAAGTATATTTATTTATTTGGAGCTTCGCAGCGTTGGTGATGTTGCTCGTAAAAAAAGCTGTATAAAAACAAATATTTGAACTTAAGAAACGAAACAAAATTAATTTTAACGAAAATAAAACAACATACCACAACACGAAATTGAACACGAAAAACAAAAATTAAACACAAAACAGAGATTGAAACCAAAAACAGAATGGCCCAAAAAACAGAAATAGATAACAAAATTGGAACACAAAATAGAAATGGAACACAAAAACAGAAATGAAACACACAAACAAAATGGAAAAAAAAATCAGAAATGGGACACAAAAACAAAATGGAATTCAAAAATCAGTTTAGACGTGCATAAACAAGTTATAAAGATGAAGTTTAGTTTAAAAACAATTTGTTTGATTGATAATCGCGTGTTGCGTTCACCCATTGACTATGTGAAATCCGTTGTGGTCTAGGTTTCTGGATAGTTTCCAACTGGTCCGGAACCTTCCTGCGAAACATGTTCAAGTAGGTTATCAGTTAACCAATGCGTCCTACTATTTCGAATTCATTAAGTAGTCATTCCACGTTATTCCTTACGGAAGAACAATCGTACCGTGCTATAAAAATAAACCTAGGCGACTATAAATATTCTTGCAGTGTTCGTTTCTATGTCCTACTGACGCCTTTATATAAATGGGATAGAAAACGATCTCTCTCTTTATTTATACATAAGTGCTGTTTACATTATTGCTAAAATTCTTACTTACATTATTGCTAAAAAGATTCTAGGGCTATTTCTCGATACGAATTTTCAGCTACTTGCTTAGAGCTAACAATGTGTTTTGATTAAAATGGATCCTTTACACTTGTGATAACAATTGTATGCGTTTATACTTCAATATCCGGTTTTTAATTAACCCAGTTCTATACATTATAAATTCTTTTATTTCTCAACTTTTATATTTATTGCCCATAGGAAATAAAATACGGCCACTAGAGCAATAAAAGGCAAATATATATGAATATAAATTTTAAAGGACCTCGTTAACATAATCATCTCAAGCGCTATGATATTATGTAATGTTACCGCTTTAGTGACCGTAATTTTTCTTCTTTTTTTATTGCTACCGAAACCGTTTTACATAAAACTAAACTTTAAGTTCCTTAGGGCTGAAATCAGTCCAGGAGGGAAGGAAGGGATAGGGGGGGGGGACGAAATTCTTAATATTTCCGTAGTTTTGAAATAAACAAAAACACTGAACGTTATAAGAATATTTGAATAAACTAAATTGTATTAATCACTTAATGTTTTACAATTGCCGTTTTTTTCTATTTGGAATATTAAGTGAGTTATTTTTTTTTTTTTTTTTCAGCCTTTAGTTAATTCCTAATTTTGGAATTTATGTTCGAAAGAATTGAATCTCCAATCGTCTTATGTACAAAATAAATTTCAATTGTTGTTTGTGTAGTTACATTTTTAAACTGGGGAAAAAAAAGGTAATTGAATTTCTTGAACGTGCCATTTCAACAGATGGGAAATCAAGTTAGTTTATGCTGCAACCTTGAGACGCACATTTAGAAGATTTCCCTAATGGAGGTCGTACTCATAACGCGATTTCCGAAACATTTCCTCAAATGTCCATTGATCCTGCCCAGCAGATGAAGAAAATATGTATATTAGTTAATGGCTGATATCGGACTAGGAGTACGGATGAAAAGAAGTTAGCGGATAGAGGGAATTCGAAAATTCAGTATATATCCATTATTATTGTATGAATCGGATCAAAGAATGTTATAGAACCAACCTCGTTAAACTATTGATGCACTGGTGTTTCTATCCATTTTTTAGAAACTTTAATATTATTTCGACTAAAAGTTAGTCGTACTTTTATTGTTTATCGTAAAGTCCCACTACTTCTTATACAATACTTACTAACAAGAAGAGAATATATGGTGACGTAACATTACTTGTGTCATTCCAGCACGCGGGAAATATACTTAGTTTACGTAGCCCCTGCTTTATGGACTTATTTTTTTTTTTTACTTTGTGCCCCTTGAAAATAGGTCCTATAATATAATTAAGGCGAACTGCCTTAGGTAGCTTTTCATCTGAAATGTTACAGGACAGCTGACTCTCCATCTTGAGTGCATTGTCACTCAGCATGGCCGTTTTTTTTTTAAAAGACATCTATGTACTTTTTTTTTAATCATTGTGCAATGAGTTATTGGAGTGTTATGTAAATATTGTTAGCGCCGGATGCCTGCTGCTAATAAATAATAAGATATAATGATTATCATTAGTAAGTGAAACTTAAAAATCTCTGCTATTCTTGTACTAGGTTTGACGTTCTTACATTTTGTATGGTAATTGAGTGTTTACTGACTTTTCATAATATGCAAATAAATTATTTACATTAGTCGAACCCCGGTTACATAACGCAGCCTTGAACAAACCTGGTGATGAGGATCTCATTTGCGAGGATGTGTTTTCTATTCTGATCTATTTATAATAGATGCTCTGAGCTATTATCATTTGACAAATAAGTAAATTGTTATTGCTTTGTGGGCTGGAAGCTGTAGGTGATTGCCTCCTTATTCATAGACAACAAATAGAAAAGGAAGAGTGTCACACACAAACAGTAAAATTTTTGTTGCAACAACAGCTATACACAAAAAGGTTATTGTATTAATTAAAAATATAATTCTTCATTTTGTAATGCACCGTGGGACTAGCTACATTATTTCAACTCTCATGATGACTTATTGGAATCATATTTCTTATTACGCATTGGGTAGTTAAAAAATTTACCTCAAAAGGACTTCCCAATTAAACGTTTTCCAGTTATTATTGTCTTCGGTAGCTATCACAAAACATAGGCGGTTTATTTGAAATTAATATTTTCAATACTGGACAATACTGGAGAGTAAACGATTGTGCTGAAATCAGTAGGATTTTTACATTGAATGTCTGTAAATATCACGTATTTCTACCGTAGACATCCATGGTAAATTTACAAAGCCCCAACACTGCATGAAATTTAGTTCCGACTGACACATGACACTCAAATAATTTCTGAATAGTTTCATTGAGCGAATTGATCAGTTGATCTGTAAGTAGATGAGTTTTATGCAAAAATATAGAGCTTCGGACAGCACGGATTGCATTTAATGATCATGATCATTGTCATGAACATATGATAACAACCGTCCTTCTATCACCAACGCTTGCTGTAACGAAGCACTGGAGGCAGTAGAGCTTTAGTTTGTAACTGAAGTTCATTAATTAGTTAATAATTGGAAGACTTTGTTTTAAATACTGTACGATATGTATAGAAATTTCAAGATAAATGGAAAAATAGGTGAAAGTTTGATATTTAGTGTTTATTTAAATTCTTCGTGATACTTGATTCAGGTTAATACGGCCCATCAATTCAGTCAGTCCTATTCAAAATTTAGGAGAAAGCTCTAAAAGTAAAACCCGACTCACTTAGCATTTCAAAAGGCTACTACTTTCTTGATCATTAATTTGAGAGTACTTGTGTTGAGTGTTTCAAAGGACATTTTTTTTTTTTACCTCCATTTCAGTCAAGACAAAAGCTTAACGATCATCGGTATCCATAATTGCTTCAACTAGAGCTAATTATGATACTCAAGGCATTCGTTAGAATCGCTAGATTCTGTTACAATCGCTTGCTTCACTGATTTGTATTCATAGAAAGTACTGAAAGTTGTTTGCTCTTGGTTAATCTTGAATGACGAAAATTATGTCATTCTTAGACATTTCGATTTGACTTGAATAAAATTGATGAAGTGTGATGCAGACTTGTCTGTCTCTTCAGAACAGTTAAAGGGGTGGAATGATGTAAGTAGTTTAAATTAATTTCCAGTATCATTATGAAGCTCGCCTACCCAGAGTGCTCTTTTCACAGTAGTTCAACAACAGATTTATTTGGTGTTCCTCTCCGTTTTTGGATCAACGTGACGTTTGTACTTGGTTCTATTTATGATATAATGGCTGCCGATCCAGCTACATGTCGCCCGTACTCCTTAGTTTGTAGTTCGCGACGGCAAAGAATTCGAGAGTTGAGTGGAACCCACACACACACAACTTTTCAATTGAAGTTGTAGCCATTGTCACGCCTTTACAGATAAAGTACTTCCACATTTGTGACTTATCAATCCTAGGGAATGTTTCAACATTAAGGGAATCTCGTTAGTGTGGTTTATCTCTTTCCATGATGATGAGCTGAACTGCGGGTCTTATAAACTGCAAGGGCTCATAAACTCGTGTCATAGGAGTTTTGGATTATGGGGGCGGAATTCCTACTTACTCTTATACTTAGTGAATCAAAGTACGGCTGTACAAGTGTAACAGGCAAATTACAAAATGCCTTTAATCTCTCAGGAAATTATAATAAAAAATAAAGGGTATCCTATTCTAATAAGACTCATATTGCAAATACTAATATATGTGCTCTGGGGTTTTATTTAAAATTGTTTAACTTATTTTTTTTATTACTTGTAGTATTTATTATTATCCTATTTGTATATTATTTTGTATTAAATTTAAATTTTATAATATTGCCTCTTATATTGAAGCTCTTAAAATAAAATAATATTAAGGTTTCCATTAATTGTTGCTATACCTATATTCGTCAAGTTTCCATTAATTGTTATACTCATATTCGTCAATTTCCATTAATTGTTGTTATACTCATATTCGTCAATTTCCATTAATTGTTGCTATACCTATATTCGTCAAGTTCCCATTAATTGTTATACTCATATTCGTCAATTTCCATTAATTGTTGTTATACTCATATTCGTCAATTTCCATTAATTGTTGTTATACTCATATTCGCCAATTTCCATTAATTGTTGTTATACTTATATTTGTCAATTTCCATTAATTGTTGTTATACTAATATTCGTAATTTTTCTTAGACTGGATGGTCACTTTCAATCTGATACATAGCCTCTCAGAGAAATACTCGTAAACACTTTTCCTGATAGGAAATCATGATTTTTTTATATTTAGGCTTACGTATCCAGGCGTAGAATGTTATTCATCGTGGATGTAGAAGAGAAAATGACTGGATAGATGAAATTTTGAAAGTCATTTACGGTCGTGAAATTGTGAATAAAGATAAGAACCAACAAAGATGGATGGTCGGTTGTAACAGTAGTTTGTTTTCGCACGGAAGTCAGCCGGTGGATTAGTTTTGGTGACAGGACTATCGGACTGAGCAAGAAGCCAGTTCGTTCCAGAATCTCTCCTCAGAGCCTGCCTCCTTCCTCTTTCACAGATCAGCTGGTAAAACGGAACTCTCTTGCTGTATGCTCTACCTGCTTCACAGGCGTGTGTGTAACTTGAGATGTACAATCTTATGCAACCTGTTGACTTGGTCCCCTCATAAGCCACTGGTTCCTTTATTATCTGCATGTTTTAAAACAGGTTCACATCTGGGTTTTCAGTTTCTTCCTGTAACGATTATGCTTTTAAGCCTTGATAATTGATTTTGTTCCTGTATTCCATTTTAAGATTTCATTTTAAATTACGTATCTGTTGGAGTGTACGAGTATTCCATCCGGATTCCAAGTTTTTCCATAGTATTTAGAACATTTTTTTAAATACTGTTGTAATATGAATAGCTATATAATAGTAAAATATTTACTGCAAAAATGTTATATTAATACTGAATAAAAGTCTAAGATTCAAAAGGACAGAAGGTCAATAAATATAACTACTTTCAATGATGTAATCTTCTTTACACTATTTATGCCTGTTCAGGAGCATCCATTTACAGAATAAAATAAATTATTCAAAGCTTGTTATTATTTGATTCTTCTACGGATCTAGTTGCCTACTACCAATAGGATATACTGACAAAAAGCATGTTTTAATAATCACCTGAAGAAGTCCTTCAGAAGCTGATGAGGGAAGAAGAATAAACTTTATTGAAAATGATTTTTCTTTATTGACTTTCTGCCGTTTAGAAGTTGTATCGATTTAAATGTCTCTAGCATGAAGTACTTTGGAAATATTTAGTTAAACTATTGCCTTAGACAACTACCATACGCATGCCCGCATTCTTATTCAAACTCAAACTATATTTGCGATGAATCGTATCCAAACATATCATAGAACATAATTTATACATCTTGCCATGATGAACAAATACTCAAAATGATTTGTATCTCTTATACGAACTGAGAAATTGATTTCGATATCGATCTAAAGGGGAGGTGCTCCATTTGACGCCACAGTAGCTCCAAATATGAAATTTCAATATTTTAAGGTTAGACATTTTTGAGTAATGTCAGGTAAGTACGGACGCCAAGCCGAAACATGCCAAATTGGTTCAGAGATGGCCAAATGAATAATTTCGTTGAAATCTGAAAACCGAAAATTTTTGCGATTACTGTACTCCATTTATTTCAAATATTTAGCACAATGATGTATAAATAAGGAAACCAAGTACGCCTAAAGCTAACAATTGCTTATCATCACAAAATATTACGAACAAATAGGAACCCTAACACGTCATGTCCTCGCCTATAATATATGTATCAGGCTAGCTCTATAGTTTAAATCTCCTTGGAAATAAATCAGTTCGGATCTTGCGCTACTTGCAATAAAAAAGGGAAAGCAAAAAGCTGTTGCTCGTGATTCGGGATCACGCTGCATTAAGGAGAAAAAAAATATGTTTCTCATCGACTTGTGAGCTACATTTTAAAATGAAATGTTTATTTTATATAACACTTGTTCACCTGAACACGAAATTCACTTGAATCAATGCTCGAATCACTTTCTTTTACTTATCCTTCCTCGCTCTCATCTCTTCATTAATTCTGTTATTTATTTGTTTTTATGCTTTGATTATGAAATTTCTGATGCGTTATTTATGGATTACTCAGATGTTAGATTGACTGGTCCTAGCTACATAACAATCGAATTTTTTGTAGACCATTGGCTTATTAACTTGTGATCCTAATTTTCCATAATGGATGCGCTTTTCAGGTCTTTCTTGAGCGTAATACAGTTTGAGTGTTCTCTTGAGCGTAAACTTCAACGGCCGGGGTTTTGGCAGACCTCTAAAGGAGATTTATCGACATGGAAGACTTCCTTTTGAAAATTGTATCATTAGTACAATTTCATTAATTGAAATTTTCTAAAACGTCTCATTCTGACTACTCCAACTGTATCTTTTTTCTGCGGATTATGCCTTTCTTGGATCCCGCCCACAGGCAAGCTTACATGGTGATCGTATCATTCACCTCCTGCCCCCCCCCCCGGGTGCAGTGAGGTCACTTTACTGGAGACAACTCATTTTCGGTCCTCCCTGGTCAACGGTGGTTGGTCGTTGAGTAGATCACTCTGTAGCGGCGAGGTACTCGCGAATGAAGAACCTTGACAATTAGTTTTTTTTAATCTCCATGTTTTGGCGAGTATCTCGTTGCTAAAGAGAAGTCCCTAAACCTTAGGGAGGTTATGCACAGTCTATTATCTGCATCCGGAGTGTGAGCCACGTGTTGTTTAGTGCGTGTTTACAAACTGAAAAATACCGGTGTCTGAAGTGCGGCCATTGATATTCCGTTTCTAAATAACTTTCTCATTATTTATTTTTTTGTGTAAATATATGTGATATAGTTAAACTGGCCTTGACTTCTCTCGTCTCGCATCGCCCCTTCACAACTCACTACGTAAAAATTTGATCAAGTATCCCTAGAGTCTAGCTCTTAAAGTCTATAATGCAAACCGAATATACATATACATACAGCGGTCGCATTTTTTTGTTTTATCTTTACTAAAATCGTAACGTTGTAGGTAAACATTTCATATAAAACTGAAAATCAAATTCGAGGGAGGACAGGGGTGTAAATGGAGGAATTTTGAAAATTTAAAATATCTCCGTTATTATACTTTGGATCAAAAACGTTTCAGAACAAATCATATTGCAAATTCAATACCTAAGTAAACCCACACTCCTAAACATGTCATATTATCAATTAGTTCTTACATCATGAACCACTTAATTTGACACTTAAATATCAAATATTGTTTTGATTGACGTTATCATTTAAGATTTAACTTTCTTAAGTCGAAAATGTTTATTTTAACTATAACATACTCGTTATTTAACTGTTTATGGAACATGTTCATATTAGTTAATGGTGGAAACCTGCTGAAGAATAGTGGGGCAGGGGGTTTGACAGTTCGTAATACCTCCTTTTTTTTAGTCGTATCGAGACATGTTATAGAACTATTCTTGTTATATTATTGATGCTCCACAAATGTTGTTCTATTCATTTTATCGTAGCATAAATATTAAGAGAGTTAATCGTGCATTCTTGATTTCAGCCCTCACTAAGCCCCTCACTTCTACTCAGTAGATTTTTCTTTAGAAATTGAGAATATATGGTAAGATGAGATCAATAATGTGTCATATCCGCACGTGGGGAATCTGCTTAGTTAACGGAGCATCTGCGTGACGGACGTGTGACAAGAATTAAATCATAATGAATTTTGTTTGAAAGAAAATTTGAATTCTATGTTGTTGATATTTTAAAAGAAATATCTGATTCATAAAAATAATTTTGGCAAGTGGTTGTCTCACTAAAGTGATGTATAAGCATTGGTCTCTATTTTTTTTTTTTTTTTTAAATAAGATGATTAAGAAAATATTGAAGTGATTTAATTTACCAAGTCTAATTTCTACCAGAAAGAGATATGGTTGCGTCACTGCCGACTATCTCTATCCATTTTACAGGATTATATTAGCATTTCAATTAGGAAATATTCTGGCCTGCATAATAGAGAAGTTTAGAAAACGGATTCATGTGCTCGCATACACTGTTCTCGTCTTGCTAGGCAATTGTTGGTAATAACACTGCTCTTAAATGTTTCATGAACGTCATTAATATTTGGTTCTAACGACAAAGTTGTATAACGTATTTCTACACTATTGTTGGCATGGCGTTTCACCCAAGAAAATAGAGCTGATTAAATTTACCTGTAAGTTTGAGTATCGAATATTTATATTAGCTCGTGTGGTTGTGTGTGTGTGTGTGTGTGTATGTGTTTGTGTTTCATTATGCTTGTATCGCTACTCCAAAGTCCTAGTAGATCTTGAAGGACCTGGACCTTTCCCAAACTATTAGACCATTCATTGCCCCCCCCCCCAACGCAGATCCCTGGCATCCGCAAGTCTTTCGGTAGAGGGCTTACTTCTCTTCATCCCGATCGGTGTAAAACGACATTCTTTTGAGAACCCTGCAACTCAACAAAAACAGTAACATCGGTCGAGTTTAAATTCATTTAATTTGTTTTTTTTTCTTTTACACTTAGTATATTATTTTATTTGTCAGTTATCTGACTTATTTCAGTATTTTTTATTATTTTATCTTTTTTTGTTATTTCATTCTATTTTTATTTTATCTTTTTTATTATTTCAATCTATTTTTATTTTATCTTTTTTATTATTCCATTCTATTTTTATTTTATCTTTTTTTATTATTTCATTCTATTTTTATTTCATCTTTTTTATTATTTCATTCTATTTTTATTTTATCTTTTTTATTATTTCATTCTATTTTTATTTCATCTGTTTTATTATTCCATTCTATTTTTATTTTATCTTTTTTATTATTTCATTCTATTTTTATTTCATCTGTTTTATTATTCCATTCTATTTTTATTTTATCTTTTTTATTATTTCATTCTATTTTTATTTTATCTTTTTTATTATTTCATTCTATTTTTATTTTATCTTTTTTATTATTTCATTCTATTTTTATTTTATCTTTTTTATTATTTCATTCTATTTTTATTTCATCTGTTTTATTATTCCATTCTATTTTTATTTCATCTGTTTTATTATTTCATTCTATTTTTATTTTATCTTTTTTATTATTTCATTCTATTTTTATTTTATATTTTTTATTATTTAATTCTATTTTTATTTTATCTTTTTTATTATTTCATTCTATTTTTATTTCATCTGTTTTATTATTCCATTCTATTTTTATTTTATCTTTTTTATTATTTCATTCTATTTTTATTTTATCTTTTTTATTATTTCATTCTATTTTTATTTCATCTGTTTTATTATTCCATTCTATTTTTATTTTATCTTTTTTATTATTTCATTCTATTTTTATTTTATCTTTTTTATTATTTCATTCTATTTTTATTTTATCTTTTTTATTATTTCATTCTATTTTTATTTTATCTTTTTTATTATTTCATTCTATTTTTATTTTATATTTTTTATTATTTCTTTTTACTTTTATTTGTTATTATATTTGATTTTATGGTAATAACCCATTAAATAGTCATATATTGCAAAAATGTATTTAAACATAATCTTACGTGTAATATGCCTTGTGGCAATGGAACATGTACTCAAATAAATATCTTTTCATAGGGTTTCTATGAGAGAAAGGAAAGAAACTCAACATTTTACAAACACCACAGTCTCCCTTTTCTTAGTACAGAAAAGGCTCTTGTAATAAATTGATTATAATGGTGACCGTTTCTGATCATCATTAATTGTAGGTCTGATGATTTTATGAGCGCTTTTATGTATGTGTATAAAGAGAGAAATATTTTATTGTCATAAAAACAGTGCTCTTTTCTTACATGCAATTATTTAAATTCATTACTGATTATAATCCATGTATATTTCCGTAATACTACTATTATGACAAATTTAGTAAATTCAAAGTAATGTACATTAATTTAAAAAAAAAAAAAATTATTTAGTGAGAGATTCAGGAATGTTCCGTAAATAATATACTTCAGTAATTTATTGGTTCAAACCGTTGGAGCCTACAGAAATTAATGTTTCAGCACGGAAAATAGAGTTGTTATTTATGTCTAAATTTATCTGCTTTAATGAGCTGTTGTAATAAATATTTATAAACTTTCCTGTTGGTGTTACCTCTACTAATTTAGTTTGTTTTTCTTAGCGCTAAATGTGATCACGATTTTTTTTTTATTGCATGTTTATTTTGTTGTGACTTTATGTCGGTTGATTGTGGGGAAAGCTAGTAATCATTCAATTTTATTTAAAATATTGATTTTTATTTAGAAATAGTGAATGGTACGGTGAAATATGATGGACATATCTGCCATGGAATGAATTGTAGTGTTCCATGCCAGTAAGCGGGAAATCTGTTTAGTTTTACGCAGCCCCTGTATATCGGACTGATCTTACTAAATAAGTTTCTATTTCCTATGTGGGAATCGAACCCCACAATTAAGGTAATTAAAAAAAAATCCATTGTCAAGTCAAACCCAAAATGGGTTGCTTCAGTTTACTTTATTTGTTACCAAAATGATAACCTGATTAATGTTTGAATTATTATTCAGATGTAACCTCTTAGCCTGATTTAACGATATCCTTGGACTGAGTCAATATTTTGTAGGTTATGGCATTAGATTATCCTCTAATATTTAAATAGGAGCAGTGCGTGACATGAACCACTATGGACTGACAAACCGCTACCTTCCTCTCTCCTGCCAGTAGAGCATACAACAACCGGCTTCTTCCGCTCAGCTGGACAGTCCAGCTCTACAAATATATGTCAATATTATTTTCTTCCCTTTTTAGCAGATTTTACTTAAAGGAAATCAGCTATTGAGGTCGTACTCATGACGAAAATGAGGTCCGTTCCAAATTATATATATATATATATATATATATATATATATATATATATATATATATATTTGTCTGTTAACGCTCTAGCGGTCGCAATTTTTGCTTGATCGTTCCTAAACTCAATATTTAAACGATTTATGTAAAAATAAAAATCAAGTTCGTTAATAACTGAAATCGTACCATTGGGAGGGGAGGATTTTCGACAATTCGAAATGACTCTAGCTAGTTTGACCGTTTCCGTTACTGTTCTGCTGTAATACGAAATTCCTCTATTGTAAAACTTTACGTTGAAAATCTGCTTAGTTTAAGCAGCCACTGCGTGACGGACTTTTTATTATTCGAACCAAATAATTTCCATAAAACATCGTAAACGTGTGATAGTTTTTTTTTAGCGCACTCCCTGCAAGGTATAAACTATTACCTTAAGTTACTTAAAACGACTTAGGGCCGGGACTTAGATGCATTTAAAATTGAGACTCCTAGATGGCAAACCCACTATTTGTGTGTGTGCCCGATTATTTTCCATATAAAAAGAAAAACAAATTATTTATTAATGTCCACTTTTTTCAACTTAGGCTAATTTGGATGGGTTATTTACAGGTTACCACCTATTCTAGCCAGGATGAGACTATGAATTTTAGGAGATTTCCCTTAATAGAAATCAGCTATTGAGGTCGTACTCATAACGCAATTTTCGAAAAATTTCCTCAAATGTAGATAACAAAATGTAGATGGCGAAAATGAGATTCTTTAAAAATTATTATATATATATATATATATATATATATATATATATATATATATATACATACACGCGCACAAACACTGCTGTGTGTCCCACACACATCTGCTACCGCTCGAAATTCTTATTTGATCGTAACCGAATTCGATATATAAAAGTTTCCTGTAAAATTAAAAGTCGCTAAACTATAGATTAACTTCGTTAATGACTGAAATTGAACCAGTGGGAGGGGGGGGGGGGTGTTAAGATGGGCGAATTTAAAAAATTCGAAATATCTCCGTTATTATGTGTTGGATCGAACAAATGGACGTGTTGGAAAAAATATATAGAACCAATCTTATTCAGGCCTTGGGTGACGGAATTTTTTTGGTCTTTTTTGTTCAACTTAAAGAAAGTATTTTCCTTAGAAATTGTTGATTATTATTACTATTATTATTTATTAACCTCCACTTTTTGCAACTGAGGCTAATTGGGACGGGTTATCTACAGGTTACCACCCTTTTCTAGCCAGGGTGGGACTTAGAATGTTATTTAATGAATTTCGTCACTAAATAATTTCCTTTGCCCAGGCAAGAATCGAACTCGTCACTCCTGGTTTACTATGTGAGATTAAAGGCAACGCTTTGGCTCGCATGGCTAACCTGAGCCCCTACAATTTTTTTTTTGATGATTTGCTTTGGACAAAAATGTTTCAGATTTTCTTTTTCTACTTCCCTTACAATCCCCTCATAATGAGGCTGCAGTTGATGTGCGAATGAAGGTGCTGGTCTTAATAACCTTGGTAAACTTAAAATCTTGGCTCCGATTCTCACATGAGAAATATCAACTTATTTAGTTACATCATTAAGAAAATCGTAAGTCCCACCGTGCCTAGAATAGGGTGATAACCAGTCCAAAGTTGCTGTAATAGAATAAAGTGGACATAAGAAGGTTGCATTTGAAAATTAGGACTAAGAGGTTGAGATACCGTACATTGAAGCCACATGACGTAGCGAAACCTTGGTAGAAATTACAATGCCACGATCAATATTTGAGGACCTTGATAGCCGTAAAACGGGCGTAAGTCTGCGAAAACATAAAAATGAACGTTCTATTAGTACATTAAAATTAACACATGTAAAAAACCAGTCACTACTCTGACAAATGCTCAAATAAGACATTTACTTCCATAGTTAACCTAATTTCTGGCAAAATCATGTCAATTTTTTTTTGTTAACTCTGCATGTGAACAAGTACTTATCAATATTCAAAAACAAAAATGTATATAATGGAATGACGTACATATCTATGTGGTTATATTCAATGGCAGGCTCCGACTACCCACACCACTTCTTTCAAGTAAGTTTATATTCACAGTTTTGTATTTCGTTGACATTTAGTCTACATTTCAGTGAACTAAGCCAACAGCAAGAATATTATGTTTCTCACACATTTATCCCCTCCTCTTTCAGTTCCTAATTCGTTTTTGCTATGGTTTTAATTTTTTTTTGTTTCCATCCATTTTAAACTTAACCTTTCATAGTTTTCAGGCAACTCATTTCATTTATTTTTCCCTTTTGGTGATATTAGCTATTGAGGTTGCATTCATGGTGCGATTTTCGAATTTCTCTAGGTGCCTAGTGATAATACATTAACTTAGAGAGCCTTTATTGCATGAATATTCTACTGTCTAGAGATTCTTTGACTATAAATATATTACTTTCAATTAGTTGGCCACACTCAGAGATGTATTTGTGAACGTCCCATTAAGAAAGTACGATTTTCCCCGTTTTTAATTGACAAAAATACGACCTGTGAACATTTTTTGTCTATTAAAACTCGTAAAATTAAGTTCTATTGGAATTTTTGATCCAGAGCATGCATATAAGATTTTTAAGATTTGTGTTTGATGTTTCCTTCACCCTCGCCTATGCTCGACATATGTTTGTGAAACAGCATGTAGTTTAATATTGTTTTAAAAAAATTAGATTCCTAATTTGATGTATATTAGTTTATATTATAATCGTTAATATAGATTTAGAGAAAGCGTTAAAGCAGATTGAAATTTGGTGAGTACCGAGATTTTATTATTAATTAACCTGTAACTGTAACAGGTACGGATGATCAATTATATACTTGACTAATCCTTGCAAACGTATGCATGCAAATATGAATTCTATATTTTGGAGAATTCGGTATTTTAGAATTATATCGATTATGCAATTATCTTAATTTGTCTTCAAACGTTTCTTGGATGATTAACCAGAGTTTGAAAATAAGCTTTATGCTACTGTGGCTGTTTTGCTTATTTCAATTTTAAACTTTTCTAATGCGTGTATTAATTCACTTAGTTCTCCAAGTGGGTGTTTCAAGCTTGAATCACTCAAATTCTTGTAGCGAACAATGTTAATTCTATAAGTGTTATTATATACTTAGCTTGCTCAAATGTATCAGTATTTTCTAGCCTAGGAATAAGATACCTTCAGAATAAAATCCCAAGTCTCTGTGAAAATGAAATTCATCACACTTAACTCTTCAAGAAGCCTCAACACTCTTGTCTTTACCAATCCAAGATGGAAAGTCATAAATTATACATTGTACACCGACGTCGACTTCTATGAATACCGAAACTTTATAAATATCTCATAAACCATTAAGTTCCTAGTAGACAAAAGACGTCACAACTGTGGCAAATATGCGTGTTATGATGATTCCATGATATGATGTGGCTTTTTCACAGTTCTCGGTGGAGTTTGACTGAGCTAAAACATATTGAGCTCGCTGCTGACGTCTATAAAGGTCAAGGGATAGCTGGCTATTTTTATACGATATAAGTCTTGGGTTTCGTGCTAACTGTGGGCGGTGCCTCCCTGCCTGTAATCCATTCCCTGTCATTGAAAAGTTAATCTAGAGGCAATAGATGTGAGGTGAGGGCGTGGCTTGTTATTCTGGTCAAGATAAAAGCCACCCCCTCCTATATTTAGGTGGTGGCAACCTTATACAGCTGGAATAGGGGGCTCCATCCCTTTTAGACCTGACAAAGTATAAATGTCAAGGGGAAATGGCGGACTCTTCAATACCTTCCAGTAGGTCAAACCGTCCCTCCCGCACATTTATTAGCTTAATTGATAGGCGGCTCAAAAATTATACTTTTCGTTCCATATTTACGATTTTATTATCTTTGTGTATATCACAATACTTTGAAAAATAAATAAATGGTAAACTATTGTTCCCTTCATGGGACCCCTTCTTAATAGAGTTGGACTTAAGTGTTGTTTGTCCTAGCCCATGGTGACAGCTGCTTTGGGTCGGAAGACGGCTGTGATCTTCCTAAAAGAGCTGCAATCTAGTTCTCAATTAGATTAAAGTCATTCCTAGAATGTTACTTGGAAAGTTCTTACCTTATTCATTACATTCGGTAAACTTTATTGGAGACATATTTTACTTTCGGCTTTGAGGGGCAGAGCTTCATTGTCTTCATTTAGAATAATGTGTGAAATGTCAACGATCTCGCGATGTTATTTTCAACAGTCCTGCTTTCTTGTTGGAATGTTTTCAAAAAAAGTTTCACATGACAAGATTTCTTCAAATCATTTTATTCTTTCCTGATAGTTCTGTTTTCCAAATCCTTTTGGCTAGTCAATGCATTTAGGATTTTATTTTTGGTACCCACGAATTTTCGTAGACTCGTATCAGACTTATAATTCGTAGCAAGTTATGACATGAAGTGCCAAGAACCCTTAGTTGGCTGGGAAAAGCATCGATTTTCTTGTGGTTCCCTTGGACAGTTAGGCCACTTCTAACCGTAAAGAGGTAATATGTTGAAAAACTATCTCATATCTCGCCTACGCTAGTTGTTATCTGGTCCATGCCCCTCGGCTGGACAATAAGATTCTTCTACTGTAAACCCTTAAATGGTATGTGTTTTGAAAGAAAAATGGACTCTACTAACACAGAAATGCCTTCGGTTCATCGTATTTTTTCGTACCACTGTACTCTCTAACGGTAGGCTGGCACATTTTTTTTTTTCTTGAAAACTACTTCGTGCATTTAATGTGGATTGGGCTGAAAAGTAAAACGTTTGGACAGGTTTAGCTACCAATCAACAAGTCTGTTCGATCGGCCGTTCTTGCCAAAAATTTCCTATTCTTGAAACATTAACTCCTGTCATTGCTAACACTGTTTGTACATGTGCACTTCGATAAACAGAATAAAATCTAACTCTAATGTATGTGTAAAGAATAGAATTTATTCTCTGGTTTCAAATTCAGAATATGGCAATATATGACTGCTTAGATTTTTCAATTAAGTTATGTCATCTCTGAAATAAAATAATTTTAAATAAGTTAAACACCTTCAAACATTTGTTACGTTTAATTAATTAGTTGGTGGTAACGATAAATTTTTAGGGAAAACAAAACTGAAGTCTCTGCCGTTTGGTCACAATATTGCTTTACCACGTATATATATGAGCAACTTCTTTTTATATCAAGTTACATATGTATGTAGAATTGTATTAGGGCAATTGTATTGGCAACGGTATACAAAGGATTTATACTGTTATCAGTTGTTTGATAACAATATTAGCCGATTGCCTAAGACAGTTGCATTTAGTATTCTATAGTTATTGGGCAGGCTCATTAGGATTCTTGGACGGCATACCTGAGTAGAGGCCTTCCTTATTGTGCAAGTTATGGCCATCTTATAAATTCCTGGCGGTGCTCGTGTCGTATTTATTTACATATGGAATTGGAATAAACTCTCCCCGCCTTTACCTCAGCCTATTTGCTCAGTCTAATGAGGCCGGCTCAGCTGACGCTTTCACCCCTTCTCAGCTGGCCTTCAGGCCCGGGTTTTTTTTTTCATGCTTTTTATGGAGTCGTGCTTATAAGATTTTCTGCAAATCACAGCAGTGCCTTGAAAATTCTCGTAATTATGACTGAGTTATATTTTACTTCTTTTTCTCTCAGGTACCACGCTCCACTTATACCATTGAATATAAATGTTATAATGCTGTATTCCCACCGCCTTTTCATATTGCATTAAATGTAATCCAGCTGTCTCTTTGTAGCTCCATATAACACGCTAGGAGGCAAGTTTTTCTTTCCAGCCATATTTTGCATACTAAATAATAAAATTAAAAAACCTTAGGAAAAATCTTTCAAATCGGGATAATCATCTCCGATTGTAATTCATACATATATCCTCACGGTTTTTTCCTTTTATCGAAGATTTCATATCATTGTAACGATTAAACGTAAATTCATGAAATTTGGCATGCTTTTTTGCATTGTTATTCTTTATAGCTCTGAATAGTCTTCCCCGCTAATGGGGGACTCGTTAACGACCCCTTTTCAAAAACTTATTGGAAATTCCGCGTTGAGTACCCTTCAGGATGCTAAGTGGCCACTAGGGGAAACAGTTTAATTTACTTGATATTTAACAATATAAAGTACTTTTAATAATATTTGAATATGTATAACATAGTAATAATATATGTAATATATTTGTTTTATATATATATATATATATATATATATAAATTTCCTTCCCTAATATTTGATATTGAATCTTTACGCGACAATTTTTATTTATTAAAATCTACTGAAATAGCTAAAACAGCGCCCAGCAACAACTAAAATTTCATATCACTTGAAGCAACCAACTACGTAACCTGGCCTGAATATGCTGTTTCGTAAAAATATATATTTTGATTAAATTAGCAGGTATTAGATATAATTTTTGTTTCCCTTCCCTAAAGTATAGCAAATACACGTTAACTATTTTGGGCGTACCTGTGTCCTACGATTTGTGAAAATGATATTAGCGAACACATAAATAAGATCTGAAAATACATCTGATGTGCTGACTAAGTAAATTCCTCGAGTCATTACAAATGTCTGTTTATTTTGATTTACTCCACACCGACTTCGCAATAGTCTATTGATTAATGCCGATAGTATCATTTCCATCTATAATTTATTTTCCGTTCAATCATTCTGTCCTTCCACAAATGACTGTGCAACAAAAATTTGCAAAGTCAAGTATACGTTATATACATAGAATAAAATAACTTTGAATGGAGAATAAAATATCTTAATTGGGAAAGGAATAAATCTTAAAAAAATAAGACATTGTACCAGTGAGAAAAACTGAAAAATTATAATTTATCAGAAAACAAAATATTAGTAAAGAATATTGTTTAATGAAATCATGATCATCAGTCTCATGCTACCCTTGTGAATATCGAGTATAGAAAATAACGCCATGGCGAATAAATACTCGAAGAATTTATTCCTTATAAGGAATTCTCTACGAAATAGCAGTTTAAGGGAAATAATCCAAATGGGATGATAACCCAGAATTGGTGTTGCTCTTTGATCTATTTTTGCTTTTGTTTACTGGACGCAAATGAGGCTTATACCTATAGGAAATTCTCCTTAGCACCCTCTAAAATTGAAGAAGATCAGCAACTAAACTGATGTACACTGTTGATAAAGCATCGCAATTGTTTACTATGTGGAGATAGAATATAATTAACTGTAAAAAAGAGTAGCTAATATTTACTCAAAACTTTTAGAACAGAAGATGAATTGCAAAGGAACTAAGATATCTGGGAATCAAAAAGATCAGGTTGCGAATTACCCTTGGGGTTTATATGGATATATGACTTATTGATGACTTCACTATCTACTCGTAAACAATAAGCAAAATCTGATCTAGACACCCATAACTTCTTTGTACTCCTATTATATCAAATGTACAAAATGTTTTGCTACACTTCTTTTGAAATACATTCATTTGCACAATATCTCCGTACCAATGCTTCGGATCACAAAATGTTATAAAACAGAAATGATTGGCCTTTTAAAGAAAACAAATATTCACTATATAAATGTTCTAGAAAATGAGTACTAGGAAATTTTCATATTTACCGTCCTGAAAAAATTCCTCTCTCTCTTTATCGATTTTGATAAAAACGGTTGGTTCACAACTTGATATTTCAAAGCGGATAATTACGTGGGATAACAGAAATTCCAATGCAGCGTTCTGCGTTACATAATGCACCGTGGTTTATAAAGAATCAACCAATCTACAAGAGACTTACTGTTAATCTATTTCTCAGGAACTAATGAGATACCTCCATCCTGTCAGAAATTGGGTGAAACCAAGGTTTACCAAGAGCTAATGGCATGTCATTTACAGTAGCAACATTTTTATTTTCTTCTGGACTTTATTTCTATTAACACATTTTCAATCAGTTTGTGTTATAACCATTGTTTTGTTCCAAATTAGTAGAAGATATTCCTTCTTCCTTCTTCAGGTAACTTTGAGATTAATGTAGTAGTATCTTAAATATTAATGTGTTGATTTGTATGAAATATGTATTCAAAAGCAAGCAGAGAAACTTGCCTAAGAAAGTAGCACTCTTGAATATATGACATGAGGTTGTTGAATATATAATAAGAAATCTCCTGGCGGGCATTCCATTTCTCTTGCAAACCTAGCCGTGTTTCTCTTCTTTGACTGGTCCAAGTGGATATTGATTAAATGAGGAATGAAGATAATATTTTAATTTTTAAAAATTGAATTAATTGGAACATCATGCATCTGCCAGTTTTACCAGATCAGCTATTGAGGTAGTACTCATGACGCGACATTTGAAATATTTCAAAGTTGATATATATATATATATATATATATATATATATATATATATATATATATTATTTTGAACGGACCTTATTTTCGTCATCTGGGCAGGATCGATAGACACTTGAAGAAATGTTTCGAATATCTTTTCATGAGTACGACCTCAATAGCTGATTATCCTCAAGGGAAATTTGTTAAAAGTTATAAACTCGTGTTCATTTCTATTTCTTTCATTGGCAAGTAATTGTCTTTGGACAGTTATAAACACATTATATTTGGTATAATTTAATATTGTATTAGATTTGGTGGGAGTCAGATTGATGCATTTCCTGCATTATTGTGGTAGCAAGTACTGAGTTTTAGGATAAGCAGAATTGGGAATTCATCAGACACAATTAAAATAATTAATAGGGAATCATTAATTAGAAAAACTAAAGCCTAGTACAAATAGAAACGTAAAGTCCGTAACTTCGTAGGAGGTGTGTAAACTAAGTAGATTTCTCACGTGCGTCGTGTATTTGCATTTATCTCAAAACGTAAAAGTTCAATGGGACCAATATTTGGTATTTAGCCTTCAAATTAAGTGCTTCATAATATAACAGCTTACATATTGTTAATATGGCATGTGTAGGAATGGGGGTTTACTGAAGGCCGAATACAAAAAAAACTTTTTATCGTTACCAAATTTGATATTTATTTGTTTTATGGAAAAAGAAAGAAAGGTTAATATAGTTAATGGCTGAAATCTGACCAGTGGGACGGGGGGGGGGGGTTCGGGCGATTTTCGAAATATCTCTGTTACTATACGTCGGATCGAAAACGTGTGTAGTACCAATCTTATTGCAAACTAAGGTTACTATTAATATTGTTATATACATTTATTCCCTATCTTTAATATTAACTGAGATAATTGCATTTTTCAGTTTCTGCCTTCAGCTAACCCCTACTTCTGCTCATGTTACATAAACAATCTGCTATATAATAAACCACATATTCGAAGCTAAAATACAAAATATTGTTTTCAAGAGAACTTTATTGTATTAGATACATGCAAATATGTTCAGGTAAACTCCCCCCGTTCTTGTATTACTAAAATTTGATTGATTGAGATACAAATTTGGTGATTCATTATAAATTACAGTACTACATATAGTTAATAGTTTTCAATAAAATCAATGTTACGTGCTGATATATTTCAAAAATTGTTTTTATTTCCGGTAAGTGGTTGGAAGGCCTGTTTGTTCACGTTTCAGATGCTTCCTGTCGGGAGGTTTTTATTATCGTTTGTGTTTATTCACTTAATATTCACGATGGTGTTGTGATACCAGCATGTAGATTTATGTATTGTTTAACTTCACGAGGGAAATCTGCTGTGGTTTTCTTGTTTTTTTGTGATTCAACAACAAAAACGAAAGTTGTACAGAAAATAATTTTAATTATGAAATTCTGATTTTTTTCTTAAAAGACTATCTAATACTTTTAAAGCCAACGTTTTGTGAATGCAGAAGGCTGTGATTATGTTTGATAAAAGAAGGCGTTGATAGTTAGGTTATTTTTCCGGATCCTTGGCCAAATGAAGAGTTATATGGTGGCTCGATTACTCGCTCTGCTACTCACTGTTTACACGCTCCTTTTACACTCTGCGCTTCGCTAATCAGCTGATTACACACACTGGCCATAGATAGTAATTTAGTCGTAGCGTAGTGCCCGCCTGCTCTTGTTGCCGCATAACATAAAGTCTGAGTGCAGAGAGTCGGCCATGATATTGGTCGTGATGGCATTTGTCACGTGAACTAAGGAGGTTTGTCATTCTTTATTACTTCTGTCCCTGGTTTTCCATTTCGTTTGTACTGTATGCACAAGAGCTTTGTCAAATATACAATATACAACGGAGGGGAAAATTTCATAAAATTAGTAAGAACGGTATTACTTTGGCACACTAATGGTGGCTTAGTTCACTGTATGATGAAATTTATATGAAATTGGATAATTTAAGAAAACTGATTATACCCGTAAACGAATGATCTGCAGATAAATAACCGTGTCTCTTATTGTTGGCTGAATAGCAAGACGTTAGTCCAATATTGTACATTTTGGAATTCACCAAACAATGAATTTCTCCGAAATAAGGTTCTAGTACAACGTCCATTTCTCTGAAGGGGAATTCGGCTCCACTACATTTTGGAAAATGCGTGTTTAAATTGTGGGAAGTAAATACATTAATTTGAATCACATGAAATGGCTAAGTAAATAGTATGAATGGTTACAAAGTATTCTAACCTTATAGACATGTCCATAACTCACAGCCAAAGAGTTAAATTTATCATTAGCTTATATCCTCTATTTTTGGTCTTTATTATATCTTTTGCTTTATATTATTTTCCTTTTTTAATTTTTATTATTGGCTTTAGAAACGAGCCCAGGGACACTCTCCGTCATTTTGCAGTGGCTATCACAATATTACAATTGATTTAAGGTTTATTAGCCTCCCCAGAACCGTTAAATGCAGTGTTCTTATAGCACCTGCTAAATCATTAAACTATAAATACTTATATTTATTTTCACAAAAAAATTATTTGACTTAGCGGGGACGATATAAACCACTGCTCCTTCTCTCTTCCTCCCCCTCATTTGCTTCTTATTTGCTCTTAGTCATGTTTGATAGTTTTGCATGTCAAAAGAATTCTGATTCGTGACGTTCCCTTCCGAACTGATCCTCATCATTCGTGCACTTTTACCAATGTAAATCACTTCACAACCGAAAGATGAGATTCATAAACACCTGAACTGTCAAGGGGATATAATAGTACTTGACAGGAATAAAAAAAGGTATATCTTTTTTTTTTTTAATGCTAGCTTTTATATGTTGTTGACAGACCTAAATACTCCATAATCTCTTTCAGTGCTCACCGAAATGGGGAATGAAGATTGCAAACTTTTTTTTTCGTTCATTTTGTTTAAAGACTCACTGAATCTCCTTTTAAGATTTTAATCCATGGGGAAATATAAAGGGGCAGATAGTTTTACCAATATTACTGACTTTTCTTCCTATCTAATTATTAAACACTTTCTGGTTATAAATTTAGCTTATTTCCCTTAAGAGAAATCAGCTATTGAATCGTTCTTATGACGCAATTTCTTCCCACTGTTCTAGGGAATGACAAATATGAGGTCCGTTCAGAAATATATATAAAACTGTTACCGCTCTACGTTTCGTAATTTTTGTGTGACTGAAAAAAAAAAGAAGAGATCAAACTATTAGAGATAGATATTTAAGCATATCTAGCAAAAAGAAAGATCTATTTCGTTAATGGACTGAAATCTGTTTTAGAGTAGAGAAAAACGAATGTTCAAAATATCTGCGATATTATCGGATCAAAATCTGTTATATAACCTACTTTCTTATATGCAATATTCCACACACTCTCATATTAACAGTGACATTTGTATATGTTTAGCATTCACTCTTAAGAAAACCACCAGTCGTATGCATTTGACATTGACAACAAGTAAGAATATCAAGAAGCGACTTAGTTCAATCTTAAATGCGAAATGTCGTTTTCATTGAAGGAGGCAGCGGGGGGGGGGAGGGGGGGGGTACAAAAACAGTGAAATCAAAAGTCCAAAATACCTCCGTTATTATGAGTCGTATCGAAAAACGTTACATATCTAATCTTGTTAAACAATTTAGTTTCCTCCAATTGTCTTTTAGTGCGTTTTATTTTCTGGAACTAGAAAATTATTTTTTTTTTGCTTTCAGTTTGCTTAGTTGGTTATTCAGGTGATATTCGCATAGCTAAGTGCTTAACTGTGAATTTCAAATTTAATTTTGTAGAGAGAAATGTCATTACGTCAGATCTTAAACATTTTAAATAAAGGTATATTATAGGGAGATACATTTATCCTTGATAATTTCATTGCTTCTGATTTCATTGGTCTTTTCAAGGCTGGCGCCCTTATTTTATTGTCGCATCTGTCTTTCGGCCTCATAAGAAAGTACATGCATGTGTTCACCGGATACTTTCAAAAGTTTAATTTTAAGTCGAGTTCGTTTCCTGCCTGGGCAATACAAATTTATTTAGTGACTGAATTCATTAAAAAAAATCCTTAGACCCACCCTGGCTAGAAAAGGGTGGTAACCTTGTAGATAGCCCGTACCAAATTAGCCTTAGTTCTAAAAAGTGGACGTTAAAATAAATAATTTAACTTAATTTTAATTTATATATTATAATTTTAATTGCAATTTAAAAAAAAAAAAGCTTGCTAATTTTCAGATTTGTTTGTGTTTGTGTGCTCTTCTAGGTTCCTATTCTAAACATTGTCTTTAAACTCATTTTTCTAAGAGGTTTTTTTTTTTTTTTTTTTTTTTTTTTTTTTTTAGTAGAGTTATACAGTGTCATATACGTATATTTTAGACGTTATTTTAAGATGATTGCTGCTGGTTTTGTAAAATTTGCCTGATGTTATAAAACAAAGGGAATTTATCAGATTTGTAATAAAGTTATTGACCGGGTAGGAAACATTGCCTTCAGACCATAATTTAGGTTATAAATAATGGCAAAGGTTGGTAGGGAGGCATGGGGTAGGCCCAAGACTTAGATCGATGGGAAAGAGGCAGACAGCCTGCCACCTGGTCTAATGACTGCACTCTTCAGACTGCGCTCATTTCACCTGTCGCACTCATGTCGCTCTCCGTCTTCTCCAATCAGCTGTCCTCAGGTTTGGCAACTTTTCATTCAGTTTGATTCTAGTCACTCACGCAAATAAATGTTTCCCCCAGATTCAACAGCGCAAGCTATCGTTTATTTTTCCGCTAGTAAGAGCCCCGTGTAAAAAAAATAAATAATAAATTCCAGATAAGTGTCTTTGTGATTACAAAGGTCTAAGGTTGGGAGTGGTTCACTGAAAACGGTAAAAAATACGTACGACTCCATAACATTCAAGTTAATGATAAATGTATAAACTAATATTTTTTTTTTAAATTATTAACGTCCACTACGTGATGCAAAGGCTAATTGGAGCGGATTATCTACAGGTTACCACTCTTTCCTAGCCAGGGTTTTAAAATTCCCATTGCCCCACGTTTGTAGGTTTAGACAAACGGGCATGGCTAACAAGAACCCCCTATAAACCAGTAAAAGTATATTCTAGGCCATTATATATGAGATTAGGTCTATACATCCTTTTTGCCCATTTTACTTTAAATGTTTCTATTTTATACCGTCGAAATGAGACCACCATCCAATATTCATTTAAAGTAATCTGGTGGAAGTTAACCAGATGAAAGAACAAATGAAATATACTCTACACTTTTGAAGTTCTTTACGACGCCTCTTTAGGAGTTATATTCGTCTTGTGATATGACCGTCTCGATGGTAAGGTCGAATTATTTTACTTTATTTGTACAACTACTGAAGAAAGGTCATAAAGGAAGTGAAACATGTAGAGGAAAAATAAAGTGTGTGATATTAATTTATTTTTGATCTGTTGACTTCCTGCCTGTTTACTTTCAAATTTTAAACTAGTAATGATTGCACGATTTATCCGTTAGAACATCAGTGGTGCACTCGTGTGTGTGTGTCTGAGTGTATTCCTCTAAAATCGATTGTTGGGTGAATTATCAATCAGTTATCCAGCTATGCAGTTATGCAAGTCAATATCAGTCAGTTACCCTGTTAGAACCTTCTTAGATGCATGCGCGTTTTAGCAGATTTCCACTAAGGGAAATCAGCTATTGAGGTTGTACTCATGACGCGATTATCTCAAAAATGTCCTCAAATGTCCATCGATGCTAGTCTGAAGGTGACAGAAATGAGGTTCGTTCATAACTATATATGTATATATATATCTGTGTGTGTGTGTGTGTGTGTGTGTGTGACTTTTAACGCTCTAGCGGTCGCAATTCTTGTTTAATCGTAACCAAACTCGTTATTTAATCTTTTTATTTTAAAATAAAAGTCAAGTTCGTTGACGGCCCAAATCGGACCGGGGCGGGGGGAGGAATTTCGAAATCTTCGTTATTACTCCTCTGATCAAACAATTGTATAGAATCAATCTTATTGAAATATAAGATATATTGATTTTGTAAATAATAATAATCTATAATAGTTTATAATGTTCTATAAATTGTATGTACATGATTTCTCTATATTGAATATTAACCCAGATGTTTCCATATTTTAATTTTCGGCCATCAATAAACCTTCACTTCTACTCATATATGGATATATAAGCGTTTCATATAAAATCAAGTTCGTTAACGGCTGTAATCGAACTGGAGGGAGGTTTAGAGGGGAGGGAAATAAAAACTCAATATCTTTGTTACTATGAGTCTGATAAAAAAATTGAATAAAATTAACGTAGATGCCAATTTAATTTACTATAAATCTTATTCCATAAACTTTTTCTCTATCTCAAATATTAACCGAAATATACGGATTTGTTTTATCATTTTCAGACTTCAGTAAACCCCCTCTTTAGTCATGACATTTTAACAATGTGCATGTATGTCATGAAACATTTCATTCCAAGCTTCAATACCAAATATTGTTTCCAACGGACCTTTTTAAATATTAAGTAAGAAACATGTTAAAAATTTCTGAGATCACGTCATCATATAAATTTTTTTGTTATTGACTTGAAAATGTTTCATGATTTATACTCCAATCGATCATTTTCGTTAGTGGCTGGAATCAGACCAGGAATAGGGGAGATGTTAGCGGCTTGGACTAATCAAAAATTCTAAGTTTCTCCAATAAGTCGGATCGAAAAATATTATAGAAACAACCTTGTTAATGATTTAATTTTTTATTATACAATTGTCGTTCAGCACATTTTCTATTTATCTCGAATATTAAGCGAGGTATTCTCATTTCTATGAATTCAGTTTTATCGAATCCCCCCCCCCCTCTTCAAACATACTAATAGTGTGACAGTTGCTTAAAGTAACTTGAGTTACTAGAGATTTGATGCCCAGCCTAAATTTTAGTGTCTGTATACTTGGTCTTCTCACTAAGGGAGAAATACGGAATTGATGGTGAGATGAGATGACCAATGTGCCTTAACAGCAACTGGGAAATCTGCTTAGTCAACTCAGTCCCTGCTTGACTTTTTTTTCGGTCTGGTAGGTATTAAAGGTTGGTGTGAGGTAGAGAGTTCGCATGTGGACATAGGAATAGTTGTGTGCCAGGAATTATAATAGGGAGAGGTGGGTGATATCTGTCTTGTATCTTGCCTGACCATTGCTTAGGTCTGACCCATTTATAGCTCGGCTCCAGGTATACGGCCTGCCCTCCTCAATGTATACACTCTAAATATATCTCGCTCTCTTTTACTTAAAGGAAGTCTGCTTAATGTGCACACACACGCTCAAACTTTATTTATTAAGATCTAAAGACTACACTCTGTGATTTCAATCTTCGGAAACTGCTCTTTCATAACACCTTACCCACCGGAAATCCGTGAAATGAAATGTCCTCGAATAATAACTTTCTTTGCCGAATCCTTTCCCAGCGCTCAATAAACTGACGTTTTTAATGAAATCGTATGCTCAATATATTTTACTTTCCTCAAGGGTCTTGATTAGTCTTTTTACCTCTTAAATTGCACGTTCTTTTGAGTCCAATTTGTTTTGAGATTGTGCCAAGTCCAAATTACTAATTGGCTATATTCTCTTTCGTGAAGAGAATCCATTTCCAAGTTTAGTTCCATAAAGCAGTTCACTCAAAAGAATGAATTTTTCGCAACCATACTTTACCATGCTTGTTCATCTTTTATCAGGAAGGCCTGTTTAGCTAGTGATATTCTTCTATCAACATCTTTTCATTGTTAATGTTATTGATGTTTCCTTCTTGAGAAACATGCGGGCTACACGTTTTCAATTATAGAATATTCTATTTGCATTTTTTATGGTTTTTGATTAGATTTATCTTTCGCTTAAACTGGTCTAGCAATCTTACTGCAAATACGATGTATTGAATCAATTCCCCGACTTTTATACCTTCGATGTGCTTCTTTTATTAATGTTACAAAGAGCAAACCTGTTTCACACCATTCTTAATTATTTTTTTTGTATCTGATACTCTTGCTGCTCTTTTATTTGGTTGCGACTTCCGCTGCCAGGTGACTGCTTGAGGTAAAGGAAGATAGGCCACTTTTGCTATACCTCACTTTCATTTGAAGGATGTGTTGTTCAAATCTAGGAATAGACCTTTATTTGGTTGTGATTTAACCGAATGGCGGGTGTCACCGGTTGGATTGTGAGGAGGTGATAGCAGATATCGAAAGAAAGAGGATAGAATTATTTTTATTTTCCCTTTCGTTTGCTTTTATAGCTATTCTGACATCATTTGTGTTAATAAGAAGAGCAGATTGCGCTAGTTAAGAGCAACTTGAGAGAAAGGAGCCAGACAACCTGCCCAGTAAAAGGTTATTTGGTACACTGGTCATGGTGACGTGGGTCCAGGTAGGGAGAAGCTGCTTTTTGACCTGATAAGTCGTAGGGAGGCCTGGAGCCGGGAATTGGAAGATCCTAATAGTGGGTAGTCTGCGCTGAAGATGGTAGAATATGCCTAAGCGTTTAGTAGTAAGAATTTTCATTACAGTCCTGTTTCAATACAGACAACAAATATGTTGTCCTTATGACATTTAAAATTTGGCTGGGATTCCTTTCATATGTTCTCTTTCTCTTAGTAGTTTTAATCCAATCCAATGAATCGCAGTTTATTGAAGGGTCATCAGTACGCACGAAATCTTTTGCGATGGACTTTATAAACTCACTGGTATCAATATTCGATTTGTATTTTATGTCGTAAAAGCAAATAAATAATGTTTTTAATACGTGTCTTGAGTAATAATTACGAATAATAGCTTAACCATAGTTCAGTTGACAAACAATAGTCGGTTTTCACTTCAAGTACAGAGTAATAACTAGCTTTGTACAAAATAGTGACTGCTTACATTTTAGAAAGTTTCCAAAGATAGTATCACTCTAATTTGTGTGTATATGATAGAAGCGTTAGCATATATGGACTAGCCAAATGAGATACCATCTAGGGATCGGTTCAGCTGATCTAGCCCGTTGAGTAAATCTAGTTAAAATGGCATCCAGAGATGGCTTTATGAGTTCATTAGTAGGGAAATGTGCCTAGGAAGCTGGTCTCGGGTCAAGAGTCTTCCTCCCCCCTGAAGTACGAAGGTCCTCTTCAATTAATCCGCACTCGAGAAAGTGCTGGTGTCACGCCTCAGTCTAATGTAATGGCTATTCTTGAGTGGCCTCTTTCAAAATCCCTCTAGAGCTTTACACGAGCTCTTTGCGACTTGCGTCTTCCCATCAACTCTCTTTCTTCTCATCCTCGCCAAAAGTTGAATGACCTTTGCATCTTTTATTTTTAAATGATAACACTCTTCCATAAAAGGGCTTGTTAAAATGATAACTCATTGGCTCATATTTTCAATGAATTTCCCCTCATGGGAATTATGCTTTTGTACGAAGTCTTTAAGTTTAGAAGACAGGAGCCCAAATGATGCCCCCAGAAATTAAAATCTACCTTTCAAATTTATCTAGCTAGGTACATGTAATAACTATTAAACTAATTAACTTCGAAACATAGGATATTATTATTTTGTTTCTTTTTTTCGTTTGTAGATCTCAGTTTAACTTGTAACATTGGTTAAAGAAAGGAAAGGGTTGTCATTAATGAAAATCAGATATTGTAGTTATACTCTGGTCACAATATGAAAATGTGGTCTGTTCAAATTTTGTATACACACGTCCACACACACACCCACACACTAGCCTGTTCACTGATCGCTACCGTACTCAATATTTAAACATTTCCCGTAAATCTGCAAATGCAGTTCGTTAATGGCTGAAGCGAGACCAAGAGGAATGGGATTTAGAGAAGGGGTAAAATGATTATTTTTTTTTCAATAGCGCCCTTGTTGTGGGTTGGATTGAAAAATTGTTCGCATGTGCAACCAATATTTATTAATTGCTACACTAAATTAGTTACTGGATATGCTTTTCTCTAACACGAAAATTAACGGAGTTACTTTTCTCATTTTAACCTTTCAGTAAACCTCCCTCCCTACTCCTACTCATTTGATTTTCACTGCGAGTTTAGTCTCTTATTACTTATCGCCTCTATTAAAAAATATGTTAAAATAAAACATATATATTATATGCACTAGAAATAACATTATGTTGGGTTAAAGTTAATTTAAAGGTCTAGGATAACCTGAGACAATGATGTGTTTAGACGATTTTACCCCTCAGAGACACAATCTCCTTATTGTGATAAGGGAAATTCTTTGTTGCTGTAGTATACACTTAGATGATAGACCATGGAACCTTCTTCCCGACAAAACGTAACTAGCTTGTTGTGTTTCTGAGAAGGCAGAAGCTGATTTGATCCCAGAACGGCTCCATTGTATTCAGTATTCAATGTGTTTACAATGTAGCTCTTGTTTCTCAGCCGCTGACGTAATAGCATACGCATATGCATGAGGTTAGCCGCAACGGCCTTGAATTGAAACTAATACTTATATTCGCACGAAAATAAACAGAATCAGACTAATGCTCGTTATTATAGATCCTATTACAAATATTCCAAGATTCCTTATGTGCTTAACTCTGAGATGATGACCACAAATAATTGAATATTGCTTGATTTGCCATTTTAAAATGCAAGGGGAACTGAGGTTAATGAGAGTGTTAACTATTTATCTTAATGTTTGTGGATAACTTTGAGACGTGCGTTCTATTTTAATAAGGCCATGAGAATTCATTAAGTAACTAACTTGGAGAATAGAATCATTAGATTCATTATGGTTAAAAAGTAATTGTAGAGAAACAGTCCTCATTAAACAATATTGGAAAATTGTAGTAACTTTATAAATGAGTAAAACATATTTATTTTTAGATTATATTGCGTTTATTAATAAATCCGTTTGTCCGTTCAATAGAAATGTTTTCATTTGCAAGTCCGTCACTTAGGTGCGTTCGTTGATAATTATGGCGTCAAGTTGACAATGTATCCTTCCTTTTATTTCAAATACTAAATGCCCATGAAAACAATATTAGCTTACACTAGAAGCTTCGTGATATATTGGCCTATTGTTATTGTGGGATGAGCATGGCTGGGGGGTTTACAAAAAAGTCCGTCACGCAGGGGCTGCGTAAACTAAGCAGATTTCCCCTGTGAAGTTTTACAATAGAGAAAGCTGCATACTGGTAACACAATACCACCGTGATTAGATAATGAGAAATCTTTCAGTTAATTAAAATAAATTCCCAACTGAAACGGCTTCTGAATTGTAAGAATAATTTGTATTTTAATAACTCAAATTTTTAGTAGTCCAAGAACTAAAGAAGGGGGGGGGCGGATGAACAGAACGTATTTGCATAAATCTCACAAAGTAAAGAAGGTAAGGTAAGGTTAGAAATGAAAGGTTAGAAGAAGGTTCCACCTGAGCCGAGAAATGACGAAGATGGCCAACGTAATCCAAAGTATACCCGACCACAGACTTCATAAAAATGCAAATATCTCCCTCGTGCTGGTATGACACACGTGATCCAACCTTACCACATATTCTTTATTTCTATTGTAAAAATACCGATGAGTAGGAGGGGGGGGGGATTACTGAAGGCTAAAAACAAGGATGTACGAATTGCTCGCTTAGTACATGAGTTACGAAAAAATGCATTGAACAATAATTGTAGAACTTTAATAGTTTAACAAGATTGGTTCTCTAACATTCTACGATCCGACAAATAATAACGCAGATTATTTTCAATTTTCACATTTGTGGTAGGATGGATATTTCTGTGAAGTCTCTAACTTAATTTTTGTAGGCAATGAAAAGTGTATTGAACAACTATGTAAATAAATTGCAACAATAAAACATATTTTCATCCGATTTTTAAGAACAGAACATTTCACGATTGTACTGTTTAGTCCTTTTCCTAAACCTACCTTCCTCCTGGTCCAACTTTAGTGAAGAACTCGATTTTTAGATGTACATGGAACGTTGAAGTCGAGTTTGGTATTATACCGAAAAAACAAAAAATTAAACCGTTGCCTACAATGGACATATATCCATATCTATATCCATAAACCTGTGGATATTTAAAGATTTTAATAGAAATCCCACCATGGACCATTACAATAGCTTAGTGTATTGGCAATTTTTATATTAATATTAAAGTTATGGAATTAGTAAATGCAAAAGGACATTCGCTGAGGCGCAGGCTATTATCTTTACACGTTTGAAATTTTTGGATACGTTGTATTGGTTAGTCTACAGAATTACACAGAAAAAAATAAAACCATATTTTATAAATGTTAGACGGTGGCTGTTCAATTATTCAGGCGCCATTATGTTTCATTTATTTAGGGTCTATACTTATGTTTAATATGAATTTTATGTTCTTCAATGCGTATATTATATTGTATGCTATTTTACGATTGTATTGGATTTTACGTTTGACAACTAATGAAAAGAAGGTATTAATAGTTTGATATTTTGTTTGCAGAGGCTGAGATGACGGGAGTGAAAGGACAGGCAGTATCGGGTGAAGGCCTGATCCTGCCACGGAAGCTTCACAACCCATGCCTAGAGTCGAGGGACAGGAAGGAGTTGCATCGAGAACTCATGCTTAACCAAAAAATGTTAGTACATTTTGGAGAATTTCCTACGGAAAATACACTTTGATCTTATTCATATACTCATATCTGTTTGCCATTTAGCTACTGCAGTTTTTAAGAGTCCAGTTTTTTTTGTTAGCTTCATATTAATATTGAAATCCTTAGTCCTACCCTAGCTAGAACGAAGGTGGTAACGTGTAGATAACTCGTTCCAGTTAGTCATAATAGGAGGAAATGGACGTTTAAAAATAACTTTTTTTTTTTTTTCTTTTTTTTTTTTTTTCTTTTTCAATGACAGAGATCTACTCTCTGATCTGACTGTCTATGCCAGTGCACTACCAACTGTGCGACAGATGTCATTGGCGGTAATCCTTCTCTGGAAACCGAACCCCTCTCCTCCCCCTGTGTCGAGGTTTTGAAGAGGACACAAATGTCACATGTGGGTAGCGATTACCTGTCAATAAATAATCAATACTTTAATTATTTATTATATGAGAGAAAAAGGTACTGTGCTAGATAGATAGAAGGGGATTCTGGTTCGATTCGTTACATTTTTCAAACAATATAACAATAATTTATTTACTGACGGTGTTTTCCTCCACTTTATTTGTATTGCCTATGAAGTGGTTTCACTTTAGTGGGTGTAAGAAATAGGAGCCTTGAAATGAAATCCTTGTTTTTGAGTTTAAACTACAGGGAGAATAATAATAAATACACTTTTAGCTGATTGAGAGTCATAAATGAGCATGTGACTAAGTTGTGCCATTTTGATGTCATAGCTTTTGTGAAATATTGAAACTTCAAATTCATATCCATATGAATCTCCTGGCTGGTGGGTGTTGGTGTGTAAATCCATGGTTGAAAAAAGGGGTCGACACCTCCACTAGGTTATAAATATTTATTTCAGAGGAATAAGTTCCCTGATTTATAGAGAAAGAGCACTGAGGATGAGGCAGGACTTCGAAAGCATTCTTTCAACCATGGATTCAAATTCATATCTTTAATTCTTATTTTTTGGGTTATGACGTTGTTTCAGCAAAAGAGTGACACTATACGTTATTACATTCTGTAATATATTAGCTTACTCAAAATTGTAAATTGCTATTCTCATTTTTTATTATTTTTTAGTTTTTGGGACTTTTCCTTTTCGAGGTGAAATTTATGTATATAAATTTGAGGATGATGTATATTGAATGATTCACTGATAATGAAACAATCCGCCTCCAAGATGCGAGTTTGACAAATCATAGACAAATTTAAATTTAAAGTAGCCGCGGAATGAAGTGCAAAAAAGAAACCTATATTTTTCTTTCTGCCAGTTTTTTTTTTAATGTATTCTCATTTTATTAGACAAATCTCTAAATCAGTGCATATTTTCGGTCTTAGTTGTACTATTTAGTTTGAAGTTACAATATGTAGTTGGAATTTAACTAGAAAGTCGAGTTAGAGTGTTCTCTTTTATCATAGAGGTGTGCCCAAATAGTGATGACGGTTCTTATCTGTTTAGGTTGGCCTCAAATGATAAGAAGTTAACTTTTATCAGCTTCTAGTCGAGGTAAAAGATCTTATCGTCTAGGTTTTACGAACATCCAACATGTGGGATTCATAGTTGTTTCTAAGAGGATATTCTGTCATTCTCAGTAGTCTATTTCATATCCTCAACAATTTTTTTTTTTTAAATCTGGCTCTGTATTAATCAGATGATTATTCCTTGATGTATACTTCCAATATATTCATTACCATCAACTTACACCCTAGTAACAATGGGCGGAGTGATAGACAAAGAAGATATCCTAATTTTGATACCATTTGTTTTGAGAAAGCTAAAATCTCAAAATTCCTGTCATCTCAAATGTAATCATAATTTCACATTAACCTCTGAGTTTTACTTTATTTAATATTAAATGGGTGTATATATGCTATTTTGGCCGGACTGAAAAACTCTTGTTTTACCATCTTAAAAGTACGTCTTCGGGAGAGGATGTATATTATCACGCTGTGGCGTTTAAACGAATTAATGTTATTCTGAAGATGCATATTTACATAGATATATTTATTGCTTTGGCTTTCAATGATGTGACAATGAAGCATTGTTTAGAAATAAAAATAATTAATCCAAGTGATTAATTCTTTGTTTAAGTAATGTAAATGTGCTTTTCACTCATAAATAATAATTATAATACTGGTTCTGCTCAAATAATAAAATTTTAAGTTTTATAAAAAAATTTTATTAGGAATACATGTATTTTTATTAAATTAATTAGGAATAATGCGCCATAAAACCCCGATTTTTATTTTGTTCGAGGAGTTATCAGTCCTATCGGGTCTGCTTTACTTTTGAGTGTCTTTGCTCCTCGTTCCTCCTCATTTGCCATTATGAGTATCTAATCAATTTTGAGTGTGTATTTAATTAAATATTTCTGTTGTGTTTTTTTTTATCCCTTTTCGCGAAAAATATAAATACTATACCTAGAAACCATATAGTATTCCTTGTACTCCTGTTTAATTGAATAGCCATATAGAATATATCATTTGAAATTGATATATCTCCGTTTAAATTGATTGAATCGAAAATACCATAGAACATAAATTATAGATACTTTTCATACTTTTCGCTAGATGCTGTCATTACTGGCTGATCGTTGAGTACACGTGGCAAGAGCTTTCGGTGCGATGGTACCGCCTCAAGGGTTCTATGGTCAATAGTTGTCGTATGGTTGTATACTCGATTGGCTAGCATCTACTGGACAAGGTATGGCAATGGCGGACTGGTATGACTGGCGGATCCAACGCACTACGTGATAAATCATCATAAATTATAGAACTTGTATGATAAAAAAGGTCCCATACAAATCGTCTGTATCTCTAATTGGTACGAAGAAGCATGATCTCTTTTTAACCTCCCATACTTTGATTGGTATGAATTGAAGTTTTCTTTATTGTTGGATGGTCTGATGTATAAGATAACGGGAAACCACTGCATCTCGTTTTGGCCCTCTTCATTCCCTTATTTGTTCCCGTTGAAATCAGGATTACCTCTTGCCGGCAACAATTACCTGATGTATATGCAACAACAATTCTCCTCTTCTTAGTCCATTCGATCAAAATGGTAGGTGCAGAACTTGATGTCTAATGTAGAAACCGCATACCTGCCCTGCTACGTACGTGAAATTCCAAACAATATCAAGAGTATTGAGGTCCTAGCAGTATTATGTGAAATGCGGTCAAAAAACTGTCACCTCCCTTCTATTCGTCCGTCATAACATCCTTTCATATCCGCTAGAGAAAAGTTATTATTCCAGAATATAATTACATATTTAGAAGTTTGAGGCAGGGGAAGTGACAGGCGTGTGTGAGAGGCCAAAGGGAGGGGAGTTAAGTGTTTAGATTCAAAACCTTTCTCCTACTGCTGCTAAACGCCCCTAATTTATTCCTCGATATTGTTCTAGAAAATTGTCCCTTTTTCTCCTCGTGTTCAAACCGCTATTTCATCTGTTTGTTATTGACCTTCATTGTTCCTTGTGGTCCATAATAAATGCGTATTTGTTTTATTGAAGGAAAGTACGAGAAATCGGTCTTTCTCTTAAGAATAACTGATGTAGATCCTGTTTGAAGTGTAAAAAAACTAACTGGTGTGAAGGAAAGGAGACAGACCCACATATAGCTTAATAAGATGAGAAAATGACACATCATGGTCATATCGTCTGCATAATGTAATACTGAGCTGAAAAATATATAAAAAATCCATCATCATCTTGCTTGGAATATGTCCATTTGAATGGGTGTTTACTGAAGGAATTGGCATTTCTGGGGCAATGGTTTGGGGGGAAACAAATGGCTTCATGAAAATTGAGAAAACAATTAATACTTGACATCATTGATTCACTGTGTTCAAACACGTCTTTCCAGATTTATTTGTGTCATAAGGAGAATCTCTGAGCAAGGACTTGACCAGTGCAGCCTTGTTCAATGAGAAATTCAATTATTTGCTTAAAATAATGAACCAACCTCCTATAACCCAGATCCGGTTTATCCTGAAAAATGTTACCCTCGCAACCAGTCTCTGAGAAACTTCAAAAATCTACACATAAATCTGGCAATGGTTGGTCATAATGACGTGTTCAACGAGGCCAGCACACTCGTAATAAGCTATACACAATTCGAAAAACCAAGGTCTTTAAAGGAACTGAAATTTGTTGTTTTCCGTGTGACACCCACAACCACGGAAGCATGAGCTTGGATGAGGCCATAGCTGAGATGGTACTGGAAGGACCTGGTTCTGTGCTACCAGCATTTTTGACAATTACTCGTGGTTTACAGCCAGGCTTCTTTCCTAGGCCCAGCAACACTCTCCTATTTCCTTTTGCGTGGGTTCATGTTTCACTGTCGTACTTGACCATGGGTCTAATCACTGTTTTCTATGTCGTCAGTCTGGCTTTCCAGGAGGGGTTCTTGAATCAAAGCCCTCCTGGAGAACATAAAGCAACTCCTATCGATAATGTCAACTTATCTGTATTGCTCTTTGTTATCTTTTCTCCAAAATACTTAAATTTTATCTTACTCTATGTGTATAAAACTATAGATCAGGTTATCTAAGATGATGGAAATCGGAATTGCGATTTTGTCAACGCCCGTGTATTTCATTTTCCATTACAAATACATGAACTATGTATAGGAATTTTTTTTTTATATAATAAAATTGTCTAGTGACTTTGTGAGCCAGTGCTTAAAAAAAAAGATGTGTAATATTTTGTTTTTGACCTCTCATAAATTCACTACGTTGGGCTGCTCTCCCTATGTGTTTGGCAAACTGAATATATTTTAGTTCACTTCCAAAAGATTAACTCACAGTTGCATTCACTTTTCGGACTAGAGTACAACCTCAGTACCTGATTTAACTTATGAGAAATCTGCAAAAGGGAAACTGTTGCTGAGAGCGAGGGTTGTTGTGTGTAGATAGAGGCAGAGAAAGGAGTGGCCATAGGATAGAAAGTGAGAGAGATACGACACGAGCGGTCCTTAGCCTCCCCTGCTCAGGGTCACGGCTGGCCAGTGAGAGTATTGGCGAATTAAATAGGAGCGCTTCGTTTGCCCTCTAACCTCTATGCTCAAACCTCCAAGGTTAGCCTCCCAATTATTGTTGCTGTCGAATCTGAAGTAGAGTCAGCCTTGTCTCGTCAAACATATCTCTACAGTAAGTCACCCCATTTTATTTTATGTTATTTCAAATATTAACAAGTCTCTGACGGCCGCAATTGTAGTGCCATCGTTAACAACGTCGGAATTTAAATCAAATCCTTAAGGGTCGAAATCGAACCGGACGTTGATAATTTAGCGCAAAGCATTAATGTCCGTCGTACAGATGCTGAAGGTCCGGTCCCACCTGCTGGAACGGAAATATAATCTTTATTGATGACGTTACATCGATTATTTGTCTATATATCCAGCAGTTTAAAGCTCCGTTAAAAAAAAAGAAGGTTTCTTATTTAAGTTGATAAATCAGAACTTTCATAATATATCGGATTAATGTTGATATAATGATATGAGTAGGAGCTTTATACTAAGGACTCAAGAGTAAAAAAAAAAAATAAATAATATCGGTAAATATTCATGATAGAGAAAAAGTATAAAGGACAGCATGTAAAGGACATAAAATTTGCAACAAGATTGATTACATAAAAATTTTCCATTCGCCTCATAATAACGATGATATTTTGAATTTTCCACCCCCCCCCCTCCCATTTGGTCCTCCCAACGATATTATTTTGTACAGACCTGTTTTCGTCGTGTCCTAAATAGGATTGAGGAAAATGTGAAGATATTTTTCGAAAGTAGCGTCATGAGTACAACCTCAATAGCTGGTTTTCCTTAAGGGAAGTCTGCTGAAATACGAAATTTATTTATTTACGTCCACTTTATGTTACTATGGCTAATTGGGACGGGTTATCTACAGGTTACCACCCTTTTCTAGCCAGGATTGGACTTTGGATGTTACTTAATGAATTTCGTTACTTAATAATTTCCTTTGCCCAGGGGAGAATCTAACTCATCGCTCTCGGTTTACCATGTGAGATTAAGGCCAACGTTTTAACTCACATGGCTAACCAGAGCCCCATATTACATATTATTTGAATTGTTTAATTTCAGCCTTCAGTAAACCCCCACTTCTATTCATATAATAATAACAATAAGCTGCTATAACATGAACCTCTTTATTCTAAGATTAATTGCCAAATATTGTTTACCTTTAAGCTATACAATACTTCTTAGTTGTTAAATCTTAGATTTGAACATATCCTAAGTTCCTAAATAGGATCATTTTTCTATGAATATAGTTTACTTCCGCTGTAAATAACATGATAATGGTTTTCTAAAGTAACAAACACATCCTTGGGCATTACTTTCAGCTTTGAAAAGTTCGCAGGATTTTTCATCCGCTTTGAATACCATTTGGACATATTTAACCTTGAGCGTTTGTTTTGTCCATATGTACGAACAAATAGATACTTCGTAGAATCATCAAGTACACCTGACACGGTGTAATGTGTATCTCATTGAGTCATTAGAAACCTTAATAAAAAGAAGTAGTCGTTGAAGGCTGTCCTCTATTTGACCTCAGTGCTTCACGTCAATAATATGAAGGCTTATGTAAGTGAATTATCCTTGAACTCTGACGTAATAAGCCAGCCCAGACTCCTGCCTACCATTGTCAAGAATAGGACTTGTTTTTCTACAATCAATCTATTATACAATGTTTTATTTTTTCGATTTATACCCCACATTGAAAGGTGATTGACATGAGGTTAAATGACACGTTGAATTTCTGCTTAGAGTAATCTATTTATTCATTTATACTTTATTTGTACAGTATGAAAAATATTCCTTAAATATCTGAGGTTTTTTCATATCCATACAAGTTATCTCTTGTAAATTTTCGTAAGTTGTAAACTATTGTTTTTTTAATTTTATATGCATTAGTAAATATTTATATGTTTTAGATGTATGTAATATATTGGCTGCCATCTGTTAGTATTTCAGTCACATAGTATGTCAAGGTTTTTTCGTTGAATGCAGTCTGTCAGTATGTGTTAGATGATTTCCCTTGGGTAAATCAGCTTTTGCGGTTGTACTCATGACGGAATTTTCGAAATTTTTCTTCAAATGTCCATCGAAACTGTCATATATATATATATATATATATATATATATATATATATATATATATATATATACTTGTCTGTTACCGCTCTAGCGGTCGCAATTTTTGTTTGATCGTTACCAAACTCGATATTTAGTCGTTTTATGTAAAAAGAAAGATCAAGTTCGTTAATGGCTGAAATCGGACCAGTGGGAGGGGGGGGGTTTAGAGAGGAGGATTTTTGAAATATTTCCGTTACTGTACGTCGGATCGAAAAAGTGTATAGAATCAATCTTATTGCAAATTAAATTTGTTATATACATTTATTCTCTATCTTGAATATTAACCGAGATATTTGCATTTTTATGAAATCTGGGCGGATAACGGATGAGTTTCCTGCCAAGAGCTAGGTAGGCCGTTTTCTTAACTTTTCGGCTCTCGTGGAAAACTTCACGTGGGAAATCTGCTTAGTTTACGCAGCCCCTGCGTGACGGACTTTTTAGTGTTACAGTGTTTGCAGGTGTGACAGGTTTGTGTGGGGCGAACCTGAGTCTGGAAAGAACAAGTTTCTGGTATTCCTTTGGCTTGATGGTGTACTTTTGATACTCTGGAGGTGGTTGTATAGGATTCGGTGTCATATATGTCTGAATATATCTTCGTATAGTAAGTTCGTTTGTGTTTATTGAGTTTGTTATATATTTGAAAATACTTAGGATGGATTTTTAATTCCTTCTTTCTTTTTCTTCTTCTTTTTGTGCTAGTGTTTTGGCCATTATTTGAGAGCATTTTCATGCCGTCAAAACTTTCAGCCCACATGTGATTAAATACAATAATTAATGACGCTTGTATATGTGTGCGCGGGTACATTTTTCTAAAATTACTTTAATGACATTCAAATAAATAAGGCGTGTATTCATAATTATAAGTAGAGGTATGCTTCGGCGGCACATTTGAATATTAGCTGCTACACTCTCGACGGGACACGAACAACACAATCTATACTTCTTAATAGCAAGGATTGCTTCGGGCCTGCCTTACGAATTTATTCTTTCGGCATTACTTCTGACATTTCATTCTCCATTCCAAATTTCATTTTCTGGGCTCTACTCTCCTTGACTAAGGCTTACTCTCTTATTTTTCTCGGTGAGATACAACATCACTGTGTCACATAACTGTTGGGTTATCAGTTTTGACCTTAACAAAATGTACCTTCTTTAGTTATCAAATTGATAAGCGCTCTCAGACTGAATGAATGCCTTCAGCAACTTCAATCTGTCCACTCAGTCATTTGCATGCGGACGTAAATGAAGAGGTGCGCAGATCAACATAATATTCCTATACCTTCTGAAGCCCTTACATAATAATGGGGTGTTCAGTGGCCGATCATAGTATGGAAATACACTCTGTTACGTTTCCTTACACCACAGATAGGATCTTAAACAAGGTCCTATCACAGCAATATACATGGTTTTAATATATGCGTTGCATTATTTTTTCTGTTAATATTCTTCTCAGATACTTGGTTTAACCCACAACTAAGATATAAGCCCTCCTTCAACGTCCGGGCACCTTTTTATCCCTTGGGGTTATATTTTTTTTCTGTGTTTAATATTCAGACCTGAAGTTAAACCGCATTGACTCCTTCGAATCTCCAACCTTCAAGGCCTTATGTTTCTTTTAAGACTTATGTCTCTTTAAATGAAGTGGTATATTGATTATAGAGAGATAACAGCATTCGTGTTAGTGGGTATCCTAGAAGGAAAAAAAAAAGTGGAGTGCCTTAGGGCCTTGCCAGACTCATCCTCGACAAATTTATGGTCGGGGTTAATATATTTAGTGCTTGTAATGCTTCCATAAGTTTCACTGTATCCTCTTGCGCGGCATTTCAAAACAGATTTTAGTTTACTTCCATTTAATAGTCGCCTATTATTGTTTTAACTCTATATTTTTTCTTCCAGAGGAAAGAATGTTCTCAACCAGAAGTCAGAGTTGCAGAAGGCAATGGAGAAGCACAAGGAACAAGTCAGCAGAAGGGAGCTCGAGGCCCAACGCCAAGAGAATATGACACCTTTCGAAAGGGTCATAGAACAGCGAGCGAAAAAGCTCGAGATTGTAAGTTTTTTTTTTTAATTTTCTTTAATTCTTTTATTTTACTAGAACAATGCTTCTTCTATTGTTTCATGAGAATATCTAATTATAAAGAACAATATAAGCTACTGGCCTTCGTTATAACATCACCATAATATACATTAGGCACTGGGATATAATTGAATAGGTTTGCATGATTGACTCTTGTTCTGAATAAGGTTTGGGCTTGCCTAGTTTGAATTATTTCCAAGTACTTCCATTTTACAAATACATACTGAGACATATCGTGGTCATAATTACTATTATGTTATCGTAAGACTATTCTAATTATGTATGGATGTCCTCATTCATGCTGGCCTTCTGAAAATTTTTGAGCTTTATTAAATACTTAGTCTATTTCCACTTATGTTAGAATATTGCTCTGAATTGAAGTGCCTGCCAAAAATTATAAAGTTTTCTAAAATAACAATAAATGCTCATATATTTTACCGAATCCTTATGCAGAAAATGAATAGGACATATGAAGTTTTCAATAAAGAAGAGAGAATTCTTCAATAATCAATTATGAAGCGAAAAAAAAGTCGGTCACACAGGGGATGCATAAACTAAGCAGATTCCCCATGTGAAGTTATACAATAGAGAAATCTCCATGCGAGAGCCAAACAGTTACGGAAACGGCCAAACTAGCTTTCAACGGAAACAAATCCGATCTCATCTCAGCACTCACTTAATAAAAATGCAAATATCTCGGTTAATATTCGAGATAGAGAATAAATGTATATAACAATATTTATAGTACATTAAATTTGCAATAACATTGGTTCTATACAAATTTTCGATCCAACGTATAATAACGGAGATATTTTGAATTTTCGAAATTCCACCTCTAAACCCCCCCCCCTCCCACTGCTCCGATTTCAGCTGTTAACGAACTTGATCTTCCTTTTTATATAAAACGATTAAACACCGAGGTTGGTGGCGATTAAACAAAAATTCATCCTCTAGATTGTTAACAGACTGTATATATAGTTTTAAACGGACCTCATTTTCGTCATCTCCTGGGTAGGATCGATGGAGATTTGAAGAAATATTTCGAAAATCGCGCCATGAGTACGACCTCAATAGCTGATTTCCCTCAAGGGAAATCTGCCAAAATGTTTGTGGAATGCATCAACAGTGTGAGCTATCCGTTAAGCATGCTCAGAAAAATAGTAAACATATTCTTTTAATGATGAGCAATTAGCTGTAATCGTGTTGTCTACATTGATAACGAGGTATTTCATCACTCATTAGGTCAGTGGGTATATATGAGAGCAGGTCACACGGGAAGAATCGATGCTTGAGAAAGATCATACTCTTTTGCTCAGTTAACCCCTTTCAAAAGCAACGCTTCCTCTTTGTGTAAGGTGTGAGAACTCAACCAATTAAAAATGCACTCTACCAGTGGCTTAACGTTCAGAAAACCTAATAGAGAATCAGGCACCGTATTGCTCTTGGGTCTACTTGCGTCACGAGTAATTGCGTAGTTCTTCAACTAGTTATCGTGGGAGCACGTCTTATTGTCATTCGGCAAACATTAACTTAATTTATTATTCTCACTGATTTTACCAACTTAAATCAGCTGATAAGACGGATTTTAGATTTAATAATTGAGTTGTGAAAATGAGTAAGGCTCTAAAAAGTCACATAACTAATTTGCGAAAAACCGCGAATCTAAGCAATTAAAGGTAGAAACTTGTCAGTATTTTCATTACATTGAAGAAAGAATTTATACCATTTTCCAATTAACCAACAGTTAAGTTAGTTTACAACTAAACCTTGCCAATTACAATCTCAACAGAATTATTCCCATTTAGAGTTGGTTTGGCATGTCTACATCAGATTTTAGAAGATTTCCCTTAAGGGTAATCTGCTATTGAGGTTGTTCTCATGACGAGATTTTCGAAAACTTACCTCAAATTTATATCGATCCTATCTAGGAGATGACGAAAATGTCCGTTCAAAATTTATATTTGTCTTTTACCGCTCAAGCGGTAGCAATTTTGTTTTATCGTCACCAAACTCGAAATATAAGCATTTCGTGCACAATTAAAGATCAATTTCGTTAACGGCTAAAATCGGACCTGAGGGAGGATTTCGAAAATTCAAAATATCTCCGTCATTATACTTTGATCGAAAACTTGATAGACCAATCTTATTGCAAATTTAATTACCTATAAATGCTGTTATACACGTATTATTATTATTATTAACGTCCACTTTTGGCAACTAATGCTAATTGGGACGGGTTATCTACAGGTTACCACCCTTTTCTAGCAAGGATGGGACTTAGTATGTTACTTAATGAATTTCGTTACTAAATAATTTCCTTTGCCCAAGGGGGAATCAAACACATCGCTCTAGGTTTACCATGTGAGATTAAGGCCAACACTTTAACTCACATGGCTAACCAGAGCCCCATATTACATATTATTTGAATTGTTTAGTTTCAGCCTTCAGTAAACCCCCACTTCCATTCATATAATAATAACAATAAGCTGCTATAACATAAACCTCTTTATTCTTTGATTAATTGCCAAATATTGTTTTCATGAGACTTTTATTATGGGAGATACTCGCAAATTCGGTGTGCAATGAGATCATCTTAAGATTTTACGTTCTTGTTTCGAAAATGTTTATTTGATCTATACCATACTCGATATTTAACCGTTTCAGTTATTACCAATGATCAAATTTGTTATTGGCAGAAATCAGGCAAGGAATAGGGAGGGGGAGTATTCGAAAATTCAAAATATTTGTTTTATTATGAGTCTGTCGGAAAATGTTACAATACCAATCTTGTTAAAGTATTAATGCTCTACAATTGTTGGTTTATGTATTTTTTTATAAATGAAGTATTAAGTGAGTAATCCGAAGCTTTTGCCATCAGAAGGCCCCACTGCTGGAGCATTCTTCTGTTGAAGTAGTGAGAGATGTGTACTGGCTGTCCTTACTTCATCTCCTTCTTTTTCCTTTTTCTCCTTCTTCACATAATTCCCCGAACTTTTACTAGTTATGACATGATTTTCTTATCACACTTTGTGCAGGTGACATGGATTGTTCAGAAGACTGGTTTATGTTTCTCAGAGTTCTGTAAGGATCTTCTATTACTGTTGACCCTAACTAAACCATAAGCCTTCATCTTCTACTGTTCTTCTACTCAGTGATCAGTCAACAGAGGCCTGCCCTCACAAAATAAACCCTAAGAACTCATATAACTTTGCAGGCTCTTATTTACACCCTCACTTATACATACACATCTGACCATAAGACATACAAGGCTGTTATTGGCATTGCCAGAGATTAGTATACAAAGGGGCAGGACAGTGGTTAGAGCATTAATGTGTTAACTACTCTACAGAAGGACTGAACGGCATCCAATAAATACATGCTCTACTCCTTCACCTTCTTACTTTCCCACCAAAAGTACAAATTTATACATAGAATTTTCTCCTCTGACATTTTTTTTTTTTTTGGCTCATTTATTTGATTTGAAAAATGTTGGCACTCATTTAATGTAAAATTTCTAATGAAATAATATTTGGAATTCAATGTAGTTATGAGGATTTAAACTTTATATTACTCAACTATGCATTTAATCCCTCTTATCATTTATATTCTGAAATCTTTAACTTATCGGTAATTAACTATTGACTCGATTAATTTTTGTATTATTTTTTTTAGATGGAGAAAGATCTGACTGATAAGGAAATGTCCCAAAAAGAACCTGAATTCCTCCAAATTCATGCCAAACTGAGGGCGAAAATGGAATCCAAGTGAAGATTATATAGATCTCTTGTACAGTAATTGGTTTCTCTTTTTATTTGATATAGATCTGTATATATTTTCTCCTATGTTTATGTTGGAGTCAGTTTTCCATATCCTCTCCCAAAGCATTGCATTTGCCATTTGGAGATGTGGTAGATATTTAAATATGAGAGAGGAAGAATGTAAAATAGTACCTAAAAATATTAATTATTTTAATAGATATATAAATCATATATGTTATATTGATCCTGTTAACTGTTGCGACAGTATTATTATATTGAGTCGGCTGTGGATCTGAAGCATTTAGAAGAGCCTGATATGATTGAAACAATGCACACATTAAAGAAAAAGGATCTTGTGCTTGTGATTATTTGCCTTTTATTTTATTGACAAAACAAAGAAATTGTTGTAAACATAAATTCAAGATTTTTAATGAGTATATATTTTTATTCTTAACTTGTGATTTGACATATGATTGATTAGTGATAAAGTCTGTTGACCATTAAATAAATGATTAATCCCTAATACAGTAAAAATTAAAAGAGAAAATTTTATATAGACAAATATATACTTGAACTGTACAGAGAAGCCATTTAAAAATGTATTAATAGTCAATATAAATAATAATGTTAATAAGCTATCAGCATAATTTAGGATAGATGAATGTTTTCCTGTAAACCAAAAAGTGTTTTGTTCAGCAAAATGTACAAAATACTCTCATAGCATTAATGAATAAAAAATTATATTTAAAATTCATTAAAACAGCACTCTATTTTATTAAGGACTGTAATAAAAGTTAGTTCTGTACATGTGATAAATTACTTTAATGTAAAATGAATTGTCAGGTCTTGGTCAGTTTTCATATAGTGATTGAGATTGGAAAACACATTTCAGCATAGACATATTCATTACTTATTGAAGTAAATGTGTTTAGTTAATTACTTTATAAGGTAATAAACTTCAATGCTTGGAGTCTATAATAATTCAATGTAGATCAGTCGTGTTTTCATAACTAATGTGATATAATGAGGATATCTTCTTAGAGTAAAAACTGTATTATATAATGATAAATTAACTGTAAATTCTAAGAGATATTATTTACATGAAGTCTATTTGGTGTTTTACATCTGACCAGGTTTAACAGCCTGACTCGGGTAATCTAACCATTATGTCCCATTACTAAAAGCACCTTATCAAGATATAAATATATTAATTGTAAATAATCATATGGATAAGACCATTGTATATTAAAAGATATTATTTATAATATTAAGATTGGTGGGATATAGGACATTGCATGTAATTCTCGTTATAAACTCAAACTAATATTTTAGAATATTATTGGCATTGATAATGCAGTAGCAAATCAAAGCATGCACATTGTATTAAACTCATTAACAATTAATAAGAACATTCATTTCAAACTCCATGGTTTTGTAAAAAAAAAAAAAAAAATTGTTATATTTTTTAGAATTTTCATTTCTTATTGTAATTTGAACTTTGCTATTCAATTATAACCAAAAAAAATATTAATATTAACCTCATTTGATTATCTTGTAGGAACAACCTTGTAAAACCATATACTGGAATCATTTGATTAAGTTATCGTTCATTTCTCTTTTTCAAATAACATAAGAATTATATATATATTTTCATAACTCATCAAGTTATTAATATACTTATAAGACTTAGCTCTTATGAATCATATATTTTATGCAAAACACATTAAAAATTAGGGATTAATGTGTTTTGACTTCTGAATAATAATATTGAATATTAAAAGATACTTTGCATTACTTGAAAGCCACGAATATCTAATTTTTAGCCAATTTTTAAAGGGTTAAGTCAAAATGAGCCAGAGGAAAGGTTTGTTAAACTAACAATGAAATAAATTCACAAGTGGCAATATTCTCCAATTTATTCCATCATTGAACAAAAAAAAAAAATTAAGCAACTATTAGTTTCAAATTAGTTTCATTTTTTGTTGTTTCAATTATATTACAATCCAGTTAATTATAATACAATAATTACCAGATATTTATATTTTTAATTTTAATTTATTCTTACAAGTAATAAACAAGTTCTGGGTAAAACAATTTTCCTATTTTTAATCAATTGAGCTGTATTAGCAAGGTTCATTGATGAGTTATGTGCTATGAATTCTATATGTTTGAAGAATTCATTTACCACAACTATTATGTCTTCTATGACTTCATTTAACTCTATTGGTAAACTGCTACATCATTGTTTCCAAAAGTTAAAATATAGTAATGTATTTCAAATGCTGTTCTCATATTCTAAACGTATTGTATTCTCTTGTATGTTGTTTTATATTATTAATTTTGTTTAATGCCGACTCAATAAGATTGTAATAAAAGGAGTTGTCAATTGATGTCATCATCCATGTTAATTTGTGATGTATAATTCTGCAATAAAAGTTTGCTCAATACTGTATTTAAAAACCAATTCGACTTTAGTTATATGCTTGTTTGTAGTCGCCTTTTTGAAAACTTCATTTTGAATGAAGATAATTGCATTTAATGCTGCCTTTATTGTTATTTAAGTTTGTATGTTCTATTTAAAATTGTGTCTTACCACACATTCAATGTACAAATGTAACAAAAGTGACAGGAAATGGCCATCACATATATTTTCAACTGATTACAATGGATATATGAGATTTAAAGTATTAAATTATATATAAAAAATTATTTTACTATGTGATTGTAAATAAATTAAAGAATAATGCCTTGAATTTTTTTTATTTCCTTTATTAACTTTCCTACCTATACTACAGAGTGTTTCAAAAAGAATATACATATTACAAAGTATTATTTTGTCCAAACTATTCATCGCTGCACCTCGGCTCAGCTATTGGAGAAACGACGATTACATAGTCTAGTTTATAATAAAGCTCCTAGATGTCAGTTGTATTCTTTTTTGCTTCGTAATCATCATATGTTTAAAATGGCTCTGTGATAACAGTGCAAAGATGTTTCAGGTTGAGGTACCAAATTAATCCTACGAATGAGTGAAACATTCACAGATGGTACCGACAATTTGTAGGTAAAGGAAAGGTTCCTGGCCGCCCTCGTGTTCTTGAAGAAAATGTTGCACAAATTCACACTGCTTACCAACTGTCCTTCAAAATCAAATGGACAATAAAATAGACTATGTATTAATTTTTCCAATAGCCGATTTCCTTACTTGGTGTGAAACGTAGTTTGTTTAAAGTAATATTTTTTTATTTTGGTACACTAAGGGAATTACAAAAAATATATGATTTCAATTTTTTTACATTCTATTATAAATGTAATAGGCAGTACATCTTTGGAGTTGTGATTGTCATTTTTAGTAGTCTTAGTTTATATAGAATCAGCTATTGAGGTTGTACTCATGAGATGATTTTCAAATAGTTTCTTCAAATGTCCTAACGAGGAAATTTAGATAGATACATTTGTCTCTAACCCTCTAATAATGATTCACTGCTACGAAGTTTGATATTCAAATGATTTATATTAAACTGAAGATCAAGTTTGTTAGTAGCTGAATTCCGAGCTGAAGGAGAGGAGATTTAGAGAGAGGAACATCAAAAATTCAAAATACCTACTTTATTATGAGATGGATCAAGAAAGGTTACATAACCAATCTTGTTGCAAATGAAATTATCTACTGCTATTCTTTTTTTTCAGCATAAATAACAATTTTTTTTTTTTTTCAATGGACTTTTATTTGTGATACAAGCAAATACATTATGTGACATCATCAATTACTATTTCATATTCTTAACTCGAAAAGGTTTATTTGTTCAATAACATATTCAATTTTAACTGTTTCTTTCTACTCTAAAGATCATATCAGATATAAGACTGAAATTGGACCACAAACAGGGAGGTTTGGATGGAAGGGGGATTCAAAGTATCTCAGTTATTATGAGTCAGGTCAAAACATTTTATAGAACCAATCTTGTTAAACATTTAATATTTTACAATTGTTACATTGTACATCTCATGTCCAGCTTATATTTCAATTCTTTTATAGATAGGCTACTTAATACATGCGACGTAGAGAATAGATGGTGAGATGAAATGACCTGTACATCATTCTAGTAAGTGGGAAATTTGCTTGGTTTATGCAGCTCCTGTGTACTGGACTTTATTTAAATGACACAAAAGGCAAAAATTCCTTTGATCTCATAAAGATATTTTTAATATTTTATAAAGATATATTTTAAATTTCACCTATTACAATAATAAAAAATTTTTCTTTTCAATATTTCATTTTAGCCTTTCTCTAAATATCAAAAAGAGTTTGGGAAACATGGTAGAAAATAAAATTTAAAAAAAATTGACAGAAAATTCAAACTTTAATTATATAAGTAACTTTCAGCTAACATTTTTTTTAAGACAAAGAATTGGTTCATTTTTTAGAGGAAAATGTTTTTAAATCTTATGAAAATTTTAAAGTTCATATTAAAGAATAAAAATACATAAAAAGAAAGAAAATAATAATTATAATAAAAAATTGTGCAGGGGTCAATTCTTGTAGCAATTTTTGTAAAGCACGGCCGAGCATAACTTGCAAGATGGTGCTTTGCATTTGTCACAGGTCTGGGTTGTTTTTTGATCCTTATTTCTTGGGCATGTAGAACATCTTGACTGTGATTTTTTAATTGTTTGAGTACTTCTTGCAGTAGAGGGGGCTGATTCGACTGATCTTAAGGGAAATCAGCTATTGAGGTCGTACTCATGACGCGATTTTCGAAATTTTTCTTCAAATGTCCATCGATCCTACCCAGGAGATGATGAAAATGAGGTCCGTTCAAAACTGTATATATATATATATATATATATATATATATATATATATATATATATATATACTAGCAAAGGTACCCGGCTTCGCCCGGGAATTCATTTGAGGCTGAATGAAGATGGTATATTTTTGGCAAGGCTATTTACTTTCCACAATATTTTTTTTATTTCCCTGTCCCAGTGTTTAGAATTTATACCCGTCGTTACTGTGGATTTGTTAATAATAAAATTATTTGTTATTTAAGACTTCATTGTCCTCAATATTTTTATATTTCCCGTCCTCTGTGTATGTAGTTTTTTTTTATAAAGTGATGGACCATATAATTCATAATCCTAGAATGTATTCTATCTTCCAAACCATGTATGAATAAGTTTCTTTCCCTTCATGCGGTACAATGTCCAATGGTGACAGCTGTTTTAGGTACGTCATAGACTCTATTAAAACACTCTTTCATAAGTCTCGATTGTAAACTGTGTATTCATATTGGTTTTCAGTAAAGTATATCATAATACATTAACGGAGCAGTGTTAATAAATACCAGAAATAACTGAGTGCACCTCCCTCGCGTTTATTCTAGTAAATTATTTATTTATGATAATTAAAGAAATTCACATTCCTGAGAATAATAATATATTGCTATAAGCATCAATTAACATGTAAACATAGACCAATATGAGGTCGGAAGGGAAGCGGCAGAACTGATAGGACAAAGGAAGTAGCTCGACACCTACATAGCCTAAGTGCTGCCAACCTGCAATGCATTTTGGATAGCTATCCTCTAATACATTCAAATATATTAAAAAATCATATTACATTATCTTCACAATTCTAAAACTGTTTCAAATATTTTTCACGTTTTAATTAAATAATGTATTAAATACACTTAGAGAAGGGTGGGGGCAGTATACCTTATTTGGTGCAAACTGTTACTGGCGTTAAAAAATAACATAGTTTTGAATTATTAAGGATAAAATTCTAACATGGATTTGAATTAACTTATCCAGGTGAGATACCTGGGTAGTTCATATTGGAATGTATTGTTGAGCATATCAATATTTCTAAGCAAATTACTTGCTTCATACCTTATTTTACAAAAAAAATAATTATAAAACAAAATTTACACTAATTAAAAAAGTAAACAACTTATGTGCACAATTGCCAAAAACCAAATAGACGATAAATATCGCGAATTTTTATTTCAGGCCCCCCGCATAACCCCCATTCCCCTTGGAACCTAAAATTTTTAGTATAGCTTATAATCATGGAAGAATTAATGCTAATTTACATACCGAGTGTTGTTAAGTTCGGTTCTACCGCTAGTGCCCAATAAAATAGTTGCCCCCGCTTTAGTTTATAGTGTATATCTCGTTTATACTTTGTTATAAAAGAAAAGTGTATATAACAAAAGTTACTCTAAATAACAAAATAAACAACTTTTGTTATGTTCATATTTGCCAAGAAACCAATACGAAACGAAATATCGCTATTTTTAATTTCTGGCATCCCTCATAACCCCCACTCTTGCCCGTCCCTAGAAATGTTGGTATGGCTTGTTATAATGAAAGCGTTAGTGCTATTACATATGCCGAGTTTTATTTATTTCGGTTGGATCTTTTGTCCCAAATAAAATTGTTCACTTCCGCTATAGGTTTTAGCGTATATCTCGTTTATATATCGGTATACGAAAAAAGTGTAAATAACAAAAGTTACTCTAAATAACAAAATAAACAACTTATGCCGAAAAACTAATAGGAAACGAAATATCGCTATTTTTAATTTCTGGCTTCCCTTATAACCCCCACTCCTGTTCGTCTCAGAGAATTTTAATATAGCCTAAAGTCTAAGTTGGGTTAGTAGTAATATACATACCAAGTTTCATAAAATTCGGTTCAGCCGTTTATGCGTGAAAAGGTAACAAACAAACAAACAAACAGACACCAAAGAAACAAAATGCAGTTATGGTGTCTATGACATGTGAAACGAAAAGTTATCGTGAAATTTCGGGAAAAAAATCAATGTACAGACAGAGGTTACAATTTTATATATATATATATATATATATATATATATATAGATATATATTTATATATATATACTAGCTCAGATACCCGGCTTCGCTCGGGAATTCATTTGAGGCCGAATGGGGATAGTATTTTTTTGGCAAGGCTTTACTTTGCACAATGTTTTGACATTTACCCGTCCCAGTGTTTAGAGTAAATACCCGTCGTTTCTGTGGATTTGTTTATAATACAATTATTTTTTTATGAAAGACTTCACTGTCCTCCATATTGTCATATTTCCCATTTCCTGTGCATTCTGCATAGATTTGAATTAGTAGTTTTTAAAGTAGAACTCATTTATACTTAGGTATACGACGAAAGTGTATATAACAAAAGTTACTCCAAATAACAAAATAAACAATTTTTGTTATGTGCATAATTGCCGAAACCTCAATAGGAAACGAAATATCACTATTTTGAATTTCCGGCCTCCCTTATAACCCCCACTCCTCCCCGTCCCTAGAAATGTTAGTATGGCATATTATAATGAAGGCGTTAGTACTAATTCACATACCGAGTGTTTATTTAGTTCGGTTGAGTCTTTTGTGCAAAATAAAATTGTTGACTCCCGCTACAATTTTTAGCGTATAACGTTTTTATACTTCGGTATACGACGATAGTGTATATAACCAAAGTTTCTCTAAATAACAAAATAAACAACTTTTGTTATGTGCACTTTTGCCGAAACCCCAATAGGAAACGAAATATCACTATTTTTAATTTCAGGCCTCCCTTATAACCCCCACTCCTGCCCGTCCCTAGAAATGTTAGTATGGCATATTATAATGAAGGCGTTAGTACTAATTCACATACCGAGTTTGGTTTAATTCGGTTGAGTCTTTAGTGCCAAATAAAATTGTGGACTCCCGCTTTAGTTGATAGCGTATAACTCATTTATGCTTCCGTATACGGCAAAAGTGCATATAACAAAGGTTACTCTAAATAACAAAATAAACAACTTTTGTTATGTGCATATTTGCTGAAAAAGCAATAGGAAACGAAATATCGCTATTTTTAATTTCAGGCCTCCCTTATAACCCCCACTCCTGTTCGTCTGAGAGAATATTAATATAGCCTAAAGTCTAAGTTGGGCTAGTAGTAATATACATACCAAGTTTCATAAAATTCGGTTCAGCCGTTTATGCGTGAAAAGGTAACAAACAAATAAACAAACAGACACCAAAGAAACAAAATGCAGTTATGGTGTCTATGACATGTGAAACGAAAAGTTATCGTGAAATTTCGCGAAAAAAATCAATGTACAGACAGAGGTTACAATTTTATATATAGATATATATATAGAAAATTTGAAATATCTCCGTTACTACACGTCGGATCGAAAAATTGTATAAAACCAATCTTATTGCAACTTAAATTTACTATAAATATTGTTCTATACAATTATTCTCTATCTTCAATAGTAACCGAGATATTTGCATTTTTATTAAATGTGGCCTGATAACGAACGTCTCAGGTCAAAGGCTTGTTCGGCTCTCGTATAGAGATTTCTTTATTGTATAGCTTCACGTGGGAAATATGCTTAGTTTACGCAGCCCCTGCGTGACGGACTTTTTCTTTTTTTCGAGTTTTTTTCTTCATATTTTTGGATTATATGAGAAATACAGCCTTGAAGTTCACGGGGGAGTCGTGTGTTCAAAATTCTCCTTTTCATATGAATGGCAACCATACTATCTCCTAAGGGTTTATTGAACATAAAGCGGTCAATTTCATCATGTTTAGGGAAATGACTGTAAATTATGAATGCATTATTAGTACTGAAGTCCAATATTCCATAAAACATGGTCAAAGTCCAGCGGTTAGATCTTCTTTTCGAACTATACACGGAGCACTTCCGATCCAAATTGTCCACCCCTCCTTTGGTGGAATTATAAAATGAAATGATATCAGGAAGGCCGGATATAGGGTCACATTTTTTATCATGATGGGTTAATGACAACAAAATTACCGCTTTGGATTTCTTTGGGACATACGATACAATTGTAACATCCTTTGCAAATCCAAATAATGACGAACCAACAGACAACAGTTTTTTGTCAGGTAAGAATTCTTTAGGAATTTCCCTTTTATTAGCACGCAACGTTCCGACTACAGTCAAACCCTTTTTCCGCAAATTATCCACCAACTCCATGGACGTGAACCAGTTGTCACATGTCACGTTGCGGTTTGTTTTGTAAGTATATTGGTTCACATAAACGAATAACCGATTGAGTTGGTTTCTGGAGTTTACGTTCTTCTGGTGGTAAAGTCAAGCCATCGCTATCCTTACCACAGTATAAGTAAGCATTATACAAGTAACTGTTACGGGCATCAGTCAAACAAACTACCTTCAGGCCGTATTTAGCGGGTTTGTTTGGCATGTAAACTTGAAACTTTACCCGGCCTCGAAATGGTATGAGGGACACATCTATGCAACAGTTTTCCATGTTCAGAAAATATAAAACTGATGGCAGCAGTGGGATCGGCTAGTTTCCTTTCAGCTCGAGTCTTACTATCATCAAACCTCAAACATAAGGTAATAATAAAACATTTTTTAGCACTCATCGTCGCTCAGAAAATATCTCTCCCATGCCCATCATTTGCGAACAGAGATATTACCCGTTCACGACCACTTTTCATAATGCTGGAAAGAATAAGCAAACCGAGGTATGCTCTTAGCTCAATCAAGTCTAAGGGTTTCAGTTCAGGGATGTGGGGAGAACTCCACTGTTCCTTATATGACTCAATTTTTTCGTTAGTGTGGGTCATAATAGTTGTGAGCATTGGTAAATAGCAAATTCCATACCTCTTCAGGTGTTGCGGTTTGCCCCATCTCCTTGGCCTGCCGACGTATTCCAGGCAAATGAACAATAATGTTATGTGCTGGTGCTCTTCTTCGCGTGGGAGGAGCCCGGGACCACTTGAATCGATTTTTGCCATAGTAAAAATTCGATTTCGTAGAACTGTCACCAGATTCATCTTCGGATGATGACAAAGGTTCTTGCTCAGATTCTGAATCGTGGTCGCTAACGATAATGCCATCTACATTTCCTTCGTTCTCGCTGTCCTCTAAATCTGACAAGATTGCGTCCCGTTGAAAATTTGGGGTTTCTTCCCCTGACTTTCTGCGTCAGAAGAGTCCACAAAAGATAAAGCTTCTTCACTATCCAAACGGTCAAGTTCTTGAAGAATTAAACTCGCGAAATTAGGATCTCGAGTATCAAAAATATCGCGATCACGCTGCATGTCGATAGAGCAAAACTTTTGTCACTATTGGGACGTGGGGTGCTGGGCACCCCAAACACACTAGATATGTGACCCGGAGAAGAGGCAAAAGAGAACAGAGCTAATGAATTGGAAGGTACCCGCGGGACAGGAAAAGTCAGGAAGGCGAGAGGTTCTAGGTTTGTTTTCATGGGAGTAGTGACAATTCTAAGAACGCATGGGGTGCTGAGCACCCCACGTCCCTACATAAAGGTTAACTTAAATTTAATGCCGTATGTTTGGCCATTGAGTTACTACTTATGTCAAATTTCAATATTCTATCTCTATCAGTTTTTAACACATTAAGGACTGCATCTGTATTTCCTTTTTTATTTTATTTATTTATTTAACGAACTTCCGGTTACCGTAACTTCCAAAAATGTATACAGCTACGATTCATTGCATGTGTACGAATTTTCTCTTAAAGCATACCTAGTCGTAAAAATTACTTTCAAGGACAGTAATAAAAACAATTAAGATCACAATGTAAATTAGTAGAATTAAATTACATAATTTATGATTATGGACTCCCCCCTCTTTCTGAAGGCATTAGGTAGTTACTATTAACTGTAAGATACAGTCGAAACGTTAAATAATCAACTTATATGTATAATTGACTATTTTCAGCGCAATATTATTTTATATTGAGCACTTTACTTCACGTGATAGCAGCATCTCCCGGGAGCATGACTGTATCTCACCTTATCAATCCTTATTGCATCATTCAGAAGGCAGTGTCAAGTCTAGCCCTTTTTCCATAGGTTTCTTTAGGTTATCAAAATGCAGGGTAACTTTTTCTGCAAGTTGTCTTCTGCTGTCAGGGTATGTTGTAGAAAATGATTTTTCTTTACTGTCATTATCGTTAATTGCTATCATTTTATGTTAAAATATTTGCCCTAATTCGTTGAAATTTGTCGGCGTAATGTGGTGTTGAGCCGATCATTGTGTAATTTTAAGATTTTATTTCCTTATTGACGACAGCCCATCACCTAAAAGTATTCTAGTTTAATAAAATAAATTAAAAAATCAAACAAGAAAACACTGAGGTAGGTTATCTTTATTTTTAATGAACGTTTTTGTGTTATATATTACTTTATTTTTAAATCAATAATATTCCTTAAGACAACTGTGCATTTTTTCTTCTTAGTGTTTTCTTGCTTCCCTTTCATCCATTAAACTGGGTTTATTTATTTTTCTCAATATAGTTTCATTTACTCTTTATTTAATTAGGTTTGTTTTTTTTTTTACTAAGTTTATTTGCTTTCTGTAATGTATATGAGGCTACTGCTGCTATATATGTGCTATAACTCTACTATTAGTTATAGAATTTTATTAATCTTGAGCTGTCAATTGAGTCTTGCGTTATTTTAAGAAATTCATTTCTATGTTTTATAAGATATCCACAGTTAACGTTTAATGGTTATTATTGTTATCTAAAATTAAAAAATGATGATTATGTAAGGTCAATTTTTAGGGACTGACTATGTATACACCATTTGAATGGTATGGTTTGCTCAGTTATGGGTCACTTATAAACTGCTATTACTCTGCCTAAAGCTTGACATATAAAAATGACGAGTGTTTATTCAATTAATTTGTGTATTGTTACCAACGAATATAAATATTTCATTAATTTCAGGGACTTTTGAATGTTCCGTTTCTTTGACTGGTATAAATAAATGGAAATATGTCTTACACATATTGATATGTCTGTGTAGTTATATAGCTATGTTTAAAATTGTTTATATAAATGGCTTAAGCATGTAGACTTGTTTCAAAAGGCATTACATTGTTTGTTTCAAAATGTGGTGAGGCCTACAGACAAGTTTTATTTTTTGAAGTGTATGAATATGCACCACATGTATTGAGAATGAATGATTAATGGTATATAAAACAATGTTACTGAAGCATATTTGTGTCAAGAATGTGATATTGTGAGCTAATATAGTTCGCTTACTTTATTTTATATTTTTATCATTTGACATTAGATGAAGAAAAGTGAAACATGTGTTTATGATAGCAGAAAGCAAATACGGCATATCTTCAAGGTTGCAAAGTAAATGCTTTGATCAAGATCAGATTAGATGCATTCCAAACTCAATGTAGTGTTCCAGAATCAACAGAAAGATACTTTTATAACAAAAAATATGTTTGTTTTTTTCGAGTGGTGCTGGGGAGTGAGGAATACTTGTGATGTGCTAGTTATATAATGAGGAGAGTTAATAATAAGTGAGTGTTAATTAATACATATTTTTAGTGTATGGAATGGGAACCTTACATTTAATACTTGAGTGTATTTAACTACCTGGAGGAAAAGTGGTATACTTCTTCCACTTATTTTGACAAATAGATCCTTAAAATAAAATAAACTTGGCGAAGGAATTATTGTTGTTTATTTTTGTTCTTTTTAGAAATTAATTCAGAAAGTCTTTAAGACACTAGTATCGCCATAGCATGGAGTTATTCATATATTTTTGTTATTTTATTTTAATATATCTCCCAAGATTTTTTACTAGGATTTGTAAACAAATTAATTTCAAGGGCATCGAGATTCTTTAAGGAAATATGAAATACCAATCAACAATGTGTTTCTTTGAGTTATTTTGAGCCAACATATGATTATATCTTCAAGTTGGCAGGATCAATAGAAAAGGTTCTTGATTTTTCAGAATTCTTTTATTTAAATAATCGGCTATTTGTTGTTTCTTGGTTATAATGCCAAGCAAGGAGACTCAAACACTTTTGAAGTCCCTGTCAAATGAAAACAGAGATTTACTGACATTGGTCAGTCACATTCTAAAAAAAACTAAAAAAATATTTTCTTCATAGTTTCAAGGCTAGGGTCACCAATTAAAGACATTTTTATCTGCGTAAACTTTATTGATACTGTCCTACATGTTTCATGGCTTAAATATTACAAATACTAAATAGAAAAATGTTGGGTCCAGAATAAGAAGAATAAAAAAATATTGAATATTCAATATTAAGATTAAATAATAGTTGCTCATCGTGACTAGTAGGCTTTATAAATGGACTGATTACATACTAATTTGAATTAATTACTTTATTATAATTTATTTTTCTGTGGCAATGATTTTCTTATAATTTAATAATATTGACTTGCAATGATGGTCTTTAGCCTGCAGGATGTCTGCAGAAAACATCAGCTATCACCTTGCAGAAAAGGTTTTATTCGCCCGATACAGAAGCAGATCTAGTAGTTATTGGATCAGGCCCTGGAGGATATGTAGCCGCCATAAAAGCTGCACAGCTTGGAATGAAGGTAATTAATATTAACTTTCATTAATAACATATGTCTATGCCTGATTATTTAAATAAACTAATTATTTAAGGTGATTTTGTGCTGAAAACTTTCATGTAATTATTTTATTTTTCCATATTTTTAATGTATAAATTGTTGTTCGATTGTGAAAAATGAATAATGGCTAAGTGTTTTAAATCTAACACTTGATAAAACATTATTTTTTGACAAGATGCTATGATCTACTACTCAATCCTTGAACTCAGTCATGGCCTTAGTCAAATGTTTGAAAAACATTCTAAAAGTAAACAACAGTCTGTGATTAAACTAATTTTTTCATTAGGAGTTTTTCCTCACTATAAAAATAAGATATAAATAAAAAGTATTAGAGAAAAAGATAAAAAATCTAATTCTTCATGTTTATGAAGTTGGCTACAATTTTTTAAATCTAATTTTTGTTAAACCTTGTTTATTATAACGAAAAGTATAGATATTTTAAGAGTACAATCTATCCTGGTTCTACACCTTTTAATATTGAAGAGAAATATTACTTAATTACTTCTCCATGCTTTCCTTTATTAAGTTTTGACGTACTGTCTAGAAAGGAGGAGTATTTCATTTCTTCTGACATATTTTCTATTCTGAAATTTTTTGATTTATTTTTTAAACTTTGGTGATTAATTAACTGATTAATCTCTTCAGGTGTAGTTTTCATAGGTATAGAAAACCCCTGATTAATAACGATATTATTATTATTTATTAACGCGTGCAATTTATGCAACTATGGCAAATTGGGATGGGTTATCTTTACCACCCTTTTCTAGCCTGGGTGGGACTAAGGATTTTATTTATTGAGCTCGTCACTAAATAAATTGATTTATAATGATATTATAAATTTTCTATGCACTTATTTTTGACTTGCTTTACTACTTGTTAACTAGAATATTTCTCTAAACATTCATATAGATTGCATTGAAATATAAAAATGTATCTTTTGTTATAGACTGTTTGCGTTGAGAAAAATCCAACATTGGGAGGCACATGTCTTAATGTTGGTTGCATTCCTTCAAAGTCTCTATTAAACAACTCGCATTATTTTCATATGGCTCAACATGACTTCAAGAATAGGGGTATTGAAGGTAAGACTGCATATTTTCAATTTGGCTGTTATTGTTTGTATTGTTCTTTGATCTGGTGATTCCTGATAAACCAAAAATGTTTTCAGTCTGTTTATACTACTGTGAAAATAGTAAAATTTACTTATATTATGTCTTGTATATCCTATGTTCAGCATAAATTTCAAGTATCTTTTTATCTAGAGCTAGGATAGAAAAGTAGATAAATAATGTGATATATCTAAATAGAGAATGAGATGTGATAAGTCATTCTGGCGTATGGGAAATCTATTAGCTTAAAAGGCAGGAGTAGGTAGACTTTTTAAAAAAGTTTGTTTGTCACTCTTTATGATGTCCAATAATCATTTATCCCAGTCTCCCTTTTGTATATTTCCCTTAGGGGAAAGCAGCTATTGGGATCATACTCATGATGCAATTTTTGGAAAATGTCCTCAAATGTCCATCGATCCTAGCTAGGAGATGACGAAAATGAGGTCCGTTCACAATTATATAAATATTTAATTTGTCTGTTAATACTCTATTGGTCGTAATTTTTGTTTGATGTTTATCAGACTTGATATTGAAATGTTTTATGCGGAAGTAAAGATCAATTTCATTTATGGATGAAATCGGACAGGGGTAGGGGAATTTAAAAAATTCAAAATATCTGTTATTATACGTTGGATCAAAAAAGTGTATAAAATAAATCTTATTGCAAATTACATTTTCTATTAATGTTCTATGTGTTTTTTCACTATCTTGGTTATTAACCGATATATATGTTTTAGTTTTCGGCCTTCAATAAACCCACTCTCCTAATCATATCATATTAACAATAAGCTGTCCTATAAAGTAAGTTATGTCATGAAGCACTTTATTTGAAGCTTAAATTCCAAATATCGTTCTCATTGAACTTTTACTTTTTGAGATAAATGCAAATACATGCGCACATGGGAAACCTGCTTAGCGTACTCAGCTCCTGTGTGACGGACTTTCATTTTCTTTAGATTACACTGGTTCTCAGAAAGAAAAATATGTGATTCTGAATTCAAATATGAAAGCGGTTTTTCCCTATCACGCAAGGTTTCCGAGAGAAAGGCATTTGTAGTTTCAAACACTTAATATTTTCTACGTTTACAACTACACAATATTCAAAGATTCTGACTCACCTAGAAAGTAAGAAATGACGATTTTCTCTTATATTTCGCCTGTGGAGCATCCCTCTTGATGGTCCAACAGTAATCGGCCAGCATATTAGGATTCCATTTGCCTTGGTATCTCTTCTCCATAGCTGAAATCTCCTGATGAAAGTTTTCTCCGTGCTCATCGCTCACATCGCCAAGATTTTCGGGGAAGAAGTCTAGGTGCGAGTGCAGGAAGTGTACTTTTAAGGACATATTACAACCCAAATTGTTATAAGATGTTATAAGATCATTGACAATACCACGGTAATTTTCCGCCTTTCAGTTTCCTAAAAAACTGTGGGTAACATTTTTGAGTGCTTGCCAAGCTGCTTTCTCCAGTGGATTCAATAGTTCCTCAAACTTTTCATCCTGCATTAATGATCGTATTTGTGGACCCAAATATTCCTTCTTTAATTTTCGCACCACTTATTTTAGGAAACTTCGGTTTCAAGTACATGAAATCAGGACTATTGTGCATGGCTTTGACGAAATTCTTCATTAATCCTAGTTTGATATGTAATGGAGGTAGATACACATTTTTAGGATTACACGATGCCTCATGTTTCACATTTTTCTGTCCAGGAATGAATGATTCGCGTTTACGCCATTCTTTCCTAATGTAATGGTTTTTTCTATCCCTACTGTCCCAGTGACACAAGAAACAACAATACTTTGTATAACCAAGTTGCAGACCAAGAATAAGTGCAATTACCTTCAAATCACCACAAATATTCCATTGAAACACTGTATATTGTAGTTTTTCCAATATAAATTTGAAGTTTTCATATGATTCTTTCATGCTAGCAGAGTGACCCACAGGTACTGATGGGAATTTATTGCCATTATGCAGAAGCACTGCTTTTAAACTAACTTTAGAGGAATCAATAAACAAGCGCCATTCTGTTGGGTTATGCTCTATACCAAATGTCTTCATAAGAGAAGAAATGTCCTTACAAAACACTAAGCCATTTTCTTCAGAAAAATAGTCTTTAAACTGAGAATGACGATTACAATAAATACATATCTTTGTATTCTTTTGAAGTAAATTCCACCCTTTTAGTCGGGAACCGAGCAGTTCAGACTGTATTTTGGATAACTTTAAATCTCGTATGAGATCGTTAAGATCTTCTTGGGTCAATAAATGAGGCTCAGATGAAGAGCTTTCTTCAAAATTTGTATCACCAAAATCTGTTTCTTTTTCTTCCTTATTTCCATCAGAATATGAGCTCTCTTCATCTAACATCACGTGTTCTGGAGCCTTTGGTATGGGCAATTCTTCGCAGTGTGGAACTGGTCTCATTGCAGATCGCAAGTTAGGGTACACAACTGTATGTTTTGATTTTGATGTAATTCCTTTAATATTTGTTAAACAAAAATAACAGTCAGAGGAGTGATCTTGGGGTTTCCTCCAAATCATAGGGATAGCAAATGGCATGAGGCGTTTGCCATTCTTCCATGCAGCGAGAAGCCTAGAACACGATAAACAACAGATATGTGGAGCCCAGGTCCTAGTTTGGTCCCCCACTTTACATCCAAAACAAAGTTCATAACACTTTTTCACTAATGGAGTAATGTTTCGCCTTTGGGACTTGAGCGTCACTTCACCACATATATAACAAAAGTTGTTAGGATGATTTAAACAAACTCTAGGCATTTTGTAACTAACGACTTATATACTGTATAAATTTGTAAATATGAAATACACAATAAGTCAGACACACAAAGCACTCACAATGATGTGATTACTGCTTCACTGCTAACTCACAACTGGCATCATTCTGATGAATGACTGCCACTGTGCTACAGTAGATCATGTTTGTGCTTGTCTATACATGCTTGAACCTGCACAACAGTACCATTTGAGTTAGATCATTTGGTTACATCATATCTATGATTTTATTTTGCAATGGATGAAAAAAATTATTAAAAGAAAATAGACATAGAAATTTTAAAAAAACTGTGGGTGATGGATAAATTCCGAATACATATTTGAAAACAGGATAAAAAACTGCATTAAGTACAACTATTGGTACTCGTGAGACAAAAATCATGTTGACCAGTGTTATTTACTAAAATCACATTATTATATTACACCATATCTAAATTTTAAAACAAATTTTTCATCTTATAATTACAGTATTCTTTATTTTTTTGTTTTGTTTATTAATGTTCACTTGATGCATGCAACTAATGCTAGTTGAGGCTGGAAGGATGGAAGTAGGGATTAATTTTTTTTAAAACCATTTCCCGAGGGTAATATGGTTAATATTTTAGGAAACATTCGAATTTGGCCCTCAAGCATTCTCTGGTCTCTTACCTTTATTAACACGTTCACTACTGTATCGGTCCGGTAATTTATTCTTAGACCTGTAGCTTTAGTTAATCTAATAAAATACTATAGGACTCTGGGGACCGCAACCGTCTAGAAATAGAGAAACTCGAATTGGGTACGGCGCCTCCCCTCGGCAGCCAATGGTAATTCCTGCCACAACTTTTGATCAAACATGAATTGACTTAAATCTGTTTTACCTTCCATGCCCCTCATTCGCTCATTTACTGTTGTGTTGCACTCAGTATGTCTCGTGGTCGGAAATTAGTAGAGTTAGCACTGTCTACATCTCTCGCAGACAGCAGTGAAAGTGAGAGTGATATGATTCAAGTGACGATAGTTTTGCAGACGAGAACTATTTACCCTCATGTTCTAGTTCAACTACTGACCTGGGACAGCTTACAAGTTTAGAGTGCTTATTGAAAATAACAGCTGACAATATGATAAAAAATGCACATTAGTTGTAGACGACATTGGATGCTGGGACCACTCCTGGCTTTGCTAGTGCCAGTTCTTAGGTTGGAGGACAGATGGCTCTGCTAATTCATTCATTTAGTTCACTAGAATTGTCAAGAGATAACGTTACCTTCGGAAACAGCATCGGTCCCTGGGGTCCGATACAGATTTTAACCTTAGGACAGGCATCGGACGCCGGTGCAGTTAGCAGTGGAGTGAATCATATATAGACTGCAGCAGCGAATGTGTTAAGTAAGTGTACAGGTGTCACCACTTACTTGTTTGTTTGAATTTATTGCCCATACTTACTACTAATGGTGGTACTAATTGTGTCTTTTTCACATATATTTGTTCAAAAGTATGACAATTCCCATTGGACACATTATGAATTACTGTTCTTATATCTATCTCTTTTGTAATATTAACTCAATTTTTAAATTTTTTTCTTAGTCAGTCAAGTTGCTCTAAATCTCGATGCTATGATGGCGGCTAAATCGTCTTCAGTAAAAGCCCTAACTGGTGGAATAGCTTCCCTTTTTAAGAGTAACAAGGTAAATTTCATTTAGTTTTGGTTTTGTTTCCTGTTGCAGGCACTAACTTTACTTTGATTTAAAAAAAAAAAAAAAGGAAAATACAAAACTTAACAAAGCTTAGGTGAGAATTATAAATTTTAATTTGGGGAGGGGGGGATTAAAATATTCTCATTGACTTTGGAATAAAAAGTGTTTTTATTATTTTATTTTTTTGGTGTCTTTTTATTTAAATACTTTAGTAAAATATATATGATCCAGTCTTATCTATTATGTGCTATCACCATTCTTATTCTTTTTAATTCTGCTCTCTGAGAATTCTAATTTCCTTAAATCAGTTGACTTTTATATTTAAAATAATTTTTCATTATGATAACAATTTCAGGTTACCTCATTAAGCGGACATGGTAAGATCACCGGACCGAATGAAGTTACAGTCTTGGAAAATGGTCAGCCAAAAGAAAAAGTCAAAACGAAGAACATATTGATAGCAACAGGATCAGAAGTCACACCTTTCCCTGGTATTGATGTATGTATTCTTTATTTACCTGCAAGTTGTTATTAATTTTTTTTAAATTAAAGTTTTGTAACTTGAAATTAGACGAGGAATTTGGTTGTTATGTTTTGAGTAGACACTCTCTTTAATATTCATGTTATCATTTATCATCTGAATTTAGTAAGTGACTATTGTATCTATTATTAAGTTATTTTTGTGACTGATTTTTGAGATCACAGATCTCCTGATAAACCAAAAATAAAATTTCAGTCTGTTTATATTACTGTTAAAATAGCTTTAGTTTATGATATGAAATATTACAAATTAATTTGTTTGTAGGTAGATGAAGAAGTGATTGTATCATCAACAGGAGCATTATCCTTAAAAAAAGTTCCAGAAAAACTTATTGTTATTGGTGGAGGTGTAATTGGACTTGAATTGGTAAGTTTAATTAGTTTTCTTAAATATCTGAATTGTTATTTAGTGTCTTTAATATGACTTCTATTCCTGATTTCCCTCAAGTGGAGTTTACTAAAACATATAATGTCTTTTAGCAGATTTCCCTTAAGGGAAATCAGCTATTTTTTTTCTTCATACTTATGAACAATCATATTACAGATATGATATTTACAAATAAATTTTAATGCTAATAAAATTAAGATAAGAACAAATAATGTAAATCAATATTAAATAATAGTAGTAATAATGTTTTGATTAAATATTTACTTTAAAAAATATTTTTAGAAATAAAGTAAATAATACTGAATAACCAAGTATTAATTTGAGAAAAATCTTTGTAATCAATTCTAAGAAGGAAGAGGTAGCATCAAGAATTGTTCCCTTATTGCCGGACCACAACCTTCACATAACATCTATAAAAATTTTTATTAACCACTATATAACCTAATTAAAATTAATCCAGTAAAAGAGAGGGAGGCTGATACTAATAAATAATTGGTAAAGCAGACTGGTTTACTTTTATTGTTGTTTATACTTGATTTAGCTACCATTTGCACATTGTTTTAGAGCTGACTTATGAAAAAAAAAAAAAATGAAATGAATATTTTTCATTTTTAGGGCTCTGTGTGGGGCAGATTAGGCTCTGAAGTTACTGTGGTTGAATTTACTACGGCTATTGGTGGTATAGGAATTGATGGGGAAGTAGCCAAGAATTTTCTAAAAATTCTTACTAAACAAGGTAATAATAAAAGTCTATATAGAGTAGGATTGTAAGTTATTCCACAGTTATTATTTATTTTCAAGCTATTCTTCTAATTTCTTGAAAGTACTGTTGAACAATTATTGTTTACCCAATGTGTAAAATTCACATATTGATAAGTATTTAATAAAATAATCTTTATAAATATGCACCATTTAGGTAATTGCAGGTCAGATTATATATACATGCTTTATGACATATAATATTTATTGTGTGATTTGCTCATCAAACATTTCAAAGAGAAACTATATATTCTAATTGAGTGTATCTAGTTTTTAAAGTGGATAAAACTTTAAAGATAAAAGTTAAAGATAACTTACTTTCTCAAATCAAAGTACAGAAAAACGACATTTCCTTATTATTGTATAAACCCTTTTTTACAAGTATGTTTCAATTTGCGTGCCTTCACTACATGAGGGCGTATTGTCTAACTTTTTGCCAGGATCAGCCGTCCGGGGAAGTATAGGCCATTAGTTGAACTTACAACCTTTGATTTTACAGTTGCACACACCAGCCACTCAGATCTCAATTTATGAAGTTTCTATATTATGAATAACATATACTGCATTGAATTATTTCAATAATAAAATAAAGAATTTCTTTAAATATTTCTTTCTTAGTTTGTAACTTTTTTTTACTAATTGTTAAATGATATATTATTTCATAATGAGATTTATATATGTTTTCTTAGGAATGAAATTTAAACTTGGTCATAAAGTAACAGGCGCAAAAAAAAGTGGTAATAGTGTGTCTGTCAGCGTTGAAAATGTAAAAGATCCCTCAAAGAAAGAAGAGGTAATTAAATTTTATTTATTTTTAGAAATGAAATTAGTAAGGTTCTCATAGTTTTTACCTTTTTATTTTTCCACGTGTTTTTTCAATTGGGTATGTGAAGATCATAGTCTTCAGGATTTAATTGAGTGAGAGCTAAATTGTTTTAATTATTGACAAAAATATTTTATAAATTATTGTGGTTGATTGTTTAATTATTTATAAATAATATAATTGTATGATTGGGAATTATACTCATAAGAGACAAAAAGGAAATTGAGTAATCAGAATTTATTTTCTGGTAGGTTCTATAATGTACGCAGAAGTAGACTATTAGTGTAGCAGTGACATTCTATAGTAGTCACAAGAAGTAGGGGAAGAAGTAAAGAACAGAGACAGATTAGGTTTAGCCAAATGGTGAGCATACTCCATTATTCAGGGAAGTTAAAAGTTAAGTGAGATAGTGTGATAGCACATCTTCACTGAATGGCTGCTCATTAACCCTTTAACTGCACCAATATACTGGCACAAGTGAGACGTGTACTAGGTGCACAGTGCCAGTATATGCATTTCTCTCTAACTGTGTAATTTCTCGATTCTGGCTCTTTGGGGGGGGGCATTATTATTATTATTATTCCTACTCGTGGTTCTATGGCTGACTTACTATTTTGGATGAGTTTTCAGAGATAATAAAATTTAAGTGTCGAGAGGTTTTGGCGAGGGCTGACAGGGTTCTCTCTGCTTTTAATAGAATTTATTTCTGCCTTATGTGTTTCCCTACCAAATTCCGTTATTTTAGTCTTCTAGAGGGAGTTTAGTTTTGTATTTCTCTGTGAGCAAACCTTTTCTTAATATTTACTTAATTGTGAGTTCTGGCAAGTAGTAATTATTGGAGAAGGTGTTTGAGATACTTGTAAAGTCATTTAGAAGATGACATCATTGATTTTTCATCTGCTTAGATATATCTGAGACTGGGTCATCAGGGATCAAGTGTGGTGAATACAGAAAATAAAATTTTGATGATATGAAGGAGCCTCATTTGAGGACTTGGTCCAATTTATTTTCCATAATTTTCCTAGTTGAATATTTGAAAGAATTTCAAAAAGATATTTCAACTGGGTAAGTCTTCATTGCTCTGGGGAGGGAAGTTATGAGTGAAGCTGTGGTGGAGACGAATACTTTAGTTTGTAAAGCTAGAAATTCAGTTTTCAAGACTTCTATCATAAAAAGACACCAAGATAGGAGAATTTTCGAACCTGTTTTGATTAAATGATTGATGAGTCAAGTATTGAAATTGAAATTAGGTTATTGGTCACATGTCAAATTCATCAAATCCCCTATATATCGTGAACTAATGTCTGGCGACTGTTACTTCCTAATACTTCATCCTCTACACTTTTCTGACCACTACTAAAGGGATAAGAAATAAAATAAAGAGAAATAAAACACCTTCTTAAACCTACCAGTACCAAAAGTTTCAAATGGAAAAAGGTTATGGAAAACTTGTTTAAAATTTTTGTCATATTTCATAAAAAAATGAGGTAAATCTACTTTTTTAAACCCAAAGTTGAGATTTATAAATAATGTAGAGCAACTCCTTATTTATCTTCACCCCCCCCCCTCATTGTCTGGTAGATGGGGTGGGCTGGTCTAGGGTATGGAGACTACAAAAGCTTCAGGTTTCTGATTCACATCCTCCATGGTTATTACTTCTAAATCATATATTTTTTCAATTTCTTGGTTTTGTTTTAGAAGAATAAATTGAATAAGTCTAAAAAAAGTTGATCTATTCATTTCTTGATTTCAAAATTTTGAAAACTATGTACATTTACTGAGGTCTAATGGACAAAACAAAAGATGCAACTTGCTTTGCAGAATCTTCTAACCCACGTATGAAGAAGCTGGACTTTTTGTGCTATCACAACTTCTGGATATAATTTTCTAAAATTGTTCACATGAAACATTTTGGTATTAAATTCTGTATAAAATACTAAAAAGTTCATCAAGATACCCACATCACAACCATAGTTATACAACATCTTCACGTTTTACTAAACAATCCAATTTTTAATTAGCTGGTGAAAATAATTAATTTTTTTTAAGTCAAATTTTGAGGCTTATCTGGAATTAAATAAAGATTCAAATGACGATAAAACCATTTATCTCTAACATGAGAAGATTGAGGAAGTTTGAGATAAAACCATTTGGCCTAACTTCGTCACGCACCAGGGGGTAGAGGACGTTTTTCTTTTTTAAGCATTGTACACACTCCTCCCTAGTCTTCTAGGCCCTGTATATTTAAAAGCCCGTCACGCAGGGGCTACGTAAACTAAGCAGATTTCCCACGTGAAGTTATACAATAGAGAAATTTCACGAGAGCCGAGCAGTTAAGGAAACGGCCGAACTAGGCTTTTGGCGGGAGTCACTCGTCCAGATTTAATAAAAATGCAAATATCTCGGTTAATATTCAAGATAGAGAATAAATGTATATAACAATATTTATAGTACATTTAATGTGCAATAAGATTGATTCTGTACAATTTTTCGATCCGACGTATAGTAACGGAGATATTTTGAATTTTCGAAAATCCTCCCCTCTAAACTCCCCCTCCCACTGGTCCGATTTCAGCCATTAACGAACTTAGTCTTTCTTTTTACATAAAATGACTAAATATCGAGTTTGGTAACGATCAAACAAAAATTGCGACCGCTAGAGCGGTAACAGACAAATATATAGATAGATAGATCTATATATATATATATATATATATATATATATATATATATACAGATAGATAGATAGGTAGATAGATAGATACAGTTTTGAATGGACCTCATTTTCGTCATATACTAGGTAGGATCGATGGACATTTGATGAAAAATTTCGAAAATTCCGTCATGAGTACAACCTCAATAGCTGATTTCCCTTAAGAGAAATCTGCTAAAAGGGGGGCAAAAGAAATTCAGCAACAACATTTTTTTCTTATGGGAAGCCATGAGAGAAAAATATTAAATTAGATTAAGACTTTGTGCCAGAACTGCCAAAGTCCATAGGGTAGAGTGACTGTGCGACTACAAGCTGACCGACGATACTGATAGTTCAATACATGCACATTTTAGGAACTCTGTAGACATTTGTGGAATGCATTTAAATTGAAATATCGTCCACAATTCATGTCCATTTGGCTGCAAATTTTTTATTTTACTATAAACCATTTCCCATTCTCTTCATTATGAGTGGCCAGCTTACACTGGATCAAAGAAATCAATGACCTTTTTGATTGATATATTGTTTATTATTTTTTGGTTTCATTTGAATTTATGTTATAGCAAATTTGAAATTGAATATAATATTTTTACATTCTGCCGATAAGTGAAATTTGCCATGAGTGATTAATTAAAATTGTACATTCGAACATTTTGTCCTTGGTTAGGTGTCGTGCCATACAAAAGCATGGATGAATTTCATTATATTTATCGCCCTTAGCCATCAACTATTTGGGAATTGGAGGATTATTAACTTAAACATTGAATAGCTTTTATCTTATTTTTATTATTCTTTATTTTTAATTAAATGAATATTCTTTTGTAGATGCCTGCTGATGTTCTTCTGGTATGTGTTGGCCGACGTCCATATACTGTAAATCTTGGCTTAGAAGAAATGGGTATCCAAAAGGATGACAGAGGAAGAGTACCTGTTAACCAGAAATTCCAGACTGTTATTCCCAAGTAGGCATACTTTTAGTGACTAAGATAACTCATATTTTTGAATAGTAATTTTAGGTGGTGATACAAAGGGTTTGGCACGAATGAGGCTTCCTAAGAAGATGCTGTATGGTGCATCAGGAGAAAATATAAAAAGTGGTAGGCACAATCAATAGTGGCCGAATGATAGTAGTCGCAAAGTGAAAACTTGTGATCCCATTGGCCTAAGTCCTTAAAAAACTGTAGAGCCATGTAATTATAAAATAAGCATTTCTTAATGTGAAAGTCATGTCATTTATAGGAAATATTATTCTTAATCTCTTAATATTAAGAGTTATAATATATAATGTAATCTCTTAAAATTAAGCTTACAATATAATGGTTCTGCTAAGTTTGTTTATATATATATATATATATATATATATATATATATATATATATATAGCATATAAAATTAGTCTTATATCGTATTATTATACATAATGAAACCAAAAATGTGTTGCCTCAAGCATTTCACAATAGTAAAAGTTCATAATATAAGATAAGCTCTTGTTAAGAGAGGCGTTTTGTTGTTTTCTCACATTTTAAGGCGTAAGAATCAGCCATTTCTTTTTAAAATATTATTTTTTAGTTTATTTTTTTTTTCGGAAGTGGATCTACGGAATAAAAGTTAATTTGTTTCTAATTTTTTGCAGTATTTATGCCATAGGGGATTGTATTCATGGGCCTATGCTTGCACATAAAGCAGAGGATGAAGGTGTAGTGTGTGTTGAGGGAATGCTTGGAGGTCCTGTTCATATTGACTACAACACAGTGCCTTCAGTAATTTATACCCACCCAGAAGTTGCATGGGTTGGTAGAAGTGAAGAAGATTTGAAGAATGAGGTAATTAATATGTTCATTGTAATACAGTTATTAAAATTTAATAAAATACTATTAGGGGCAAGGAATTTAGCTTAAACATCCAAAATTTAAATTAAAAAAAATTAAATAATATATAATTATAATAATAATTAATATAATTATAATAAATATAATTATATTTTCATAGTTTATGAACGTTAATGACTTCTTATTTTACAACAAATCTTAATTCAATTAAAGTAATAAATTGATAGCTAGCAATGATAGACTTTTTTTTGGACCTTTAGCCAACTGACAGACTTCCAGTCTTCTGGTCGAGTGGTTCTCAGAGTTGTGTTTTTACATATTTGTGTGTGTTTGTGAAAGGCTTTGGAAATCTTCCAAATACAAAATAATGATGAGCTTTGTTTATCTTCTTTTTTTTTTTTTTTTCTTATCTTAAATTCATGTTTTTTTTTTTTGTTTTTTTTTTTTAAGTTTCATATATAGTTGTTATATTAATGATAAATGGAAGTTGTGAGTTGACTTTTGGCTATTACTACCCATCCTTAGATTTCATGTTTCCCTAACAGATACAGATAGTTGCACTCATTGCAGAGCCAGTGCACTAAAAGAGCTTTGAATCAATATGAAAAATGCTTCATTTGCCTTTTTTTTTTTCTTTTCTTGTTTTAATCATAGAAGTTGTATTAGCCACCTAACCACCTCACCTGACATCTGTTTAATTATTATGATAAAGTTTATATTATTTATATTTACTTCTCTAGTTACTGTACTTATGCAAATTAAACTATCTATTATGTATTGTAGGGCGTTGAGTACAAAATTGGAAAATTTCCTTTCCTTGCCAACAGCAGAGCCAAAACAAACTTCGAAACTGATGGATTTGTTAAGGTTTTAGCTCACAAGCAAACAGATCAACTCCTTGGCTTCCATATTATTGGCCCAGTAAGTAGTTTTTGTGTCAATTTTCTGCTAGATTAAGTAGGAGAACCTAAAAAAAGTAGAAAGTACTCTTGAATTCAACAACTTTTCAAATGCTTAATAAATTTTTGACCTGAAATAACATTTTGAGAATTCTTTAGTTGCTTGTGTTATTGGGCTTTGTTTTGTTTGTGATAGTAGATTACATTTAGTAACTACATTACATTTTATTTAGTATTCGTTTTGGAATTCTTTTTACTTCAGGGGCCTTGAAATTTGATAATTAAAAGTAATCTATCACTAATTGTTTTACGACTTCTGTTTTAGGGTGCTGGAGAATTAATTGCTGAAGCAGTCCTTGGTTTGGAATATGGTGCTTCAGCTGAAGACATTGCAAGAACTTGCCATGCTCATCCAGTAAGTCCATTGCAATAGCCTATATTATTATATATATATTTTTTTTTTCCTTATAAATACCTATTTTTATTTAATAGGAAGTGGTGAAAACTGTAATGGAGTCAACTTTTCAAAGTCCAAAACCTAATGAATGGTTAAAAAAGTTTGTTATTCTTTTCAATTTTAAATATCTGCCTAACAATAAAAAATTTAGTTCATATTTAAAATTGAAATTTAGACCTATTTCAAATTAAAAATTATATTATTTTTAATTTGAGAAAAATAATTGAATTATTAATTGCCCTATTCTAAAAATCAATAAAGTGCAGGAAATAATTTAAGAAAAACTCCCTCTCTCATTTTCTATTCTATTGCAAACTGTTATTTGGTTAACTAACATATTTCATGCTGTTTATTTTTCTACATATTCAGCAAACATCTGAATGCATTTAGTAGTTCTTACTATTGAGACATGGAGAAGGTTATTATATTTTTATAACCATTTAATCATCACAAAGCCATAAGACTCAATACCCGTAGTTATTTGTCATTATTTTGCTTCATATTTTGAATGCAAACCATTTTTATATTTTCATGTATCTCATCTAAGCCTGATATTGGGCCTTCTGGACTATCTCCAAACTAAATTACTGAGCAGAACATAACAAAACATTTACTGCTGCATATCAGGGAAATTTTGAAGGAAGTTGTTTTGAAAAATTATAATGCTGTCATTTTGTTTTATTTTCCTTTTCTTGGCTTGAGATGGGAGTGTGCCAGGCTCGTCGAAACAATAATAAAATCAATAGAAACATTGAAAGCTTGCAGAAATAATAATGTTAAGTTATTTTAATTTAGACTTTCCCCTGGTTCACTATCATGCAGCTCCGAAAAAGACTCAAAAGTACTAAACTTTAGGTTTGAATTTAAGACGTACATTTAATATTGTAGGGGAATTTTTACATCATGTTGCCCTATAGTTAACAGTTTGTTTTATTGTTACAGACATGTTCTGAAGCTGTCAGGGAAGCAGCTCTTGCAGCATACTGTGGAAAGGCTATCAATTTTGGTTAATTATAGTCCAACATTTATGCCTTTTAGAGATCTATGAATGAAATGTCATTTGCATTTCTTTCTGTACATAAAAAAATATCTTCAGTTCCCTTTTTATTTTACTTCACTATGTTATGTATAATTGTTGTCATCGATATTTATTTTCATTTTGTAAATATTACACGTTGTACTATAAATTAAAATTTGAGTTTTATTATTAAAATTTTGTTTCGAAAATGTCTTTTAATTACTTCAATCAACCGAGAAACAGTTTCTTTATTTCCAGGAGAAAAATAGTTGTCTTCTTTTTATTTATTCAATTTTTTATTTTTAAACTGCATTTACTTTTCATTGCTTTGAGCCCTTTACCCCTTCTCAAATAGTCTTTCTAAGATTTATATAATTAGATATTCTTAAAAATAAAAATAATTTTTTATATATAAAGGTTATCCCCAAAAATGTTTCTTATGAATCCATGCCTTTATTTCATATAGTTAAAAAAAGAAATTTTACCTAAAGAAGACAATTTTTTATTTTTTTTTACAATTCTTGTTTTTGTAGAGGCTGACTGGTCACAACAAGGATATTGTATGTATGTGTATATGTACTCAAGCACCCATATGCCATAGCTACAGACATTCATAGTCCGTACTTAAAAGTAGGGAAATGCTTTTGGGTCTGAATAATATACACCATTTTCCTTTCTTTTGGGAAGAAATATTAACAGGTGTAGTGAATCTGACATTGCATTACGTAAACCCATCACAAATGACCATATATTTTATATTCTGAATAATACCAGCACAGAGCACATTAAGATTATTATTATATTATTTATGAATACTTAAATGTATAGTTTTTACCTTTAAATAAAAGTTATATCCAATTTGGAGTTGTCACCATGTACTCTATTGTTTTACTAGATAACACCGATGGATTTTTATAATAACATTCACAGCTCTTAATGTCAATACACTAATTAATATTATGGATGAATTTCGATAATAATTTCCTGTTAAATACACTTTTTGAGCATATTTTGATCGGCGGGATTAAAGGGCAACATCGGCTTAGCCCTTTATATGGGTGATGTAGCAAAGGATTAAAGACAGTTATATCTCAGTTTCTCGAGATAGGAGTCCTTGGTTCAGGTCATCCTGATAATCCTTCAGCCTTTTATCCAGCCAGCCTTAGCCAGAACACTTCTCTCCTGTACTATCTCTTACGGCTGAGTCTCATAGAGAACTTCTATAAAAACAGCTAAGTGCTTTAATTGTAATATAGTATAAGTAGAGATAAGTGTCCCCCATTATATTATTAAAAGTTGCCTCTTCATTTTCATTTTATATTTATTATATTGGTGAATATTTAATTATAAATAAATTTATGTATACATAAATTTTGACTAGAGTCGATTGTTGGTGAACCCTTCCTAAATTCTTGTTAGTGATTTGGTTGTGGGATTTATCATCTCTTACAGCTTCCACTGCCTATTGCCGCAGCCAGGTCGCAACACAGGGATATTGAGGAATATTTGTTTTGACTTCGAAATAAACATCTAATGTTAGTTGAAAAATTTAGTCACATAAGCTATGATGTACCTTGGGAAATTGATTCAGAAATGTAAACGTTCATTGAAATTCTCAGGTATGAAAACAAAAAAAGGCTTCATTCCTTCGCAGTTATTTATTCCATGCGATAGAGAGCTTTCAGAGCATGTGCTCAATCATCAGTGCTCTCTATTCAAGTATGCTACTGGATTCCCTGAGGCTCTGACATTGAAATTGTTTGATCTGTTTTTAAGTGATTAACTACTAATTGGAGACAGAAGAGAATTCAAATTTGATGCCATTGATCTTAGTATGACCTAAAATGTGAAAAATATTCATCACTGCCAAATTTATATAGAATTAAAGAACAACATTTGAGTTTCTTCTTTATAAAGATTATTTACTATACTTTGTTATTCTTGGCCTAACATATGTTTTCCAGACAAATAATGATGCTGTATTTTTTAAGGCCCACTTAGTGCAACTAAGGCTAATTCGGATGGGTTACCACCCTTTTCTAGCAAGTTTGGGGTTAAGGATTTTATTTAATGAGTTTTCATTAAATAGATTCCTATTGGCCAGTTATAAATTGAACTCACGACTCTAGGTTTACCAAATGAGATTAGGATCAATGCCTTAACTCACAACAGTTTCCTGTGTGAATTTAAAGATTGGATTAACCTATTTAAAAAATCATTTCATTATATTCTCCACAAAACATGAATGGGATTTAATATGTACAATAAATACCAACAATTCAGCTATTATAAGGGTGATATGTATTGCAATTATAAAAATTTATGTTTAGAATACCTGTTATCATGAATTAATTGAAATTATAAAGTGTTCAAATCGAAATATAAAGATTAAATTAACATTAATAATAAATAATGTCTTTATTATCATCAAATCAGGGCCACATAGGTTTTAGCCTGAAGCATGAAATGGTTATTGGGCCAATATTGACGAATTTATTATCATACATAGAATCTAAAAATATATTTTTGCCGCAAAATATAACAATTGCATCGTATATATTCCGAGAAAAAAAATAAATACTAATCTTCTGTAACACCATAGTTACATGAAGTGGCCAGAAGTCGAAAATAATTAGCTAACAGGGAAATAAAAAAATTATTGCCAAGAAAGTAATCAATTAAGGCTTTTCAAAGTAATGTTCACTACTGTCCATGACAGAAGAAAATAATACTGAGCATATTATGTAAATTCATTCCTTAAGGTGCTCGAAAGTGTAATGTGAACACCTTCATGAATAACATTATTCAAAATATAATTTGTACTTTTTATTTTCTGGACAAAATCAATAATTATGAATATATTGGTGAATATGTTTTCATGTCTATGTACTCCCCCACCCCCTCCCTCCTAATTGAATATTTGAGTACTCATATAGCACGTGTTGCACCTTGGGATAGTTGACTCACAAATATAAATGCCCATAGAAATCGTAAGAGCTGTTTGTAAGGATTGAGTAACTAATGGGTGGAAAGACAAGATTTTCGATTTTGATGTCACTATTCTTAGAATGGTCTGATACTGAAAAAAAAAATTATCCCCAAAGAATTTAAATATAAAATGAAACAAACCTTAGAGTTTTATTTATATAAATGTCAAATCAGTAGGAATGGGGTTTACTGTAGTTTAAAACTAAAAACTGCAAATATTTTGACTCAATTTAGTTAGAGAATATGGCAGTTCCGGACTGGGACACTTGAAAGGAAGATAAATGCCTTTGATATAAGAAAAGGCGCACTAGCTCTCGGGCCAGAAAACAACAGCTAAAATAAAAGCTATTGAACAAATACAATTCTACTTTTATTGATCAACTAATGTTTGATGTGTATTTCGAATTAACTGAAAAGACCTTGGGGAAAATACAAACCTTTTCGTAACTTAGCGAAAGAGACTGTTCAAAAAAGAGAATATATTCAATTAGATACAAAAAAAAAGGTGGATTTATTGCAGAATCATCACAAGTTCTACCAAAAAAAACAACAAACAAATGAAACGTGGGAGTTTATGGTGAGAATAATGGAAACTTTATCAAGGCTAAGGCTATGTGTAAAAAGATGGATTATCATCCATCGCTATTGAAACCAACTATTCGGTATTCTAAATACTTTTATGTTATTTCAGTATTCTCCTTCTTCCTCTTACTTCTGATGGTAATATAATCTTACATTATTATTTAATGACTCTTAAGGATTGCTTTGGTCCATTTCACAATAAATTTAATTAAATTATTATTTACTAATGTCCACTTTTAGCAGATTTCCCTTAATGTCCATCGATCCTACCTAGTAGATGACGAAAATGAGGTCGTTCAAAACTGTATATATATATTTGTCTGTTACCGCACTAGCGGTCGCAATTTTTGTTTAATCGTTACCAAAATCGATATTTATTCGTTTTGTGTAAAATGAAAGATCAAGTTCGTTAACGGCTGAAATCGGACCAGTGGGAGGGGGGGGGGTTAGAGGGGAGGATTTTCGAAAATTCGAAATATCTCCGTTACTATACGTCGGATCGAAACATTTTACAGAATAAATCATATTGCAAATTAAATTTACTATAAATATTGTTATATACATTTATTCTCTATCTTGAATATTAACCGAGATATTTGCATTTTTCAGTTTTCAGCCTTCAGCAAACCACCACTTCTACTCATGTTACATAAACAATACTCTGCTACATAATAAATCACATTATTCGAAGTTTAAATACCAAAAATTGTATTCAATAGACCTTTATTATAGGAGATACATGCAAATATGTCCTGGTGACCCCCGCCTTAAGGTTTTGGACTACTAAAATTTGATTGATTGAGATAAAAATTATTCAGACTCATTATTAATTACAGTACTAGATATAGTAAATAGTTCTCAATAAAATTAATGTTATATTCTGATGTATTTCAGTAATTGTTTTTAGCAGATTTCCCTTGAGGGAAATCAGCTATTGAGGTTGTACTCATGACGGAATTTTCGAAATTTTTCTTCAAATGTCCATCGATCCTACCTAGTAGATGACGAAAATGAGGTCCGTTCAAAACTGTATATATATATATATATATATATATATATATATATATATATATATATATATATATATATTTGTCTGTTAACGCTCTAGCGGCCGCAATTTTCATTTGATCGTTACCAAACTCGATATTTAAACGTTTTATGCAAAAATAAAGATCAAGTTCGTTAATAACTGAAATCGGACCAGTAGGAGGGGGGGGGTTTAGAGGGGAGGATTTTCGAAAATTCGAAATATATCCGTTACTATACATCGGATCGAAACATTATATAGAATCAATCTTATTGCAAATTAAATTTACTATAAATAATGTTATGTACATTTATTCTGCATCTTGAATATTAACCGAGATATTTGCATTTTTCTGTTTTCAGCTTCTGAGATGAGATCGGCTAACTTCGGGTCTAGTCGTGAGTTTCCGTCAAGAGCTAGTTCGGGCCGTTCCCGTAACTGTTTGACTCTCTATTCTGAAATTTCTCTATTGTAAAACTTCACGTGGGAAATCTGCTTAGTTTACGCAGTCCCTGTGTGACGGACCTTTTTTGTTTGGAACGGACCTCATTTTCGTCATCTCCTGGGTAGGATCGATGATCATTTGAAGAAAAATTTCGAAAATCGCTTCATGAGTACGACCTCAATAGCAGATTTCCCTTAGGGGAAATCTGCTAAAAGCCGCTTCTTTAACGTTTCTCAAATAGTCTCTTGCTTGCCAAGTCACAAGGATAACCGCCACACTAGAATCGTATGGTGCTTCTCGTCAGGTAAGTGGACCTTTGAGACTTTCTGGTAAGTGTTTAGAACAAAGTCCTCCACCACTCCTGAAACGGTGTTCTCAAAAAAGTAAGGACCAATTATTTAGTTATCTATCCCCCTTATCTCACGCCAGATCAATGATGTGTGTGGTCGACTCGTCTTATCTAGTGGGGGTTATCTATTGTCCAATAGTCAGAATTGTACCAATTTAAAACTCTCATTAGTCTAGGAAGCCACCTTCCTTAGAAAAAATCGCATTCCTCAAAAAAGTCTAGTTTGAGTTGTTTGCTAAGTCAATTGCGTCCAATGGCAAAACTCCTCCCTCCTTTTAACGTCCCGATCACTTAACACCTGGTGGAGATAAATATGGAAGTAGGGATGTCATCGGCATTTCTGTAGAACTCTAACGGCCGAAAGTCGTGAAGTGCCCGTCGGTCTCTTTATTTGCCGCACATTGATGTTTGGGTTCGTCAAATAAGATCAAAAATAGTATCCTGGTTCCTTGCTTTTCTTCTAATTGTAAAACAGCAATTCCTCCCATAAGCTTTAGTAATCAGTCGATAGACGGGTTTCTAGAAATTATATCTTCCAATTTTTTTTTTATAAAAAAAAAAAACAGATGTCCTTTGCCCTCACCAATTATTTGTTGAAAACCAATAGGATTATATTGGCTAATTTGGAAACTCGAATGGTTGGTAATTGAATTACACGCAAAGGGCTTCAACTTTTTCCTCGGGAATTATTTTTATCATCCCTCCGTTTGGCAAAGGAAAGATATTTGAGTCATTTTATTTGACACTGTTTATTTGATCTTCTAATGAGTTTGGTAGGGTTTAAGTTGTGTGCATAATGTGCTATTTGAGTGGAACGTAAAGCTAAACATAAAAAAATGCTATCAGTCTTAATCAGACCAGAAACTATTTCATAATCTGTTAATTACTTAATTCCCTGTAGTTGAAGCTCTACTCGTTGTATCTTTAGTTTGAATATTAAGTGAGCTATTTGTATTTTTCTACCCTTTGGTTAAACAAACCTCTTTCTCGTGGGATTTTCACGCAATGTTATCACTAATTATCTCATGTCGAATGTAAATTTCAAGATGTCATTTCGGTCCTCTCCTAGGAAAATGTACTAAAAGCCCATTAAGAAGGAGCTGAGTAAACTAAGCGGATTACTCACGTGTCAGTGTTGCAACACATATGACGTCATCTATACATCTAATTTCCTATTTTCTTATCAATAAATAACACTTCAATAGAATGCTTGAAATATAAGCTGAATATTGACAAGTAATATAATAGCTAACATTTAAAACTGCATCTATAGGGAGGTTTACTGTAAGTTTGATAGTTGGTTAACGTTGAGAGCAAGTGGTTCGGAAAGTGGACGTATGTTGTACTACTTAGGGAGATATAAGCAAATTCAAATAAAATAAAAGTCCGTCACGCAGGGGCTGCGTTAACTAAGCAGATTTCCCAAGTACGTCACGTTTTTGCATTTATCTCAAAAATTAAAAGTTCAATGAGAACAATATATGGTGTTTAAGCTTTAAATAAAATGCCTCATAACATAATAGAATATTGTTAATATGAGATGAGTAGGAGTGGGGGTTTACTCAAGACCAAAAACTAAAATATGCAAATATCTCAGTTAATAATCAAGATAGCGAAAAAATGTACGTAACAACATTTGTAGAACATTTAATGTGCAATATGATTGATTCTATACGATTTTTCGATCCGACGCATAATAAAGAAGATATTAAGAATTTTCAAATTTCTCCTCCTCTAAACGCCCCCTCCCCTTAGTCCGATTTCAGCCGTTAACGAACTTGATCTGTCTTTTTGTATGAAACGATTATATATCAAGTTTGGTAAAGATAAAACAAAAATTGCGAACGCTAGAGCGGTAACAGACAAATATATATATATATATATATAGTTTTGAACAGACCTCATTGTCGTCATCTCCTGGGTAGGATCGATGGACATTTGAAGAAAAATGTCGAAAATCGTGAGTACATCTTCAATAGCTGATTTCCCTTAAGGGAAATCTGCTAATAGGGTGCATGAACAGACGGGGGCTCATAGTACCCTGGCCACTCACCGCAATGTGACGTATTTCAGCGTATAATAAGACGATTAATGATACTATATGTTGATGTACAGTTTTTCTGAAATGAGTAGAAGTGGGGGCTTACTGAAGGCTAAACATAAAAACAAAAAAATAAATGAAAACAGGTACATATGACTCACTCCATGAAGAGAGAATTAACAAAAATTGTACATCATTAAAAATTTAAAAAAATATATTAATAAAACATTTACTGTCCCGACATATAATAAAGGAGATATGTTGAATTTTTGATTTTTAACTCAACACTCCGACTTCAGCCTTCAATGCACTTGATCTATAGTTTTTTTCTAGTCACAGAAAAAAAAGTCCGTCACGCAGGGGCTGCGTAAACTAAGCAGATTTCCCACGTAAAGTTTTACAATAGAGAAATTTCACGAGAGCCGAGCCAATCAAGGAAACAGCCGAACCAGCTTCTGGCGGGAAAGTAACTCTCGTCCCATAGGCGCCCAGATTTAATAAAAATGCAAATATCTCGGTTAATATTCAAGATAGAGAAAAAATGTATATTACAATATTTATAGTAAATTTAATTAGCAATATGATTGCTTCTGTAAAATTTATCGATCCGACGTATAGTAACGGAGATATGTCGAATTTCCGAAAATCCTCCCCACTAACCCCCCCCCCCCCCTCCCACTGGTCCGATTTCAGCCTTTAACGAACTTGATATTTCTTTTTACGTGAAACGACTAAATATCGAGTTTTGTGCCGATTAAACAAAAATTGCGACCGCTAGAGCGGTAACAGACATATATATATATATATATATATATATATATATATATATATATATATACAGTTTTGAACGGACCTCATTTTCGTCACTACTATATAGGATCGATGGACATTTGAAGAAAAATTTCGAAAATTCCGTCATGAGTACAACCTCAATAGCTGATTTCCCTTAAGGGGAATCTGCTAAAAATGCGGGCACTAGAGCGTTAACAGACAAATCCCTCATAGAAAACACAGAGACCCACATTTTCGTCATATCCTAGGTAGGACATACAGAGAAATATTCCAAAAAAACGCACCGTAAGTGCAACCTCCATAGCTGACGAAAATCTTTTAAATCAAACTTCAGAGGTTTATTTGTATAGATTTAATTTAATCATACCACTCATTGTAATCACTTTTGATGTGAAGTACGGAAGTAATATTGATACTTAATTATGGGAATGTAAAATATTTTTAATACTTTGAGTAATTAGAATATTCCAAGTAGAGAAACCTTGAGATGGTATAGCGATTTGATGGATAATAAACAGTTGCTAAGATGAAGGCTTACAGTAAGGTGGGATTCGCAGTGCTAATTATCTTCATCGCTTGGCTGATTCTAGAACTTGCTCCATTTGGAAACGACGCTCCTTCATTGGTCAGTATTACTTATGCGATATACTACCTGTTGGACTAAGTTATTTTAAAATTAATTTGATGACGGGTTGAATTTGATGAATTAATCACAATATCTGGGGTCTTTGGAAAAATGAAGTAATCTGGGATGTTTAAAATCAAAATAATCTGGTATGCTCGTGAAATAGCGAACTTCTAGCTAAAATGATTTCCAAGTCCTGGAATGACTCACATTTGACTTAATCTCACGTTTGATTCTATTTCTCTGTAATTACAGGCCTTATTTATTAAGATTAGAAATATTTAATAGGCATGGGATATTTAATGCATATCCTCCACAATTTAAAAATTTTATAAGAGGGGGTTTGTTTAGTAATGGATGTAAGGGAAAACATACTAACGACCCATGTTTCGTTAATTCGTGTTTGAGAAAAATGTATAAGACAACAGTAACAAATAACTTGATTACCAAAATTTGGTATAATATTTTTCGTTTTGACTCATAATAACGGAGATATTTAGTATTTGGCATTTTATCCGTTAGATTAACATTCCTTCCCATGGGTCTGATTTTGGAAATTACCGAACGCTATCTATAAAATGACATGAAAACATTAAAGACCTAGTTTTGTAATAATCAAATAAAAATTACGGCTGTTAGAACGTTAACAAAATAAAATATAATTAACAACTGTCAGCAACAGTCCTTGCCAGACCTACCACAATCTTAAACCATTGCGCACGGTCTACAGGGTGGATTTTCAAATTCCGGACCACAGCTTCCACAAGTCCTTCCTCAGGTCAACCAGTTACATCTCTTCCTCGCTCCACCTAGAGTACAAGAGATTTTATTGGAATAGCCTGTTAATATCCAATTTCTTGGCCTACTCTACCGAGCGCAATCTGTCCTTCTTTATAGCACAGATATTGGGTTTGTCATACAACTACATCAGTTCGGGGCTGCTTTCGGTCCATCATCTCTGCTGCACATTCACAAAACTCTCCTGTGCCAGACCTTTCCAGTTAGAAGAGCTTTCCAGTTTTCCTTAGTGAGAGTCCACTGGTCACTGAGATATATAGTTGTGTATCTTTGCCTTCCCGGAGAACCTCATAAAGCTGAGGTCTTTTGCAGGTCATTGAAGCTGTTATTTCTGCTTTCACGCTATTTCTTTCAATAACTAGCCCCCCCCCAAGTCCTGCGATTTGGAAAGTGAAATACTCCAATTAATTCTACAGTGACACCAATTTCGCTGGTACAAACTCTAAAGCACCAGGCAAGGAACAGTAGAATTCCTCGCTTTGAGCCAGTGAGTACTTCAAATACACTAGAGGCACCTGTCCGGTTTTGTAAAGCTACTTTTGTATATTAGAAGTTTGCTAGGGATTCCGACTGACGAATATTTTCAGTAATTATTGTTGTGAAAACTATCATTGGGCCTTCGGATGCCAATGAAGAAGTGATGCAGATCAACATCAAGATCATACACGTATTGAATCATTTGATTTTATAGACAAGCGGTGATATACAAATGATCTTTCTGCCAGTGGGCAGAAACACGCCACATCTACATGTATATGTATATATATATATATATATATAAAGGCATTTAAAAAAAGGGGCGCAACTTCAAAAGCACACATGTGCGACAGCCAATCATAGGAAAGATTTAATGATTGGTTTGAAAATAAGTCAAAAACACATTTTGAAATTGATAACTCGAATATTTACAAAAAATATGGGCTATATTCTAGGAGAATGATTTTATCTCAGGCCATCCTTTAAAACAGCACAGAAATTAAAGTTCATTAATTCTTAGTTGTATCTGCAATTGTAGGATTTTCCTGTGTATATGGACATTCACTAACTGTGTTATTTCGTTAACACAAACATAACTGTTGACTGAATTACCATTCTAAATAGAGCAGCTTTGGAGTTTTGTAAAGGATATTTTCCCTATGCATTAGAACACCTGAATACTAATCATTTTTATTATACTTTTCATGCTACAAGTATACTATTTTTACAAGGTGCTATATTAATTATTATTATTTAATATAGGAGGAGCATGTTAGGAGCCATGGTTATCCATGGGAATCTCATGAAGTGGTAACAGAAGATGGCTATATATTGACACTATTCAGGATTCCACATGGCAAAAGTGGCAAAACTAATGGCCACAGGCATCCAGTTCTATTGCAACATGGAGTAATTGCTAGCGCCAGCCACTTCCTCTTGCTGGGGCCCAATTCATTAGGTGAATTATGTTTTTTTACAATAATGGTACATTATACATATATACATACTTCAGAAATGATCCAAAAATTATATATATATATATATATATGGTGACATGGTTTGGTTCTACTTTTTTAGCAGATTTCCCTTAGGGGAAATCAGCTATTGAGGTTGTACTCATGACGCGATTTTCGAAATTTTTCTTCAAATGTCCATCGATCCTACCCAGGAGATGACGAAAATGAGTTCCGTTCAAAACTGTATATATCTATCTATCTATCTATCTATATATTTGTCTGTTACCGCTCTACCGGTCGCAATTATTGTTTAATCGTTACCAAAATCGATATTTAGTCGTTTTATGTAAAAAGAAAGATCAAGTTCGTTAACGGCTGAAATCGGGCCAGGGGGAGGGGGGGTTTAGAGGAGAGGATTTTCGAAAATTCGAAATATCTCCGTTACCATAGGTTGAACGAAAAATTGTATAGAACCAATCCTATTGAAAATGAAATTTAATATAAATATTGTTATATACATTTCTTCACTATCTTGAATATTAACCGAGATATTTGCATTTTTCAGTTTTTAGCCATCAGTAAACCGCCATTTCTACTCATGATACATTAACAATACTCTGCTACATAATAAATCACATTATTCGAAGTTTAAATACCAAAAATTGTATTCAATAGACCTTTATTATAGGAGATATATGCAAATATGACCTGGTGACCCCCCCTCCCCATTCTTGAGGTTTTCGACTACTAAAATTTGATTGATGGAGATAACAATTATTTTGACTTATTATTAATTACAGTACTAGATATAGTAAATAGTTCTCAATAAAATTAATATTTTATATTCAGATATATTTCAGTAATTGTTTTCCTTTCCGGTGTGAGGCGGGCAGACCCGTTTGTTTACATTTCTAACCTAACGCTTCCTGACGGCAGGTTATTGAAATTGGATAAACATTTCTTATTACCGTTTGTATTTATTCTCGGTGGTGTTATGTTACCAGTATGTAGATTTATCTATTACTAAACTTCACGGGGGAAATCTGCTTAGTATAAGCAGCCACTGCGTGACGGACTTTGTTCTAACGTTGGAGTCGTTCGTGTTACATATGGGCTATAATAATGTTTATTTAGCTGAATGGTATCACATTCGTTAGTCCTCTTATGTGCCACGCACGGGCGTCTATACATTATTGACGTTTTAGCTCAATTTAAACTCAATTTTGCTGGAAATTTAGGTGACGAAAAAGTCTCCAGCCTTGATTTAAAGGTGGTTAGAAGCTTATATCCATATATATACCCACACAAACATATATAAGTGCATTGATTGCTGGTTTTAATTTCACTGCAATCTAATAAATTTAACTTTTACAGCTTTTCTACTTGCCGAGAGAGGTTATGATGTATGGTTGAGTAACAGTCGTGGTTCCTCTTACAGCTTGAACCATGTTTCCAATAATATTTCTTACTCAACATACTGGGACTTCAGGTAAAAGCATAATATGGTTTAAAAAAAAAAAAAATTGTGAAACTATTTTCTTTTATGTGGAATAAATTTGCTAACCATTAAACATATATGACTATATTCGGTTAATTATACAGAGGTTTTTTGAAAATCACTATCCCATATTTATTTCGTTAAGTTCAGTAAAGAATAAGATAATGAATTAAAATTAATGATTATTATTAGTGATTAAACCCTATTTATTTAGTATATACAAACTGATTAAATAAAAACGTCGGTCATGCAGGTATAGCGAAATCTATGGAGATTCACCACATACTACAATGCATTAACATTGTTTGTTAGAGTAGCAATTAATAAATATTTATTTTCACAAGGTTTTTCAATTTATTAAATTAATAATTTTTTTATACTCACCGCAAGCCTAGAGTCGTAGATTCGATTTCCATTGGACAAAGGTATTTATATAGGGATGACTTCATTAAATACAATCCTTAGTGTCGCACTGGCAAAAAGGGATGAAACCTGTTGGTAACACGTCTCTATTAGCCATAGCATACAGGGGACGTCAATAAATAAGATTTAAATGAAAAATTACATTTAGTTTAATGTTAGTGTACACGAAATAATATATATCTTGTGAGCACCTTGAAAGGTCGGAGGTTTAATTTGAAAATATGCAAAACTGATAATATTAAAACAAAAGTTTTTTAGGAATCTTATTTATTAGATAAAAAGATGTAGTCTTCATGCATACAATTTCTATTTATAAATGTCGCCAAATTATCACACCTCAGGCTTATTTAAAAAAAAAAAAAAAAAAAAAAAGAAAGAATAATACTGGCGAGTGTGTTAATGCCACAGCCCTTTCCATCCTTCTACTGAATTAAATAAAGATATTTTGTTAGAAGACTATACGCCCTGAAGTGCTGGATCCTGCGAAATCAGTCACTCAACAGTATTTTATTTGTATTTAATTAGAATTCAATTACTTTTATTTTTCCAAAGGATAAACGGACTAACTTTTTTGTTTTAGCTGGCATGAAATGGGTTTATACGATTTACCAGCTGTTATTGATTACGTACTGAATAATACAAAAAGAGAAAAACTCTCCTACATTGGCCATTCTATGGGAGGAACGTTGGTGGGAGTACTGCTACACTTTAGACCTGAATATAGTGCAAAGATTAATGTATTCATTGGTCTAGTACCAGCATTGAATTTTGAAGAAATGAATTGTTCTATTATGACATTTTTTGGTACTTATTATTCGGTAAGAATACAATAATGATGATTATTATTAATATTTGGGGTGGAATAATAAATTAAATAGAATGGCTGATTTCCAATCATTTCTGACATTACTTTGTTTACTTACTTTAAGATATTTTTTTTTTTTTGTACTAACTTTTGGCGAAATAATGATATTTTTCTGCTTTACTTTTAAGATCAAATTTCTATGTGATGTTGAGGATAAATGGGAACTTCTGGTCTCACATAATCAGTTTATTTCTTTTTTACAAACGTTTGCCCACATGGGTATTATCCCCCCCCCCCTCCCAGTGTTTTAATGCTAAAAGCAGGGATACTTCTTTATTTCTAATTAATTACTTAAATTGTTAAATGTAATATTATCTCTTAAATAATTTCTTCACCTACCGCAAATAATAAACTTTTTGTATAAAGTTATGTTCATATTTATCAATACTTGATGCAATTCAGCCTAAAAAATAATATTTTAAAATATTCGCAAAAAAACATTAATAATTTTAATTTGCCAAAGTAAACTGTTAAAAGGCCAATAAAATATAGCCATAACTTTATATAAAAATGTTAATAATTAATTAGGAAATTCACACATATCCCTGTTTCTAGCAGTGATAATGGTTTAAGGACGAAAAAAAAAAAAGCTGATTGTTATACGTCAATTTACGTACAGATTCAAAATACTACAGAGTCTAGATGTGCGAATATATTGGGTTGTTAATTAAGTTCGTAACGTTTTTTACTGGTGATTTCTATAAAAACTTAGAGTCTTGTAAATATTTTTATCAATTATATATGACCCATTTTGATCTATTACATGTTGCCATCTTTCAGGTAATTTTTTAATTCCGTTCTCCCAGAACATCTCAGATTTTTACGCAATTAACTCCTCTATGTGCGTTTTGCAGTCCCCAAGCGAATTAAAGTGTTTCCCGTTAAGAGAGTTTCGAAGGGCCCGAAATTAGTGAAAAACTGTTGGGGCAAGGTTTTGGTGAATAGGGCGGGTGGGAGATCACATCCCAGCCAAACTCCAATAATTTCTGACGGGTCTGCAAAGACACTTGAGGACGGGCGTTATCGTGATGGAAAACTATGCCTTTGCGATTAGCTAATTGCTGGACGCGTTTTCTTAACCGCTGCCTTTTTTAGAATGTGTAAACATTATTGATCATGTTAACATGATTTTATAAACTCAGAGAGGATTAAATTGAAATATTGATAAACGCTATGAACTTATTTTCCAACTTATTATATATCGGTATATATATATAATACCGGCTATGTAGGGGGGGGGCACCAAACACTGAGTTCCTTCTTGTGAAACATCTCGTCCACCTCTTAGCTATAGGTCATGTGAAATTGAGTGTCTTGTTCCATATATAACCTGTTGTCTTCCTTGACATAGTCCTAAGTAACCATCCCACTTCTGGTGACTTAGGATCAGTGGCGGCTCGCGTATAGGCACTGTGGAACTGCAGCACCCCCAATTTCCACTTGATATTATCTATAACATTCAATACAATAAGCCTTTTTTCTTTAATTCTTTCTTTATACTTGTATAATATATAATCGGGGCTCAGGTTAGCCATGCGAGTTAAAGCGTTGACCTTTATCTCACATGGTAAACCTAGAGTGGCGAGTTCGATTCTCGCCTGGGTAAAGGAAATTATTTAGTGACAAAATTCATTAAATAATATCCTAAAATCCCACCCTCGCTAGAAAAGGGTGGTAACCTGTAGATAACCCGTCCCAGTTAGCCTGAGCTGCAGAAAGTGGACGTTAATAAATAATAATAATAATATATAATCCTTAATCTTAATGCAGTAACCATCCACCAGTTTATAAAAAAAGATACAAAAATCTTTGCGTGGAACTATTCCGCTTCACAGTTCCAGCGGCGAGGTGTTTGACTGTTGTGCGCATGAGCACACAGGAAGCTGCAGGCGAGGCTGCAAGGGAGAGAGAGCACTGTCGTTCCCGCAGTGCCGACCCTAGTGTGCTAAGGCTCAAAAGTTTCTGGAGCAGCACCCCCACTAATTTTAGCTACGAGCCGCCACTGACTAGGATAGTTGTTACATAGTTGATGCTTCATGATTCTTAGTCTTACTGTCTACTGCATTTCATATATTATTTAATTATTAAATGTAATGTTAATTATTTATACTGCAGCCTTTGGTCAGAGCAATATTTGGGGAAGCAAACTGGCTTCCTTGGAAGGAGGCTACATCAGAATTATTTGCAAAGATGTGCAAATCAAATAGTTGGTTCTTTCCTTTATGCATGAGTGCTTACAATAATTTGGGAGAATCTAGTCAAGTCAGAAAGGTGAGTACAGATGAAATTATATAACTAAATGTTATTTATATATAGCAAAACTCTTAATTTAACTTAACATTGATCGACTAATTATTGTGAAATAAAGTTGGCAAAAAGTTATTTAAATATCTATTTATAATGAAACTCGGTTTGAAAGCAACTTTAACTTTTCTTCAAACAAATATACAAATTCATTGTGCCTATATTTCCGCCTATCAATCGAAATCGAGATTGCTATTCGGGAGTGATGCCAAACATCCATCCCTCCTTAAAAATCTTTATTTATCGCTGTGAATGTTAATTAACCATTTTCCCTTTTTCAAATCTCTTCTCGCATTTTGCGAGTTTAAAGTGACGGCTTCCAAACCTTTTGATGATAGCTCCCATTATGCACTAGTTTGATGGAAAGATCCGATTAAGTGCTCTTTAAACGAATCCTTATTCCAAATAATATTTATTAAGATGTTTTATTAACAGTTTGATTTAAAAAAAAAGGCAGTCCAATAATGGCGAATATAGAAATACCAAGACTGGAAAATTCAAATACTTGTATTCTTGATGAATACTGATGTCTTACATTGAAAGAGCGCATTACAGGAAACATATTCAAACAATAAGTAATATAATGCTTAATGAGAACTTTTTAACATTGTATTATGTATGGATATTATTATAACCAATTTACATTGAGTTCTTGATTACTTTAGCCGTGAAGCTAATGCAAAAATAAAAAAAAAAGGCCAACTTACGTTGAAGAAGCATGCAACTTGCGGTAAAATAAGTTATAAGTAGATACACACCACCCGGTATTTTGGGCATCTTCTGACCCAATGTCTAGGTATTTAAACCACGAGAATGTTGTTGATCGTAGTAGACTATGAAAAATAGGGTTTATGTTTTGAGTAGCCACCATAATGAGTCTTAGGTTTTCTTTCTTCAATAAAGGAAAAATCAACTAATTCACTGGGCGTTAAAATACTTAAAAATTCAAGTTTTCATTTGTTGGTCTTCGACCTTATAATTCTTCAACTGGTCGTAATTAAGCTAGGCCAAAAAATTAAATAAACAGTTTTTTATCTCTACAATAGGTATACCCGGATTCTATGGGCGCTATGAAAAAATGGACTATAAAACACTTCCACCCTAATATTCTTTCTAATGTTTTTTGCTTCCTTTGGAAACAATATTATACAAGTTGATAAAAGAATAAATATTTTAAAAGAAACTAATTTTTACAATTGTAAATAAAAATCTATATTAACTTTGTTTATATATATATATATATATATATATATATAAATGGGTATGTGAGTGCGCGCGCGTGTGTGTTTGTGTGTTTTGGAGGAATATGGAATGGATAATAACTATTATAGTGAGATAAAGTTTCTTTATGTATTTAATTATAAAGTATGATGAATTTTATGTAGTGTGTAAGTAGTAAGTTATTAATTTAAGTGGGGGAGGGGGTTGGACACAACAACAAAATAATTGCTTAAAAAGAAATGTAATAAATAAATACAAAACATAAATAAGACATCACTAAGAATACATATTAGTTCAAAATACATAGGCAAAATCTAAAAACTGAAATGTATTGAAGTAAAATAGAATAAAAAGAAGAAAGGGACTTATGAACACAAACTTAATATCATATATTGAATTTACAAAAAGTGAATTGTTATCTAACATTATAAAAATATACAGTTTATGTACATATTCATTCACAAAATCGAAAACGTGGGTTATAATAACATTTATAATGCAATAAGTATATGAATCTTACAACCAGAACAGTTTTTGTAATTAAATAAGAGTTTAAGAATAATATCAGCATCAACTGAGTATGTAAGTCCTAATAGAGTGATTTTGCTTTAAACGACTACTAAATGTTGTTTTATTAAATGTTCAGGGACAGCTGAGAACAATTTTCCTACATTTAAAAATATCCAATAAAATTGAGGTGTCCGATTGCTCCCCCCCCCTTACTGCTTATAATTATTTGGTTTTTACCTTATCTTATTTTTTTTAAAGGAGGAACTCTATCAGATTACTAAAATTATGTTATCTACTGGATCTTTAAAAACAATGTCTCATTTTGGTCAGCAAGTCTATTATGGTGAGATGAACATATTACCTTCCTATATTGTTTATAAATAGACATTAATTTATAATACTGTAAACATATTTTTAAGAGGCCCTACAATTCTACTGATTCTGATAGAAAAGATCAAATAAATAATCCTTGAAATACCAATGAAGGGCTGCACTTCTAAATAGAAATACATTTTTATCATGAATTTCAAACATTAAAAAGACTGCATAAAACAAATCCACGATGCTTTCGGAGCCATGAGTTTTATCCAGAATGTCTTTTAAATGCAAGTTACATTTACTGCTCTATGACATAAATAAAAATTAGACTCATAATTAGGCAATAAAACATTTATTTTTTCCATTCATTTCATCACGACCTCATCAAATCGTTGGTTATATACAGGCTAGATTTAGGTGGTACCCTGTAGATGACTCGTTCCAATTATCCAAAGTAGTGGCTTTAGTGAATTTTAATTAAAAAAAAAAAATGATATTTTATTTCAGGAAAATTTCAGGCTTTTATGCATAGTCCTGAAGAGAACAGAAGAAGATATGGTACGGAAATACCACCTGTTTATGATGTTAGGAAGATGACAATGCCATCAGTGTTATTTTATAGTGACAGTGATGCTGCAGTGGTTAGTGGTGTAAGTATATATCATTTAACTAAATCGGAAGTAAAACATGGGAATTATTATCTTGAGAATGAGAATTCAACTTTTCTATATTTCATAAGTCGAACCATTCATATTTATATATATATATATATATATATACACATATATATACTAGCTAAGGTACCCGGCTTCACTCGGGAAATCATTTGAGACTGAATGGTGGTATTTTTTTTTTTGGCAAGGCTTTAATGTGTACAACTACACTGCCCGTCTGGGCGCGTTCTAGACACCACCCCCCTAAAATAATCTGCCCTGTCTGCAAGGAGTCTCAAAGTCTGTACCAATGTACACAATTTAGGTCTTCATCAGCTGCTAACAAATTACCGTTATTGAAAGGATGGAACGGCTGTACCAATTGTTTGTCACACAAACATCAGACTACATCATGTCCTTCCACGAGACGATGTTCCATCTGCAATCAGCGTCATCACACATGGCTCCATCAACCACAAGAACATACAAACGCAGCCCAGCCAGCTGTAGAAACCTCTCCAGTCAAAACAGACAAAGGAATCACCCTCGGGACCATTTGTGCCGAAGGAAACGTGCTTCTAGGAACAGCAATGGTGGAAGCAAAGGATTCTCACGGCTCCTATGAAGAAGTGAGAATGGTGACAGACAGCGGGAGTCAATACTCTTTTATCACAATTGACTGTGTAAAAAAATTAGGGTTAGAAATAGAGCCATGCAAACAACGGATCTCAGGGATTGGTCAGGTCAAGCTTAACAACACCATTGGTAGACTGAAGTGCGTCCTTCGATCGAGAATACCTTCTTCGTCCTCAAAGGAGTTTACTTCCCAAGTAATAGTCGTTCACAAGATCACGAGTAGCTTACCTCAAGTAACATTATCAAACTCTATCCAGACAAGATACAAGGGCTACGCCCTAGCTGACCCTTATTTTTAGATTATCTAAAATTACCATATATTATGTACATATATAATCTACAATAGAAAGATGATGATCGCCTTGAGCAAAGTCGATTCAATGAGGAAGAAGAAACTCACAGTCTTGGTGAAGGCGAGGGAGGAATCAGGTACCTGATACTTGAATTAAATGGCATTTCACCAATTTTCTTCCGCGACGGTCCAAATGTGGAAAAGTCTTGAGCGTGTTGAAGACGTTCTTGGAACGGGAGGACGCTGGAGAGTGCTGGCTGGAGACTGCAGTTGCTTGGCCGGTAGAACAACAGACTCTTGACGCACGTCGCTTGTCATCAGCTGGCTGCCGATACGTGCCGAGCGATCCCGACTACTGCCGATTATCGCCATTCACTACTTAATAAACTAAATACCTAAATTATTTATACTTATAGCTTAATATTATTATTTAATTAATAAATATAAATTTTTACATTATGTGTTGGCCACAACATTCCGCCCACCAAAATTTTAGTTTTTAAAATTTTATTGAATTGGCTCATTTACAGGGACTACTGGAGCGATTGGTCGTTTGTAGGTTCAAGTAGAGCCTTTTGTTAGGCCATTGATCCTTAGGAAGTACTAACCAATGTGGTCCCGCCCACCATAGAGAGTGATGTTCCAACACAGATGGAAGTATGCTCCTGGAGCGACAGTCTGCTGTATTCTCAACGCGTTGTGCAACAAATGTGTTTAGTCGCTGAGATGGAGTGGAAAGGCACCCTCTGAAATGTTCAGCATGTTCACTAATTTATGATGTGACTTATAGATTCGACTCAAAGGCAATGCACCAGATGGCTCCAAACGAGTAATTGTCATTGGTTTAATGGGAGCGAATTTAGTTTTTGTCTTTACTAGATGTATGTATGGACCATCGGATGTTCGGTTAACTAAATAGATGATTGCGGAAAAACCTCTTTGAGAGACTTCACAAAAACCTACTATCATTGGAGGCTCTGCATGACAGATCTTTAGTGATATTCTTATGTTACTCAAATACTGTAACTGGTACAAGAATCGATACCACCTAGAGCAAATATCAGGAGGTCTAGTTTCATTCCAGGCATATTGAGAGATCCACATGTCCTGTAGCATTACTTTGGCGTAGAAAACTACAGGCGCCAAAAAACCTAGGGTACTATAAATGTTCAGAAGACGTTTATGTGCTTGATCTTTGGGATATTCCAAATATGAGATTGATTCTTTGACTGGCAAAGATATAGCAAAGAGTCCTGAATCTAGATGGTAGTGACTTGTTTCGTAGTGCTTCTTACAATGTTCATCCTCCGCAGATACTTGTACTTTGGTCACAGGTAAGACTTCTTCAACCTCCCAGAACTTATCTACTATTCATTCATTTCTGGATTTGAATGAACTAGAAAACTATGGCCTTCAGTGGGACCAAATGGGACTTGAGGGGACCAGCTGCTATGAATCCAAAAATCTTTGGAAGAAGCCTAGGAATATCTTGGTTGATCATGACTGGTGGACCTGTGACTATATCGTAAAATAAATCACCACCTAAAAGCATTTCTACAGGGGCAGGTTTCCAAAAATAAGGGTCAGCTAGGGCATAGCCCTTGTATCTTGTCTGGATAGAGTTTGATAATGTTACTTGAGGTAAGTTACTCGTGATCTTGTGAACGACTATTACTTGGGAAGTAAACTCCTTTGAGGACGAAGAAGGCATTCTCGAGCGAATGACGCACTTCAGTCTACCAATGGTGTTGTTAAGCTTGACTTGACCAATCCCTGAGATCCGTTGTTTGCATGGCTCTATTTCTAACCCTAATTTTTTTACACAGTCAATTGTGATAAAAGAGTATTGACTCCCGCTGTCTGTCACCATTCTCACTTCTTGGTAGGAGCCGTGAGAATCCTTTGCCTCCACAACTGCTGTTCCAAGAAGCACGTTTCCTTCGGCACAAATGGTCCCTAAGACAATTCCTTTGTCTGTTTTGACTGGAGAGGTTTCTGCAGCTGGCTTGGCTCCGTTTGTATGTTGTTGTGGTTGATGGAGCCATGTGTGATGACGCTGATTGCAGATGGAACATCGTCTCATTGATGGGCATGATGTAGTCTGATGTTTGTGTGACAAACAATTGGTACAGCCGTTCCATCCTTTTAATAATGATAATTTGTTGGCAGCTGTTGAAGACCTAAATTGTGTACATTGGTAGAGACAGTGAGACTCCTTGCAAACAGGGCAGATTATTTTAGGGGGGTGGTGTCTAGAATCGGGTTTCTTGCCAGAATGCTGAGTTGACGCATTAAAATCGTTTGCTCCATCGCCTGAAAATAAGGATGTTCTAGAGTGATAACGTGAACTTGAGGTGTTGTGACTTGATGAACTCCTCATCTGTGAAGATTGATCTGACTCATCGGAAATGGCGTCTAATGATTTCCACTCTACTTTGATAAAGTCCACTAAATTTCTATAGGAGGGAAATTCAATATCGGAAAATTTCTTCTCAAAAGATAATTTTGTTGAAGAGTCCAAGCATCGAAGCAGAAGAAAAGACAAAATAAAATCTCCAGGATCTTCTATTTCTAAATGATTAAAAGATTCTATGCACTCTACAACGGAAGTGATGAGAGTTTTGAAAGCTGTGGCGTTAGGCTTGGAGCTCAGTGGTTTAAAATCTAAAACCTGTTTTAGATAGGTGTGAGCGAGTTTCCGCTTGTTATTGTAGTGCTCCGTCAATAGTTTCCAGGCCTGAGTGTAGTTAGCCTCAGAGAGGCTTATATTGGAGATGAGGGAACGAGCAGGGCCCTTAAGACATGAGACCAGGAATAAAAACTTTTCCATATCTGAAAGGGTGGTCTCATTATGAATTAGAGACAAATATGTGTCTCGGAAGAGGGGCCAGTTTAATGGACTACCATCAAATTCAGGGAGGTTTATTTGGGGAAGTCGAGCTCTAACAGTTCGACTTTCATTCATATGAAGTGTACCTGAATTGTCTCCAGCAAAAGTTTGATTCGGTACCACCGGAGTGGGGTTCATATGATGTTCATATATAGCGCAGGCCTCATAATAGCAACGCTCTGCTGTCGTCATTAGTCGTTTGTCAGCTCTAGTGGGGAAAATATTAGGCTCGACCGTGCCCGAAACGAGTTCTAACAATTTATCCCATATTGAATTGAACTTCTCAAAGTATGGTTTCAGCTCCTTATACATCCCTTTAAAAAGAAATAGATTACTTGGGTCGGTGGCGATTGAGCGGCCTTGTTCAACTATATCCTTTATCTTTGATAATAAAGAGGCTAATTTCTCCTTCGAAATTTCCACCTGACTCCTGACAGCTGGGTCTAAATTCTCCATCTTAAAGGGGGGGGGGAGCCAAATATTAAGAAAGACAAATAAAAGAGAAAAAAAAATTAATTAAGTGAAATAAATTGGAATGGTGAGCGAAATATGAGACTCACAAAAATATAATGACCATACAAGACAAAATAAGTACAATATAATAATATCCGGCCTTCCGGAGGACCAAAATGTGACGGCGGGTAGAGTAAACGGTCTTGGACCTTGTATAATTTTCCTTTTTTTTGGATTATCTAAAATTACCATATATTATGTACATATATAATCTACAATAGAAAGGTGATGATCGCCTTGAGCAAAGTCGATTCAATGAGGAAGAAGAAACTCACAGTCTTGGTGAAGGCGGGGAGGAATCAGGTACCTGATACTTGAATTAAATGGCATTCCACCAATTTTCTTCCGCGACGGTCATCCTGGAACTGCTGGGTTCCAAGAAGAATGTTTTGTTCCAAATGTGGAAAAGTCTTGAGCGTGTTGAAGATGTTCTTGGAACGGGAGGACGCTGGAGAGTACTGGCTGGAGATTGCAGTTGCTTGGCCGCTAGAACAACAGACTCTTGACGCACGTCGCTTGTCATCAGTTGGCTGCCGATACGTGCCGAGCGATCCCGACTACTGCCGATTATCGCCATTCACTACTTAATAAACTAAATACCTAAATTATTTATACTTATAATTTACTATTATTATTTAATTAATAAATATAAATTTTTACATTATGTGTTGGCCACAACAAGCATATAAGTCTAAAAATATAACATCATTTGTCATAATACGGGTATATTAAAAATGCTTTAATAAGTGCTACTAAAATTGTACTTAGTTTTGGCCTATTCATTGTTATATATATTGTTACGTTTTTTTTTTTTTGCCAAAACCAGTAAAAAACGTTTTTAATAAGAGTTCTTTTGGATTGCAAAATTAAATACTCGCAAGTTTCACAGTTTTTATCACTTCAGAATTTATTTAACAATGCACAATACGCTTGGTAATTATACTTAATTACTACATACAGTATACACTGTTCTTCAGATTACACAGTCCAACAATTCACTCACGGTCACTGAAATTCACAACAAGACGGCACTTCACTGTCCTTTACTTCGCGGCACTGCACTGTCTTAAACACGGCACTAAACTGTTACTTACAGTCACGGCACAACACCGTTCTTCTTATAAAAACACTTTACCACACTGCACTAAGTCGCACTGTAGACCTGATGTGAACATCAAGACAGGTGAGAATGAAACTGACTCGCTCGCGGCTAGCTCTTCTTTATATAGGGTGGCGGCTTACATCAAAGGGGAATTGTCTGGACTCTTCGACGTCTGGCTGGAAGGTACTGGTCGGACCTAGAACATTCTGTCGGTTTCTTTGATCTACGTCACACTTTCCAAATACGCGACTCAGAATCTTCTCGGAAAATTTCCCTAGGTATGGGATGCTGAGTTGGCCCACAGGATTTCGAGTCTCTCTCTCGCCTTGTTTTAACTCAACTTGGACCATTTTTGTGAATCGGCGTTCCATGATTTTATCTACCATTCTCTCATCGTACCCGTTGGCTCTTGCGATTAGTTTTATGTACGTAAACTCGTTTTGAAAATCTTCTTTTGCCAACGGGATACTCAGGAGTCGATTTATCAAGAACGTGATGCCTGAAGTTTTATATTGAGGATAGTGGTACGAATCAGAAGGGATCATGATGGCAGAGCCAACGGGTACGATGAGACAAAACAAGGCGAGAGAGAGACTCGAAATCCTGTGGGCTAACTCAGCATCCCATACCTAGGGAAATTTTCCGAGAAGATAGGACGCATGCTGGAAAAGGTTGGCCTTCGTACTGCCTATCGAAGTCTAAGCTCCCTGAAACATATGCTCCCAAGGATTAAGGATGCGGTCGATCCACTGGATAGGTCTGGTGTGTATCGGGTTGCTTGCCTGACTTGCGGAAGCTCATATGTGGGGCAAAGTGGAAGGAAGCTAAGGAGCAGATTAAAAGAGCACCTTTCCACCAAGACATCGGAGGTACGTAAACATATTTTAAACGAAAGCCATGAAGCAAATGCCGTTGAGTTCGAGGTGCTCGACCACCTTGGCAAAGGGAAGAAAATGGATATAGTAGAGCAGTTATGGATCAGGATGGACATAAGAATATTAATATTAGGGGGGAGGGGGGCGTGCTCAGGCATGTTCCGTCCTCTGCAGTATCTGCCCTGGCCCGTGTAGGCTCCCAGTCTCGCCGGAGATGTCGGCTCAATAGGGACCAACTCTAGGTCAGTTCCTCTCCATCTCCTAGTTATTTTGTTATTTATTGCTTTTAATATTTATTGATTTGTAATGTTTTAGTCATAAGTGTTGAATTGAGTTTTATATCCTTTTTTGTTTTTTTTTTAATTTTTTTTAATTTTTGAATACATTTGTTTACTTTTACATTTTTTTATTAATATATATTACATGTTTTTTAAAGTAATTGTTGTGACGCAGAGCACTGATGATGGGACGGTTCGCTCCGAAAGTACTTTGCCTGTAATAAAGAAGTATTAAGAGTGGAGGTGTTTGACCTTTTTGATCCTTCCGTTGCTTTCCACAATGTTGTGTCTGCTGTAGTAAGCTTTCTATAAATCGAAAATTTATGCCTGTTACTATCTCTTGTTACGGAAACATCATGAAAGTTTACAGATTTTTCCTACTCTATTTCCAGTGAGAATTTAATGCGTTTTTAAGGGAGCTCATGCAAGTTTAGTTCAATCTTACAACCATTAACGCACATTCATCAACGCCACTATGAAAGTAAAATATCCGATTGAAAAATGGGTTTTCCGGAGACATTATGTAGTTTGTTCGAACCAATCCAAATATATTTCTGCAGCTAGTGAAGAAAGTGGTGATCCCATTAGCAGTAAATTACTTTACTTGTAGCATCTTGAAAATAAAATAATATTGTTTCATACAAAGCTTTAATAAATCCAGTATTTCCTTAGAACACAGTGGGCAACACTTTCGGCGTCTCAATACGCCCATCTATTTGTATTCTATAATCACATTTTCAAAGCAACTGTTTGTTTTCATGTTTTACAACCTAGTGCCTAAATAACTCTTTGGTGTTTATTACTATTCTCACTGCTATTCCATATAATATAATATTATTTTATTATTTAGGGCGTTGAAAGGATAAGTAGAGCTCTCCCAAATGCAACGGCAATCAAAGTGAAATTGAGAACCTTTAATCATGTGGACTTTTTAATTGGGAAAGATATATATGAACTTGTTTACAAAGATATGTTTCGAATTTTGGATGACATGAGAAATTCCTAAGTGCAGGTATTTTGAAATGACTGATATATACATTATATATATGTACATAATGAGTTTTATTAACAATATTTCATCTTCTAATCACATCAAATTGCTTTGACAGGGAACACTCTGGACCAAAGAATATGGCTATATTAAAAATTCAGTCACCTTATAAGGAACCTTATAGACGAAGAAATATAAATTGAATGTATTTCTTCAGGTTATGGGCTATGAGAACCACCCATAGCCAAATATGTATTTTATATTAATTAATAAACCATAAGACTGCTTTATTTTTTTCCTGTTATATTCCTTTATACTTAAATTATCATTGCCAAATCTTTATAAAAAGCTTTATACGCAGGTGCTGCGCAAAATAAGCATATTTACCAACTTCAGCAATGGCATGGCAGTGTCATCACATAATCAATTCATATAATTGGCCAGACCTCATGCAGGATGGAAGGTTCTATGAAGAACTTTGTCGAAAATCATGCCATGTACAACCTAAAGTGTAATCTGCTAAAATGATTATAATTAGGAATCACTGATTCAGATACTCCACTTGTAAAATGATGGTATTAAGACAATGAAATATCTTTCAATAGTTCATTTCTCACTCTACATATTACTACCCCACAAATGGGTAACACAACTGCCTCGCACAGTGGAGAAGGGTGTGGGTTTATTATTTAAATTACCTCTCCTTTATATTAATAGGAAGAAACAAATATATAATAGGCGCCACGTTGTTTGTTCCACAGGTAATAAGGAAACCAATTGTATTACAGTTAAATCATTTTATTCAAAATAACTAAACTTTTCTCTTGAACAAATATAAATAAATAAATGAGTAAAACAATACTCTCCCATGAGAAATGTATATAAATAAATAGGCTTTTCTTTTACTCTAGATCACAATATCAATAAATTTGTACCTCTCATACAATAAGATAATTGTTTAGCCTCCTGCTCCTTGAGTGTTCTCTATTCTTTCTGCTCTCTGAACCTAACTAGCACGACTTAGAGCCAACTGAAATCATATTAATCCACCAAATCGCTTTAGAGAAAATCCTCAGAACTCGAGGTGGATACTTCCATCCACCTACTCGCTTGTCCTAGCAATCACCTCTCATCTCCGTCACTCGCGCAGCTAGCCCCGCTCAGGGCTCTCCTTCCTATATTTTATCTCCGTCACCCGTATTTGGGAACGATAGAAATGGGCCGTAACACCTCTTCCTCACAGAAAAAGAAGTTTAAAGCGTCGGTGTTTTACATTTCTAGGCTCTTATTGACAGTCTTGAGGTCTTGAGTGTGCCACCGCCCAGCCGATTGTCCCTTTTCAAGGTCTTCCAACTCCACTATGAGAGGCATCACCATCAGATCCGCAGTTATCATCTGCCAAGGGATATCCACCGTTTTCTGTATTCCTACAAACCCGGTAGGTTTCCTCTGAACAGGTTTCTACTCTAGGCAGGTTTCGCACCGTGCTGTGTAACGATTTACATCTGCTCTCATTCCAGGCCAGTAATATGTACCCTTAATTCTCTGTAGGGTTTTGAAGGATTCTAGATGACCTGAAATTGGGCTATCATGGTACTCCATTAGTATCAACTTCCTCTTTGGCTAGGGAACTATTATTGCCATGTCCTATCTTCACCAAGAATACCATGGTTATCTATTACTCTCTTCTGTAATAGTCCGTTTTCTACACTTCATTGAGGATAATTTTGTGGTGACTTTTGCGACCATCCTCGAGTACCAAATATCTGGATTTTCTTCGTCGTTCTTGATTCAATTTATTCAACATTCACTTCTTCTATTTCGTGAAGCCTTGACAATGCATCCGCAACCTTTCAGATATGGCATTTTATCTGCAGCTCTTATATTTAGGAGAGGTTTAACTTCACCATCAAATACAGACCTACCAGTCTCTACCCACTGAAGATTCACGATAGGACTTGGGGGCAACCACTATCGTGAATAGTACCAAGGTACGAGCCTCACTCTACTTTGCTCGTCCCCTCTGATCCGGTTCCCTTCCTCCTTCCACATGAACAATCCTCCTATGGAAGACCTGATTTTTCACAAAAAACCTTCTTTTCTTGCATGTAGTTCTTAAAGCTGTGTCCTTACTGGCCACAAGTCCTATATCTCCTAGCATCACAGTCTCTTGAATAATGTCCCTCTCGAGAACACACGAACATCTGATTAGTTTCCAGACACCCTTCATATCAGCTCCATTGACCTAAAATCTTTAGGGGTTGGCGAACTGCATCATCTCGTAGGAACACATGAGTGCAGTTCCTGAGGTCCTTTGGAACAAAGGTTTGGCTGCTGCTGGGACGGTGAGGTACTGGTCGAAAGTCCTTCATGTGGTCCCTCAAATTCCGCAGGAACTCCTCGGGGTCCTCAGGTCGTTGGTGCCTTGCGAGCAACTCACCAGGCAATCGTAGGGGCTGCCCGAATACCAGTTCTGCTGTACTACTGGTGTTATCATCGCGCACTGCTGCTCTTAGACCAAGAAGTACTGTGGGCAGCAGGTCAGTCCATCTTGATGAGCCGATGAGGTGAGCTGTGAGAGCTGCTTTGAGTGCTCTGTGCCACCGTTCAATACAGCCGTTGCTTTGTGGGTGTTAAGGAGTACGTTTGATCCCGAGAATGTGTGTGAGCTTGCAGAATATTTGACTCTCGAACTGCCGCCCTTGGTCCGTCTAGTTGGGACGCCATAGCAACAGATCCAAGTCCTGTGTAGGGCTCTGGATATCGTCTCTGCACTGATATCTTCAGTTGGCTCTGCTTTGGGCCACCGGGTAAACCTATCTGACATAGTAAGGCAATAACGTTTGCCGTCCGATGTTGGGAGTGGTCCAATGATGTCTATGTGAACGTGCTCGAAGCGAGCACTTGTGGCAAAGGTTCCCGAGGGCGTGAGAGTGTGGCGATGTTCCTTACTCCGCTGACAAGCGACACAAGCACGTGCCCAGGTGGCAATGTCTACATTCATGTTTGGCCAGAAGAATCGTTGGGCAATGAGGCTCCTTGACCCGCGTATACCCGGGTGGCTGAGGTTGTGGATATGAGTAAAAATCGATTCTCTCAATGATGCAGGCAGGTACGGACGCATTCGTGAAGTGCTTGTTTCGCAGAGCAGGGGCCTCGTAGCATGTGGAACTTTCATCCACTTAAGCGAGAGGGCAGGGTTCTTAAGGAGCTCGTTTATGTCAGAGTCCGTCTCTTGTAGCTCTGCAATTTTTTCATTGTCATCGGGAAGCGTTATCTCCTCCAACCTCGAGAGTGTGTCTGCGACCACATTGTCATTTCCAGCTACATGTCGGATATCGGTTGTAAACTGACTGATGAAGTTCACCAATCGGATCCTCATAGGCGTGGCTGTGTCAGCGCGTTGTCGGAACATGTGGATCAGCGGCTTGTGGTCGGTGAGTATGGTGAAGTTACGTCCTTCGATCGAGGGCCTGAAGTGACGTATTGCTCGGTGTACGGCGACCAGTCGTCATAAGTGGAGTAACCTTGTTCTGCTTTCGTCAGAGTCTTGGAGAAAAATCCAAGAGGTTTCCAACCTGATCCTTCACGTTGCTGAAGAACCGCCCGCTGTGTTTGACGCGTCACATGCCAACGAGAGTTCGGCATCGTCGGATGGATGTGACAAAGTGAGGGCCGACTTGACGTCTTGCTGGCATAGGCGAAATGCAGCGTCTGCTTCCTTCGACCATTCCAGAGCTTTTGCATCGCTCTTCTTGCAGTTGCCTACTAACGAGTGTAGGGTATGCTGGTGTTCGGCTGCGTTTGGTATGAATCGCCTATAAAAATTCAGCATTCCCAAGAAACGCCGAAGTTGTCCCTTATTGCTGGGTCGAGGAAACTCCATGATCTGGTTAACCTTTGCTGGCAGTGGCTTGATACCTTGGGCATTCACGAGGAAGCCCAAGAATTCGATCTCGGTCTTGCCAAATTCGCACCTGGTGGGATTTATTGTTACACCATTCTCGCTCAGTATTCGGAAGACGTTGTCTAAGTGTGTATGATGTTCGTCCTTGGACTGGATGATACGAGTATGTCGTCTAGGTACACGGAGACATAGGGTAGTGCCAAAATACTATCCATGAGGCGCTGGAACGCCTGGGCAGCATTACAAAGGCCGAAGCACATTACCAGGAACTCGAAGAGATCGAACGGTGTGATTACTGCGGTCTTCTTAACGTCTTCTTCTGCTACAGGTACCTAGCAGTACGCCCTGTTCAGATCAATCTTACTGAAGTAGGTCTTTCCGCTAAGATTGGTGTTGAGAGTCAGTATGTTTGGAACACCGTATCTGTCGGGAACAGTCTGTTCGTTTAGTCGGCGGTTGTTCCCACAAAATCGCATTTTGCCATCTTTCTTTACCACTATATGTAACGGACTTGAGTAGGGGCTGTTAGAGGCCTGCAGATGCCTTCGTCCGCCATTTTGAGGAATTCCTCCCTTGCAGCCCTGTAACGCTCAGGTGGGAGGCGTCGAGCTTTTGGTGTGACGGGTGGTCCCTTCGTCTCGATGAAGTGCTGGATGTTATGCTTTGGTTTCTGCAGGACGGTTGACGGGCGTGTGATGGATGGGTATTTGCGTAGTAGGTCGTAATACCACTCACCAGCGGGAACTGAATATACCGTGGGTATTTTGGAGTGTGCAATGGTCCCCTTTGCTGTGATCCCCGTTTTTGCGTCTAGGAGCTGACGACCTCTGAGATCGACGATTATGTGGTGGTGGAAGAGAAGGTCGGCGCCGATGATGGGGCTACTGATGTTTGCCAAGATGAAGGTCCAGGGGAGTGGTCGTTGGAGTCCGATATTAAATGTCTTCCTGACTTGGTTGGATGTCTCCGATCCCGCGACTTGGCTGGAAAAACAGATAAACATGCGCTTCTGTCCACTAAATATCTCTCTCCCGATTCTTTCTCCTTCACAAATAATCGGCGGAGTCCGCCATCTCGGCCGCTGCTAACAGTTTTCCTGAGCCGGAATGTTGTTGTTCCATTCACAGGGCTGTCTGCATTTCTGTGCTTTTTTCCGGAAGATCTCGTAGTAATAACACAATTTTCCACTCCTGCTGCTTGAACGGCTACGTCGACGTGAGTGTGAATGTGAAGGGTCCTTTCGCCCTTTGCGTGCTATCTTGCTCTTCAGATCTTCCAGGGTGAGCTTCCTGACCATCTCTTCCAGATGTGATAGCTGGGAAGGTTGTGTCTGTGAGGGTTGTAGGTTCTTTGCGAGTACTTCGAGGATGCTGGGATCATATACTTCAGCGATACGATCTGCAATCTCAGCCAGTTTATCGACTGAGGCCTCGTTGGTAACGGCTAGCATGGCCTGTATAGGGTCGGGGAGTGCCCTCAACCCTACTTGACGTAAGAGGTTTGGGGGTATAGCGGCGCTAGTTACCTTGGAGGTTGCGAAGACTGCTTCAGCCTGGCAAAACCACAGCTCTGAATCTGCCTTCCAAAAGCTTGGGATCCGGAAGTTAGGTCCAAATCCGCAAGCGCCGACTTCCTCCAGTTCCGTAGGATTTACGTCTTTGCTGATGTTTTCCATCTTTAATGTCCGGGGTCACCACTTTAATGTACGGGTTTTTGTAACGTAGTATAACAAAACCTGAAAGTAATAAGGCACTATAATTTATAAAAAAACAAACAACTGGTCGAAAAATAAAAGATTGAAGAACACAAAATGCAATAAATAATAACAATCGGTCTTTGAATAGATAACAACAAGGTTCGGAGCAGAGTTCACAAAAACACAACTGCGAGAGCAAGCAGTCAATTTTACACACTAACTGACAGGATATTATGAGATTTCTCGCAGTGTAGCCACCTTAAAATTAGATTAATTGTTTTAGGTTAAATAGTTCCTGGCAACACTGTCACTGAGACCACGTGGCAGCTAGTAGGGGTTAGGTTAAGGGTTGTTATAGAGCAGGCCAAGCTGCTACATTTTCCAGACTCCCTTCATATCAGCTCCATTGACCTGAAATCTAGTATTAGTTGATCTAATGGTGAATGCCCGGTATAATATGTCTGGTTCTAACAGGTTTCTTCCAGTTGGAGGTGGTCGGTAATTGTCAACTCTCCATTTGGCATCTTCAAGTTTTCGACCAAGTCTAACTAGCTCGTCTTTCGAAGAATCTTCATAATTTCTGCTTCCGATGGTACTCTGGGCAACCTGTAAAAATAGTTGTTCATTACTACGCAATACACTCCAATGGACCCATTAGGACCTTCCCTAGGCGCTCATTAGGCGCCCCCTAATTTCTTCCCACAACCGATCCTCATAATCCCTTGGTTCAAAATCCAACTTCAGTTCGTCCACTAACTCCGAACAAGTTCCGAGCATCTTGTTCAATGATTTCACCAAGATAAGAGCTGGTCCTTGGAACAAATCGTAAGCCGAGCTATATAAGTCCTCTTCTGTTAAATTCTTAGCATAGCGTAGGTCTTCTACTGTTTCTAGAAAAGCGTTAATGCTAAGTTCTTCGCCAACACCAGAAAATCAAACGCCCCAATCATTTACTGGAATTTGATATTTCTTTATAACTTCAGTGTTTAGTGTCTCATGCCTCTCCCGACAATTCTTTAATTCAGTTGCTGGATCCAAGTCAGCCAAATTGGGAGAAAATATTTTTCCTTCCTTTTCCATCTTCAATAATAAACTTTATTTTTTTCTCTTGTTTATTTTTCCTGTTGCAAGAACTACCTTTAATTCTGTAACTCCTCTTTTTTTAATTCGTATTCAAAATCCTCCTTATTTAAACCTATCTATATCCATTTTTAATCGTTTACTATTATATTCCTAAAAATATTTAATATAATATTATTTTTTAAAACTACAATAGTATTATTTCCTTATTCTCACAATAAATATATTAAAACTATTAAAGGAGTCATTTCTCATTATCTTTTTCATTAACAACTTCAACTAAAAAATAAAAAGGAATTTATTTAGTGATGGAATTCATTAAATAAAATCCTTAGTCCCACCCTGGGTAGAGAAGGGTGGTAACCTGTAGATAACTCGTCCCAATTAGCCTTAGTTGTAAAAAGTGGATGTTAATAAATTTAATTTAATTTAATTAAAAAAATAAAACCTGTGGAAAATCATAATTTATCTCAGAATTAATCTATAACCATATGTAGAATCCTAAAATAAAATTATTTATAATAATAATAAGATAAAGAGGAAGAAATATTTAAATTTTAAAAGTAATTATCAACTACCTGAAGAAAATAATACTAAACACTAATTGTACTCTTCCATCTTAAAAACTTTTTTTTAATTAGTCCTCATTATATGCATATATAGGTACAGTATGTCGCAGAAAAGTCTGCAATTCCATATTAATACACTTTGGATTCTCCATATTAATATTACTCTTTGGATTCTCCATATTATTAGTACACTCTATATTTGTCTATAATATTCTCTGTAAAACTGTAAATCTCGTGTTACAGGGAGGTTACTTTTTTGTTGTTGGTTTTTGACAGCCTTCGTGGACAGTTATTCAGTAACGACTTTACTAATCGAATATTTAATAAAAATGCGTCGACGAGCTGGAGTTGGAGCTGTGCATAAACAAAAATTAGAGCAGGAAAGGTATAAGGACAAAGGAAATGAAATTCAAGAAAATCAATTTGATATCATGAGCAAGCAGTTAGAGGTGTTTAGGGACAATTTAGAAGAGTTTGCATCAAAGTACAGACATGAAATAAAAAAGAACTCTACATTTCGAAAGCAGTTTCAAGAAATGTGTGCTTCAATAGGTGTTGATCCTTTATCATCTAACAAAGGTTTTTGGTCTATACTTAATATTGGAGATTTCTATTATGAATTAAGTGTCCAAATAGTTGAAGTGTGCCTATCAACAGCTGCCAGTAATGGGGGTCTAATTTGTTTGGATGAGCTAAGAGAAAGATTAATTAAGTCAAGAAGTAGAAAACAAACTAATGACATCAGTACAGATGATGTTTTGAGAGCTGCTAAAAAACTTTCTGTGCTCGGCAATGGTTTTAAAGTGATACAGTTGGGAAAGGGCAAATACATGGTTCAGTCTGTACCTGGTGAGCTTAGCATGGACCAAAGTATTGTCCTGGGTAGAGCCTCTGATTCTGGTAAAAGTTATATTACTATTTCGGAGCTGATATCTGATATGAAATGGGAGGAACACCGTGCAAAAAAAGTTCTAGAAATGCTCGTACAGGAAGGTATTGCATGGATTGATAAACAGGGGGACGATGGAGATTATTACTGGTTTCCTAGTTTTTTTACTGAAATGATTAATTCTTCTGAAGAGGGCACTAGAGATTTGTAGATTTTTGGAAGTGATGAGCCAATAATAATGTAATAAGACTTACTCCGACCATTACTTTGGTCGAATTGTATGAAAAACATAGCTTTTGACTATGTTTTTGAGATGTGTTAACTGTTATTACAAACCTAAGAGATGATTAAGTACATTTATAACAATTACAATTGTGATACTCACTGAACTGAAGATTATTTAAATTTAATAGTCAATGAGGTTCGAAGCATGTGAATTGTTCCAAAAATAGTATATATTATTAATATGACGTAAAACATGCTTATTTTTGGAAAAGATCATCTTAAGTAGAACATAATTCAAATAATTGTGATATAGGGCTCGCTAAAGTGTTAAAACTAGATAAAAAGGATTTTATTTAAATATGTTGTTTATTGTAATTTATGAGCCAATGCCAATGAAAATAGTTTTATTGTGTTTAAGTAAATATCATGAAACAGTTTACGCTTATGTTTTCAAATAAAATTTTTTACCATTGGTTTCCATGTGATTATACGTTTTCTTTAAATTTTCCTTTGCATGTTAGCTTATAAATAGTGTCAATTAGCAGTGAATAATTGGCAATAGCTTAATTCTAATTAGCAATGAAGAATTCACAATAACTTAATTCTATATTTTATTTAATTTCCCCTTCCCCTAATGGTGTTTTAGGATGGGAGTGTTTGAATAACTGAAGTAATTATTTCAAATTTCAAGATATGGTATCTCCTTTTTAATTTTAGCTGAGTTCGCTTCTATAAAATTGGGTATTGAGATTAAACCACATATATGCTAACTTAGTATGTTATTACAGTCCTATACTTTTTCGACATTCTGAGCAAGCAATTTTAAATCATTTTCTAAATTATTCAGTCAATGTCTTGTTTTCAGTCCTCTGGTATCTCCTCCTTTATCCAAACCTTTCAAATAAGGTGAAATACATTGTGCCTGAAATCCTTTCCCCACTTGTCTTTCTTCAATTGTGCAAGACCTTTAAAACATCTTTCCATTAATTTATTACAGAAAAATAGTTTTATTTTGCATTAATCTGCAGCTCATGGTTATTAAGGAGGATAGGCACAATACGCTAGTCCCCTGAGCAATTATTTTCTGATTTTTTTTTTACATACCTTTTAGCAGATTTCCCTTGGGGAAATCAGCTATTGAGGTTGTGCTCATGATAGGAGTTTCGAAAAATGTCTTCTAATGTCCTTCGATCCTATCTAGGAGATGACGAAAATGAGGTCTGTTCTAAATTATATATATATATATATATATATATATATATATATATATATATATATATATATATATATTTGTCTGTTACCACTCTAGCCGTCTCACTTTTTATGTTATCGTTACAAAACTGGATATATAATCGTTTTATGTAAAAAGAAATATCAAGATTGTTGAGTACTGAAACTGGACCAGCGGGAGGGTAGGTTTAGAGGGGAGAATTTTGAAAATTCAAAATATCTCTGTTACTATATGTTGGATCGAAAAATGGTATAGAACCAATCTTATTGCAAATTAAATGTTCTATAAATATTGTTAAATACATTTATTCTCTATCTTACATATTAACCAAGATATTTGCAGTTTTCAGCCTTCAGCAAACCCCCACTTCTACTCATTCCACATGAACAATACTCTGTTATATAATAAACTACTTTATTTCAAGATTAAGTACCAAATTCTGTTTTCAAGAGACCTTGACTTTAAGAGATACATGCAGATATGTTCTGTTGACCACCCCCGTCCACATCCCAGTCTTAAGTTCTTGGACTACTAAAATTTTAGTGTTTGAGATAAAAATTATTCTGGTTCATTATAAATTACAATACTAGATATAATAAATAGTTTTCAATAGGTTTAATATGCTATATTCTGATATATTTTAGTAATTGTTTTTCTTTCTGGTGAAGAATATTTCTTCTGAACCAGTAGATCAGCTCTGAGAGGTTTGCAGACCTGTTTGTTAACACTCCAGACACTTTCCGTTGGGATATTATTAAAATTGACCAAATGATTTCTCATTACTGTTTGTATTTATTCACTTAATATTTGCGGTGGTAAGTGTTACCAGTATGTTTATATATATATATATATATATATATATATATATATATATATATATATATATATATATATTTATATATTGTGTTATATATACAATATGATTTATCTATGTCAAAACTTTACAATGGAAATCCGCTTAGTTTATGCAGCCTCTGCTGATGGACTTTTATTATGTACTCCATTAACCTAGATTACTCTATCTTGGGAGGCAACATAATTAATTACTAAACAATTTTTTTATTAAAGCAATAATCCTCTTTACCTGTTTAACAGCTGTCAAAATTATGAGCAGTTAAATATACTATTTTTCACAATTATTTCTGTACCAAAGGACAGTAACTAGAACTGATTTTTATTTTTATACTCATAGATGAAAACTTTCTTGGCTAATTTTCAGTTTCAAATGAATATTTTTTCTATTAAAAATCTGGAAGAATGTAATTGTTAAATTTTGTCCTTGTTATTGTGTGGACTTGCTATAAACTTTAATTTCTTCTGATAGCTGGACCGAGACCTCAGGTTTCATTGAAATGGTGAATATTTAGTTTACAAAATAGTGTCATTGACTTGTCAGGTAATTTAAAATTTTAGAACAATTTTTGTGTAGAAATAAGGTATTTGAAGTCAGCCTTAATCAATTAATAACATTTTTAATTTATTTATAAGGTGCCTTAATATGAAAGTTAAGCTTAGTATAATTAAAATTTAAGTACATTTGTATCTACTGGATATGCGTCACCACTTCCAATAAACAGGAATCTTTCTTTTCACAGAAATGAACTGGAAAGAGTCACAAAAACAAGTAGTAGTTTCTTATTAACTTCTGCATTATACTATAAAGACATCTAGGAAGAGTGAAAATTTATCAGTTATCCACATAAGATGATAAATGATAGTCATTAACTACTATGCAAGTAAAACTACGATTTTAATATACCTTCAGTCTTGCACCTGTTGCGATCTGGCTGCGGTGATAAGCAGTGGAAGCTGTAATATATAAAAAATCCCACAACCAAACCACTAACAAGAATTTAGGAAGGGCCACCAACAATCGACTCAAGTCCAAATTCAAATATATATAAATTTATTTATAATAAAAATATTCTCCAATTATAAATATTAATAATTAAAATGAAAAGGCACCTTTGAAAATATAATGGGGGACACTTAATTATACTTAGTCTATGTTACAATAGAAACACTTAGCTGTTTAATAGAAGTGCTGACTTAGCCATGAGAGGTAGAACAGGCTAGGCAGGCCGGAACAAGCTGAAGGATTAGTGGTCGCTAGTCAACAAGGGTCTCCCCTCCAGAGAATGCCGAATATGACTGATTTTAATCCGTCATGAGGGGCTCTTTATATAGGGCTAATCTGGAAGTGAACTTTGAACTACTGATCGAAATACGCTCAAAAAGAGCATTTAACGTGAATTAATTATCGAAATTCATCCGTATTATTACTTAGTGTACCGACGTTAAGAGCTGTGAATGTTATTACCAAAATCCATCGGCGCTATCTATGAAAATGCTAGAGCACATGGTGACTTCACTCCAAATTGAATATAATTCTTATTTAAAGGTAAAAATAATACATTTAAGCATTCATACATCATAATCTTAATGTGCTCTGTGCTGAGAATACTCAGAATATAAAATATGTGGCCATTTATAATGGGCTTATGTAATGCAATGTCAATTTCATTACACACCACACATATTTATTTATTTATTTACATCCACTTTATGCTACTTTGGCTAATTGGGACAGTTTATCTACAGGGAACCACCCTTTTCTAGCCAGGGTGGGACCAATGAATTTATTTAATAAGTCCGTCACTAAATAAATTTCTACTCTCCAGGGCGAGCATTGAACCCACCACTCTAAGTCTACCATATGAGATTAAGACTGTCTTAACTCACACGGCCAACCTGGGCCCCTCCACAGATATAGTGTCATTGAGAATTTCAAAAACTGAAAATTAGTTTATGAAAAGACTATTTGAGAAGTGGAAGTCAGTTTCATAACATCCAGAGATATGCATTCAGTCATTTTGATGAAGAAGAAAGAAAGAAAAAAAAAAGACAACATTCTGCATTTAACATTTTAACTTATGGTATAGAGTAAATTGTGAAACACTAAGTTGGCTATCTTTTGGGACATTTAGAGGCTTGGCCCATTTAACTCAGACTAATCAGTTTGTTACAAATTACGAGTGAATTAGAAATAGTTGAACATGTTTTTAATTCTACTTGTTTAATAAATTTAATGTACATACTCTGCAATAGGTTTCTAAAACAAAGTGAAAAATAAATAACTGACCAAATCTCTGCTGGAATGGATTGAGGTCATCATATTCAGGTCTCTCTGATATTCGTGCGGTAGTTTCTTATTCTTGTTTTCAAGTTGTCTTCACTTAATCTGGGCCTCATTATAGGTTGAAAATAAAATTATAATGTGGGTTTTATATGAATGCCCACAAACTATGTTTAACTCTAAGGTTTATTGAAATGTGTGGCATTTAAACCAATATTTCTTTAGGGTTTCAGGTGGAAGGTATCACATTCCTTTATCTGTATCACATTCTTATCAGGAGCCTTTTTGCATAAATCAATCTATTTCACTGAATATTTCTGAAGTCATCTAGTGATGCTCATGTGAAAAATAATGATAAAAAGAATAATGATGGAACCTAGTCACCTGTTAAATTGGATATTCAACATTGATTAACAGGAAAGGTATAAGTACTGATATAAAAAATGGCAAAATAAATGTTCACAAATTATTTTGAGTCAATTAAATTAAAACGCATATTATTCATGTGTCAGAATTCTTATTTAGTTTAATTTTAATAATTGTGACAACTGTCCAATAGAACATTTATTCCATTTTGAACGATTTACCCTGTATATATTTTATTTTTTATCTCTAACATTCAGCTTGTCTTAAATTTAGTATAATTATTCCTTATTTATTCAGAAAATTCTCATGGGGCATCAGAATGTGTAAATCCCGTAGAACAAGGAAGTGAAGCGAAAGTGTTCAGGTTATTGAACTTCTGCCTAAAACTCTGAAAAAAATCAAAATTAATTATAGTTTCATCCGTAGATGAAATTTTATTTTTATCGAAATTATCCTTCTTATTATTAATTTGAAACTTTCCTTCTTTAACTTATATTTCAGCATCGGTTTAAATTAAAGATTTAATTTCAATATTTCCTAACTTAATAATTATATATGGACAACATTTTTAGTGATATTATGTTTCTCAGGTTCCTGAAGCCAAATACTCATTTTGAAAATATTACAGAGCATATAATTTTCCTATCAAGAAAATCATTTCGACCATAATATTTAGAATTAATGTTAAAAAATGTATTTAACCATCATTTGGCTTTTCCTGTTAAATGATTTTCTGTTTTTTCTTTATTTGATCAGGAATAGTTATTTGAATATGTTTTTCTGATTTATTTAAGAATTCTGTAGGGTCTTGATTTATGAAATTTGAAAATTCAAAATGAACAGACTTATTATCCTCTCTAAGAATTTCTATATTTTGTAAAGGAATTTGATATGTTATTGTCTCCAAATCTGATATTTTCTATTTCGTTTTTAAGTCTTTAAATTCTGCATTTGTTTGATTTTTTAATTTTCCTAATTCCATAGTTATATTCAGCTCAAATTTTCCTACTCTATCATTTATTGTATTTGTTTTCTGTTCTGTGTTGGTTATTTTGTAACCCAAATTAATTAGTTTTACATTAACCTCTTCTTTGGGTGATTCTAAATTACTGTAAAGCATGGAATATTCTACTTGTTAGGACTCATTTTTTTTATTGGTTTGATCAAATTAAAATTTGTTAAATTTAGTTACTCTTTTAATTCATTTTGATCTATTTTAAGATTTATTTGAACCATTTGATTGTTTTTGGAATCTATTTTATTATTTGTTTGATCCATTTTATTATTAGTTTCAATTTGGTTTTGATCTATTTTGCTATTTAATTCCATTTACAATCTAGTAATATTATCAGTGGAAATGTTATGTATGAGTAATCATTTTTTCCCCTGGTTCAGAATCAAACTGGTCACTGCCTATACCCTCAGTATTTTCTGACTAATTCTACTCTTATTATGTGGTTTAAGGCAAATCATTATAATTTTCAGAGTAATTATAAATTACTTAAAACTAATTTAATTTTAGAAAATAGTAGGTATACAAAGAACAAGTATAGCATAAATGCCATCTGCTTGGTATTGAAAGTAAGGAGAGAAAAGTTAAATTTGAATTTCTCAGTATATAGAACTGAAAATCTACATCAAGTTCAATAATATCAAATATCATTTTTTTTTAAATGAGTTAAAGTCCTTTTCATGGCAAATGCAACTTTTCATTTCTAAGGGAACCATTTTTATTTCAATTGTGACCTTCGAAAAAAAAAAATTAAAAATTTAATGTACTAGGGGTTGGGTTATCAGGGCATTAGAACTCACAAATATAAATCATCTTTATAAAATAAAAGTCCTTTATTAAAGGATAAAATGAAAGACAGAATTGCAAAAAGAAGAGTTCAATTTTGGCAAACACTCAAATGCATACCCAATAGAAATAAAATATTCATAGCAATAATAAATTTTTCGTTTAAAAAAAATAAACATATTCTTATTATTTTTCTTAAATGAACCATTGTAAACAGCAAAAATGTTCGGTTCTCAGATTTCAACAGAATTATCTGTTTTGAATCTCGCAGTAACCATTTCTATCTAAAAGTTTCAGCAGGATGGTCTTCAAACACCCTCAGAATGCTTGAATTATGTATTTTGGATTGCTGTGACATCTAATTGTGCAATCCTCCTTTGGATCAAAATTTAGTGGCGGGACAGAATTTAGAGAGGTGGGAAAGTAAAATATTTCAAAAATTCTCTGTACTGTTAGACATACGATTTCTATAGTATATTTTCTGCTTATTAAGAAAATATCTATAACTTATATTCTTTGCATTTTTGGTCATGTATGGAGTGGAAATATCGTATGTCATTTTCAAATGAAATAATTGTACATGAAGTGCAACCAAACATTTTCTTTATTTAATTAAATAGGATTACATGGAAGTCATGAGGTGCCCACATCAATCCCCCCTCCCCCTTTTTATAGCAAAACATTGAAAACAAATTTCAAAAAAAAAAAAAAATTGAGTTTATTTTTTCAGGAGTAACTTCAATAAAAATAAATTGAAAAGAATAAGCAATGTTATTTACACAAAATGAGGGAGTTTGAAAACATTAATCGATTCTTTTATCTTAGAAAAAGTTATCTTTTTCTTCACACCAATAAAAAAAAAATAAAGAGTTTTTATGGAGAAATTAACATAATATTCAAATGAAGGGTTAGTTTTGCTAGTATAAATGATACTGTTGTCACTCCTATAAGTTAAGACCGTCATCACTGGCTGGAGATCCAGTACAGCTGGTAAGTTCTTTTGATGTGATAGCACCATCTTCAAGCCCATCAGATGTTGTACTGAGTTAATAATGGATGGCTAAACCTATTAAATAATGGAACTCAGTACAACTTTTTACGGGCTTGGAGATGGTGCTATCACGGTTGGAGGGGGAGGGGGGGGGGTTAGAAGCAGGGAATTTCGAAAATTCGCAATATCTCCGTTACTATACGTCGTCGTATCGAAAAATTGTATAGGCCCAATCTTATTGAAAGTTAAATATACTATAGATATTATTATATAAGTTTATTCTCTATCTTAAATATTAACCGAGATATTTGCATTTTTATTAAGTGTAACGGACGAGCTACGGTTGCTAACTGTTCGGCACTCGTATGGAGATTTCTCTATTGTATAACTTCACGTAGGAAATCTGCTTAGTTCACGCAGCCCTTGCTTAACGGAGATATTTCGAATTTTCCAAATTTCCCTCTAAACCCCCCCCCTCCCACTGGTCCGATTTCAACCATTAACGAACTTGATCTTTCTTTTTACATAAAACGATTAAATACCGAGTTTGGTGACGATTAAACAAAAATTGCGACCACTAGAGTGTTAACAGACAAATATATATATAGTTTTTAACGGACCTCATTTTCGCAATCTCTTGGGCAGGATCGATGGACATTTGAAGAAATCTTTCGAAAACCGCGTCATGAGTACGACCTCAAAACTGTAGTAGAAGGTACTCGCGAACATAGGAAACTACTTTGACATTGAATCTTTGAATTATCAGGCGTTCTTTTGATATAGAAAAAAGTCTAGTTGTGAGTTACATTATTCTTATTATTATTGTCTTGTGGTTGTGTTAGGAAGTATTTTTGTGGTTTCTATATTGAGTGCCTATGGGAGTATGACGAGCGGGAGTAAATAAATCGCTTTTGTTAATAGTTTATTTTTAATCTGTTATTTGTGTAAATAGTGCTACATAACGATCACTCCGGCGTTATCTATTTATTTCCTCATACATCTTCTGTAAAACTAAGAGGTTTTTTTTTCATTATTACTTGGGAAAGATAGTAAAATAGAAAACTAAATGCAGATGGAAATGACAGGTATCGTCCCCGGACCATATGCTTTTATGTGCGTTAGAAAGCAGCACTCTTCAATTAATATTTAAATTTAATATTTGATTGAATTTGCTCTTTTTTTTGTAATTTTATTGAAATATCTAGAGAATAACTAACAGAAGTCGCTTATGAAGTAGTTCAAGTTCTTGATGGCTCCCGTCAAATTGGAAATAAAAGAATAACAATTAAAGTATTCAGTTAAAAAAATTGAGTTTACTGGAAAAATAAAATATGGCATTAGAGTACAGGGCTGAATGTTATACAAACGGTACACTCGGGTGGAAAAATTAAAAAAAAAAAATGAATTATTCATGGATTATTCTGGAAAAACACAATGGATGCAACTGTAAGCGTAGCCTTTAGATCATACTGATGATGCTCATTATTTCTTGGGAGAAAGAGTAACAAAGAAATCTAGATACGCCATGATCGTCCCTGAGACTACATGCTTGTATGTGCTACAGACAGCTTCTATTTATAAATTTCTCTTTATATTTAAAGTTAAAGATTTACTATTTGAATTAAAGGGTCTATTTTTTCAACAAATGGAAATGGAAGCACACAAGGATTGAGGGGGAAGAATTTGATGAATGATAATAATTGTTGGCATAATGACCGAGCTACCCGAACAAACACACTAACGAAAATATAGTAGTTACTGTGAAAGAGAAGGTCAGAAGCAAGGACTATGCTTGGGGGACTTTTCCCCCCTCAGTTCGGATCTCTAGAATGAGGGAGTGTGTTTTAGCAGATTTCCCTTAAGGGAAATCAGCTATTGAGGTCGTACTCATGATGCGAGTTTCGAAAAATTTCTTCAAATGTCCATCGATCCTACCCAGGAGATGACGAAAATGAGGTCCGTTCAAAATTATATATATATATATATATATATATATATATATATATATATATATATATATAGATATATATTTGTCTGTTAACGCTCTAGCGGTTGGAATGTTTGTTTGATCGTTACCAAACTCTGCGTGTGGTCGCCAGTAGGCTATGTTCGGACTTTCCGCCGAGAGCTCTGGCGGCCGTTTCCATAACTATTCGTCCCTCGTGAATAGGTTTAGAGGTTAGGTTAACTGTTTTTTGGGGCTAGAAACTACTGGGTTATTACGCCCTAAATAATGTTTTAGGTTTAGAGGTTTCTTACTACTACAGTTGTTATTAGGCAGATTTCTCTATTGTAAAACTTCACGTGGGAAATCTGCTTAGTTTTCGCAGCCCCTGCGTGACGGACTTTTTTTTAATTCTCTTCATTAGTACGCCCCATCTTTCGATACTACGTACAGTGTGGGTTAGTCAGATACATAGTTAGGCATTGGGAGTTCGTTAACGTTGATAGAACGAAGCGAGAGGGAGAAGCAAAGGTGGGCAAAGTAGGCTGAATGGATGGTGTGGAGAGGTTAAAGGCACAGAACCAGGTTAATTATGGGAATGTTAAAAATGGAATCATATTGAAGAATAATGCAAATCCAAGTTTTCATAGGTTGTAGCTAGTACATGAATATTCCATCGCAAGAAACCTTGAATAGAGCCACATGGCGATGCGGTGGGCAAACAGTCGCTAAGATGAAGGCTTACAGTAAGGTTGGGTTCGCAGTGCTTATTTCCTTCGCTGCTTGGCTCATTCTAGAACTTGTACCATTTGGAAGTGACGTTCCTACATTGGTTAGTAGTACTTGCTGAGATGATACACTGAAACTTGCAGTAGTAGTAAATATTTCAGAAAGCATGATTGCACCTTTTATGACGTTTTCAACTTATTAAACTTATATAAGTGAAAATAGTTTTATAAATCGTTAATTTTCTTCCTTCTGTTAATTAGAAAGCACGTGATGCTAATTGAGACCAGTCATCTAGATGAAAACAAAAGTGTTATCTTTGTGCTATAACTCGAAGTGAAAAAAAATATACGGTTTTAAAATTTTGTCCTTCCTCCAAACTTCCAATTTTTTTCATTTATGGGCAAACTAGCGTTTGTAAACCTAGAGTGGCGAGTTCGATTCTCGCCTGGGCAAACAGGAATTTGTTTAGTGACAAACTCATTAAATAAAATCCTTAGTCCCACTCTGGCTAGAAAAGGGTGGCAACCTGTAGATAACCCGTCTCAGTTAGCTTTAGTAGCATAAAGTGGACGTTAATAAATAATAATAATAATAAAATAGTGGAAGATACCAATAAATACTGTAATAACAAGTCTTTTTTTCTTTTGTGAACTGACTTTCTATTTTTAATTATGATATATACATTTTCTTTTATATTACTTGCAATTATTTTTTTCTGTTTAAATATTCACCCTGCAAAGCTGGCTGAATCAGATGCATTCGCTAAGTTTTATTAAAAGAAGTTCCCACGAAACTGAAATTTTATTTATAATACCCTCATTAGAGTATCTTATGATCAATCTTTAGAATTTAATAATTCAGATAGCATGATCGCACCTTTTATGATGTTAAAATTAATCCACTTATATAAGTGAAATTGGTTTCATTTTATCGTTAATTTTCTCCCTTTTGTTAATTAAAAGGCACGTGATACTAATTGTGACAAGTCTTCTAGATGAAAACTGAATTGTTATCTCTATGCTATAACTCGAAGTGAAAAAAAAGAAAGAAAAAAGTATACGGTTTTGTCCTTCCTATAAACTCCCTAATTTTTTCAATTATGGGCAAACTAGCGTACTGAAAATAACAGGTTTCGAAAGAAGATGTCACAGCTGATTATCACAATTATTAATTATTTATTAAGTTCAAATACACTTTACAACTTTATTCAATCCGCTGTTTTATGTTCAATAATGACCAGTGAAAATATCAGCTAGTAAACAATGTAGGAATGATTTGGAATTTTTGGTAATTAAATATTTCATATCTTTAATTTTCAATATTGGTGGTCTTTTCATGGGTATAAAAATGGCCAATATTCGAAACTGGAATTACTTTCTCTTGCATAAAGTATGACCAATATATCAAATTTCAATCATGAAAAACTTGCTCCAAATGAAGAAGATGAATCATGAAATATTTGCAAATAATTACTCTTACTTGTCAATGATGCGTTTGCAATTATAATAGCTTATATTTTAAATGAAGTTAACATCATTTTATGGGGGTGATTATAAGTCAAATGCATGTACAATACATGTTTGGTGAGTAAGTTGTTAGTTTGGTTTTAGCAGATTTCCCTCAAGGGAAATCAGCTATTGAGGTCGTAATCATGACGCGAGTTTCAAAATTTCTTCAAATGCCCCTCGATCCTACCCAGGAGATGACGAAAATGAGGTCCGTTCAAAATTATATATATATATATATATATATATATATATATATATATATATATATACTAGATAACCCGGCAAACGTTGTTTTGCCATATAAATTATTTCTAGTTTCTAGATAAATTCTAGTGTAGACAAAAAGTAACTTACTTATTATAAGTGTGTATGTGGTATATGCATGAGATAGGCATGGAGCGCTATGAACGATAAGGGAATATAAAAATAAGAAACGCCAAACAATATTATTTTTAAGTTATTATAGTTTATTTCTTAAAATTACATATCACATATTAATTACGACAGTAACACTAACAAACAACATCAATCTTTTAATGCTATAGCGTGAACAATATTTTTTGTTACCCCATCTTTAGCAAGCACAAACAAACTGGATGGTTTACCCACTCGAGAGCATACTACGTACAATTGCTCGTGTGAAAAACATGGTGTACTCAAATCTAAGCCACAAATAGACATCTTTTGGCCTTGGGATTTGTTGATTGTCATTGCAAATTGAAATTTTAATCGAAGTACAGTTAAAAACACTATAATTGATCAGTTATCGAGCGGGATGATAATGATTAAATTACTAAAATGGCTATAAAAAAATAAATAGGGGTTGGTGATAAAAAAAAGTAAAAACTTAGGGTTGTATGTATTTTTAATGCCACATTATAAAAAAATAAAAAAAAAATTTCGTCCAAAAATTAAAAAAAAAAAAAAGGGTGAACAACACTTATCAATTAGGGGTATGAAAAATAGATAGTAGCCGATTCTCAGACCTACTGAATACACATATAAAATTTGGTAAAAATCGTTAAAGCCGTTTCGGTGGAGTTCGGTAACTAACATTGTGACATGGAAATTTTATATATTAGATATATATATATGTCGGTTAACGCTCTAGCGGTCGCAATTTTCGTTTGATCGACCAAACTCGATATTTAAAAGTTTTATGTAAAAATAAAGATCAAGTTCGTTAACGGCTGAAATCGGACCAGTGGGAGGGGGGTTTAGAGGGGAGGATTTTCGAAAATTCGAAATATGCCCGTTACTATAAGTCGGATCGAACAATTATATAGAATCATTCTTATTGCAAATTTACTATAAATAATGTTATATACATTTATTCTGTATCTTGAATATTAACCGAGATATTTGCATTTTTCTGTTTTCAGCTTCAGAGATGAGATCGGCTAACTTCGGGTCTAGTCGTGAGTTTCCATCAAGAGTTAGTTCGGGCCGTTCCCGTAACTGTTTGACTCTCTATTCTGAAATTTCTATATTGTAAAACTTCACGTGAGAAATCTGCTTAGTTTACGCAGCCCCTGCGTGACGGACTTTTTGGAATTGGTGAGAGTAAACGTTTTTTGATACCAAAAATAACGATGATGTACAAGCTCTAAACGTTGCAGACCTAAACATGTAGAGCCAGGTCGCCTGTGTTCAAAATCCACGAATATAGGTGATAAGAGATAGTTATGCTGCTCTTAACTGATAACAGCACCAGACATGGCCTGGGCCCGTTGGTGTGAAAGAATGTACATAACGTTTATTGAATAAATGGTTCTGAGAGAGTTAAGATATCGTAGTTTATGAAGGGAAAACTGATTGTCTTCATAATTGGCTTTGTTCTTTGGTGTTATCGTTTAAATGATACATCACTCAGGAGGCGTAAAGAATTCTTTGAAGATTATGATAAGTCGAATATTAATAATGATAACAATAGCCTTGCTGATTGTTCTTCCAAAGATTAACGACCTGTTTAAGGACATCAAACAACGAAGAACTGCTGCGATGCTGATCTTGTTTCTATCGAGATAGGTCTCCAAATAAGAGAAGTAGTAATGAAAGAAAGATGTATCATAATGGGCATCGGGCCCGCAAGGGATAGGCCTTTCAAAATTGGGACCATGTACAACAAATTAAGAACGGTACCGAGACTACAACCAGTGGACCATGAAAGTGTCCAGGTGGCCTTAAATGAATCCTTAAGATAAAACCTGAGCAAAGAGTACGGCTCAGATGCTGAGTTGGAAGTCCTTCCTGAATATTGTATTCTTTGAGAGAATACTGACTTCGCTTTAGAGCTTACTCAAAATAAGCTAAGCACCTACCGGGATCTCGGATGACGCTTCAAGTTTTAGTGTTGCAGGCACATTGCTATTTCTCCCCCGATTTAATAAGTACAGATTAAATATGAATACTAATTTTCTAACCACATGTAGTAATTCTTAATACTTAATATAGGAGGAGTTCGTAAGAAGTCATGGATATCCATGGGAATCTCATGATGTCGTAACAGAAGATGGCTACATTGTAACTCTGTTCAGGATTCCACATGGCAAAAGTCTAAGTAATGGCCACAGGCATCCGGTTCTATTGCAACATGGAGTTATGTCCAGCTCCACCCACTTCGTCATGCTGGGACCCAACTCTTCACTAGGTGAATTATGCTTCTATTATACGATTATTTAATTAACTAGTTTCTACTTCAAATTCATTGGGACTGGTGATGGAACATATTACAATACCCAGTCGTAAATGCTCACTAATCCCAAAATGAATAATTAATTAATAGATGAACATACAAGCATTTTAACATAACAACTAATTTATAATTTTCTATAAGTTAATTAGAAATGATGGAAACGCTACCAGTCAATTAGTTTCATGTTCTTCTAGATTTTGACTGGTATATTTAATGAATTCCGTCACTAAATAAATTCCTATTTGCGCAGAGGAGAATCGAACTCACGATTCTAGGTTTACCATGTGAGTTTAAGACCAACGCTTTCACTCGCATGGCTAACCTGAGCCTCCAACGGATTTTAGCAGATTTCCCTTAAGGGAAATCAGCTATTGAGGTTGTACTCATGACGCAATTTTCGAAATTTTTCTTCAAATGTCCATCGATACTACCTAGTAGATGACGAAAATGAGGTCCGTTCAAAACTATATATATATATATATTTATATATTTGTCTGTTACCGCTCTAGCGGTCGCAATTTTTGTTTGACCGTTACCAAACTCGATATTTAGTCGTTTTATGTAAAAAGAAATATCAAGATTGTTGAGTACTGAAACTGGACCAGCGGGAGGGTAGGTTTAGAGGGGAGAATTTTGAAAATTCAAAATATCTCTGTTACTATATGTTGGATCGAAAAATGGTATAGAACCAATCTTATTGCAAATTAAATTTACTATAAATATTGTTATATACATTTATTCTCTATCTTGAATATTAACCGAGATATTTGCATTTTTATGAAATCGGGGCGGATAACGGATGAGAGTGAGTTTCCCGCCAAAAGCTAGGTCGGCCGTTTTCTTAACTCTTCGGCTCTCGTGAAATTTCTCTATTGTAAAACTTCACGTGGGAAATCTGCTTAGTTTACGCAGCCCCTGCGTGACGGACTTTTTAGTATCCTCATGTTTGACTTGAGCCGTTTTAATATTTGTTTGGCAGAATGGTATCGCTTTGGGTAGTATCGTATCTGGCACTCACTACTGTGTATAAAATAAGCCTCTATTGCTGGAATACTGCACGCAGACAATTAAGCAATAATTCGCCAATTAAAATGTATCCAAATGTTTTTATAAATATTCTTCATATTTTATGGCAAAGGTCACCAATAAAAAACATTTTTTTCCGACGCAAACTTTATTGAAACTGCCCTAAATGTTTCGTGGCTTACTTGCCATCTCTTCAGGGGCTACCCCTTATAAAAAAAAATATAAAAAATTAATAACATTAATTTAACAAAACCCTTAAAATTATTTTATTAATAGGTGCCTACATCTATGATATATTTATTAAATCTAATTATACTAAACGAAAAATAGAATATAATAGAGAATATTTATATAATAAAAAATAGAAAAAGGGCAGTAAACAAAAAAACAGAAATTAATTATCTCAATCATATATTTTATAATATTTTATCTTAAATTAATCGATTTTAAATATGACGCGATATAATCGATATAAGATTGACGTGTAAATAATCGAGTTGTAGTCAGCTGACTTAACCTACCTCGGGAACCTGAGTATCAACTACCTCCCCAGCGAGGAAAGTCGCAACGAATGTAAGAGGGGTCAGCCAAGAATTTTGAAGGGTTTTGTTAAATTAATGCTATTAATTTAAATTTTTTTTTTGATAAGGGATAGCCCCTGAAGAGGTGGCAAGTAATTCAGGAAACATGTAAGGCAGTTTCAATAAAGTTTGAGTCGGAAAAAAAAGTTTTTTATTGGTGACCCTTGTCATGAAATATGAAGAATAATTAAAAATATTAGTCCTGGATAAGAAGAAAAATGTTTTTATGTGATCTAATGGGCTTGAGCCGCCGATCTCAAGACGACTAAATATTGACTTTAATCAATATATTTTACACTTACTTTTGGTAATGAGGATTTTCATTCGTATGCTTCAGTTGTATGAAAACGAAAGATTAGAAATTCAAAAACTTTACCATTTTTTATTTCACTGCAATCTTACTTTTACAGCTTTTCTACTCGCTGAGAGAGGATATGATGTGTGGTTGGGCAACAGTCGTGGTTCCACATACAGTTTGAAACATGTTTCCAAAAATATATCTGATTCTACATACTGGGATTTCAGGTAAAAACCTAATATGAATATTTCGCCTTTTTATAATGTATAGACCAAGGAATATTTGCCAATGATTTATTTTTAAGAATTCTAGATTTAAAAAACTAATTTGTGAAACTATTTTTATGTTGAGTGTAGTACATTTGCTAATCGTCATATATTCCAACTTTATTAGGTTCTCACACACAGCTTTGTAAAAAAATCACTCGCCCACTCTAATGTAAAATATAGAATAATAACAAACGCTGATCGATACCAGGAAAGAATCGTTATAGAACCAATAGAGATATTGAAATGTTCAAATAACTTCAGAAGATGGTTGTAAACAGAGCAAACTTCAGAAGTCCATCATACCACCTAGAAAGAAGAAGAAATGGCAAAGGAACGGAAGACGTAGAAAGTACCCGAAGATACCTGAAAGGGGGGGAGGCTCAGACTATGGCATCGGACGAGCCAGATTCATTAATTCAATATCAACACAATTCTTCAGTCTCATTACTCGCCTTTTTAAGTTGCCCCTGATACAACAGAAGTATGTTCTATGGGGTCCCAACCATCTGTTGCGTATTTTCATTTTTATTGTATTTTCTGTTGTTCTTTAGGTTCAGGGGAAAAAAAAAAACTTCAAGTCTTAAACAAAGGTCTAAGAAAGATAGAAGTATGTTTTGCAAAACGTCGGCCAAAAATATGAGGTGGCTGTTAATAGCCGAAGTCTTTGATTGTAATAATATAGAGTAATGAATTAAAATTAATTTATTATTTTCACGTGTGCAATACAAAATCCACCCGAGCTAGAAAGGTTCGTCACGCAGGCACTGCGTAAACTTAGCAGATTTCCTACGTAAGCAACGTATTTGCATTTATCTTTCTATTTCAATAAGAACAATATTTGGTATTTTAGTTTCAAATAAAGTGTTTCATTATATAACAGAGTATTGTTTATGTGACATGAGTAGGAGTGGGGGTTTATGAGGGCTGAAAACTAAAAAAAAAGCAAATATCTCAGTTAATATTGATGTTAGAGAAGAAACGTTTATAGATGATGTCATTTGCAATCAGATAGATTCTATACATTGTTCAATATCAACGACGTTGATATTACGAATTTTAAAAATTCTCCCCTTTAACCCCCCCCCCCTCCCTCTTCAGCCGTTAACGAACTTTCTTTTTACGTAAAACTATATATGAAGTTAGATCGTTAACAAACCGTTATAAGACAAGTACCGTTATCGTTATCAGACAAAAATTGTTACCACTTGAGCAGTAACATACATATATGTATATATATATATCATTTTGAACGAACCTAATATTCGTCATCTAGTCCGAGGTTAGATCGATGGATATTTGAAGAAATGTTTCTAATATCGCGTCCTTAAGGGAAATCTGCTAAAAGGGTGCCTACAGGTGGTAATCCGTCCTTGTTCTCTACAGTAGGACACAGGGAACATTAATTAATATTAATTAACGCAATTCATTACCTTTTATTTCACTGTAATTCAGCTCGAAGTATGAGTTTCTCATCGAATTCGGCCATAGCTATAATGTTATTGAGCATTTTGTTTGTATTTCATGTTAGTTTTCAACTGCTTTTATTTTTCTAAAGGATAAACTGTGGAACTTTTTTTGTTTTAGCTGGCATGAAATGGGTTTATATGATTTACCTGCTGTTATTGATTACATATTGAACAATACAAATAAAGAACAGCTCTCCTATATTGGTTATTCCATGGGAGGAACCATGTTAGGAGTCTTACAGCATTTTAAACCAGAATATAGTTCAAAAATTAATGTCTTCATTGGTGTTGCACCAGCAATATCAATTGAGCATACGAATTCTACTTTAATGACATTCTTTTGTTATTATTATGCAGTAAGTATGTAATATTTTATTATTAATAATTACGTGTGTGGGATCACAAAGTATTTAGAACAGCTGATTCTCAAACATTTATCAGAGTACAATTCCAAATTTTAATAAGGTTTTTTTTTTTTTTTTTTTTTTTTTTTTTTTTTTTTTTATTCATTAACCAATTAAAAACGCCTGTCACGCAGCTGATTTGTAAACTAATCAGATTTCCAATATGCTAGAATATACATGCTTATGATGTCATCTCATTATCTGTTTCTAATAATATTAGAATATTATCCAGTTTCTTTATAAGATATTTTTTTTTGTTAAATTTAATGTTTCGTTTTTGTTTATTTGTTGATTCGTGTTTTTTTTGTCTCTTTGGTTGCGTTTTGTTATTTGGTTGCGTTCTTTGTTTGTTCTGTTCTAATTGCATTGTTTAATTTGTTCTTGTTACTGTCTTCATTTTTGTATTTTGTTTATATGAATTGGTTTTTGATGAGCAATATAGCAGCGAATGCTCTACAATAAATAAATAAATAATAATATTAGAATTGTTAGTGATATAAAACAAAATAAAACAATAATTGCTAGTGATATAAAACAATCATCAATACATTAGAGGTTGTTTTAAGTTCAGAATCTAATAATAGGTGTGAGGGTTAACTGAAGGCAGTAGACAATAACTCAAATAACCCACTTAATATTTTAGAAAACATGTTTAGAAACTGACGAAATATTTGTTTTTAATGGTTTCTTAATCTATCTGCTTATTCATCCCTCCATATTATGCCTTTGCATTTTATTTGTCATTCAACCACTTAGATTAATGTTATTAATTTTTCTGCAGCCTTTCGCCCAAAAAATGATTGGGGAAGGAAACTGGCTTCCTTGGAGGGATACTTTTTCTGGGATTCTTGTGAAAATATGTAAACCAAATAGTTGGTTCTTTTCTTACTGTATTGGTGCTTATAACAATTTAGGGAAATCTACTCAAGCAAGGACTGTGAGTACTGATAAATTGAATTATCAATACATTTTATTTATATATAATAGCTCTACTATTGAATGCTATTTTAGTTCAATATTAATAGATTTAAGTCTGTAATTAAAATGGAATTCAAATTTGAACAATATATATATATATATATATATATATATATATATATATATATAAATATATAATGGAATTTGTTTTCACAGCATGTACCTAGTAAAAAAAAATAAACATACGCATGGTACACGTCTTTCCGCAAAACAATAAGAGAAATTGAAAATGCCATGCTCAGGTTTGGGGAATCATTCATTCCTCAAGAATCTTCATTTACCAATGCCTAACTCATAAATTGAATAATCTCTGGCGATCTATTCGTCATAAAATATTCACAAATTAAAGGATACAGTTAATATTGCCAGCAACCATCGAAGAGCAATCTAGGCAGTTTAGCTAAGGTTTAAATATGAGCACCTGAATTGCCAATTGCCCTTAATAGCTTGAGAGAATTAAAATAAATTGAAAAAGGTACCAGAGTAAGCAAAATATAACATTAGAACTAGTGTAATAGTTATTTATTATACAAGTGACAAAAGTAGATCATTTTACAACTCGAGTGAAACGTTTACCCACACGAGCGAAGCGAGTGTGGTAATTTCACGAGAGTTGTAAATTCTACTTTAGTCACGAGAGTAATATTCAATTTTTTCTGTAATCGTGTAATACATGATCAGATCTAACTAGAATATGAACAAAATTAGGATGTTGTGAAGATTATGGTATGTATGTTGTTGGTAGGTTATAAGCATGGTTGTGAAAGGTTATAAGCATAGTTATAAAACAACTAGTGATGATTGTGAAGTAGTGCAGTTATAAACAAGTGCAGGTTATAAACAAGGAAGGTAATTATTATTATATTTAAATTTTAAAATATATTGATTATTTCCACCAATAATTCATTCACATTTCAATTTATTTTGTTAAAATAAATTCTTACAATGTTAAGAAACATTTAAAAGCATTTAATTTCCAACTTCAAATTATTTTTTAATTTATAATTATTACTAATTAAGAAGGCAATTCACTTTCTTCACTTGTGAAGAAAGTGATTACTTTCTTCACTCTATTGCAAAATGTTTCACTTTTTGTCACTCATTTCAGTTTAGTAATGTTACCATTATTCAACGATTACAGAAAAAATGTTTTACAAACACATCCTACTGCTTCCAAGGTCAGAAGTAATGGGTCATTGTGTCCAGATGATTGTATGGTATATTTATATCATTATATTATGTAAAGGAGAATTAACGATATTTGGTAAGAGTTTTTGCATTGTTTGGAAAGAAATTCGACAATTTACTTTTACGTGTTATAAAGGTTTTAAAAGATTTGTAAACTATAGTTCTGAAGATGACAAGGGGATACTACATATGTACAAAACAATGACAATGATGTCGAGCACATACACCAAAGAAAATGTTAACTCTTGAGTATTTCGGGTCACATGTCACGAGTGTTCAATGACAGTTTCGCGTGTGTGTGTGTGTGTGTGTGCGTGTATGCGTGCGTGCGTGCGTGCATGTGTGAATGACAGTCTCTTGTAATTAAAATTTCTTTCCTGTATAATAAAGCCTTATGGAATGGAATAATTGGAATTGTTTCAGTCTGATGATGATCTCAGTATATCAGACTTTTACATCATTATAATAAGTAATAAATAACAAAAAAAAAAAAATTTCAAGAGAGACTAGACTATTTTGTGATTCTTAAAATGTGTTTATGTTAGCGAGTTTGTGTGCGCGTGTGTGTGTGAAATTTTTTGAACATTAAATTAAGTCTAAGCTAGGCTACGATTATTATTATGTTATATAATCCTTCTTTGTTTTAAGGAGGACCTCTCTTGGCTGAATCATTATTTACTTTCCAGTACATCTCTAAAAACTTTATCTCATTTTGGTCAGCAAGTGCAATACGGTGAGTTAAACATTTTACTTTCTATGCAGTAAATTGACGTTACTTTATAATAGTTCAAACTGATAACATATTTAAAAAATTCTTGACCAATAAAAATATTTTCTTGAAAATAATGTTCAATGTTCGTATGGTATTTTCTACTTTCCATTTATATATGTACTATCCCAATGTATTTGCATTTATCTCAAAAGGTAAAGGTTCAATGAGAACAATTTTTTTTAATCTAGGTATGAAATAAAGTGCTTGGTAATGTAATGCTTATTGTTAATGTGGCATGAGTAGGAGTGGGGGCCGAAAAAAAAAAAAAATGCAAATATCTCGGTTAATAGTCAAGATCGTGAAAAACAAAAACGCGTAATAACACCATTTATACAAAGAAAATAACATTTACATAAGATTGATTCTATACACATTTTCGATCCGATGCATAATAACGGAGATATTAAGAATTTTTGAAATTCCTCCCCTCTAAACCACCCTCCCACTAAGTGCTAAGTGCTAAGTGCCCTCCCACTTACTGCCTAGTAAGTGCTAACTGCATAGACCGGAATAAATGATAATCTGAAGGGGCAATGTCTGGTGCGAGGATGTTAAAAAATGGGTCGATGACTGGATTGCGTCGAAAGATATAGAATTCTTCGCTCGAGCTTATTCCTATACCCTAAATAATTTTGGACGACCTCATTTTCGTCTTCTACTGGGTAGAATCGATGGACATTTATGAAGAAATTTTTCAAAAATCGAGTCATGAGTGACAACCTCCATAGCTGATTTTCCTTAAGGGAAATCTGTTTATAATTTCTACATGTATCTAGAATGTTGCTACGTAACGCTCAGATGACTTCATCACACTTTTATTGTTATATGTCCTGTAATAATAAGCCTATGTAGACAGGACAAGAGATTTAAGCTGAATATGAGATATTCATTGGTGTAATACATTCAGTGAAGATCGCATGAGTAGGTACATGGCAAACTAAAGGCAGACAACTAAAAAATACAAATTCCAAGGTTAATATTCCAGTTAGTCAAAACATGTATATGAAAATAATTGTACAATATTACATTTTTAACAAGATGGATAGTATAAAGTTTTCCTATATGATTCATATTAATGGAGACTTTTTTTTTTTTCTCATATCTAAGTCCTAACATCTAGTTTAATTGATTGATTGCAGTCATTGCATGTGCAGAACCGTAAGTATTAACATGCAACAGTTAAATATCGGGAGACGGTTCCATCAAATAAAAATGAAGGCCTTAGGACCATGAAATGCTTATTTAACGCTTCGCCAATTTATCCTACGCATCGCTAATGGATAAGATAAATTAAGGACATTTTAAAGTCCGATGAAAAACATTCGTCGTACTTAAGCATGGAATAATATGATTTGTGTTAAATTGCCTTATTGCTGCTATTAGCTATGATTGAGCGGTGGTTTTTTTTTTTTTGAAGGCTGAAAACTAATATACTATTTATAATAATATATACTATTATCTCAGTTAACAACCCAATTAGAGATAAATGCATGGAGGAACTATCTCCACGGACTTTTGCTTAACAAATTGATAATATAATGTTTTAGCAGATTTCCCTTATGGTGAATCAGCTATTAAGGTCGTACTCATGACTCGATTTTTTGTTTTTGGCCTTTAGTAAACCCCCACTCCTGCTATTGCCATGTTAAGCTGTAATATCATGAAACACTTTATTTGAAGCTTAAATACCAAATATTGTTATGAATGAACTTTTACTTTTTGAGATAAATGCAAATACGTGGCGCGCGTGACGACATTTTTTTTTACAACTCATAGTACGGAATATTTGTACAGCAAGCTGCTCCCTTATGGTACCATCCCTTAAGGAAAATCAGCTATTGAGGTCGTATTCATGATGCAAGATTTGAAACATTTCCTCAAATGTCGATCGATCCTACCCTGGAGAAGACTAAAAGTCCGTCACGCAGGGGCTGCGTAAGCTAAACAGATTTCCCTCGTGAAGTTTTACAATAGGGAAATCTGCATACTGGTAACAATTAACACCACCGCGAGTAAATACAAACGGTAATGAGAAATCTTTCAGTTAATTTTAATAAGCTCCCAACGGAAACGGCTTCTGAATAATTAACAAATAGGTCTGCCAACCACTCAGAGCTGAACAGATAGATGGTCATATTTTTCACCGCAAAGAAAAAAAAGTCCGTCACGCAGGGGCTGCGTAAACTAAGTAGATTTCCCTCGTGATATTTAACAATAGACAAATTTACATACTGGTAACACAATAGCACCGTCAACATCAAGTGAATAAATATAAATGATAATAAGAAACTTCCAGATGGGAAGCACCTCAAACGTAAGCAAGCAGATGTGCCTACTTCCCACAGAAAAGAAAAGCAATTACGGAAATATATCAGAATATAATATATTAATTTTATTAAAAACTATGTACTATATCTAGTACTGAAATTTATAATGAGTCAGAATAATTATTATCTCAATCAATCAAATTTAAGTAGGCCAAGAACTTAAGAAGGGGGGGGGGTCACCAGAACATATTTGCAAGTATCTCGTATAATAAATATATCTTGAAAACAATATTTGGTATTTAAAATTTGAATGATGTGGTTTATAACATAACCGAGTATTGTTTATGTCACATGAGTAGAAGTGGGGCTTTGCTGAAGGCTGATCCAAATATCTCGGTTGACATTCAAGATAAATAAATGTATATATCAATATTTATAGTACATTTAATATGCATCTGTACAATGTTTAGATCGTACGTATAGTGACGGAGCTATTTCGAATTTTCGAAAATCCCCCCTCTAAACCACCCTCATCCCACTGGTCAGCCATTAACGAACTTGGCCAGTTTAAATATCGAGCGACCGCTAGAGCGTTGATAGACAAATATATATATAATTTTGTACGGAACTCATTTTCATTATGTTCTGGGTAGGATCGATGGACATTTGAAGAAATTTTTCGAAAATCACGTCACGAGTACGACCTCAATAGCCCTTAAGGGAAATCTGCTAAAATAGTTGGTCCCGTTAGAGAGCCAACCTTTAGATACACAGAGATACTTATCCATAATAGCGATTAAAGTGGATCTTCATTAAAACGAAAATAATATTTTTTTCCAGGCATATTTCAGGCTTATGTGCATAGTCCTGAAGAGAATAAAAGAAGATATGGCACAGAAATACCACCTGTTTATGACATAAGGAAGATGACAATGCCATCAGTTTTAATATACAGTGACAATGATTATGTAGTGCACGGTTATGTAAGTATGTACCATTTAGTTAAAACGGAAGTAAAACATGGTCACTAATATGATTAGGGAATGGAAATTCAACATTTTTCAAAACACATTCGATATGTCGAACTACTACGAATGCCGGACCATTGTTTTGTGAGTATTATAATCATTTTCCTTAGAGTTCTTTAATCCAATTATAGTGTGGACAGAACTTAGTTGGCATTTTACCAGAGCCCCGAGATCAAAAGAATAGGACTTGTATGCAGGCTATTTTCTAATATTGCGTGCTTCTGTTCCTTCAAAGTGAAATTCTATAGAAATTCCTATACACCGATAGAAAGTGAAAACTTCAGCTTAAAAACTTAAAAATGAAACATTTAGCTTTTGGATAAGATTGGTGAAAAGGTGGAAGTTATAACTGTCATAATGATGTGGAAGTTATCCTTGGCATCAATTGGATCCAGGCCTCTATTGGGTGGTACGGTAGCTTGGAGTATCTTGGTAACCAGGTGGTAAAATACCTTGATATGCTTACCAAAAACAACATACCTAGGTTTGATGGCTCATGGTTATGGCTTTAAAATTCCCCTTCTTATGTGTAAGGTGGTAATAGTTATTTTCATCACTAGTACGCAAAGTGTATCTTTTCTGTACGAGGTCGAGTTTCACGTACGTGGCGAAGCCGAGTTCGGGAATAAGACCGAGTACAGAATAGTTATTTTCATCACTAGTACCAAAACTGGTCTTTTCGGTGCGAGGTCTAGTTTTACGAGCGAGGCGAAGCCTAGCTTGGAAATTGGACCGAGTACCGAAAGGACACTTTTGGTACGTGTTATGAACAATAATTTTCATTATACTGCTCATACTTGCGTGCATTAAAACCCTTTTATATTTCATTAATAACTTAAAGATACAATGTAAGAAATTAAAGTGACACATTATTTTATTTGAAATAAAACATCTGTTTATTAACCTATAATAGAAGAAAAGTACTTATATAACCTCCTTCAAACACATGTTTATTAGTAACAGGTAAGGTTAGCGCACCGAAAAGATTTTTCAGTACTAGTCCCGAAAAGAGCTATTTTACGGACTCAAACCTAGTATTGAAAACACATGTTTTTTGACGCAGTATAATGAAAAAGATACTTTGCGTACGTATGTTGAAAATGACTTTTCATTATACTGTGCCTATTCTTAAAAGGAAATAAGGTAAATATTTTTATTCTTATAAAAAAATCAGAAGATAAAGATATGAATTCTAAAATATGAAACATATGTTTATTAAACTGCAAAGGTTATTCAACAGATAAATAGAATAGGCAATAGACCTATAATTTAAAATTAATATTTATTGTGCAATTTTTATTGTTACTTATATTAATACCTTTGTGCGGTATTGATTGCTTAATTATTGACAAATTTTTGTTCGTTGTGCATTCTACTACATCTTTTTCAACTCTAAAAAGGTCATCTACATTGTTTTGATCATCAAACATTGTTTTGATTTAATAAATACAGGTTAAGTAAGTATGCAATATACAATGAATGATAGTATAATGAGGAATATTCCAATAACAGCTGTTACTTTTCTGTACTAGTAAAGAAAAGTATCACTTTGCGTACTCAAACGATACAATGAAAACACATGTTATTTTAACAGTGTAATGAAAATGTCTTTCGTTCGCCCCTACGCCCTCGTACCTGGTCACACAAGTAGGAGTTTAGAATGCTTCTGTAAATTCCGTTGTTTTAGCAGATTTAACTCGAGGCAAATCAGCTACTGAGGTTGTACACTTGAAGAAATTTGTCTTTAAATGTCCATTGATACTACCTAGGAGATGACGAAAATGAGGTCCGTTCAAAATTGTGTATATATATTTTTTGTGTGTTAATGGGGGGGAGGGGGTTAGAGGGCGAGAATTTTGAAAATTCGAAATATCTTCGGTACTATACGTCGGATCGAAAAAGAGTATAGAATCAATCTTATTACAAATTAAATGTACTATAAATATTGTTATATAAATGTACTCTCTCTTGAATATTAACCGAGATAATTGCATTTTGTTTTTTAGTTTTCATCCTACAGCAAACCCCACTTTTACATAAACAATAATACTCTGTTATATAATAAACCACTTTATTCGAAGCTTAAATACCAAATATTGTTTTAAAAGAGACCTTTAATATACGAGATATTTCTTATTACGTCGTTTCACCTAATGACAACTAATTGAGTATAATGAATACTAGTTACAGATTCTTCAAAAAGATTCTATTCAATGGTTAACTGAGTAATGTCTATATTCCTTCCTGATGCTACTTTTCCGTTGTACGATTTCCAGCACTCAAAAGCAAATATTACACCTCATTCTTACTGAGATCTTCATGGATACATTTAATGTCTCTACTGTCCCTTCTGGAATTTCATATCAGAAAACCCCCCCCTTCTTTGACGACATACGCCTCCAAAAATCCACTGCACAACCTACAAGTTGGGTACAACCTTTCACGCTGGTATTTCCTCCAAGAGAAGCTACTTCCGTCAATTTCAACTGTCGTACCTAGTCCGGGGTAGAATCATTATCGTTGGATTTTTGTGCTGCTTCACAGGGTTTCCTCGTGTAATTTTTCCATTTATTTTGTAATTTTTCCATTTTCTGTCTTGACATACCTAATTGTTTTCTACAGAAATACTGACGTTAGCCCACGAATCTACAAATGTTAATGTGTCCTTAATGATATTCTCCTGTTTTCTAACCGAGTTCCTCTAACCATCCCCCTTGATTGGTGGCATCCTTGCCTTCTACATTTTGAAGTAGGAACACTTTTGTCTTGATAATTTCATGTATTATGTTTTATTGTCCGTCAATGTTTTATGGAGAACAACTAATTTCATATACTTTGTTCTTATTTAAATTAACATTAATGAATTGATGCCTAAATCAAATAAGACCCAAAAGCTTAAAGGTAGATAAACAATAAAAAAAACGAAAAAAACGGGTTTCAGAGGAATATAATTATTCTTTCGTTTATCTAATTATAATGACTTGGAGGATTCTTTTTTGATGTCGTGGTTATATTTTTGGCATCATTTTGATGGAAATTTAATGCTCTTTTGATTAGATAATTAAGGGGTTTATGGTTGTGTTCACCGCCACCAGCGTCTCTAACAAGTTTAATGAAGAATATTAATTCTGTATTTTAAAAATATTTGGCGTATATTGTGTCAGTTCATAACACAAATTTTAAATACACCATTCAAATACAAAATTACATTACACTGGTACAAGGTAATCATAATATTTGACTAAGCACAGAAGTCGACGAACTGCCAAAACTGGCAAATAAGAAACTTAATGTATACACAAAAGAACTAGCAATACACGATTTAGTAATTTCTGCGGTAACTAACTAATTATAGGATTGGGTCCAAAAATGACTTCGAACAGACAATAAAAATCAACCAATTATTGTAAATTGGCAATATTTACATTGGCTAATAAAATTGCAACTTATACACAATGAGAAGAAGCTATTTTAGCAAGGTTCTGTATAGGTCACTCCTTCCAAATTCATAGGAACTTAGTTATATTCTATTTTAGTTTTAATTAATTAAATATTTCTAAAAGGATTTCGCTTTGGTCAATTGTGACACTAGTTTCGTGTCACATTTATTGCTTCTTAGTTTTAGCAACTAGTTTTGGATTTTGCCTTTTTGTTTGTTCCCTTGTTATGTTTTTGATATTTATTGTATTCCATTTATGTTCCTGTGTTAGCGTTTTCTCTTTTAAATTAATATCGTTTGTTTTGTAATTTATAAATTTCGTTTTTGAAAATATATCCAATATGAGATCTGTCTATACAGACTTATTTTTTTGAGATTGTGTCTGTAATAGCCTCCTGAAGTGTGTACACTTAAGTCTGATGTGCCCTGTATACATACAAACATTTAAGCAGACCTCACTTTTGTCCTGTGGTACGTAGGTTCAATGGGCATTCCAGGAAATATTTCAAAATAAGCGTATTGAGTACAACCTTAATAACTGATGATTCTGAGTGAAGAAAATCTGCTAAAACTCATTCCTTGATTCCTTGTATAGTAAGAGATTATAAAATAAGACCTCTTACTATATGTTATGAAATATATACCGCATATTTCAAGCAACTGTTTCCATGTTTTACTAACTCCTTTTCAATTTTGGCAATTGGCTTTTAAAAACAATTATTCTTACTATTTTTCTACATATTTACTTACATTATTTTAGGGCGTTGAAAAAGTAAGTAAAACACTCCCAAATGCAACAGCAATCAGAGTGAAATTGAGCACCTTCAACCATTTTGACTTTTTATTTGGGAAAGATGCATTTGAACTTGTTTACAAAGATATGTTTCGAATCCTGGATGACATGAGAATATAATAAATCCTGTAAGTTTAGTGATTTGTAAATCCTGTGCTTAATAACTATATTTCATCATTTCATTGCTCTTTATTTTTGGCAGGAAACATTCTGGATCTTATAGAGAAAGAAAAATTTGTATCTTCAGGCCAACGGCTCAATTTGATAATCATCGTTTAGCAAATACATATTTTCTACATGTATTACTGAATCATAAGGCTGTCATGACTAGCTCAGATACCCGGCTTCGCCCGGGAATTGATTTGAGGCTGAATGGTGATGGTATTTTTTTGGGAAGGCTTTGCTTTGCACAATATTTTGACATTTACACGTCCCAATGTTTAGGGTTAATACCCGTTGTTGGCATTTGTTAATAATAAAATTAATTTTTTATGTAAGTCTTCACTGTCCTTCAGTTTGTCATATTTCCCGTCTCCTGTGCATTATGCATAGATTTCAGTTATTAAGGACAAAATATTAACATAGATTTGAATTAATTTTTCCAGGTGAGGCACCTCATAGTTCAAATTGGAATGAATTGTTGAGCATATCAATATTTCTACGCAAATTACTTGCTTCACACATTGTTCCTGGAGAAATGTATAAAAAAAAAAGAAAAAAAAAGTTAATCTAAATAACAAAGTAAACAAGTTCTGTTATGTGCATTTTTGTCGAAAAACAAATAGACAATGAAATATCGTGAATTTTTATTTCAGGCCTCCCTTATAACCCCCACTCCCGTTCTAACCTAAAAATTTTAATATAGCTTATAATCACGGAAGAATTAATGCTATTTGACATACCGAGTTTTGTTAAATTTGGTTCAATCATTAGTCCCCAATAAAATTGTTGGCTCCCGCTAAAGTTTTAGTGTTTATCTCGTTTTATATGTTAAAAGACAAAAATAAATATGACAAAAGTTACTCTAAATAACAAAATAAACAACTTTTGTTACGTTCATATTTGCTGAAAAACGAATAGAAAACGAAATACCCCTATTTTTAAGTTCAGGCCTCCCTTACAACCCCCACTCCTGCCCGTCCCTAGAAATATTGGTATGGCTTGGTACAATGATGATGATGGTACATGGTGCTAATACACATACCGAGTTTTATTTATTTCGGTTGGGTCTTTTGTCCCAAATAAAATTGTTCATTTCCGCTATAGGTTTTAGCGTATATCTCGTTTATAATTCGGTATACGAAAAAAGTGTATATAACAAAAGTTACTCTAAATAACAAAATAATTTGTTAAATTACATAACAAAATTTTGTTATGCTCATATTTGCCGAAAAAACAATAGGAAACGAAATATCACTATTTTTAATTTCTGGCTTCCCTTATAACCCCCACTCCTGTTCGTCTCAGAGGATATTAATATAGCCTAAAGTCTAAGTTGGGTTACAAGTAATATACATACCAAGTTTCATACAATGCGTGAAAAGGTAACAAACAAACAAACATACACGAAAGAAACAAAATGCAGTTATGGTGTCTATGACATGTGAAACGAAAAGTTATCGTCTAATTTCGAGAAAAAAATCAATGTACAGACAGAGGTTACAATTTTATATATATATATATATATATATATATATATATATATATATATATATATATATATATATATATAGATGACGGCTCTGAGATCTGAAGCTGAAGGTAGTTGTAACATAATAGGATAAATGTAAACTATAAGGGGTATTTCCATGGATATAAAACATTTCATGAGTAAGAGTTGACCTCAGATCAACTCATCTGCAAATTTGAAGCAAAGAAATTATATCCCATTAAATTTCGATCGGCATAATGAAATACTACATAGGAATATATCTGTTTATATATAATAAAACCTTGCCTTACGATTGCTAAACGTAAATCATCACCATCATCCCACATTATGTATAAATGAAATTTAGTATACAATACCGGAACATGCTCCACTCATCGTGTACGTTAATGAAGTCATTTTCAACAAGATTACTCACTAACGACGGCCTTTCGATCAAAATACCAATCACATTTTTGGCTAAGTTAAGTTGAGATTTTGAGGAAGAAATCAGTGAAAAATTATGGAATAACCAAACAGTTGTTCACAGTATTCAATGAATGCATGTTAGCCCGATATACAAGTACCTTCCATTTAAAGGGTCTGCTTATAAGGCTGCCAGTGAGTGAAGGAATTGTCGTAGAAAGAAGTTGATACGTTTCAACACATTCAGTTTAAGTTAATATAATATAAATCTAATAGCTTATTAAAACTGGATTATCTGGAAAAGAAACTATTCTACTGCGACAGCAAAAATTCCAGGAGCTACATAGTCTTTATCTCGACGAATAATCTAGTTAAAAAAAACAACAAATCATGAGTTATCAAACATAACTTTGTTTTGTTAATAAATATAAGATGATTGGGCAAACACTTCAATCAATTTCACTATTCTGCAGATAGCTAGTTCAAGACTAGACATTGATTAATATAGAATCAATATCCTTTCCCACAACTTTTGCCTTGTGTAAGTATCTTCACCTATTTTGGTAAATGGTATATAGACGTTAATAGAAGGTATACGTTACAGAAACATAATAATTCCATCCAAATAGAACATGAATATGTTAATTAGGAGTCTATTAATATATTGACAAAATGAGACTACAATTAAAATAAATAGTTTTTTTCAAATTTCTTGCTTTTTATACTAACTAATGTCTATTTATGTCTGAAAATCAAACGGTAGATATTTATAATGGGCTAATAAGTCCATGCACCTCTAGATGTTTCGTGACCTTTTGACCTCTCTTCTGGGCATTATACCAGTGAAGCTTAGAGCAAACAGGGAATAAAGATATTTTAACCAATTTTGGAATATTTCATTTAAGCAGTTACCCATAAATAGACAATAGTATGTCTAATGCGGTTAAGAAATTGAAGTACTTTTAATTACCGTAAACTTTATGCAATTGTGGCTAATTAGGGAGAGCTACCTTGAAGTTATCGCTGTTAGAACAGATGCAAATGAATGCAGTTATTGCATTTTTAATTGTGCATTTATATAAATCTGTACCTAGGATTTATCTTTTTTTAAATCTCTTCCATTTCGTAAATTTTTACGACCGTGGCAGGACGTAAATAATCAGTGTCATATGAAAATAATAAAAAATGTAGAGCAGTTTTAAGAAGTTCATTAACAAAAGTTTTGAATATTTGAATTATTTGTTAGAAAATGAACCTGAAAAGTTAACAGACATTCGGTGAACCTTTGATGTATTGGAACAAATGTCTGAAAAACTCGAAAATATTTAAAAGCATGTATATGATTGGATGCTAGAAGATGATATACTTACTGAAGGTGGAGCAAATTTACTGAATGAGATATCCAAAGCAGATGATTATGCATTTTTGTTTAAAATACCAAAAGTACGAGGGATTATTGAGCCTGGTGCACCTGTAAATTTTCATGATGCTAGTTGTAATTTTTGTAAAATGAAATTTTTACTCCCATAAATTGAGCTCAAAAAGTTTAATGGTACTTCAATGAACTGGTTGACTTCCGCTATAATTTTTAGAGTATACCGCCTTTATCGTTCGGTATACAACAAAAGTGTATATGACAAAAGTTACTCCAAATATCAAAATAAACAACTTTTGTTATGTTCACATTTGCCGAAAAATCAATAGGAAACGAAATATCGCTATTTTTAATTTCTGGCTTCCTTTAAACCCCCACTCCTGCACGTCCCTAGAATTGTTGGTACGGCTTATGATAATAAAGGCGTCAGTGCTAATACACATACCGAGATTTCTTTAGTTCGGTTGAGTCTTTTGTGCCAAATAATATTGTTGACTCCCGCTATAGTCATTAGCGTATAACTCATTTAAACTTTGGAATACGACGAAAGTGTTTATAACAAAAGTTACTCTAAATAACAAAATAAACAACTTTTGTTATGTGCATATTTGCCAAGAAACCAATAGGAAACGAAATATCGCTATTTTTAATTTCAGGCCACCCTTATAACCCCCACTCCTGTTCGTGCCGTCAGCGGAAAGCCTCGAACATAGCCGACCACACACAGAATACAAATGCAAATTCGGTTAATATTGCAATAAATGCAAATGCGGTTAATATTCAAGATAGAGAATAAATGTATAGAACAATATTTATAGTAAATTTGATTTCCAATAAGATTGGTTCTATACAATTTTACGATCCGGCGCATAGTACCGAAGATGTTTCGAATTTTCAAAATTCTCCCCCTCTAACCCCCTCCCCCCCCATTAACACACAAAAAAATATATATATACACAATTTTGAACGGACCTCATTTTCGTCAAAAATCCCTCCCCTAAACCCCACCTCCCATTGGTTCGATTACAGCCATTAATGAACTTGATCTTTCTTTTTACATAAAACGATTAAATATCGAGTTTGGCACCGAACAAACAAAAACTGCGACCCCTAGAGCGTTATCAGACAAATATATATATATATATATATATATATATATATTTTTAACGGACCTCATCTCCTAGGTAGAATCGATGGACATTTGAGGTAAATTTTCAAAACTCGCGTCATGAGTACGATCTCAATAGCTGATTTCCCTTAAGGGAAATCTGCTAAAAAATACAAATAAATCGCTTTTAGAAGATTTCACTTAAAGGAAATCAGCTATTGAGGTCGTACTCATGACGCGTGTTTCGAAAAATTTCTTCAAATGTCCATCGATCCTACCTAGGAGATGACGAAGATGAGGTCCGTTCAAAACTGTATATATATATATACAGATATATATATATATATATATATATATATATATATATATATATATATATATATATATATATATATATATATATATATATTTGTCTGCTAACGCTTTAGCGGTCGCAATTTTTGTTTGATCGTTACCAAACTAGGAATTTAATCGTTTTATGTAAAAAGAAAGTTCAAGTTCGTTAATGGCTGAAATCAGACCAGAGGGAGGGGGGGGTTTAGAGAGGGGGATTTTTGAAAATTCGAAATATCTCCGTTATAGAAATAAAATTGTATAGAGTCCTAGTGCAAATTAAATTTACTATAAATATTGTTTTATACGTTTATTCTGTATCTTGAATAGTAACCTAGATATTTGCTTTTGTATTCTGAGTGTGGTCGGCAGGAGTCGGCAATGTTCGGTACTTTCCGAAGAGAGCTCTGGCGGCCGTTTCCGTAACTGTTCGTCCCTCGTGAATAAGTTTAGAGATCCCTTACTATTACACTCGTTATAGGGCAGATTTCTCTAGTGTAAAACTTCACGTAGGAAATCTGCTTAGTTTACGCAGCCCCTGCGTGACGGACTTATATTTGAGTTGACGAAAATTGTATAATCATCCATAAAGGAAAATCTGCTAAAAGACATATGCTTCTCTATACATTGTTGAATATAAGTTTCAGATATGTTTATCACTGGCCTTCCGAATTGGCAACCATGCTCAATAATTGACGTGTGACCTGTGTGAAAGTCGCATTGTTATCAAAGGTAAGTCTATTTTTGCTTTTAGTGTAGCGGTAACTGCCATCATTACCTTAGCTGTTTGTGATCTCAACCGTAAATCTGTTATGTATATTTATAGGTAGGTTTTTACAAATTAAATATTCATATTTGCGGTAAATAGAAAAGGCGTCAGCTTTGAGCATGCACAATACATTTTAGCAGATTTCCCTTAACCCTTAATTGGTCAGTGTATCCTACAGGATACTTGGTTTTCAAGGAATTTTAGTTTGAATTGTGTCGCTTCAATCAGCTCCCCCTCTTTTCCCGTTAAACCATTACGCCCTTCCACCTGTTCCCCCATCAGTTTTTCTGTGGTTCACAGTGTATAAACATCGACTTATAGCCTTTCACAACAACCACCTCAACTTTAACCTCGATATGGCGTCCGGCTCGAATTGGGTAAGTTTGCATTGAGTTATTTATTAAATTTTTCAATAATTCATGGTTTATAAATTATGGTTATTGTGTATTATTATATCTAATCTATTATTTAAAAAAAAGTTGATCGATTAACTTGATATTTCCGCCAAACATTCTATTTTATTTATTGTATCTTGTGAGATACACTGTCCATTTAGCAGATTGCAATGACCGTGATCCGACCGGTTCTTTTGATCAAGTTTTTTATTTAATAGTGTGCAGTAATTTATGTCATTGTGTGACTTTTTGTATGATTTGGGCGTGTTATATTTTAGGGCAGTCGATTTTCCTCAAGAGGAGCATATTTATTATCTTTGGTTCCTCGGCAAAACGCAGATTCCGGTGATGAGGAAGAGGACAAAGAAGAAGAAATTCAAAACGTTTTTCGTGACAACGAAATTATTCAACAAACGGCCGAATTTTTAGACATTTTTGTTGAAGAACGTCTTGACCCCGAGGAAGCAGCTTCCAAAGTTGTGCCAGATGAACCAATGGCTGTCACTTCACAAACAAACTTGAATTTGGCTGATATTCTTTCAAGTGAACATTTGCCAGTTCATATTCGTTAGTTAGTTCATTGTATTATACAATATTTTCATCTTAAAATGTATATTAAAGAATTTTTTTACAACAACTTCAATTGAGTTTCATTTTCGTCCACCATTCTTTCTATACCGGCTTATTGGACAATGTATCCTAGAAGATACATCATTTGCATATGTTACCCAAATATGACAACAAATTTTTTAACTTAGTAATTACCTTATTTAACCCATAAAAAGAAATAATACAAGTTAAAAAAATTTTTTTCTCAGTTAATTATGTCCTTGTCCAATTAAGGGTTAAGGGAAATCTGCTTTTGAGATTGTAATCATGACGGAATTATGTAAATTTTTCTTCAAATGTCCATCGATCCTATCTAGTAGATGACGAAAATGAGGTCCGTTCAAAACTGTATATATATATATATATATATATATATATATATATATATATATATATATATACGGGTATATAATATATATTTTTCTGTTACCGCACTAGAGGTCGCAATTTTTGTTTGATTGTTACCAAACTCGATATTTAGTCGTTTTATGTAAAAAGAAAGATCAAGCTCGTTAACGGCTGAAATCGGACTAGTGGGAGGGGGGGTTTAGAGGGGAGGATTTTCGAAAATTCGAAATATCTCCGTTACTATACGTCGGATCGAAAAATTGTGCAGAATCAATCTATTTGCAAATTAAATTTACTATAAATATTATTATATACATGTATTCTCTATCTTAAATATTAACCGAGATATTTGCATTTATATTAAATCTGGGCGGCTAACGGACGAGTGACTTTCCAGCCAAAAGCTAGTTCGGCCGTTTCCTTAACTACTCGGCTCTCGTGAAATATCTCTATTGCAAAACTTCACGTGGGAAATCTGCTTAATTTACGCAGCCCCTGCGTGACGTACTTTTGTTTAATTGGGGTTTTCAAAATGTCTCACAGGCCGGATCAAATGTTACACCGGGCAGGATCCGGCCCGCGGGCCGTTTCTTTCCCACATATGATCTATAGTGTTGTCTGAAACTGTTAATTATCAAGTATTTTTAGATAAAGTAAACTTATTCCAGTAAAGTACGAAAAGTCTATGGCGTTTTCACATAACGCATTTCCATGTATCTCACGATGTAAAGTTCAATAAAAACAGCATTTGGTATTTTACCTTCGTAACTGATATCCGAAAACTAAAATATGGAAATACCTCGGTTAAGATTCAGTATAGAGAAAATATACAGCATTTATAGAACATTACATTTACAATAAAATTGCTTCCGTAAAATGTTTTGATCTTGCTCATAATAACGGAGACATTTTAAACTTTCGAAATTCCCACTCTCTAAACCCCCCATCCACTCGACGTATTTCCGCCATTAACGAACTTGATCTTTCATTTTACATTTAACGTTTAAATATCGAGTTTGGTAACGATTAAAGAAAAATTGTGACCGCTACTGCGTTAACATATACATATATATATCTATATATATATATATATATATATATAAAATTGTAACCTCTGTCTGTACATTGATTTTTTTCGCGAAATTTCACGATAACTTTTCGTTTCACATGTCATAGACACCATATCTGCATTTTGTTTCTTTCGTGTATGTTTGTTTGTTTGTTTGTTTGTTTGTTTGTTTGTTTGTTACCTTTTCACGCATAAACGGCTGAACCGAATTTTATGAAACTTGGTATGTATATTACTACTAACCCAACTTAGACTTTAGGCTATATTAAATTTCTCTGAGACGAACAGGAGTGGGGGTTATAAGGGAAGCCTGAAATTAATAATAGCAATATTTCGTTTCGTATTGCTTTTTTGGCAAATATTCACATAACAAAAGTTGTTTATTTTGTTATTTAGAGTAACTTTTGTTATATACACTTTTGTCGTATACCGAAGTTTAAATGCGTCATACGCTAAAAATTATAGTGGGAGTCAACAATATTATTTGCCAAAAAAGACTCAGCCGAACTAAATAAAACTCGGTATGTGTATTAGCAGTGAGGCCTTCATTATAATAAGCCATACCAACATTTCAATGGACGGGCAGGAGTGGGGGTTATAAGGGAAGCCTGAAATTAAAAATAGCGATATTTCGTTTCCTATTGGTTTTTCCGCAAATATAAACATAACAAAAGTTGTTTATTTTGTTATTTGGAGTAACTTTTGTTATATACACTTTTGTCGTATACCTAAGTATAAAGGCGTTATACGCCAAAAAGTGATAGCAGAAGTCAACAATTTTATTTGGCACGTTAAAACTTTAGCGGGCACTAACGGCTGAACTGAACTTAACAAAACTCGGTATGTCAATTAGCAATAATTCTTCCATGATTATAAATTATACTAAAATTTTTAGGTTCGAACGGGAGGGGGGTTAAAAGGGAGGCCTGAAATTAAAAATAGCGATATTTCGTTTCCTATTGGTTTTTCGGCAAATATTCACATAACAAAAGTTGTTTATTTTGTTATTTAGAGTAACTTTTGTTATGTACATTTTTTTCGAATACTGATTTATAAACGAGATATACGCTAAAACCTATAGCGGAAGTGAACAGTTTAATTTGACACAAAAGACTCAACCAAAATAAATAAAACTCGGTATGCGTATTAGCACTAATTGCTCCATTACAATAAGCGGTACCAACATTTCTAGGGACGGGCAGGAGTGGGGGTTATAAGAGAGGCCTGAAATTCAAAATAGCGATATTTCGTTTCCTATTGGGTTTTCGGCAAATATGTACATTACAAAAGTTATTTATTTTATTATTTAGAGTAACTTTTGTTATATACACTTTTTTCGTATACCGAATTATAAACGAGATATAAACTAAAACCTATAGCGGAAGTGAACAATTTTATTTGGGACAATAGACCCAACCGAAATAAATAAAACTCGGTATATGTATTAGCACTAACGCTTCCATTATAACAAGCCATACCAACATTTCTAGGGACAGGCAGGAGTGGGAGTTATAAGGAAAGCCAAAAATTATAAATAGAGATATTTCGTTTCCTATTGGTTTTTCGGCAAATATGAACATAACAAAAGTTGTTTATTTTGTTATTTAGAGTAACTTTTGTTATATACACTTTTTTCGTATACTGAATTATAAACGAGATATACGCTAAAACCTATAGCGGAAGTGAAGTATAAGGGTGGTCTGAAATTAAAAATAGTGATATTTCGTTTCCTATTGGGGTTTCCGGAAATATGCACTTAACAAATGTTGTTTATTTTGTTATTTAGAGAAACATTTATTATATACACTATCGTCGTATAAAGAAGTATAAACGAGATATACTCTTAAAACTAGAGCGGGAGCCTATAATTTTGTTGGGCACTAACGATTGAACCGAACTTAAAAAAAAAACTCGGTATGTGAATTATCATTAATTCTTCCAAGATTATAAGCTATATTAACATTTTTAGGTTCAAACAGGAGTGGGGGGGGGTGTTGTAGGGGAGGCCTGAAATGAAAAATAGCGATATTTCGTTTCGCATTGATTTTTCGATAAATATGCACATAACAATAGTTGTTTATTTTGAGTAACATTTGTTGTATTCACTTTTTTTGTAAAATGGTGTAAACACGGGATATACGCTAAAACTATAGTCGGAGTCATTCATTTTATTAGTGTTTATTTAAGCGTTTTTAATGAATGCATATTATGAAAAATGATTTTGTGTTAGTCACGTATGATAACTCTAAATATGATTCGGATTAGTGAGGTTATATATCTCCGTCGCCTCCTTCTCATTTATTTATTTTTCCTAGAAAATAACATTGTTATTTATTTCCAATAGAAATGTAAACCATAAGAGCATTTCCGTTATTTAATTTGTATAATGTATTATTTAAACAAAGTCATGCTGAATTGGCACAAGGAGCGTTAGCGGAAGTTGTAGGGAAGCAAACTCTTTGGTTCTGCTAATATATATCTTATTTCCGATATTTTGATGTTATTGAAACAAATATGAACCATCATAACAATTTGACGTTAATGGTAATGCCATTATGAAAAAAGACAATATCCGGTTAAACTTAATATGATTTAAAGTATTACTTATTTTGCTGGGAGGGCTACAATCTCTTCCCTCACCTATCTCTTATAAATATAAATGAAATTATTTTTAGGGTAATACTATTATTTAATTCCGTCAGGTAGATAAATTATTAAAATAATACTCTGAATCAATAATTTAAGGAAAACATGGTGTTTAGCACTCATGCTGGACCGGAAGATGAGAGGAGCCTAAACAGTTAATTGAGTTATCTTATTTCCAGTGAAGCGCTGCCATTCCTGGAAGTGATTTCCACTGAGCTCTGCTATTATGCTATTACGAATATAATCTAATGTACAAAACTATGCTTAAACTACATGTGCTCGAGTTGGTTTTTGACAGGAAATAAGTTTCATTATATATTTAATTGTAATAAATGCAAGCCATGACTATGATTTTAAGTATTCAAAAAAGGAGACTTAAAAAGTGGAAAGGGGTAGATTAGGAACACATTTTTATTTATTCTTCAAGAGTAAAATTTCTCATTTATAAATCGCCTGCCTGACCCTCACGGGAAAACAATACGCCCAGACGGGAAGTGTAGCAAACATTGAAGCCTTGCCCAAAAAAATACTATGCACACAGCAACGACGGATATAGACCCTAAACACTGGGACTGGGAAATGTCAAAATACTGTGCAAACTAAAGGCTTACCAAAATAATACCATCATCATTCAGTCTCAAATGAATTCCCGGGCGAAGCCGGGTACCTTAGCTAGTATATATATAAAATTGTAACCTCTGTCTGTACATTGATTTTTTTCGCGAAATTTCACGATAACTTTTCGTTTCACATGTCATAGACACCATAACTGCATTTTGTTTCTTTGGTGTCTGTTTGTTTGTTTATTTGTTTGTTTGTTTGTTACCTTTTCACGCATAAACGGCTGAACCGAATTTGATGAAACTTGGTATGTATATTACTACTAGCCCAACTTAGACTTTAGGCTATATTAATATTCTCTAAGACAAACAGGAGTGGGGGTTATAAGGGAGGCCTGAAATTAAAAATAGCGATATTTCGTTTCCTATTGCTTTTTCAGGAAATATGCACATAACAAAAGTTGTTTATTTGTTAATGTAGAGTAACGTTTGTTATATGCACTTTTGCCGTATACGGAAGTATAAAGGCGTTATACGCTAAAAACTATAGCGGGAGTCAACAATTTTATTTGGCACAAAAGACTCAACCGAACTAAATAAAACACTCAGTATGTGTATTAGCACTAACGCCTTCCTTATAATAAGCCATACTAACATTTCTAGGGACGGTCAGGAGTGGGGGTTATAAGGGAGGCCTGAAATTAATAATAGTGATTTCCTATTGGGGTTTCGGCAAATATGCACATAACAAAAGTTGTTTAACAGCTGAACCGAATTTTATGAAACTTGGTATGTATATTACTACTAATCCAACTTAGACTTTAGGCTATATTAATTTTCCCTGAGGCGTACAGGAGTGGGGGTTATAAGGGAAGCCTGAAATTAAAAATAGCGATATTTCGTTTTCTATTGGTTTTTCGGTAAATATGCACATAACAAAAGTTGTTTATTTTGTTATTTAGAGTAACATTTGTTATATACACTTTTGTCGTATACGGAAGTATAAAGGCGTAATACGCTAAAAATTATAGCGGGAGTCAACAATTTTGTTTGCCAAAAAAGACTCAACCGAACTAAATAAAACTCGGTATGTGTATTAGCAGTGAGGCCTTCATTATAATAAGCCATACCAACATTTCTATGGACGGGCAGGAGTGGGGGTTATAAGGTTGGCCTGATATTAAAAATAGCGATATTTCGTTTCCTATTGGTTTTTCCGCAAATATAAACATAACAGTTGTTGATTTTGTTATTTGGAGTAACTTTTGTTAACACTTTTGTCGTATACCTAAGTATAAATGAGTTATACGTTAAAACTTTAGCGGGCACTAACTGCTGAACCGAACTTAACAAAACTCGGTATGTCAATTAGCATTAATTCTTCTATGATTATAAGTTATATTAAAATTTTTAGGTTCGAACGGGAGGGGAGTTATAAGGGAGGCCTGAAATAAAAATTCACCATATTTACATGTATAAGAAACGGGAAATATAAAAATATCGAAGACTGTGAAGCCTTATTGAACAAATAATTCTATTATTAGCATATCCACGGCAACGACGGGTATCAATCCTAAACACTGGGACGGGTAAATGTCAAAAAATTGTGCAATGTAAAGCCTGCTAAAAAATACCATCATCATTCAGCCTCAAATGAATTCCCGGGCGAAGCCGGGTATCTGAGCTAGTATATATATATATATATATATATATATATATATATATATATATATATATATATAGAGAGAGAGAGAGAGAGAGAGAGAGTGAGAGAGAGTTTTTTTTGAAAACTTCATTTTCGCTGTCTCCTGGGTAGGATCGATGTATATTTGAAGACAATTTTCGAAAATTGCGTCATGAGTACAATCTCTATAGCTGATTTCCCATAAAGAAAACCTTTCAAAAATGAGGTACTTTCAGGACTATATGAGTAATGGAAAAATAATCTCGAATGTTATTGTCGTATTTTAATTTATTGTTGCCCTCGAAAAAGGTAATTAATCTTCCTTGTCTTAAGTGGTTGTCGGTCACGTGAGTTGAAATGATACTACATCATCTTGACAACCTTTCGGTAACATTTATTACCTTTGTCGAAGCAAACTGAAGAGGTGTTGCACAAGTTTGAATATTATAACTAAGTCTTAATGCTAAAAGAAACAATTCGGGAAGGAGAGTAACGCAATGAACTGTAGAATGTACTGTAAAGGAGAGGCAGTAACACAATGAGCTGTAGAATGTACTGTAAAGGAGAGGCAGTAACGCAATGAGCTGTAGAATGTACTGTAAAGGAGAGGCAGTAACACAATGAGCTGTAGAATGTACTGTAAAGGAGAGGCAGTAACACAATGAGCTGTAGAATGTACTGTAAAGGAGAGGCAGTAAAGCAATGAACTGTAGAATGTACTGCAAAGGAGAGACAGTAACACAATGAGCTGTAGAATGTACTGTAATGGAGAGGCAGTAACACAATGAGCTGTAGAATGTACTGTAAAGGAGAGACAGTAACGCAATGAGCTGTAGAATGTACTGTAAAGGAGAGGCTGTAACACAGTGAGCTGTAGAATGTACTGTAAAGGAGAGGCAGTAAAACAATGAACTGTAGAATGTACTGTAAAGGAGATGCAGTAACACAATGAGCTGTAGAATGTACTGTAAAGGAGAGGCAGTAACACAATGAGCTGTAGAATGTACTGTAAAGGAGAGACAGTAACACAATGAGCTGTAGAATGTACTGTAAAGGAGAGGCAGTAAAGCAATGAGCTGTAGAATGTACTGTAAAGGAGAGGCAGTAACACAATGAACTGTAGAATGTACTGTAAAGGAGAGGCAGTAACACAATGAGCTGTAGAATGTACTGTAAAGGAGAGGCAGTAACACAATGAGCTGTAGAATGTACTGTAAAGGAGAGGCAGTAAAGCAATGAACTGTAGAATGTACTGTAAAGGAGAGGCAGTAACACAATGAACTGTAGAATTTACTGTAAAGGAGAGGCAGTAACACAATGAGCTGTAGAATGTACTGTAAAGGAGAGGCAGTAACACAATGAGCTGTAGAATGTACTGTAAAGGAGAGGCAGTAAAGCAATGAGCTGTAGAATGTACTGTAAAGGAGAGGCAGTAACACAATGAGCTGTAGAATGTACTGTAAAGGAGAGGCAGTAACACAATGAGCTGTAGAATGTACTGTAAAGGAGAGGCAGTAACACAATGAGCTGTAGAATGTACTGTAAAGGAGAGGCAGTAACACAATGAGCTGTAGAATGTACTGTAAAGGAGAGGCAGTAAAGCAATGAGCTGTAGAATGTACTGTAAAGGAGAGGCTGTAACACAATGAGCTGTAGAATGTACTGTAAAGGAGAGGCAGTAAAGCAATGAACTGTAGAATGTACTGTAAAGGAGAGGCAGTAACACAATGAACTGTAGAATTTACTGTAAAGGAGAGGCAGTAACACAATGAGCTGTAGAATGTACTGTAAAGGGGAGATTATGGTATAGAATGGGGGAGGAATTTCGAATATTCTTAATATCTGGGTTATTGTGCTTCGGATTGAAATATTGTATAGAAACAATCTTATTGAAAATGTTCTATAAATGTTGTTTTGCACGTTGTTTCACTATCTGGATATAGGAATATTGGAAATTATAGTCTTAGGCTTTCAGTAAGCCCCCCCCTCCCACTCCCACGCATGTCACATTAATAATAAGCTGTTATATCTTGAAACACTTCATTCCAAAGTTTAATACCAAATATTGCTTTCATTAAATTATTACTTTGTGAGATATATGCAAATATGTTCTTTTAACCACCCCCTTGAAAGTGATTGATATAAAAGTTATTCTGATTCATTATAAATTACAGCGCTAGGCTATAGTTATCAATAAAATGAATATACTATATTCAGATTTATTTCAGCTACTGATTTTCATTCCATCTAAAATATTTCTATCTATCTATTCAGCTCTGAGAGGCTGGCTGACCTGTTTGTTCACAATTAAGAGGCTTTCCTTTGTGGAGATTATTAAAATGTAAATTGACCGAATCATTTCTCATTGCCTATTGTATTTATTCACTTAATTATTATTAACTGTGGTGTCACCAGTACCTATGTAGATTTATTTATCTATTCTAAACCTCCACATGGGAAATATGCTTTGTTTACGCAGATCCTGCTTCATTGACTTTTATTTTAGCACTTGGACTTATGGAATAATATTTAAACTTGTACAACACCTTTTCAGTTTGCCTGGACAGAGGTAATATATTTTACCGAAACGTTGGCAAGCTGATTTCGTATCATTTGGACCCATGTGACCGACAACCACATTCGACAAGGATAGCTCCAACGGAGGTCATCACCGGGGATATTCATAGACAACAGTAATTAAATATACCGAATCGGTGGAAAAGGTGACACTTATGGAAATATTCTTCTTGGATCCAGCAAAGAAATGTCACCAACAACAATTTCCCAAAATTTGAATATAGTATATTCTTAACGGTAGTTTAAAATGAGGTAAAGATGGTTGCTATTTACACTATATAAATATAAAGACAACAATCCATTGTAGCTTAACTTCGAAGACCTGAATAAACCAATACTTCATAAAATGATTCCGAAAAACGAGGAAAAAGGGAAACAAAACAACTACAACACACTTCTCCAAACTTGGTTCACATGCCTTGAATAATCCAATAATTAGTTAGGACCTTGGGGAAGTTTAGTTTAAGAAATATCACATTATCCCTATCCCACTCTCAGAGTAGATCTTGACGTAAAACAGTACTTCACCTCTTGGCAACTGGCAACCACAGGTAGCTTTTAAATATTACCTATGAATGATAATTTAATATCTCCGCTAGTGCATGTATATATGTATATATATATATATATATATATATATATATATATTACACACACACACGTGTCTGTGCGTGTGTGTAAATGTATATATAAAACAAGTCGAACTGTGTCCCAGGTTTCCAACTCTGAATTTTGTGCTAATTGATGAGTTAATTGAATAAAAAGAAATTTAGTCACTGAGGGCGTGCGTAAACTAAGCAAAGTTCCCACGAGTTGGAATGACACGCAGGTGAACCCATCTCATGGTCTATACTCTATTTATTCCGTTGTAAAAAAGGCTTTGTAAGCAGGGAATAAAATGTAAGCTGGACATAAGACGATCAGTGACAATTTGGTGAGGATAAATGAGGGTTTACTGAATGATGGAAAAAAAATACAAACAACTAGTTTATATTCCATTTACGAAAAAATATATAAAACAAAAATTATAGAGCAGTCACAAAATAAAATTCTTAGTCCCATTCTGGATGGAAAAGGGTGGTAACTTTTAGATAAGTAATTCGTCCGATTAACCTCAATAATACAAAGTGTAACGTAACAAATAATAACAGTCAATAGTTAAAACTGCACAATACTGTTAAAATTCGATGTGATACACGAGAAATACAAATCTCTAAACTTCTTCGGTACAGTTTATGCAAAATTAAGAGTTATGATTGTTTTGAAGTTATAAACTAACATAATAAAACGAATGTTAACACAATGATGACACGACCATAACTTAACTTCATTTATTAACAGCTGATTATACATAACCAGATAACGAAGAGGATATAAATTCTTTATTAGAAAGAGATCATATAACAATGATTATATCCTTTCAAAAAAGTAGCAAAGCCTTGATACGTGGTGGGGATAGATATTCTAACACATATAAATCAGTTAAAAAGAAGAATTTTTATGTAGTATGTTCAACAAACTCTCTCTCTCTCTCTCTCTCTCTCTCTCTCTCTCTCTCTCTCTCTCTCTCTCTCTCTCTCTCTCTCTCTCTCTCTCTCTCTCTCTCTCTCTCTCTCTCACTCTCTCTCTCACTCTCGCTCTCTCTCTCTCTCTCTCTCTCTCTCACTCTCTCACTCTTTCTCTCGCTCACTCTCTCTCACACTCTCTCTCTCTCACTCTCACTCTCTCACACATTCTCTCTCTCTCACTCCCACTCTCTCTCTCTCTCTCTCTCTCTCTCTCTCTATATATATATATATATATATATATATATATATATATAAAACTACATATGTAAGTCTGTAAACATTCAAGTATCTCAAATATTAATCTTTTCTTTACAAAATCTGATGGCACCACATGGCTTCCTTGTACATTCCTATTATTTGAAATAAATAAAATAAAATAAAATAAAATAAATGTTTGGTTGAATTTCGTTTAAAATAATATCATTTGAAGGTCTTATACAAATTTCTAATGTATTGGATAAATAAATGTCATATAACGTAATTTAGATTTCTTTTTCAAGGTTTTATACAAATTTTCTGTATCTTCCATTCGTTCGGAGAAATTAGATTTTTTTAAATTATCATCCTCCTCTTAAAGCCCCCAACCCCGTTACTCGATTTCGCTCAAACGGGGAGATGCATAACGAGACGTTACAAAAATCAAAAATATGAAATTTCAACGTTAAGGCTAGCATTTGTTTTGTTGTGTTGTGCTAAATATTAGTTTAAATGGATTCTGGGATTGCCAAAACGAATAATTCCGTTGAAATCTGAACCAAAAGTTTTCAAATGTATTACTTCCTTTACATTGTACGAGGAAGTAAAACAAAAACATATTGAAACACAATGTAAAAAGAAACGGAGAGAAGCAAGGAGGAATTAATTAATTAATTAATTTTAATTAAAATAAGGAAATAATAAAGATTTATCTTAAAAAGCTTCAAGGCCTGTTAAAATTGCTGGGAAAATGGCTTTTTTTTTGTTGTTTTTTTGGTAGTTGATAAACAATTTAATAAGTGTATCAACTATTTACAATGTTTTTGAGGGACTTTAGCACGAGGCACTGACTCCTTCTTTTGTCCTTCTTCTAACCTCGATGCACAGTTTATGCACGCAGTGTTGCCACTAGCCCGCACTCGCTCCCGACTCACTATAAAATTTGAAAGCAGGGGGGCCGCAAGTGACAGCTAGACACAAGTTTTTATAACTGTTACAGTACTACCATATAAATTGATCAAAATAAAGGTGTTATTTAGTGCTTAAGTTAATACATTCTTTTTATTTCGATGGAATGCCATAATTATTCCAATTCATTTACGATTAACAGCTATTCTAAACGGTAACTTTTGACATCACGAGTATGACAATTGAAGGCCTCCATATTGTGGAGATACAGTACATATATGTTATGTGCTGATAAGTATGACGAGATAATTTAGTATATGGGTTAAGCCTATCTTTCTATTACCGGGTTGAGGAGACATTTCTATGTCTACCCATTATTGAGGAGTAATGCAGCTTGTTGGGGGAATAAAGAATGCAGATCAATCAACAAACATTGATATTTCAATTTGCTAGATATCAATTGATAACAGGGCCAAGGCTGTTTACAGTTATGCAACTCATTACATTGATTGTCCAAGAATTGCAGAATTTAGTGCATCCAAAGATTTATTCAGTCTAGTCTCAGTTTGAAATCGGTTGCTAATGAGTTGTCGTTATTAAAAAGATGAATATGTATTACCTTCTAAAACTCATTAGTGACTGATATCATTAACGAATTTTTATATAAGTGTGGGACTTCGAGAGAGGACAAAAAATAAAACGTAAAAATCGCACTCATCATGCTACTGCAGCATTGTAATGAAAGATTACGCGATTTATGAAGGAAATAATGAACATGATTGTAATGATTTTATTATCTTTTATATAATTTTTTTATTTGAAGTAATATTTTAATAATTTACCTTTTTTTTTTTAATTTGAAGTTATATTTTAATTATTTACTAATATACAATAGCAGGTAGAAAAGGGGTGGGTTGGGTTTTCCAAGGAGGGAACAAAGATTCCACAGTTACGGGATCAGAACAAATATTTCCCTATAGAGACACCCCTGCAGCCTAGCGGCAGCTAGAAATATTTATTAACTCTCCGAGGATCCTCTAGGATATAACACAGTCGGGAAGAGTTATATCGTCTGGAACTGAGAGCAGTAAAATAGTGGGAAAACGTTGACGAGATATCTCGTCCTGCGCGAGGGGGTAGCCGGCAGGCTGGGACGAGTTATATCGTCTGGAGCTGGTGGGGTTCGTCTCCCTCCGACGAGATATCTCGTCTGGAGCTGTTAAAGGGTTAATAGACTGATTTGTACTTTTGCCTTTCTAACTACAGTTATCCCTCAATCTGAGAAGGACTATATTAAATTAAAGCTATTACATCACTGAATTCTTATTCACTTAATAATAATATTAGGCTTAAGTGATTTTAGTTTTAATTTTGTGGACAATTTGAATTTTTGAAGTTAGGCATGGCATGGCTTAATTTGAAGGGTTTAAACTTAAGTTTAGTGAATTAGTCTATTGCGAAAGGAAAAAATGAAGTTTCAAATGATTATTTGAAACCAACCCATTTTAGCAGATTTCCCTTGAGGGAAATCAGCTATTGAGGTCGTACTCATGACGCGAGTTTTGAAGAATTTCCTCAAATTTCCATCGATCCTACCCAGGAGATAATGAAAATGAGGTCCGTTCAGAATTATATATATATTTATATATATATATATATAATATATATATATATATATATATATATATATAATTTGTTTGTTACCGCTCTAGCGGACGCAATTTTTGTTTAATCGTTACCAAACTCGATATTTAGTCGTTTTATGTAAAAAGAAAGATCAAGTTCGTTAACGGCTGAAATCGGACTAGTGGGAGGGGGGGGTTTAGAGGGGAGGATTTTCGAAAATTCGAAATATCTCCGTTACTATACGTCGGATCGAAAAATTGTACAGAATCAATCTTATTGCAAATTACATTTACTATAAATATTGTTATATACATTTATTCTCTATCTTGAATATTAACTGAGATATTTGCATTTTTATTAAATCGACGGCTAACGGACGAGAATGACTTTCCCGCCAAAAGCTCGTTTGGCCGTTTCCTTGATTGCTCGCCTCTTGTGAAATTTCTCTACTGTAAAACTTCCCGTGGGAAATCTGCTTAGTTTACGCAGCCCCTGCGTGACGGACTTTTATTTATGATTAGGAGCTACTCTAGTATATAAATAGGCTAAGGACACGATATTGAAAACAAATATATGAAATAAAACAATTTCTCAACCAGATGTACTACGATTTATCAGTATTGGTAGAGTTCTGATGATTAAACTATAAAAGCCTCTGATAAAGATATAAAGACCAATTTAACAGTTGTTACAATATTTCCATACAGTAATCTGTCTTGGCGATGGGGACTAAGACCAAGATAGGATTTGGAGCTCTGGGCGCACTTACAGCATGGATTCTTCTTCAATTAGATAACTTCGAGTATACTATTCCATCGCCGGTAAGTACTATTTTACAAACATTCTTAATTAGTACTGTTTAGAAGCCTTTTCTATCTTATATTTACAAATACAGTGTTTACTATATAGAATTTTAAATATGGAAAACCTATATTTTTAGATGCAGTCACATCGTATGTTAAACTATGCAGTCACGCAGGCTTGTCCGAAAAACTGTTTTAACTCATTCACTCACACAAAGAAACAACACAAACACACACACGTAAATAACAATATCTTGGTTTTAAAGATATGTAATCCACACACATATTTTTTAAATAAAAATATTAAATTAATTAGTTTCATTTCTATCCATTAATATGTTTAAATATTACTATTTTTCCAGACAAATTATTTTGATTGTACTTATTATATGGTGAAATATACACTTGAAGTACTGTGCTAACTCAGCAGCTAATACTACAGTTTTATTAGAATCGTAATATTCATTTCTTACAAACATTTTTTGTTTGAAAATATTTTAATTTAAACACTTACGATCATCTTTAGAATAAAATAATATAAAATGTATGTTAAATGATTTTTTCCTTGGTAAATACGCCAAATGATATTTATTGGAATGTCAGGTATAACAGAGTAGACATGATCTTCCTGAGCCTGTATTAAAACGATGTTTAGGTTTTTTGTTGTATACATGAAAAATAGGTATTTTAAAATGCTGATACATTTTCAATAGATGTAGGAATCTGCTTATTAAAGTAATTTCAGAAAAAGATTTTTGGATTTTTTTGAACGATAGGAATTTCTACTACTTTCTTTGTTTTATTTGCATCTCTAGCAGAGTTTCATAAATATCTACAAGGAATGTATGAAACCCTTTATGTTTGCTAATTGATTATATCTAGCGTTGTGTTTTTTATATATATATATATATATATACATTATATATCTACAATCAATAGAAATTTGGTATAAATAATACTCATAATAATAAAATATTTTCATTTATACATATTGCCATCATATTACCAACTAACGCTGAGGTTATGTTATGTGAAACGCCATCCCATCAGTCAGGCCATGGTGCTTCTGGCCTCTCTTTTCATCTATTTCTATATGTTAGGCACCATACGAAGATCTTTTGGGACTGTGATGTGGGAGTTTTCCACATTATATGTCAATCATAAGACCATTTCCTGGAGTGTGTTCTTTCCGTTATTTCTGAAAATCCAGTAATTGGTCTTATTCAGTTCTTTGCCTTCCTGTATTTTTTGAAGATTAAATGGATGTACCTTTCGATCGCCTCTGCGATCACTCTGAGTTTTGAAATTGCCTTACTGCTTATACATCCGGTCTCAAATCCGCAAACCATATCTACAATATATATTGGAAATTTATATCTTCCTATATTGCAATGAAAATGTCTCATGTCTCAGGAACAGTTCGTGAGGAGTCATGGTTATCCATTGGAATCTCACGAAGTTACAACAGAAGATGGCTACATATTGACTCTATTTAGGATTCCATACGGCAAAGGTCAAGAAAACAGCAACAGACGTCCAGTTCTGCTTCACCACGGTTTGATCGGTAGCTCATATAATTTCATTGGTCTTGGACCCAAATCATCTCTTGGTACTGTATTAGTTCAAATTATTTTTTAAATATAAACCTTGTGGCAAAACTAGAACTACCAGTAATAATTATAGGATTGCATAATTTCAAGTGGAATTAATAGTTACATACACTGAAAATAACTGCCACCCTTAATATTGGTTTGAGTTGTACATAGAAAGCAGAAATTGCAAGGCTTGATAGAGGAGTATAAAAGGGTAAATATTGAGAAATGTTATTTTTGTTCTTTTTAAGTCTTTATTCAATGAGGCGTTTAACAAATAAATTAAGCTAAACATCAAGGAAAATGTTATTTAAACGTTTTTCTTCAAGCCTTTTTTCAACCCTACTTTATCAGTTCAGTTCCTCTTAGTTTTATTTTAATTACTCCTGAAAATTTCTGAATCAGTTCAAAAATTTTCAACATGCAAGTTGTTTTTTTATTAAGTTTCTATTAAGGGAAGTCACCAACTTAGGTTGTGCTCATGACACGATTTTCGACAATGTATTTAAATATCCAACGATCATACTAGGAGATGACGAAAGAAGGGTTAGAACAACGTTTACTTCATGAGACTGAAAAAAATAATTCTCTTTTTACACTACAAATGAGCCATTGATTGAAAGATATAACTTTCTAATCGTCGTAAATGATGGCCAATTTATCAATAGGTGTCAGAAATGAACAAAAAGTACCCCAAATCAAAGAATGACACTTATAAATGGGATTAATCCAGGGTAGAACTATATAAGTACCTGAGCTTATTGTGCGTATGCAAAGCGTAAGCTTACAACAAATATCTATTGGGCATGTGCACCGAAGCATCTTCTCTAAGTGTACCCGGAGTTGAAAGAGAAATGTAGCGGATAACCATAGAAATACACAATAATTACAAGAAATAATAATACGTCTCATTTTATGCTATGTTTTTCTTTTAATCCGATACCCGGGGCCCAGGTTAGCCCTGTGAGCTAAAGCGTTAGCCATAATCTCGCATAATAAACCTAGAGTGACGAGTTCGATTCCCGCCTGTACAATAGTTTTTTTATTTTATTAAGAATATTACAGTCTGCAAATCAAATGCATTTTGTTTTGTGATATGTACTATTGTCCTCCATCACTCTAGACAGAAGCTACACCCCTTCACCACAATGAGAGGAGCAGCCTCTCTCTGCATGGCAAGGAAGGCAAGAGCTAAGGTGGAATGGCACTTGATAAGAAAATAGCCACTGCTATCACCACTTTACAGTTCTACAGAAGATCTCTGGGCATTGTCTCTTGAGGCGCCATGGAGGGGAATGTGGATGAGTGTCACTGGAAAGGGATAGAACTTCTAGATTAGGATGATTGGACAGCCTGATGGGGATTTTTTTTTTAATCTTAGTGGAATTAGGTCCTTTACAAATGGGATATCAATATGGAGCTTCTACTATGGTGCGCAGGACTTTGGATAGGAAAGTCTGGATACGTCTGATGTTCTTAGATTTTGCTGTACCCCACACTTCTAGCCTAGACAATAGGAATTTATTTAGCGACGGACTCATTAAATGAAATCCTCAGCCCCAACCGGCTAGAAAAGGGCGGCAAACTGTAGATAACCTGCCCCAATTAGCAATAGTAGCATAAAGTGGACGTTAATAAATAATAATAATAATACCCGATACTCAGCTGTCGAATTATATTGATTGCAATAATATGCGGGCCGTGAGACCAAGCCGGTTTGATACTCAGAGACCCCTTGTGCTATACCTAGGTTTAACTTGACGGGGAGTTGTTCAAAATGTAGAATTGTGGGAGGTTTGGTTGTAGGTTTACCGGTGGCGGGAACAACTGTAGGGTTGAGGTTGGGGATAGGAAAAAGAGAAGAAGAGATGGGATACAAGAGGGTAGGTAGGAAGAGAAAGATTAATGAGAGCCATTATAATTAAAGTAACTAAAAATAAGCTACATCTATAGGGAAAATGGCGCAAACATATTATATTAAATTTATAGTTACGATACTTTTGTATAAATGTTATAAACGACAACTTGAAGCTAATTAAGCACAGAAATCATCTTCCAAAAGATGAGAAGAAAGAACTTAAGGCATCAAAATATCACAAACAGTTTGGTCTGTTAATACTACATCTGCCTGATTACTGTACCATTTAGAAAAGCCGGCAAACGTCCCTACAGCATCGGTAACACTTATGGGCACGTCTCTTCAAGTGGTTACTCTATTATTTTGCTAAGACATGGAAAGCTCACAGCTATAACTTTGGAGAACGTGGATACTAATACTCATACGATACTAAGTTCTAAAATTGTACATTCAAATGTATATTTCTAAATTGACATCTTTTCTTAATGCTACTGAGCCTTATTTAGAAGGATTGTTTGAAGGTTACCGCTCTTTTATAGTCGTTGTGGGAGAAAGCATTTTATTGAGTTCGACAATAAATAAATTTCTATCATCCACGATCCAATCATACGGGGATTGCCTAGGGTATTACGACCAAAGCCTAACTTATTAGGCTAACCTGAATACCAACTTATGAATAAATAAATTTCTAGAAATATGACTAATAATTTATCCCTTGGTCTAGTGTCATGTTTCGCCCCCCCCCCCACTCGTTTATATAATTCTTATCTATTTTGTTTCAGGCTTCGTATTAGCTGATAAAGGTTACGATGTTTGGTTAGCCAATTGCAGAGGAGTGAAGTATTCCTTAAAGCATATTTCATACAACTCATCTGATTCTGAGTTTTGGAACTTCAGGTAACCATCAGATGTAATTTAATTGTTTAAATCATTGTTCAGAAGATATTATTTAATTTATTCATAACGAGTCGGCATTTCTACTTCGTCGTTAGTTCTGATTTTGGAAAATAATATATTTCTTTCCATGTAAAAAAGAGTTATGCTGAATTAGCAATTGATTCAATAAATGTTTTGTTCACTGATTATCCTGAGGGATTGTGCTTCTGCTTTCCTTTAATTAATATTTAGTTTTAATTTTCCATTTTTTTATCAATGTCTCCTCATTACATTCCGAAGGTTCTGGTACTTTATGTTTCTCATTAGGGAGATATTTACCTATAACTATCTATGGTTAAATTGATTTTATTGTGCATATACGGTATGTAATTCTAATTGACATTTAGTGTAGTTTTCTATTTAGCTATAAAATAAACTGTTAATTAATTTATATTTTCTTTTAGTTGGCATGAAATAGGAGTATATGATTTACCAGCTGTAATAGATTATATTTTGAAAACCACAAATAAAGAAAAGCTTTCCTATATTGGTCACTCATTGGGAGGTACAGTTCTAGCAACTCTTCTAACCTCTAAGCCTGAATACAACAATAAGCTCGATGTTTTCATCGGCCTGGTGCCAGCAATAAACTTTGAGATATGTAAATCTAATATGTTGAACTTCGTTTCAAAACACTATGCTGTAAGTATCGTTAAAGTTTTACTGGTGGGGTGGGTGCTATATTGTTTAACATTAGTTAGTTTTGAGTACAACACTTATTTGTTGTGTTACTATTAGTAATTGGTCATATTTAGTACAAATTTTATCCATTAAGGGATGCTATCACTTGCTCATTCCTAAATAGCGCTTGATATCTTCTCTTTCACTTGGAAGTTGTGCATCATTTTCTATTTCATTTTGAAGTTTTCATACTTATTCGCTTTCCTCTGGAAGTTGTACTTCATCTTCCCTTTCATTTTGAAGTTCCCTGGCTGTAGGGTATATCTACAATGAATCGAGTGACCCTTGACTGTAAAATCAGATTAGTTGAAAATTTGAAGAAGACCGAGACACAGTAATTTTTACTGGTTTTCATGGCAGCCACAACGATTTGTTAATGAAAACCTGAAAGACCTCTTTATATAACTCAGTGGCTTCTAAGAGAGATCGCATTAAATGATAACCCGTTAAAAAGTACATGTATAAATATCCAGAGTTTTCTTTTAAAAAACTACTGTTGGAAAATGGGAAATACATTGCTCCTGCACCAGTAATTATACCATTAAATATCTGGTGGTTATTTCACAGAGGGAGTTAGTCAGAAATTACCTAAACATTTAAAAGCTACATAATCTATTAGTTGAAGGCTGGCCATGGGTCATTGAGTGTTAGTAGAGGATGGTTCGGTATCGGCTATAAATTCTCAATTCTTCCAATAGAGGAGTTTATTTATTTTTTGTGCTGACAGTTTCTGGCACCATTGGTTCCCATCTTCAGAGCAATTATAGCAGAGAAGGAACACGGAGCAAAAAAACTAACGTACTCAGTACATTTTGAATCTTCAAGATCATCATCATAAGGACTGTTGAAGTTATACTTAGATTGGTAGCAAACACCTATAGTCTCATCATCTATGCCCCACGTTTACCGAGGCCTTGATTCAATATGGCGCAAGTGGGAAGCTCCTCTTTAGTAACTTTTCATTGACAAGAAACTTACCCATAAGCCTTATAGAACTTTCCAATCCATTTATAATTTTTAATACATGACATAAATGAATACTATTAACGCTTAGGGTTGGATCCGCTGAATATTAACCACAAACACTAAAACAAAAAATAAGGCAATCCTCGCGTGAGAAGTCGTTTGAAGACTGATCGACATATGTTGGGTATGGCATAATGATTATTCAAATGATGACTATGACAAAAAGATGTAGTCTATATTTGAATAGTCAAATGCTATAAACCTGAACGTGAACTATGCTCTATTGGGAGGTGTACCTGGCGTTATTAGCAAATATGGAGGAGATATGGAACTCATCTGCAGCAAATGCTCATGAGGATGAAACTCCAGATCTGATTTCTCATACTAGACCCAAAGATAAAGCTACCAATGGACTTTGAAGAAGCTGAGAATGCTTTAGAAAAAACTCTATTTATGTGACATGTGTAAAACGGTTTGAAGAAAAGTGTCAGAAAGAATATCAGTCGATAAGCTGCACTTTGAAGCAAGGAGGACTATGCGGAAACACACGAACCTCGTTCTTCCTTCACCGACCGGGATAAAAGAGACAGAAGTGCGCAGTTTGAAGTAAACCATAATCAAAATGCCATATTTGAATATGGAAAGCTTTCATAAACAATTAAAATTAATATAAACAATAAAAAAATAAATTTAAAATTTCCGAAAGCTATAAATATCTAAGAAACTTCCACCCCCATTCTTCCAGTATTATTTTTCCCTATTTAATTTTTTGTTTGTACGGCTATTATTTTTTAATGTTTAATTATTTAGGTGCAGTGATTTCGCCTACACTTTTTCTTGTTTCAAACCACTGTAAATAAACAACGAACTTTTGTTAATTTTATAAATTGTAATGTTAATTGTGCCGTCATTTTTACAGCCTTTCAGGTTGAATGTTTTTGGTCATGGCAATTGGCTTCCTGGGAATGATATAATGTTAGAACTCTTCACCAAGTCATGCCATCCAGAGGGCTTAATGAGATTTATTTGTTTAAGTATGATGAACGAGATGGGAAATTCCTCTCAATTAAAAGAGGTAAGATGGAAGAGTGTCGGCACACCTTGCCTGTAATGATTCAATACTCTCATATATTTAAAATAGTAAATCAAATTTAATCACAGACCTGCAACAATAACTTATAAGACGTGTTATTAAATAACTTAATAGTTTGATGTGGAACTTATTTAAGGCAATGAAGTACTTAACATTTAGAGTTAAAACAATTCCATGTCCAACTTGAATTTGTAGTCATGTTGACGTAATCTTCGTATTAATCATTTTTAAGAAAAGTAAATACCCCCAATCTGTCATAATGTCATTCCAGCACGTGCTAAGTTTGCCCAGCACCTCCATGACGAGGTTTTTGAAGCTTAAATCACCATCTTCAAAGCGTTTAACCCAAATTAAGAGGATTTTGACCAGGAATCCAGCTAACAAGCTTTAAGAGAATACGAAACTCACTCGACTATAATATGCTACCCTTATTTATTAATTTACAAGCAGCTCTGCTCGGTAAACCATTTGAGGTTGAAATTTATTTGTGGCAAGGCTTCAACGTTTACATCTACACTTCCCGTCTGGTCGTATTCTTTTCCCATGTGCATATTTGCACGAAATATCGCTATTTTTAATTTCAGGCCTCCCTTACAACCCCCACTCCTGTTCATCTTAAGGAATATTAGTATAGCCTATAGTCTAAGCTGGTTTAGAAGTAATATACATACCAAGTTTCATAAAATTCGGTTGAGTAGTTTAGGCTTGAAAACGTAACAAACAAACAAACGTACAGCAAAGCCGCAAATTGCAGATATCGTGCCTATGACATACGAAACAAAAAGGCATCATAAAATTTCCAGAAAAAAAAATCAAGGTACAGACAAAGGTTACAATTTTATATATATATATATATATATATATATATATATAAAATTAAAAATAGCGATATTTCGTTTCCTATTGAAAAGTTGTTTAGTTTTTTATTTAGAGTAACTTTTGTTATATACACTTTTTGAAATAAATAAAACTCGGTATATGTATTAGCACTAACGCTTTCAATATAACAAGACATACCAACATTTCAAAGGACGGGAAGGAGTGGGGGTTGTAAGAGAAGCCAGAAATTAAAAATAGCGATATGTCGTTTCCTATTGGTTTTTCGGACAATATGAACATAACAAAAGTGGTTTATTTTGTTATTTAGAGTAACCTTTCTCATATACACTTTTTAAGTATACCGAATTATTTAACGAGATATACGCTAAAACCAATAGCGGAAGTGAACAATTTTTTTGGGATAAAAGACCCAACCGAAATAAATAAAACTTGGTATGTAAGTTAGCACTAATTCCTCCGTGATAATAAGCAGGACCAACATTTCTAGGGACGAGCAGGAGTGGGTGTTGTCAGGAACGCCTGAAATTAAAAATAGCGGTATTTCGTTTTATATTCGTTTTTCGGCAAATATCTTTTAACAAAGTAAAAACGAGATATACACTATAAACTGAAGCGGGAGTCAACTATTTTATTGAGGTCTAACGATTGAATCCAACTTAAAAAAACTCGGTATGTCAATTAGCATTAATTCTTCCATGATTATAAGCTATATTAAAATTTTTAGGTTAGAACGGGAGTGGGAGTTATAAGGGAGGCCTGAAATAAAAATTCTCGATATTTCATTGTCTATTTGTTTTTCGACAAACATGCACATAATAAAAGCTGTTTACTTTGTTATTTAGATTAACTTTTGTTTTATACATTTCTCCAGGAAGAATATGTGGAGCAAGTAATTAGCGTAGAAATATTTATATGCTCAACAATTCATTCCTTTTTGAACTATCAGGTACCTCACCTGGAAAAATTAATTCAAATCTATGTTAATATTTTGTCCTTAACAACTAAAATCTATGCATAATGCACAGGAGACGGGAAATATTAAAATTTGGGGACAATGAAGACTTACTTAAAAAATTAATTTTAATATTAACAAATGCCGACAACGGGTACTAACCCTAAACACTGGGACGGATAAATGTCAAAATATTGTGCAAAGTAAAGCCTTGCCAAAAAAATACCATCACCATTCAGCCTCAAATCAATTCCCGGGCGAAGCCGGGTATCTGAGCTAGTATATATATATATATATATATATATATATATATATATATATATATATATATAGAGAGAGAGAGAGAGAGAGAGAGAGAGAGTGAGTGAGTGAGTGAGTGAGATACTATGGTTGGGACAGGTTATCTACAGGTTACCACCCTTTTCTATCCAGGGTGGGACTAAGGGTATAATTTAATGAGTTCCTCAGCAAATAAATTACTATTTGCTCAGGCGGTAATCGAACTTGCCACTCAAGGTTTACCATGTGAGATTAAAGCCAACTCTTTTACTCAAATGGCTAACCTGAGCCCCGGTGCTACACTTAGTGCTGAAATAATGTTATATTTAAATTTACTTTTACTGAAAACGGTAGGTTACCCGATTCATTCCAAAGCAAGTTTATACAATTTGGTATTGAACTCAAGAAGATTCAATAAATCAATTGAATAAAATATTCTGAATTGACCAGGAGTCTTACCTCCTAGGAGGTATCTGACCTGGAAAATTACCTCTCCAATAAAATATTTCAGTGGAATTATTGTGTATAGACACAGATATAGGAATTAGTTTAGACAGATAAGTTAAAATAATGTTATTTCATTTAAATGTTTACAATATCTTACTGAAATACAAAAAAAAAATCTAACTAATCTAAGATCCTTATAAGTTTTAACTTACTCTTGTCACTGATTGCAGGAAAATCTGGTAGCTCTCGCCCGGTCCTCGTTCTCTTCCTTCTCTCTAAAAACATTCGTCCACTATGGGCAGGCACTTAATAAAGGTAATGATTCACAGCTAAACAAGATCTATTCGATATACATGTTGTATATTGCCTGTGTGTGTGTGTGTGTGTGTGTGTGTGCGCGCGGGCGCGCGCGTGTGCGTGTTTGTGGGTTATACAGAACAATGACAACTGTTCCCAAGCTTGAGTGGCGAATATATGTGTGAATTCGCCTATGTGTGTGTCTATATATATATATATATATATATATATATATATATATATATATATATGGAAATGGTTTATTTACACCAGGCGTGGGCAACCTTTGACATGTTGCGGACCAAACTTTAGTATACAAATACGTTCGCGGGGGTAGTGCATTTTAAAGAAGTGTTCATAATTTTTAATGATACATATCAGACTTTAAATTATTACGACAATGTAATTAGAATACAATTTATTAAATTAACCAAATGAAATGAAAAAATAGGTACAACATGGTACAATCAATGAGCTTAAAATTGGGAAACCATCGATGTTTGGATTAATTCCACTGATATAAAGACGAAAAGAATTTTTCAAATCATTGTCAGTCAGGCTTATACGATGTTTTGATTTATTAACTTTCATCAATGAACAGAACTTTTCGCATTTATAAGTACTGCCAAACGCACAAATCTCTCCTTATCTTCCTCATTTGGAGTAAGTAGTGTAATATTTTTGTTTGATTGGGTTTTTCAAAAAGTCCCGCTGGCCGGATCAAACCTTACCGCGGGCCGGAAGTTGCCCACATATGATTTAAATTAAGAAAATAATACTTGAATCACCTTAGCATTAATATAAGAGGGTCCATAAATAATGTGATTTATAAAATGACAAACTGTAATATAAAGGGTTATTTTTTTAAAAAAAATAAAGAATATAGGTATTACAAAGTATTATTTTGTCGGCTCACCTATTGGACAAACGGATAAATAGTCTAGTTTATATTATAGCCAGTAGATATCAGTTTTTGTCACTAAGTTGGAAAGCAGTTTGAATTCGTGTAACATTTTCTTCAGGAACACGAGGGCGAGCAGGACTCTTTCCTTTACATAAACACCCTGTATCTACAGACTTCTATTTCACTCATTCGGAGGATCAATTTGGCACCTCAGCCTGAAACGTCTTTGCACTGTAATCACGGAATTGTTCGCAAAACTTAAGAACACAAAATTATTTCTGCTGCGGAGTAGCCATTTTAAACATATGGCGGTTACCGTGTAAAACAGAAGACAACTGACATCTAGTGGCTATAATAGAGATGAAACAACGTTTACTTAAGACTTCATTTGAGATATAAAATTGAATAAGAGGGTAGCTCGATGGATTAGCAGTGAGGTCCCCCTCGCCTTTGATAGTTTGTCTCAGGGACAACCAGAGGTCAGTTGTACTCAGCTATATTTATTGGCATTGGTATTGGAAAATTCGAAATATCTCCGTTATTATACTTCGGATGGAAACACTCTATAAAACCAATCTTATTGCTAAGTAAATGTACTATAAATGTTATTCTTTACTTTTTTCATTATCTCTATTATTAACCGGAGGTATTTGCGGTTTTTAATTTTCGGCCTTCAGTAAACCCTCACTCCTACTCATGTCATAAAAACAATAAGCTGTTATATGCTGAAGCACTTTATTTGAAGTTTAAATACCAAATATTGTTCTCAATGAACTTTCACTTCGTGAGATAAATGCAAATACGTTGTGTGTTGACGTCATCGATTATGATGTAACTTCTTATCTTGAAAATGTTTATTTAATCTATATAACACTAAAGTTCGTACTCTATAATGGCTAAAATCGGACCAGAATCAGGGGAGGGGTGGATTAGAGAGTGTAATTTAGAAAAGTCCGTCACGCAGGGGCTGCGTAAACTAAGCAGATTTCCCCTGTGAAGTTTTACAATAGAGAAATCTGCATACTGGTAACACAATACCACCGTGATTAGGTAATGAGAAATCTTTCAGTTAATTAAAATAAATTCCCAACTGAAACGGCTTCTGAATTGTAAGAATAATTTATATTTTAATAACTCAAATTTTAGTAGTCCAAGAACTAAAGAAGGGGGGGGGCGGATGAACAGAACGTATTTGCATAAATCTCACAAAGTAACGAAGGTAAGGTAAGGATAGAAACGACAGGTTAGAAGAAGCTTCCGCCTGAGCCGAGAAATGACGAAGATGGCCGACGTAATCCGAAGTATACCCGACCACAGACTTCATAAAAATGCAAATATCTCGGTTAATATTCAAGATAGAGAATAAATGTATATAACAATATTTATAGTAAATTCAATTTGCAATAAGATTTGTTTTATACAATTATTCGATCCGATGCATAATAACTGAGATATTTTGAATTTTCGAAAATCCTCCCTCTAAACCCCCCCTCCCTCTGGTCCGATTTCAGCCATTAACGAACTTGATCTGTCTTTTTACATAAAACGGTTAAATATCGAGTTTCGTAACGATCAAACAAAAATTGCGACCGCTAGAGCGTTAACAGACAAATATATATATATATATATATATATATATATATATATATATATATATATATATATATATATATTATATAATTTTGAACGGGCCTCATTTTCGTTATCTCCTGGGTAGGATCGATGGACATTTGAAGAAAATTTTCGAAAATCGCGTCATGAGTACGACCTCAATAGCTGATTTCCCCTAAGGGAAATCTGCTAATAGAAAATTCAAAATGGCTTCGAGATTATAAGTCATATCAAAACATGTTAATCAATCTTGTTAAGCTATTATGGGAGTTATACGCACTTCCTTGTTTTCATGTGTCAGTATACCCCTACTTCTACACATCGAGTTTTCACTTAGATATAAAAAATATTTGAAAAGGAGGTCAATTGTGTGCCCATCCAGCACGTGGAAAATCTGATTATTTACCGCAGCTCCTGAGTGACGCGTTTTTTAAATTAGTGAATGTTTCTTTTATGGTTTTTACTTTTTGATCAGTTATGCTTTTTGTTTAATTAAAGTTAGAAAAAACGAGGTTAAAGTTCTGATTTTATAAGGTGGCCTTCCTATTAAAATAAACAGTAGCACTCATACAGAATATTGTATTTATAAATATGATAAAATATATACAAATAAATAATATACGTTTATTTGCAGGTAAATTCATTCATTTTAACTACGGGCCCGAAGAAAATAAAAGAAGATACGGCTCAGTAGAACCACCGGAGTATGATCTTAAAAAGATAACAGTGCCAACAATATTATTTTACAGTGATTGTGATGATGTTACACCAAGTGAAGTAAGTAATCAAAGTTACTTTGAAAAAGAGATTGTACTTGTAATGGACAGACTTGGAAAAGCACTTTTTTTTTCAAATTGTTTCATCACATACAAAGAGCATATGTAATTATGTCTCAGGATTTTAGCAGATTTCTCTTAAGAAGACCAGCTATTGAAGTTGTGTTCATGACGACGGTTCTGAAACATTTTTTTCCCAAATGTCCATCGATCCTTCCCAGGAGTTGACGAAAATGAGGTCCTGGGTAGGATCGATGGACATTTGAGGACATTTTTCGAATTTTCCGTCATGAGTACAACCTAAATAGACGATTTATCTTAAAAGAAATCTGCTAAAAGCCCTTTTTACAAATGAACCTACAATATCTCGGTTAATATGAGAAGGACGGAACAATTTTATTTAGTCAATCTTAGAATCATATTGTGAGTGTAGCTGAATAACAAAACCTAGTTTAGTATTAATAATTGTGATTGGTAAATATAAATGACAGTGTTATAGTAGCAAACTCATAAAGTGAGAATTTTAATCTATTTTTAACTTGAATAATAATATATTTTATTTAGTATATATCTCACAGTCCACCTACGCAAGACCCCAACTACAACCTACCTATGTTGGAGTTCAACATACCTATAGCTTTTATTTTAGTAAATTTCCCTTAAGGCTAATCGGCCATTGAGGGTTTACTCTCAACTCGATTTTTGAAAACTGTTTCAAAGGCCCCAGGAGATATTAACAATAAGCTGTTTAATAAAACTATACATAAAATTTACAAATTTTCATTGTTATTTATTATTTTCAAGGGTGTGCTAAAGTCTAGCGAGGTAATACCTAATGCATCAGCATACAGAGTACCACTAGAAACATTTAACCACGTAGACTTTCTTTACGGAAAAGATGTGGTCGATCTTCTCTACAAGAAAATGATCAGTGTTCTCAATAACAGAAGTTTAATCAGTTAGAATGAAGGAAATAAACAGAAAAAAAATAATCGTTCACAATTCGATACATTTTGTCCAGTATCAAGACATCCTTCCTTCATCAATAAAGTTCAAGATATAGAAACTTTATAATCATGGATCCCTGGAGATGTTTTGCCAGTGAAAGGCTAACATATATCCAACAAAATGAATCTGTACATTTGTAATGCATTCATTCATTAAGTTCCACTTAATATTTATTAATTAAGAAGAATAATGATTGTAATAATGTAGTTAATAATAATATTATTATATTTAATTTTAGTAATATTATAACCAATTTTAATAATATTATAATTAATTTTAATAATATTACAATTAATTTTAATAATATTACAACTAATTTTAATAACTAAGAATTAGTTTTAATAGTTAGGAATAATTTTAACTCTTAATAATATGAGTTAAATTCATTCTATTTCTAGAGGTCATTCATTTTTGGATGATAAACAGAAAATATCAACACTAAAAACGATGTTCAATTACAGCTTATGGTGTTTTATGTATTAGACGAAATAGCTACAAAAACTAGATTTTGCATATAATGTTTTTAGTGTAATTTGCAGTTACAAATATTTATTTTAACTTTTATTTGTTAAATAAATTATTTGTTGGGCAATATCATTCTTTTCACTGTATTCATTCCTGACTTATCTACGGGTTTAGTTTGTAATTTAAAACATAAATAAATAACTTTGACAAATATTTTTTATAAAAATGCTCATTTAGACAGATATTATTGCTTCATTTTTTATGTGTATTTATAAATGCTTTAATATGGTCCTATCTTCATTATGATTCATGGTTCACAGCCAATGTAGAGAGAAACTTGGCATTTTTTTTTGCCTAGAATTTCTTTTTTTTTTTGCAATATTGTTGCCTAATTGTTAACTGCAATTAAAAGAAATGCCAATATTCCTAGGAGTAAAAATTATAGGCGTTCGCTTCTGTAAAAGGCTTTGTCTGACATCGACTTTAATTAGATACAATTTTTAACTAAAGTTCTTATATTTAGTATAATGGGTGTTATTGGCAAGAAATACTTATTTAACACATTTAAAGTATTTTAGAACGACATTTAGTTCTTTTGATATCCTCCTGTCAGTATCTATAAGTATTTTTTGAATTTGTTTTGCTATAATAGCTGCAAGAGTACCATTGTAAAAGAATTATTTTCTTTTTATAAATGTTTCGCAATAGAATTTGTCATCTGTCTTAATTTTTTCTTCCTCCTCTCCTGCTCCTTTATACCATAAATTTCAAATGGGGACTTAAATTAGCACATAAAGTGTGATCGACTTTTAATCACTACGAACTGTCTCAATTTCTGTCATGCATCCTACCAGGTTTATTCACTATCTGGTTTTCAAGAGAAACTGACACACCTGCATACGGCTGTGAGCTTCGTAAAGTGAAAATAAAGAATATTGCAAACCAGTTGCAGTTTGGTTGAGTCTAAAATAATTTAACTGATTCAAATTCCAATATTTCACCTATAAAAATTAAAATTTCTCCATATTGCTGTGCTGTTAGGGTCTGGAATAAACGAAAAGGTTACAAGTGAGACACACTAAATCAAATACATGATTTGATGATGAAAAAACGCTGTTCAAACATTATGTTTTTTTAACTTTATGGGTACTAACGTTACTAAATAAAATTAACTTAAACCATTTTGCCTTTTCCCATTTTGGGTTTCGCTAGTAGAAACATCTCCTATTTCTTGACGAGAAGTAATACAAATCGTTAATCAATAATCTTGACAACGAGTTTCATTTTTAACCTTACGGTATATGTCAGTTTACTGTAGTCCATTATTCTCTTAATATGCTTAACCTACCTTTCTAACCTCAGCCCTGTATAAATAAAATGTCCTCAAATATTATAATAATAAATATGACTCACCCAAACAATATAGAATGTCGTCAAATATTATAATAATAAATATGACTTAGCCAAACAATATAGACCTACGTTGATCGTATATTAACGAGATGATCTAGGAGCAATAGTGTTTCAAGTAAAACGTTGGATAGTTTTCTATTACACAACTTAACGGAAATGATAGCTGACAAAAAAATAACAAATTTTATTGCCTCAAGCCAACCATTCATCCAACTGGCACAACAGTACACTAATCCCACACCAATAAAAGCAAATATTGGATATTCACACTAAGGAAATAGCCATTAAATATCTTCTTAAGAAAAGAAGACATCAAGAGAACCATGGTGTTTTGAAGAGCTTACTCAGAAAATAGGATGTATTTCCCACCATAGAATCACCTATCATACAGAATGGACACTCTTCCTGTAATTTCTTTGCACGAATTTGTATACATGAAATAAGATAACTCTATCCACTGGCATGACATTCTTGCTCTCTTTGAAGTCAGAGCTGTAGTTTATAGAAAATTCCTATTCCTATTATGATTAAAGTCCATCACACAGGAAACTAAGCAGATTTCCCATGTGATGATTGCATACATCACATGCTCTCAATTTCTATGTAAAACCGATAATTAGAAAAGACAATTTAGTGAAGACTGAAAATATAAATTATGAATAACTCGTGCAAGTTGCCTCTCTGTCAATTCACCAGTTACTGGGAGAGGTGAGGGAAGAGTAGAGGTGATTATCAAGGTGGTCCCTATACCACCTTGATAATCATCTCTACTCCCTAGTCGAAGTATTTTATTTATTTCTATTTATGTGTCTTTTTCGCGGGATATGGGATCATTTCATAGGGAAGAGTGGATGGCATCGTTGGTGGCACTTTGTAACGATGTATGCCGTACTATTTTCTTGACGATGCCATTCTTATAAAATTATGGGGACTGGAGGGAGGCTTTGGTCAGAAAACGGAGGAGGTGCGGCACGAGTTCGTATTTCTTAGGTAAGTATTTTGATTTCCCTCTTAGTGAATTGGTAACTTGGTTATGTTATTACGGTTCAAGTTCCGAACTACTTCGGTAGTGAAAAATGTTTTCCGAGACATGACTATGGGTGGAGGTTTTATCAGTGGTGTAATTGGAGGTTGAGGAGTTGGCATTGTCATTGTTGGGGTGGGAGTAAAAGGACTGAAGAGATTTAAGTTGATGGTGGGGAGAGTAGTGTATCGGGGAGAACTACGTGAAACGCCCTTTTTACCTTTGGATGTGACTTAAGTAAACCCATCTCTATCAATTACGTTTTCCCTCGTTTTGAGAGGCTCATCTATGTCCAAGGAGACATTTTGGGTGGTAGAGGGGAGGAGTGGGCGGGCAGGAAGGAGTGGGGGTAATGTATGGCAAGGTTGGAGAGGAGGGGTCATGTTGGACCGGGGCACGAGTGTGTATTCCCATAATATTTTTTTTAAATATCTTAAGGGACTAGCCTCCGGCTTGCCAGGATGTCAATAGTGGCTCTAGAAGATACGTTCGAAGAGCGTTATTTGAAATAACTGTTTTTCAACTGCAGAGAAGGGCCGTTAGAGGTTTTAAGAGAGGGGGACGAATTGGGATAGAGAGGTTTTTTTCTTAAGAAACTATCAACCCTAATCTCATCTGACAGGGTTACCTGAGAGGTCCGGGAGTTGTCCCAGCCGGTAACGAATTCCCTTGAATCCCCGGGGATTCGGCTAGGAAAATAGACCAAGGTAGAGATGTAACTGCTTCCCTCTTCTTGTCCAAAAACCAGGGCTTCCAATAACAAGCAGGTAGGTACCAAGTACCACTGTTCAGTGGAACAGAAAAATCGAACTGTTCACCATGAGTGCAGATTGCAGAATCTTGACTTTTTGATCGTTACGGGCTTACGACGAGTACGAGTACCTACCTTTCGCCATGAGTCTCCATTCTTTCATAAGTATTCTCTACTCTGAAGAACTGCAGAAGCCTAATAAGCAGAATATCAAGTACTAAAAAGCATATTTCTCATGAGTTGGTATGACACACTACTGATCTCATCTCACCATTTGTATATTAAGATATAATTGATAAAGCTATAAAGAACTGACTGCTGAGTAAACTATGCAAATTTCGCACATTGTGGTATGATTCTTTCTATTGATCTCATCATACCATGGGCTCTCTATTTCTAAATAAAAATCCGATGAGTAGAATGAGGGGTTTACTAATGACTTAAAAAAAAAGTTAAAAAAAGTTCGAATAATGCCCTTAATATTTGAGTTAAGAAAAAATGTATATAACAATTGTAGACCATTAATAATTTAACAAGATTGTATACAAATCAATTGTCAAGTAAATTATTATAATGAGAAATAAGACCCGAACTTAGCAATACAAATAGAATTACACAGATCGTATGTTGACCTATGTGGCAATAGTGTTCAAGTAAAACCTCGGATAGTTTTGTATTACACAACTTGAACGGAAATGATAAGATGAAAAAATAACAGATTTTATTACCTCATTCAGTCATTCATTCATCCCACTGGCACAACAGTACACTAACAAAATCATAATCGAAACAATATAGGCCCTCCTTTCACAATAAGGAAATAAACAGAGATAGTCACGTATTTGGGAAGTACGGAGGAGATCAAAGGGTGCCGCATATGGTCCCGGTCGTACTAGGCAATAACAGTCCAGATCTGGAAGAGTCTAGACAATTCCCTTTGATGTTTTCCGACAAACTATAAGCCGATAGTTCAGTTAGTTTGTTCTCAGCTGTCTTCAAGTGATCATCAGTGCGTCTTAGTTGCAGTATGCAAAGTGTTTTATGCTAAGAACAGTTTTGTGTCGTGACTCTGTGAAGAACAGTTTAGTGCCGTGTTTAAGACAGTGCAGTGCCGTGTTTTGTGAACTTCAGTGATCCTCTGAAGAACAGTGAAGCTATCAGTGCATACTGTGAGTAGTAATTAAGAATAATTAACCAAGTGTGTAGTGTATTGTAAATAAATTGTGCAGTGATGAAAACTCTGAAGCTTGTGTGCGTTTAATTTTGAAATCCAAAAGAACTCTAATAAACAACGTTTATTACTGATTTTGTCATAAACGAATCAATATATATTGTTTTAAGTTGGTCTCATTTTCATCATCTGGTTAGGATCGATGTACATTTGAATATATTCTCGAAAATCGCCTAATAACGTCAGTTCCAAAAACTATGGTATTTTTTTTTTTTTTTTTTAAACTCATGTTCTTTAACTTTTTGAAATCAGGTTCTAAAACGTTTCTAGAATATTGAAATCGATCTATTATCAACTTTATCTTATCTGAGCAATAAGTATCAGTCAGGTGAAGGTGATAAACTATTATCAGTCTTGTCTGATACGTCGTCGAGTCAAGGTAGTATTCCAATGAATCACAACAGGTTAATTAGTTTAAAAACCAAATTGTGTTCCAAGGTTGATGTTAGAATTCTATTCTGTAATATTGAAAAATAAGCTATAAATAAATAATTTTATGCTGAACAGTTAACGCCTAATGCATGTTATTGGCTTATGCAAGGCACCTTTTGCATTCATTCGAAGGAGCCTTATCTCCATTTCATTGTCCAGGGCCTTCCTGGTTCTATACAGAAATGCACATGCAAGAGACACAAAAGACTTTCAGTTTCCTTACACCTGAAGAAGTACTTAAGGATACGGTAAAACTGTCCATTTTCAGTATATTTTAAGCTTTCAAACCTTCTAAATGTGTAGTGAATTTAACAGTTTAACATAGAAATACGAACTAATCAAGAATGTGCATAAGGATAATTCGCAATATAAAGAAACTTGGGAACATGATAGGATGCAGTATGATTTTTTTTTAATTAAAAAAAAGTAAATGAATAAATCAAACACCATACGAGTACTTGATTATTATACAAATAGCAGGATGCATTGATGAAGGTGATAACGAACGATTAATTTTTCTTTTGCCACTCGTTACAATCTCAGAGACCAGTCGCTAAAATGAAGACCAAGTGTAAAGTGGGATTTGCTGTTTTTGGCGCAGTCACGGCGTGGATAATTTTTCAAATTATTAATTTTGAGCACACCATTCCGTCGCCGGTATGTACTAGTTTAGCAATATTATAAATTATTTAGTTTTACAATAATTTAAAAAAGGGTGTTTTCCTTAGTAAACTCATTGGAGGTGATTTATTTTGGCTGTGGGTCATATTATTGTATCTATGGCCTATTCTGATTTTGCGAATTAATAGTTCCTTGAAAAAGGTTATACCCTTTGCCAATGACTGACTTTTTAAATGTTTAAGAGCGTGTAAAGTCTTTTTTTGTAACTTTTCTCTTGATAGATAAACCTTGATATTTATAGTAATCTTTCCCTTAAAAATATATTTATGAGCACATTGCTCTGTGCATTCTACAGTTGCTAGTTACAAATATTAATAATAAAAGTCCGTCACGGAAGAATTCCAACGTGCATTTCTTGTGATCTCATGTCACCACTTATTCTGGCAGAGAACCAGAAAGTAGGAATTTCTCGCTTTTTATATCAGTTACGAAAAAAGTAGAGCATCAATCTTATAGCAAAATTGATTCTATAACATTTTTTGATCCGACTCATAAGAACGAATATATTTTGAAATTCCAATTCCCTGCCTCTAAAGCCTTCATATTCTGGTACGATTTCTGCCAATAACAACTATTAGCTTTAGTGTTGACTGACATCGTTAAATAACAAGGATTGTATAGATGAAGTATCATTTTCGAGCCAGGAAGGTTAATTCTTAATTCATGACGCCATCTCACAACGAATTTACATGTATCTCGCAAAATAAAGGTCTCACGAAAACAATATTTCATATTTAATTTTAAAATGAAGTGTCTCATGATATAACCACTTATGTTAATATGACATGAGTAAGAGTGGGGGTTTACTGAAGGCTGAAAACTAAAATTCAAATATCTCGGTTAATATTCATATTAGAGAAAACATGTATATGACAACATTTATAGGCGTTTAAATTTACAGATATTGGTTCTATACCAATTGTGTTTAAGTGAGGAGTGTTTTCGATTTATTTACAAAGTAATGTACGATTCAGTTCACTCTACATTTTCCCTCTCTTCCGTATTCACTTTATTGCTTTTGAAGTAGGCTTGAGATAAGCAGCTCTGCAAGACTTTTGAATTTTCGACATCTACAAATAAACCTGAACTTAGAAAACCAAATTTTTTTGGAAAGTTAAAACAATGGACGGAACGATTGAGTGTATTTGAATTTACTGGATCCGACGTATAATAACGGAGATATTTTAAATTTCGGGACCGAGCTGAACTTAAAAATATTCCGTATGCTAATTAGCATCAACTCCCTCATGATTATAAGATGTATTAACTTTTCTAGGGAGGAACAGGAGAGGGGGTTAATTTTTTTCTTTACAGTAACTTAAGTAAACTAAAGCCAAGCAAATAAAAATCCCATCAGCATTCCCAATCCCCGAGCAAGCTAGGTACACTAGGTCTTTATATATATATATATATATATATATATATATATATATATATATATATATACTATGCCTTGTAGTTGCAACCATTGTGTTCATTCGGAAGCTCCTCTTTTCATATTACTATACACACCAAAATCCTTTAGATGCTTAATATCTCCAAAATAGGATTTTCTAGGCCTTCCTCTTCCCCTATGCCCAAGAAATTTCGTCGTGGTACCTTATGATATGCCCAAGAAGTTTCACTGTTCTTTTTCCATGGCCTTGATTAAATTTTTCTATCACTTACCTCATTTAGAACTTCCATGTGTGATTTTGTTTTGTTAGTTCATCTTGCTCTAACGATTCTATGCCAGATCCATATTACTTGCTACATTGCTTCTAAACTATCGTATTCCCTTTTGTGGAGAGTCCAACTTTCACTCCCGTAAAGCAATACACTCCATTCGAATTTGTTTAGTATCCATGCTTATATGCTTATTAGTTAAAATACTTTTTTGTATTAGCAGATTTCCCTTAAGGGAAATCAGTTATTGAGATTGTATTCATGACGGAATTTTCGAAATTTTTCTTCATATGTCCTTCGACCTACCTAGTAGATGACGAAAATGAGGTCCGTTCAAAACTGTGTATATATATATATATATATATATATATATATATATATATATATATATATATATATTCAGCTCTACTATCATTGTGTTCAGTGACGATGCTCCCTAGGCTCCTTACTTTTTCATAAAACTCTTTCACTTTTTCATGCACAATGTTTCCAATTCTAATATTCTTATTTACTTTCTTCTCTACAACCAAAACGTTTGTTTTATGAGCATTTATTTTGAGTTTAAACTGATCTAGAGCGTCCTATAGGAATTGCTGTAGCCTATTCATTTCTACTTTGGACTTTGCTACCTATGAAATATCACATGCAAATCTGATGCAATGAATGGATTTTCCGTTAATCTGTATACCTACCGTTGTTTCTTTCGTTTTCCCTATTGCCTCTTCAATAAAAGTATTGAACAGATAAGGTGACAGAAGGCATCCTTGTCTCACACCTTTCTTAATTCTACCTTCCCTTTCACATTCATTCATAATGATTTGTGTACTCTGATTTTTGTAAAAATTCTGTCTTTATAATCTGTTCCTATTTTACGCATACAGTATCAAACATCAGTTTCCATTAATCTCACATGGTAAATTTAGAGAGACGAATTCGATTCCCGGCTGGACAAATGGGAATTTATTTAGTGACGAACTCATTAAATAAAATCCTTAGTCCCATCACGGAAAAGGGTGATCACCTGTAGATAACCCGTCCCAGTTAGCCATAATAGCAAAAAATGGAAGTTAAAAAATAAATAAAAACATCAGTTTCCAGTTAACTGCATCAAAGGCTTTTTCTAGATCTACAAATGTAATTACTTTTCTTGATTCATGTCTCTCCTTCTCCCCAAAATAATTCTTAGAGCTAGAATAGCTTCTCTTGTTCCTCTTCCGGATCGGAATCCAAATTGATCTTAGCCGACGTAGTATTAGAAATAAAAGAAATAGTTTTATAATAACTGCAGTCCATTTTGCTATCTTTTTTAGGTATACGAAAAAGCAAGTGGTAAACTCTGCTGGAATATTTCCATTTTGCTACAATTTGTGATTACATCTAACAACAACTTCTTCATTTTACCATCTAGGTTCAGCCGGTATCTCATCAACCCTTGTTGCCTTTTTATTATCTTCCAAACTCTGAAGAGCGTGATTGAATCACTCCATCAAAATGGGAGGAATTATGTTATATTCATCTACATCTGATAATTTTTCTAGGACTTCGTCGTCAGTGGTATCTGTATAGTTGTAAAGCTCTATGTTTCTTTCCAATTATCACAAATTTCATTAGATAAGATAAAACAAAAAGTGGCCAAATACTATTTGATGTGTTTGGCAATTTTTTGTTTTATCTTATTCTACGGTTTTGTCAGTTTTTCAAGTAGTATGCTAATTGTGATCTGCATTCCTAAAGTAATTAGTTGAGAAATATAGTTCGGTGATTTTCGGAAAAAAAGTCAATCTATGTTTTGTTGGTATCTATAAAGTATATGGGTATCAGAAATAGTACATAAGTAACATACCTTCCTATATTAAATTAAATACTTCTTTCTGCACCAGGAACAACTCGTAAGGAGTCATGGTTATCCATTTGAATCTCACGACGTTATATCAGAAGATGGCTACATATTGACTCTATACAGGATTCCACACGGCAAAGGACAAGAAAAAAATAGCAGACAACCGGTATTGCTCCACCACGGTTTGCTTGGAACTTCATATAATTTCATTGCGAATGGACCGAAATCATCACTTGGTAATGCATTATACAAAATTATTTTTCAAATTTAGACATTAGTAGAAATAGTAATATTTTGGAAACAGGTGTTTATATGTCATCCAACTGCTAATGACGACTCCTTAGTTTTAGAATCAATGTACAAGTAGTTTTCCCCGATACAGTAGCTATCAGAACAGAGTTCCCCTTTCTAACATCTATTATCATTTATGTATCATTATTTAGACAATTTTTAATTAATTCATTCAAATAAGACTGTCAAATCGAGAATGCTGTTGTAGGAGTAGAAAAGGAATTTAGGATCCCTGGTTTCTCAACAAGTGTGCTAAGTTTCTCCCAGGATAGTTAGCAATGTCAGCTGTGTAGAAAGTACATGATTGGACCTTTGCCACACACAGGAAAATCTGTTGGATAGGTTGGGTGTGAAGCTGGGCATGAAGTACTTATAGGTAAGGTTTGAGCTTAAAAAGTACATCACGCAAGATGCTGCGAAAATTAAGCAGATTTCTCGCCTACTGGATTAATTGGATTGCATCATCTCACATTCTACACTCTATTTTCCCCGTAATTAGGATCCTGCTCTGAATCTTTATCTGGACACTAAATGTTTATTACAACTAGTTTAAGTCCACAACATGAAAACTAAAAAAAAACTAATAACTTTATGAATATTTCAGTTAGATAAAAAAACTGTATTAGAGAACAATTGTAGAATATTACATTTAAAACACAATAACTTTTTATGACATGAAAATAAAAACTGAAATATTTTGAATTTATGGTATTATCCCTTCTCTAAACCTCCTTGCCCGATGAAAACAATAATTAATATTTCAGTGTTTTGCGTAGAATTAAAGATGATTCATGCATGTTATATCTTCTTATAGTGAGGCTAGAAATCAAATGCGGCACGTGCAAAGGTTAGGAAAATACTGGGAAGAGGAAAGAGTGATTCGTGGGAAGCAAGACTGTAGCCCTGTTTGATTCGATTCTCCTCTACTCTTCTTTATGGAGCAGAGATTTGGGCTCTAAATGATTTTGACCATTTTGGAATCTGAACAGTTGAGGTTCTTAAAGTATTTGTATTTTTGGCCAAGAAGTACCCCGAATTACATAGCCCGTTTGGAAACTGGCCGAGCTTATTTAAATGTAGTTATATTTAAGAAAATTATTAATTTCTGTGTAAAACTTCTCTCAATGCCTGACCACCGGCTTCCAAAATTTTTTTTCTTAAGCTCCTTAGTTTGCACAATATAAAAAGCGATTTAAAATATAATTGGGTGTCACAAGCAAAATTTATAGCAGGGAATAATTATGTTGAAGAATATTTTTTCGAATCTTTAGACCAACAAACTTTGCTAGCCAACAAGATCACAATCATTGAAACAATTGTAAACAATCTCCATTCCGTTGACGTGGATAGAGTTCTTAACTCAAGTTACAGCCGAATATATAGAAGTATTTGTAGTTGTAACCATTCTCTCCCTGAAAATTATTTAACGTTTCACACAAACATAAATAAAATAAAACTTATCAGTCAAATAAGGATTTCGTCTTGTGAATATTTAAAATTATCCTATAGAAACATGACTCAATTTATAAAAACTGGAGAGGTATGCAAATGGTGCCAAAAATATATATACCTACATTGGAATCATTTACTGTTGTATTGCCTCGCTTTTATACCACATAGGGTAAAATTCCTTGACAAATATATAATGCCTCAAAGAGAATACCTATCATTGGTAAACATTTTGGATTACAACAGTGAAAATAAAGTTAATGATGTTTTCTGTTTCTTATCAAAAGTTTGCGAAAGTTAACAGTATAAAAGAAAGAATTTTATTATTTTTATGGGGGTGCTTAAACAACAATAATCGGCACATTATTTATTATATGAAATTATACTTATAATTAGTATGCTATTTGTCATAAATCTTGGAGAAGAATTATGTTAATCTATTATGTCAGGAAACTGATCTTTATTTAGACATTAAAAAAGATTGAATTAATCTACGTTTACATTAAATTATGATCTATTGAATTCAGTATTATAATTATTTAGATTAATATTTATATTGTATTACATGTCAATGTATATGCTGTTCATTTGCAATTTAGAAATTATTAATATTTTATTTACACATTTTTAAGAAGTTCTAATACATTAATAACCATACTAACAGTAATTGGCAACATATTTGTAAACATAAGCCAATAAAATATCTATCTATCTACTGTGAGGCTAAAACAAATAAAAATAAATTATCTTTGTTAATATACCAAAAAGAGAAATAAAGTATAAAGGAATATTTAAGGACATTAAATTTACAATATGATTAGTTATTCACAATTTTGTAGAATTGGAAAGAGTAGTAATAGTACGAATTTTCAACTAAGTTGGTCAAATAATATTGTATGATGTCATACAATAACGTATAATAATTTTTGATCAACCTCCTCCCCCTCTCTATACCCTTCAGGCCTCATCCTATTCTTAGCTATAAACGAACTTAAACTTTCGTTTTAAATGAAAAGATTAAACATCAAGTTTGGCAGCGATCAAACAAGAGCTCTAAAGACATATTTATCCACTGCCTTTCTCTTTGAAATCATGTTTGTTTTCTTGCTCAAATATATAAATCTTAATATATTTTTAGGTTTCCTATTAGCTGACAATGGTTACGATGTATGGTTGGCTAATTGCAGAGGAGTAAAATATTCCTTAAAGCATGTTTCATACAACTCATCTGATTCTGAATACTGGAACTTCAGGTAATCATTATAAGATATTTTATTTTTGAAATAGTAATTTTGGCAAATAATAAGATTAAATATCATGTATTTCGTTCATGTGGAATTTTCAACAACAAAAAACTTCCCATTTTCTTAAATTTAACAATAGTTTTCCTTATTTAATGATTTGTAAAGTTTTTTTTTTTTTTATTCAATTAATATTTTTCCTACTCTTTGGGATTCTGCTTCAGTTTTGTTACAGGAATAATTTCATCTATTGTTCATATTTCTATCCCACGTTCTCATAGGTATTAATTATTATTAGTTATTTTTTTATTACAACAAGGAATATATATTCGGCTTCAATAAGTTCATCTAGTGAGTTGGCATTTTTGAAATTTATTTTAATTTTCTTTTAGCTGGCATGAAATGGGAGTATATGATTTACCAGCTGTAATAGATTATATTTTGAAAACCACAAATAAAGAAAAGCTTTCCTATATTGGATACTCAATGGGAGGTACAGTTCTGGCAGCTCTTCTAACCTCTAAGCCTCAATATAATAATAAGCTCCATGTTTTCTTGGGCCTGGTACCAGCATTGAATTTTGAAAAATGTGAATCTCCATCTTTGAACTTTCTTGTGCATTACTATGCTGTAAGTATAGTTAAGAGATTTAAATTGAATTAAATCCTCAGAGCTGAATGGCTTATAACTCTCTGTATTTTTTCAATATTATTTTTTCATATTTAAAGTGTCCAATCATTATTTACCATCATTTCACATTTACATTTTCTGCTATGAAATAATTGGGATTAATAACGTCCAATCCCAGTTTCCTTTGCTTTCGTTACGTAACTGTGAAAACATTGTTACTTATGACGTAATATTTACAGCCTTCCATGATCAAGGTCATTGGGCATAGTAATTGGAGTCCTTGGATTGATGAAGTAGCAGAATTCTTGGTCAAGTCATGCCAGTCAGAGGGCTTAATGCGACACGTTTGTTTACATATTTACTACTCAGTAGGCACTTCTACACAAGTAAAAGAGGTATGTGAGAAGAGTTTTGGTAAATCCTGCTTGTAATAATAATAATAATAATAATAATATATATATATATACATATATATGTATATATATACACATATATATATGTGTATATATATATATATACATATATATGTATGTATATATATATATATATATATATATATATATATATATTAAAATATTATTTCAGATGTGTCTTCAAGAATAATTATAATAGAATAAGAATAACAAGAACTTACTTTTAAAAACTGAATAAATTTACATATGAGAATTGTTAAGCCAAGAGTTGACATTGGGTCAGCATTTAAGCTAAATGTTGACATTGGGTTATTCCCCACAATGAGACATCTACTTTCACAGAGTAAAAAACATTAATACAATTAATAAATATGTTACATGCCAATAAAATTGTAGAGGAGCAACAGGGAAAAAAACTAACGAATCCTGTAGAGTTCTTGAGATTGAATATAAGGCAATGGTAGGTTGAAATGAAAAGGGCTTGGGGAGTGTGTGTGTGTGTATATATATATATATATATATATATATATATATATATATATATATATATATATATATAATTCTACTGTAGATGTGTATGTCACTGAACTCCTAAACGGTTAGACCGATTTGAATGAATTTTTTTGTACGCGTTTGGGTGACGCTCTGGATGGCTTAGATTTCTAAATCAGCCCGGCAGATGGAGCAGGAGTGGGGATCGAAAGGGAGGCCTAAAATTAAAAATAGCGATATTTCGTTTTTTATTGGTTTTTCGGCAAATATGCACAGAATAAGTTGTTTATTTTGTTATATTCACTTTTGTCGTATAACAAAGTATAATCGAGATATAGTAAAGTAGCTTTTGTTTTATACATAATATTTAATTTAATATCCTAATCGCTTGAAATATCATGCAGGACGTCTGCCGGGTCCGCTAGTATATATATATATATATATATATATATATATATATATATATATATATATATATATATATATATATATATATATATATATATAATTCGTGTCTAGCCTCGCAAATATTGTTTGATTGTTACCAAACTCTATATGTAAGTGTTTCATGTATGAACTAAAGATTAAGTTCGTTAACGGCTGAAATCGGATATAGTTCAATGGAGGGGGTTATAAATGAGCGAATACCGAAAATTCAAAATATCTCTAAGCTGAATTTCCATAAATATTGCTCTATACAACATTTCTCTACAGTTTAATTACGGAGATATTTTTTAAATTCCAAGCCTTTAGTACACCCCCACTTTTAGTCATCCCGCGTAAACCTGATATTAGACATAAAATATTACAATGGTATTTACGGACATTTATTCAACCCAAAATATTTAAAACTAATAAGGCTTGATTTTTTTTCATATCTTATTCCAGCGTTAGAATATTCTTGTAGTCATTCATGCACGAAAAAAAACATAATAGTTGTCAACTTATTTTTATTTTCATAATTCTATCCTAAATGCAAGTTTGTATGTTAAACAATCCTTTACTGAACCATTTTAACTAATCCCTGTATTTGGTTGTAGGAACATTTTCCATTTTGCGCCTTAGTTTCTTCATTCTCTCTGAAAGCAATGGCACACTTTGGTCACACATGCAATGCTGGTAATATTTCTTATTAGTACAACATCTGTAATGTGTTTATATATTATTTTTGAATATATCTCTGTGTGTTTTTGTCTGTATGTATAAATATGTGTGTGTGAGTTCGTCCGTGTTGTTTGTGTGTTTTTGAGATCGCGCGCGCTTTTGAGATCGCGCGCGCTTGTGCATGTGTGTGCGTGTGTGCTGAGGTTGATGTTTTATATATTATGCTGGACGTTATGGTCATGAACAGATCAACTCCCTCAATATGGGCTTCATATGAAAGGGCTTGAGAAGTAGAATACTGTACACCATTACAAATTTCAAATCAGTCATAATCATATCTGATCTGATCTGTTTCAATATGGGTAATCGGAATGGAGCTTTACAATTACACACGCATGACGGGTTATATTTTGTTTTCACGTGTTACTGTTTGTTTTTAGCAGATTCCCCTTAAGGGAAATCAGCTATTGAAGTCGTACTCATGACGCGATTTTCGAAAAATGCCTTCAAATGTCCATCGATCCTACCTAGGAGATGACGAAAATGAGATCCATTCAAAATTATATATATATATATATATATATATATATATATATATATATATATATATTTGTCTGTTAACGCTCTAGCGGTCGCAATTTTTCTTTGATCGTTACCAAACTCGATATTTAAACGTTTTATGCAAAAAGACAGATCAAGTTCGTTAATGGCTGAAATCGGACCAGTGAGAGTTGGGATTTTCGAAAATTCAAAATATCTCCGTTATCATACGTTGAATCGAAACATTGTATAGAACCAATCTTATAGAAAATTAAATGTACTATAAATATTGTCATATACATTTATTCTCTATCTAGAATATAAACCGAGTTATTTGGATTTGTATTAATTGTGAGACGATAACGGATGACTGTGTTTCCCGCCAAACGCTAGTTCGGCCCTTTCCCGTAACTGTTCGGCTCTCGTATGGAGATTTCTCTATTGTTTAACTTCACGTGGAAAATCTGCTTAGTTTACGCAGCCCCTGCGTGACGGACTTTTTTCGAGTTACATTGCAACCAGTTGTCACAAAATAAAGCTTTTAATAATGAGGCACTAAATGAACTAAATAGAATAAGAAATTAAAATCAAAACTTGAAAATAAAATACGAGTAAGAAAGTAAAATATGTTAAGTTAAACGGGTTTACTGAGAATAATACAGAAAAAGAAGAAAAGTATTAAAAGCTAAAACATAATCCTATGTCTCAAATACCAGTCATCACACCAACCACTCTTCATCAATCCTTCATCAGACAAATAAATAAAATGGGGGGGGGCGTGTGAAATTTCTATCAACAGTCAACCATTCATATAATTATAAATGCTATTTACGTATTTTCTCAGGTTACGCTACGCCCGTCATATTAATGTTTTCTCTAAATTAAACCCCACTAAAAATGAACGTAATTATTAAATTTGATTTGCAGGTAAATTCATTCACTATAACTATGGACCTGATGAAAATATAAGAAGATACGGCTCAGAAGAACCACCAGAGTATGATTTGAGAAAGATGACAGTTCCTACAGTTTTATTTTACAGTGATGCAGACACTGCTGTACCAAGTGATGTAAGTCGCGGATGCTTCTATTATTAATATTAACTAATATATTTCATAGCTTTTAATGTTCGCTTTTTTTCTTTTTTAAAGGGACTGCTAAAGGCTAGCAAGATATTACCTAATGCATCAACATACAGAGTATCACTAGAAACATTTAACCATGTGGATTTTCTTTACGGAAAAGATGTGGTTGATCTTCTCTACAAAGAAGTGATTAGCGTTCTCAATAAAATGACGTTAAATAGTTAGAATGAAGAAAATTAACTAGAAGAACTAACTGTTCATAACTCTTTACATTAAGTCCAGTTACAAGGCATCCTTCCATTATCAACAAATTCAAGATAAGGAATGGAAAGAATATGGAAATATTGTAATAATGGAGCTCTGAAGATTTAATTTTTTTAGTTATGAAGGGCTTACATCGCGACCAAAATGAAGATATACATTCTTAATTGAATTATTTCTCTTCAAATGCTCTATTTACATAAATTCAATTTTTATATATATTCACTTATGGAATGATAAGCTGACAACAAGAATAGAATAAAGGGTCTTATCCAATTAGTATTTAGCCATTTGTCTGTAATTTACGAAATTTTAATACAAAATATAGGGAGCGTAAATAATGCTTTTTAAAAGCATTCGCCAGTATAATGCATTTGACAAATTAATTATTTTTTTGGTGATACAGTGTATAGTTAATTTATTAAATAAATCATATTTAAAGCAATATCATTCTTATGATAGTAATCATTCCTGAGTTATTTACGGCAGACGTTTTTATTTAAATAATAAATAACTTTAATATATAATATTTATAACTTTGATCACTTAAACATATAATCGGTTATTCATGAGAACTTTAATGTAATACTATATTCTTGATTGATTGCCTAAAACCAAGAAAATGATAAACATGTCTTTTTTGTCTGTATATCTGGCTTTTTAACCAATGAAGTGGCCAACTTGTTAAACTTTTAATATTAAGAAATGAGAATATTCTCAGAAGCAAGAATTAGTGCTACTATGTCTGTCCGTTTCTAAAAATCTCTTGTTCTTATACGACTTTTTATACATTTTTCCTGAAGTAATTGTATTTAGGATTGTGAGAGGTAATGAATGATATATTGGTTAGAAGCACTTTATTTATTGTATCGCAAGTATTTTAGAAATCTGGTTCTTTATAGAAAGATTTTAAATGTTATGCAGTACTATTTCTGATGGAATGTTATGCCCTTTACTTTTGTTTTGAAATCAGTAAGAATAACATTATTATTGGTTTAATTCCTTTTAATACTTTTCAATAAAATTTAACATCTGTTTTGATTATTATCTCTTCTACAACCTTTTCCTTTATGCCTTAAACTCCAAATTGAGTCTTAGGTTGACTATGAAGGGTTTTTAGTCCTGGAGTTTAGCATGGTATGTATTGTGTTCTTTCAGGTTTACTCATGATGTGAGTTCTTACTAGAGATGTTGGTGGACTAAAGACAGCTATCAGTCTTATAAACTGAATATAAACAATATACTGGAAGTATGGTTGAACATAAAATAGTTGAACATGAAACTTTGACGTCAGTCTACACATTTCTTCCTCTTGAGGCTATTATTAACCGGACACAGGTTGGCCTTGAATAGACGCCACTCAAGATTTTCTATCATGGCACACACTTATAAAAAATAAATCATCACTTGTATAAATACAATTATCCCATGAACAGTGTAAATATATATTAGAAAACACATTTACCTTGAGATATTTGTTAGTTTTTTTAATCATTGTTTGGTTAGTGTGGCCCTGTAGCCCACTCATATAGTTTGGGCCCCTTAAACTTGATACTATTCTTGGGAAACCACAGAATCATATATATATATATATATATATATATATCAGAGCACAAATTCAAGCTCAAGAGATTCTCGTGCGTAAACTACGCAGATTTCCCCCGTGCTGGAATGGTACAAGGAAGTTGTCATCTCATAGGGAGTTTCTGCTTATCAGACTAGAAATAGGGGGGAGGGAGTTAAAGATAGTTGAAATTTGAAGATTCCAAATATCTCCTTTATTATGAATCCCATAGAAAAATGTAATAGAACCAATCTTGTTATACTATTCATCCTCTGCAGTTGTTGTTGTATACATATTTGCCATAGTTCAAATATTTTGCCAGTTGTTTATACTTCTTGCTTTCAGCGTTGGGTAAAACCTCACTACTGATTATCGAATTTTGACTGTCAAGAGATGACAGTAACGGTGTGTCATTCCAGCACGTGGGAAATCTGCTTAGATTACTCTTCCCTGCGCAACGGGCTTTTTATACTGACGATGTTTGCAATTGACCATAGTGAGAAAAGACGCATCATTAGAATAATTATCGATTTATCTTATCAATGTAATATGTTCCAAGTAGGTGAAGGACACATATTGTTTTGTAATTATCAGTGTTTTTTGAATTATAGTTAAGTTTTTATTTCAGTGCACTTCAGCTATTTAATTTATGGATCCCCTAGATACATATTAAAATGCACTATATTCTGTAATAAAATAAATCTTTGGCTGTTTAAAATGTATACCTACCTGACCAGTATGCCACTCACATAAGCTTTTCTCACATTGGAGTGTACCTGATGGAAGAGAGAGACACTAAGACTTTTTAGCAGATTTTCCTTAAGGGAAATCAGCTATAATAGTTTCAGCATTCTTTCCTGATTCATTCGTCAGGATTGAATAGGGAATGTTTGAAAACACTCTTATTATATTTGTCCTTGTTCTAGCTAAAAGGAAAATAACAGTTCCGAACACGGGTCTAATAACGACTACATTAATAGAGTATTATAAAAACTTCAAGATTCCTCTGATAAAGAAGATAACGATCCCATCCATTTCCCTGTTACCAGTCTCAGAGACAACTCGGGTAGATGAAGACCAAGAGTAAGGTGGGATTGACAGCTTTTGGTGCTTTCATGGCTTGGTTACTTCTTCAAATACTTAATTTCGAGCATACTTTTCCTTCGCCGGTAAGTTATAGATTAGAATTTTTAATTATTTCATTTTTATTCAACTTTAATGTTAAAAATCTAACTGGAGCTGGTTTCTTTTGGCCGATTGTCCGTACTGTGTTTATAATCGGATTTTTATAATTAATAGTTGCTAGCAAAAGCCCGATTCAATGACTAACTTTTTTTTATTTTTCTGAATATGTTTGAAATTGCTGTTAACTCTCATTTTATAGAGTATTCGTTTTTTACTTAAATGTGTTTCTTGTTCCTTGATAGATATACAACGAAATGTTTTCCATGCTACAATACATTTGCTAGTTGCAAGTACATGTCTTTATTTTATTACATACTAACGAAAGATATTTCGATATTTTGACGTACTCTCGTAAAACAATAATCGTATCATTCTACTTGTCCATGCATTAATTGTAAGCATACAGTTTTGACAGTTTTATCAGATTTCTCTTAATGGAAATCTGCTATTCAGGTTGTACTCATGGCGCAATTTTGAAAAACATTTCTCAATTGTTCATCAACCCTACATAGAAGATTCTGTAAATTAAGTCCATCACAAATTATATATATACAAAGATATAACTTAAGGATTTTCTGATTGCAAAAATTGGAGAGTGGCGAGGAGACGATGTTAAATCTATAGCAGTCCGGCATGAATTTCAAAATTTTGAATTATGGCTATCGGTCACAAAATAGTTGTGTTCCATGAGTATGCCCATATAAAATAGTGAAAGCTTTGTATATTATCAAGGATATGAAATTACCGTCGTGGGTGTTTTATACTTTACCACCACCGAAAGGAGGGGGGGGGGTTTACTTTAAATTCAATACTTATGTTCGTTAATATCTTCGTTGACATTGGTTTTATCGGAAAAATCTAAAAACCAAATAGTGTTTAAAATGTATTTTACAGTCCTTGAACATTTCAATTTAAGAATATCAAAATTTCGGTTAGTACTTGATAAAATGTTATTTACTTGTGTTCTATAGTAGTACGTCAATAAACTCGTTAATTAGATGTTTATTTATTTAGAAAACCAATTTTTTTATCATGAGTTTGTTATTTCTTCCTGCAATTAAGTGGCAACCTTGGAATAACCCTAATTGTGTGCTTCAGAGCAAACCATTTATATTTCAAACCACTTCGACGGCTAACACATTTACAAGGGGAGTGGACGGCCTGATGAAAAACCAATTCTGTTAAAGCGAGAGAACCCACTTCTCAAGCGTTCGTCTAAAAAAATGGTTAAAGTTTGCCTGTACGTCTTGAGGTGTTCCCAAGGTATCTATTTCAAGGAGTCCCCGTGGCTCAGGGAATAGTGCTTTCTTTTTGTAGCCGGAAATCTCAAAATCGAAACTCGCCGGGAGCGACTATATTTTTTTCTCGATTTTTTTTTTTCGTTCTAGGTCGTTTATTTAATATTAATAAATAAGTAAAAATTTTTTTTTTAATTTTTACCGTGTTCCATAAATTGAATTGGTATAAGTAAATATTTAATATTATACAAGACATATATTATTAATTGAAAATATGATATTTCAATCATCAAGATAACAATTTTATTGCGGATGACAATGGTGTTGAAGAGTAGAATGTATTTTAATACTACATGATATTTTACGATTCTGTTCGATCAAATACGAGTAGTTTTGGAGACACCTGATAAAATTTTTAACTTGATGATAGAAATATACGTCATTGATCCTCCGCCAAGCATAATGAAAATATAGCTCTAAGGTAGAAATCGTTAAAAAATATTTTTATGTCTAGAGCTAGAAAATTTTAAATATCTTTGTTTATTGTAAAATAAAATAATATTAAATAAACTGGGAAAGATAGATAAAACCGTTTAAAAATATTAAAAAATATATCTTCGGTATTGTTGATAATTGTTATATACTTACGTTTTCAATTAATAATATATTTCTTGTATAATATTAAATATTTGCATATACCAATTACATGTTTGACAGATAGCATTCGAATTTTCTTTAAATATAAGGCTAAAAATAAAAACAAAATCTTTTAATTTTTTTTAATACCAAATAAACGCCATAGAAGCCAAAAATGTCGCTCCCGGCGAGTTTCGATCTTGAGCTTTCTAGGTACAAACAGAAATCACTATTCCCTGAGCCATGGGGACTCCTTGAAATATATACCTTGGGATTACCTCATGACTTACAGGCAAACTACAACAATTTTTTTTAGACGGACGCTTGAGAAGTGCGCTCTCTCGCTTTAACAGAATTGGTTTTACATCAGGTACTAAACACTAAACATTTTTCGTTCAAATCGGTGGGGAGAAGGCCGTGCACTCCACTTGTTAGAGAATTACTTCCGAATTCCGGTAATTAATTAGGTATTACTTCAGAATGCTAAAGAATTTAATCATATTTTTTCTCCGAATGTTAAGATGATGCAATCGTCTTATTTTGACGGGAAACTAGATTTATTTGACTCCATGAAAGATAATAAATTTGTCAATAACCTTCCTGTTAAGAATAATTATATGATTAATTTGATGGTAATACAATGTTAAATGTAATTTATTTAATGTCCACTCGATGCTACTGCTTCCCAGCCAGTGGGGCTGTAGATTTTAGCAGATTCATCAGCTATTGAAGTCGTACTAATGACGCGATTTTAGAAACGTTTCTTCAAATGTCCATCGATCCTACCCAGGAGATTTGAGATGAAAATAAGGTCCATTCTAAATTATAAATATATATTTGTCTGTTAACGCTCTAGCGGTAGTAATTTTTGTTTGATCGTTACCAAACTCGATATTTAATCGTTTTAAGCAAAAAGAAAGATCATGTTCGTTATTGGCTGAAATGAGACCAGTGGGAGGGGGGTTAAGAGGGGAGGATTCCGAAAATTCGAAATATCTCCGTTATTAAACGTCGGATCAAAAACGTGTATTGAACCAATCTTATTGCAAATTGAATGTACTATAAATATTGTTAATTTATTTATTCTCTACCTTGGATATTAATTACCTTGGAGATTAGATCGGCTGGCTGATGTGGGGTCTATTCCGAAGTATCCCCTGTATGCAAATACTGCAACAAACACCTTACGATAAAACACATTCTGACAGACTGCATCCAACGAGAAAACCTTCACATACCCCACGATATGACAGAACTATTAACTGACAGCAGTCTATATATTCCACAAATACTAACATATCTAAAACACATCAACATTTACAAAACATACAATACAAAATAGAATAGGTCTACAGCATACCTAAAAAGATTTAAAAGGGTTAACTTTTATTATATTCTGTGGACAAAGCACAGATATGAGAAAGAATCAGATATTAAAGAAATATTTTCCATAATATAAAAGTACAAAAAAAGGTAAACACATGAAGGAGTAAATATATCACCATAATAATGTAAATCATCATCGCTATGGGGTACAAAACTAAATAAATAAAAAAAAAATAATATAAATGTACTAGTATATAGGAATAACATAATTTTTTATTAAAACCATTTTAAATTGTTGTCTTTATTACTAGTCTAATGTTTATTTGTTTGTTTATCTAATGTTTATTTATGTCTTATGTGTTATTAATTGTCTTTATTACTAGTATTTAATGATTATTTGTTGTATTTAATTTTGTATTTGTTGATTCAGTTTTTTTTTTATTTTTCTATAATTTTGTTTTCATTTTACATTGTAAAACTTTGAGCAAAATCGCCAAGATGCGGGTGCTCCTGTATAAATGAATGAAATAAAAAAAGCATCCCCCGAAAGCTAATTCGGCCGTTTCCGTAACTGTTCGGCTCTCGTGAAATTGGTTTAAATGCTCGTTTCTACTACTGTTACTAGTATGCAGATTTCTCTACTGTAAAACTTCACGTGGGAAATCTGCTTAGTTTACGTGGCCTCTGCGTGACGGACTTTTTTATTTGGTGAGTTAGCCACTATATAAATTTCTATAGCGCGGAAGAGAGTCATATCCACAACTCTAGGCTTACTAAACGAATTAAATTACTACGACCCTTACTAAAAATAAACGTTTCATGTAAAACTAAAGATCAAGTGGGCTAACGTGAAGCCGGACAGGGCGAGTGGGAATGGGGCTATTCATGGTCAACATTTCAAAATATCTTCGTTAATAGGAGTCAGTTTGAAAAAATGTACATAACTAAATGTTACAAATTTGATTATCTATAAATGTTGTTCTGTACATTTTTCTCTATCTGTTAATTAATCTATTAACCGAGATTCTTGCTATTGTATTTTTATTTTTAGCCATCAATAGTCCCTCTTCTATATTCGCAGGTTAACAATAAGCCAATACATCATGAAATGTGTTATTTAAAGCATATATGCCAAGTATTGTTTTCAACAGTTCTTTATTATGTGAGATATATGCAAATACGTTTTATGAATACGTCACCGATTGAAGGTTTTCGTTGTAGCCTCAAATCGTTTCATTTAATCTGTTCTATACATGATGTTTAACCGATTCATTCAAGAATAAAGACGATACTCGTTAATGGCTGAAATTGGTCGTGATCGAACACAGGGAGATTTGAAGTGGTGGAATTCAATATGTAATAATACTTCGGTTATTATGAGTCGGATCGGAAAATGTCATATGTTAACATAGAACTAGTCTTGTTAAGCTCTGAGTTTTGTTTTCAGTAACTCAAGTATTAAGGAATCATTCAGTACATTCTAGTTTTTAGGAACCCCCCACTTCTTAACTTATGTATAGAGAATATATGATGGGTGAGGTCAAGTGTGGAAATAAGCACATGGGATATGTGCTTAGTTTACGATCCCCTAGCGTGGCGGACTTTTTCAATTGGTGTTAGAATTGTAATTAACAATCTTTATATTTTTGTTTTGTTTGCATTTGTATAATTATATGTGCTTCTCACATGCGTATAATACTATAAAATGTGACATATATCTTCCCATGTTGCAATAACTATTTCTTCTTTCTGCTTCAGGAACAATTCGTAAGGAGCCATGGTTACCCATTGGAATCTCACGAAGTAGTTACAGAAGATGGCTATATATTGACTCTATACAGGATTGCTCACGGTAAAGGAGAAAGAAAAAGTAGTGGACATCCAGTATTGCTTCATCACGGCTTGACCGGTAGCTCATACAATTTCATCGGGCTTGGACCAAAATCTCTTGGTACAGTAGTATTTTTTCCAATTTAGACATTAGTAGTGATATTAAGAGGACATTGGAATTATTTTGGAATGAAGTCTAGCCCCCTCGGTGAAGTCGAGTTTTTGAATGAATATAATCGGGGAATCCAAGTGTTTTTCCTAATCGAGTGACTCCACAGACCCATTTTTCCTCAAAAATATTTTCTACTCAATAACCCTTAAGTAAACCCCCTGGACAAAAGACTAAGGCCTATAGACGACCAAATTAGTCATGCTCGAGTAAAACACTGAAATAAAGATGTTTGGCCAGTAGACGACCAAAAAGAAAGTGCTACTGTAGAAAGGTAACTTAAGCACATGAGGGGGTATTTTTGCTCTTTTTGATCACAACTATTTATAATATAAACTTCTACTATATCGTTCTTCAGGATATTTTTACATTTTGTCAGAAACTGCAAACACACACACACACACACACACACACACATATATATATATATATATATATATATATATATATATATATATTTATATATATACATTTGTACATCCATGAACAGCATTATGGAAAACGGCATTTAAAATAATATTATTTTTACTCCGTGATATGTTAACATGTTCCTAACGGTAAAGACATATAAAGCTCTATATTAGCAGATTCACCTTAAGAGAAATCAGCTATTGAGGTCGTACTCATGACGCGAATTTCGAAATTTTTCTTCAAATGTTCATCGTTGCTACATAGGAGATGTGTGTGTGTGTGTGCGTGTATCTATATATATATATATATATATATATATAGATATATGTTTGTTACAGCTCTGGTGGTATGGTCATTACCAAACTCGATATTTAGTCGTTTTACATAAAAAGAAAAATCAAGTTTGTTAATTTCTGAAATCAGTCTTATTGCAAATTAAATGTACAATAAGTACTACATTTATTCTCTATCTTGAATATTAACCGAGATATTTGCTTGTTTCAGTTTTCAGCCTTTAGTAAACCCCCTTGTACTTATGTTACATAAACAATGCTCTCTAACATAATAAACCACACTATTCGAAGCTTGAATACCAAATATTGTTTTCAAAAGACTTTTATTATACGAAATGCATGCAAATAAGTTCTGGAAAACCCCTCCTCCTCTGTTTTAAGTTCATGAACTACTAAAATTTGATTGATTGAAATAAAAATTATTCTTGACATTATAAATTACAGTATATATAGTAAGTCGGTTTTAATAAAATTGATATGATATATTCTGATATATTTCAGTAATTGTTTTTCTTTCCGGTAAGTGGCTGGCAGACCTTTTTGTTCACATTTCAGATGCTTCTCGTTTGGAGGTTTCTTTATATCGTTAGTATTTATTCACTTCATATTCACGGTGGTGTTTTGTTACCAGTATGTAGATTTATCTATTTAACTTCAAGAGGGAAATCTGCTTAATTTACGCAGCCCCTGAGTAACGGATGTTTTTATAAAATTTGGATAAAATTGGCATTTCCATGTTTTCAAAATAAGTTCCTTTATTATCGTTGTACATATCACATAAGAAGGCATAATTGTTCTTTTTAATATTTAGATTAAGCATTTCTTCTGGAATATATATTCTTATGATTACTTCTTTTACCAGTTTGATATCAAATAATAATAACTTTTTTCTTATCGATATTCCTATAAATATTTGTTATATAGTAACTGAAATTAGGACCCACTATACCTTTTTTCTCGAAAATGAGGTCCGTTCAAAATTATGTGCATATTTGCCGAAACCCCAATAAGAAACGAAATATCACTATAATTAATTTCAGGCCTCCCTTATAACCCCCACTCCTGCCCGTCCCTAGAAATGTACTATGGCTTATTATAAGGAAGGCGTTAGTGCTAATTCACATACCGAGTTTAACTTAGCTCGGTTGAGTTTTTTATGCCAAATAAAATTGTTGACTTCCGCAGTAGTTTTTAACGTATAACTCATTTATACTTAGGTATACGACAAAAGTTTATATAACAAAAGCTACTTCAAATAACAAAATAAACAACTTTTGTTATGTGCATATTTGCTGAAAATGCTATAGGAAACGAAATACCGCTATTTTTAAATTCAGGCCTCCCTTATAATCCCCCCCCCTGCCCGTCGCTAGAAATGTTGGTATGGCTTATTATAATGAAAACGTTAGTGCTAATACGCATACCGAGTTTTATTTATTTCGGTTGTCTCTTTTGTCCCAAATAAAATTGTTCACATCCGCTATAGGTTTTAGCGTATATCTCGTTTATAATTCGCTTTATGAAAAAAGTGTATATAACTAAAGTTACTCTAAACAACAAAATAAACAACTTTTGTTATATTTATATTTGCCGAAAAACCAATAGGAAACAAAATATCGCTATTTTTAGTTTCTGGCTTCCCTTATAACCCCCACTCCTGTTCGTCTCAGAGGATATTAATATAGCCTAAAGTCTAAGTTGGGTTAGTAGTATGTAATATACATACCAAGTTTCATAAAATCGGTTCGACCGTTTATGGGTGAAAAGGTAACAAACAAACAAACAAATAAACAAACAAACAGACACGAAAGAAACAAAATGCAGTTATGGTGTCTATGACATGTGAAACAAAAAATTATCGTGAAATCTCGCGAAAAAAATCAATGTACAGACAGAGGTTACAATTATATATATATATATATATATATATATATATATATATATATATATATATATATAGATAGATATATTTGTCTGTTAACGCTCTAGCGGTCGCAGTTTTTGTTTGATCGTTACGAAACTCGATATTTAACCGTTTTATGTAAAACGACAGATCAAGTTCGTTAATGGCTGAAATCGGACCAGTGGGAGGGGGAGGGGGTTGGAGGGGAGATTTTTGAAAATTCAAATTATCTCCGTTATTAGGCATTGGATCGAAAAAGTGTATAGAACCAATCTTATTGCAAATTAAATTTACTATAAACATTGTTATATACATTTATTCTCTATCTTGAATATTAACCGAGATATTTGCATTTTTATGAAGTCTGTGGGACACATAGTCGGGTATCGTTCGGATTAGTTCGGCCATTTTAGTAACGGTTCGGGTCTGATGGAAGCCTCTTCTAACCTTACCTGTCGTTTCTAACCTTACCTTACCTTCGTTACTTTGTGAGATGCAAATACGATCTGTTCGTCCGCCCCCTCCCCCCTTCTTTAGTTCTTGAACTATTAAAATTTGAGTTATTAAAATATAGATTATTCTTACAATTCAGAAGCCGTTCCTGTTGGGAATATATTAACATTTACAGAAAGATTTCTCATTACCGTTTGCATTTACTCATGGTGGTGTTGTTACCAGTATGCAGATTTCTCTATTGCTAAACTTCACATGGGAAATCTGCTTAGTTTACGCAGCCCCTGCGTGACGGACTTTTATAGTATTATATGCATATGAGAAGCTTATATAATTACATAAATTCAAGCAAAACAAAAATATAATGATATTTACAATAATATAAAGAGTGTTAATTATAATTCTAAACCAGTTGAAAAAGCGCGTTACGTAAGAGGATCGTACACAAAGCATATACCCCACGGGTTTATATTCCACACTAGTGGTCTCATTTCATCATATATTCTCTATTTATAAATTAAGAAGTGGGGGGGGCGGGGTTGCTGAAAACAGGAGTATACGAAATATGTCCAAAACACTTACGAAAACAAAATTTGTAGAGCATGTGTGTGTGTGTTTTTGGGCCTTTATGAATGCTTGTTTCATTTTTAGGCTTTTTATTAGCTGATGAAGGTTACGATGTATGGTTGGCTAATTGCAGAGGAGTAAAGTATTCTCTAAAGCATGTTTCATACAACTCATCTAATTCTGAGTATTGGAACTACAGGTAATCCTTAAAAACTATTTTATATTGGAATTAATAATTTTCTCAAATAATGATTTTAAATATTATTGTTCAAGGGGAGTTTTCTACATTTCCCATTTTCAATTTACCTAATTGTAACAATTGTTTTCTTTATGTATAGAGACACATAAAACAATTGTTTAACCTTTGTACTTTACTCAATTATCATTTTCTCTAATGATTCTTCTTTGGATTGTTCGACAGTTTTACAACTCTCGCACTTTCATTATCCATATTTCCGTAACACATTCTGAAATTTTTGATTCATGCTAGAAGAACATATAAATGAACATTTAATATTATTAATCGATTTTATTATAATTGAGAATATATATATATATATATATATATATATATATATATATATATGTATGTATGGGTTCCAATAACGGAAACATTAAAGAAAAATTGATTCCTCAAGAGAGTAGCCATTATTTTAATTGATTTTAATGTAAATTTTCTTTTAGTTGGCATGAAATGGGAGTATATGATTTACCAGCTGTAATAGATTATATTTTGAAAACTACAAATAAAGAAAAGCTTTCCTATATTGGACATTCAATGGGAGGTACAGTTCTAGCAGTACTTCTTTCTTCTAAGCCTGAATATAATAATAAACTCGATGTTTTCCTTGGTCTGGCACCAGCAATACTTTTTGAAAAAATAGAACCTGTCCTTTTGAATTTTCTATTCCGTTACTATGCCGTAAGTATAATTTACATATTTAAATGAACTTAAAGTTATAGAGCTGCACAGATTGATAGTAGATTAAACGCCCTTTTTTTTTTTTCAATTGTATTCTTACATATTGAAATAGCCCATTAATTATTCCATCATTTCACTATTACATGGCCTACTTTAAAATCACTCTAAATTAAGAAAGTCAATTTCTGTAGCCATTGTATCCGTTTGTAATTTTGCTTATGCTTATTTGTACAGCCTTTCATGATAAATACTATTGGACATGGTAATTGGTGTCCTTGGACTGAGGAAATCAAAAAGTTTTTGGTCATGTTTTGCAGTTCTGGGAAATTAATGGCGACCCTTTGTTTTACTCTTTACCACGATCAAGGATATTCCACACAAATGTATGAGGTGAGAAACTCTAATCGTTATAAGAAAATATTATCAGAGTTTTTAAAATTAAATTATTTATTATCGTCCACTTTTTGCAATTAACGCTAATTGGGAAGGGTTATCTTCGGGTTACCACCCTTTTCTAGCCAGGGAGGGACTGAGGACTTTATTTAATGAATTCCGTCACTAAATAAATTCCCTTTCCCAGGCGGGAATCGAACTCGCCACTCTAAGTGATTAGTGACATGCATCAATGAAATTTCGTAACCATACCAAATCATATTACACAGTGTGAAAAGTCGAAGATCAATTAGTAGATATCCCTTAAGGAAAATCAGTTATTGAGGTTGTACTCATGACGCGATTTTTAAAAAAAATCATCAAATGTCCGTCGATCCTACCTTGGAGATGACTAAAATGAGCTTCGTTCAAAGTTATGTCTCTCAGTCCACCCGTCCTCCCGTCCCTCCGTTCATCCGTTCCTCCGTCCCTCCGTTCATCCGTCCCTCCGTTCATCCGTCCACCCGTCCCTCCGTCCACCCGTCCCTCCGTCCACCCGTCCCTCCGTCCACCCGTCCCTCCGTTCATCCGTTCATCCGCCAACCCGTCCCTCCGTTCATCCGTCCACCCGTCCCTCCGTTCATCCGCCCACCCGTCCCTCCGTTCATCCGTCCACCCGTCCTCCGTTCATCCGTCCACCCGTTCAATCGTCCACCCGTCCACCCGTTCATCCGTTTCTCGGTCCACCCGTCCCTCCGTTCATCCGCCCACCCGTCCCTCCGTCCACCCGTCCCTCCGTTTATCCGTCCACCCGTTCAATCGTCCACCCGTTCATCCGTTTCTCTGTCTACCCGTCCCTCCGTTCATCCATCCAACAGTAGAGTATTAGATATGTCAATGAGCACCTCCCTCTCTCTCTAAACCCCGCCCCAAACCTTGACAATCGAATACAACCTATATAAAACATCTTCTCAACCCCATAATAAACATAATACAGAGTTTAAAAAAGATACGCCTACTAAAAGTATTGTTTGCATCATGATACAGGATTCGGGATGACCGCCGGTCTATCCGTTCATCTATCCATACATCCACTCTTTAGTTCTATAATATTTTTACAAAATTATTCATGCAAGATCTGAACGTTGGGCACCAGTCATTTTTGTTTTTATATAAAATCTCCAAAAGTGGCGGTTTATCTGAAAATTTTAACCCATAGTGAACATAGACCATTTTAAATTATAACTAATCCCTGTTATTTGTTGCAGGAAAAAATTCCAGTGGTAATTAGCACTTCTCCTACTACAATCTCTCTAAAAACAATGGCTCACTATGGTCACCTAGCAGATTATGGTAAAGGTATGTAATTACTTGGAATACAAATGTGTGTTCATATATCTATGTGTGGGTAGCTGTGTTTATGTGAGTATGTCGTTCATCTTTTATGGATAGGTTGTCCAACGCCAGTTGTGTTCATGATCAGGAAGTCCTAATATTCGGGATAATGCAGAGCCTAATTAGGACATAGTTCCTCAAGTTAAAATTTGAGAGAATGAAATTAAATTTTGAAACAAAGCAAGAGCATATTACTCCTTTCCCTGTTCACAAGGGGTACCAAAGGTGGAACAATGAAGTGGACTTACAAAGTATAAAAGTCCGTCATGCATGTGCAGCGTAAACTAAGCAGAAATCCTTTAGTCTCCCCCTCACATCATCAAGGCAGTGATTCCGTAAGAGAAATCTGATAAAAATGATCTCCGTACTAAATTTATATCTGTATATATATATATATATATATATATATATATATATATATATATATATATATATATACACACACACACACACACTCTTGCCTGATTCCACTCTAGTGGTTGTAATTTTTGTTTTGTTGCTATCAATAAAATATATTTAATCGATATTTGAGCGATTCAAAAGATCAACTTCGTTAATGGCTGAAATGGGTAAGGGGGAGGGGGTTATCAGGGGAAAAAATCGGAAATTCGAAATAATTCCTGAAATATGACCGCAAAGAGGGTGGGGGGGTTAGGGCGATTGAATTCGATAATTAAAATATCTGAGCTATTACTACTCGGATAATAAAATGTTATATGATTTGCCTTGTTAAGCACATAATGCTCTACAGATGTTATTCTATTCACTTTTAAGCATCAATCAGCTATTGAGGTCGCACTCATGACGCGAGTTTCGAAAAATTTCTTCAAATGTCCATCGATCCTACCCAGGAGATGACGAAAATGAGGTCCGTTCAAAATTATATATATATATATATATATATATATATATTTGTCTGTTAACGCTCTAGCGGTCGCAATTTTTGTTTGATCGTTACGAAACTCGATATTTAACCGTTTTATGTAAAAAGACAGATCAAGTTCGTTAATGGCTGAAATCGTACCAGAGGGAGGGGGAGTTTAGAGGAGGGATTTTTGAAAATTCGAAATATATCCGTTATTATGCATCTGATCGAAGAATTGTATAGAACCAATCTTATTGCAAATTAAATTTACTATAAATATTGTTATATACACTTATTCTCTATCTTGAATATTAACCGAGATATTTGCATTTTTATGAAGTCTGTGGTCGGGTGTTGTTCGGGTTAGTTCGGCCGTGCTCGGCTCTGGCGGAAGCTTCTAACCTAACCTGTCGTTTCTAACCTTACCTAACCTTCGTTACTTTGTGAGATTTATGCAAATACGTTCTGTTCATCCGCCCCCCCCCCCTTCTTTAGTTCTTGGAATACTAAAATTTGAGTTATTAAAATATAAATTATTCTTACAATTCAGAAGCCGTTTCAGTGGGGAGTTTAAAAATTAACTGAAAGATTTGTCATTACCGTTTGTATTTACTTATGGTGGTGTTGTGTTACCAGTATGCAGATTTCTCTATTCCTAAACTTCACATAGGAAATCTGCTTAGTTTCGCAGCCCCTGCGTGACGGACTTTTTCTAACTCGAATATTAAACGATTTATATGTATTTTCTTGTTTTAGCCTTCAATAAACTCTCACTTCTATCCAACTGATATACATTTTGAGTAACTAACTCACAAAAACTCCCATGGCCGACTATCACTTCAACTCCTGTTTACATAGGCTTCTTCATAAGGGAAGGAGTGAGATTATAACGTAACAACGTTTCATTTTAGCAAATGGGAAATCTGCTTAGCTTGACGGACCATTTTATTCTAATAAATGAAAGAGTGGTTCTTTCTTCTAAAATTCTGTAAAATTAGTCGAATGTTTTGGAAGTTACATATAAATACAAACTTAACTAGGTATTTAATACTGTTTTTTTGCAGGTAAATTTATTCATTATAATTATGGACCTGATGAAAATAAAAGAAGATACGGTACAGAGGATCCACCAGAGTATGATCTCAAAAAAATGACTGTACCAACAGTTTTATTTTACAGTGATGGGGACATGTCTGTACCAAGTAAAGTAAGTTATGAAAGCTTTTACGAACAACATGATTATTAATAATTTATTTCATAAATATAATATAAACTAGCTCACACAAGCATGGGGGCATCGCTTCCTTAACCCCCTTCGCAAGCGATGCCTTCGGGATCTCCTTGCGTCTACTCGGGCTTTGCAGATTTTTAATTATACATGTATTTAGAAGATTCATTATTCTTATCGTTATATCAGTGAAGTTATTCGGCGAAAAATAAAAATATTCCTCAATCTGTTAAAAAAGAATTAATTTCGTATGTTATATCATTCAGAATGAAAAAAAGAAAATTTGTACTAACGGATTGGCAAAAAATCAATTATTTTCAATAACTTTTTTATAAACAGAAGATGTTGTCATAAAAATGAATAAAATATTAACCAATTGCGAAATTATTAACAAGTTATGTACTATGAATGATATATATCATTATAAATAGATTAAAATTAATTATTTAAATAGGGGAAGTAGGGAATCGACTTTTCAGTTGATATTAAAATGACTAAAATTTCAATAATTAAAAATACAGTATACATAAAAAGAAGGAATTAATAGCAAAAATGAAACATTGAAAAAAGAGAGGAGGAAAGAAGTCGCATTAGTTCTATCACAGAATGAGATCTGATGGAATGAGCATTACACGTCGCTCGCAAACGAACACGTCTAAACCAATAGCTTAAATCATTCAAAACGCTGAGCAATAATAATGCAAGGAAATAATTATAAAAAAAAAAATAACCAATTTAACTACATTCAATCAGATTAAAGCGCTTTTTAGGTAATAAATAACAGTGGCTGAACATGTAAACTCTCGCTGCTGTAAAAATCTTTATTTAGATGAAATACTTAAAATCTAAAGACATAAGGGGGAGGGGGGCTGTACCTCTGTTATCCTATAATTTGATATGATCGCATATTACATGCTAATGATAATTTTAAATAACTTCAATATATTATTAAAGCCATAAATGTACTTTATAAATTTTCATTGTTATAATTTTTTTTTTTCTTTTTCAAGGGAATATTAAAGTTTAGCCAGATAGTGCCTAATGCTTCGACGTACAAAATACCACTAGAAACATTTAACCATGTGGATTTTGTTTACGGAAAAGATGTGGACGATCTTCTCTACAAGAAAATGATCAACGTTCTCAATGGAAGGACTTAAAATGGTTAGAATGAAGAAATAAACTTGTTGAACTAATTGTTAATAATTAAATATACTTCGTCCATTTACGAGACGTTCTTCCTTCATCTACAAATTCAAGATAAAGGATATGGAAACTTTGTAATATTGGAACCCTGACGACTTAATGTGTTATTGTTTTTTTTTTTTTTTGTTTTTTTTTGTTTGTTTTTTGCTAAGAAAGGCTTGCATATTCCAAACAATATGAATATGCTCTTTGTTAATGCATTTTTCCCTTATGTTGAACTATTTACGTAATTTAAACTTTTTTATGCCATTCACTTATGGAGTGATAAACTGAAAACAGAAAGACCATAAATGATCCTGAATTATTTACACATAACTATTTACATTTCTGAATTATTTACACTATTCTTAATTATTCAAAAATATATAGCTTTAATAGGTAAGAGCTATGACTATAATCGTTTAAACAGGTAATCGTGTTGTACTGAGTACTTTAATGTTATACTATCTTCTTAATTGATTGTCCAAAAAAAGTCCGTCACGCAGGGAACTAAGCAGATTTCCCACGTCAAGTTTGAACAGTTACGGAAACAGCCGAACTAGCTTTTAACGGAAATTCACGACTAGACCCTAAGTTAGCCGATCTCATTTCGTCCGTTACATTTAATGAAATGCAAATATCTCGGTTAATATTCAAGATAGAGAATAAATGCATGCATAAAACAATATTCATAGTAAATGTAAATTGCAATAAGATTGGTTAAATACAATTTTTTGATCCGACGTATGGTACCGGAGATATTATGAATTTTCGAAAATCCCCTCCTCTAAACCCCCCTCCCACTGGTCCGATTTCAGCCATTAACGAACTTGATCTGTCTTTTTGCATAAAACGTTTAAATATCGAGTTTGGTAACGATCAAACAAAAATTTCGGCCGCTAGAGCGTTAACAGACAAATATGTATATAGATAGATAGATAGATAGATAGATATATAATTTTGAACGGACCTCATTTTTGTCATCTCCTGGGTAGGATCGATGGAAATTTGAAGGATTTATTTCGAAAATCGCGTCATGAGTACGACGTCCCTTAAGGAAAATCTGCTAAAAATGACAAACGTTTATTTTCCTAGATACTCTGGCTTTTTAACCAACCAAGTTATCCGCTTGTTAATCTTTTAATTGTAATAAAAGCCCATGTTTTCAGATGCAAGAATTATTGCTATTAAGTACGTCGGTTGTCCCCCTCCCTCCTTCAGTTCAGTATCTCTCAAGTGAGGGAAATTCGACCGTTTTAAAAAAGTCTTGAGCTTTCAACGAGTTTGTATACTTATTTTTCTGAAGCTCTTATATTTGGGATTGTGAGTGACTGATACATTGGTTAGAAATACTTACTTTATTGCTTCTCAAGTATTTAATAAATTTAGTTCCTTTCGGATCTTTTTTTAATATTTTGTTACAAAAGTAGAAGAAGAAGTACATCATAATTGTATTTCTCTTTCCTTTTGATATTTTTCAATAAAATTTTATATGTCTTGATTTTTATCTCTTCTACAGCCTTTTTCTTTATGCCTTAAACTCCAAATGAAATCTGTCCTATCTGGTTTACTAATAACGTGACTTTCTGACGCCCTGAAGACAGCAAATTGAATATTAATAATATATAAGCAGTATAGTTAAGTTTAAAATTATTGAATACTTCCAAGTTTCAATATTCGTCGATAAAAATTAATGTTTGTTGGTATTGTCGGTTTGGATCATTCATCTCAGTCCTCCATGCTCCGATATTCCAAGAAATATTCTTTTCCGACCTTCCACAACGTTGGTTAAAACCAACGAGGCTTTTACTCCCGTTGTTACCCTCATCCCTGCATTAAAAAACACGCGTTCTGGAATGACTCACTGATAATCTTATCTCCCTAACTATTCTCTATTTCTCCTGCAAGTAAGAAGCCTTTGTAATGAGGAATTAAAATTTTATATGGATCTAAGATGTTTTATAAAGTACTCAAAGTGATTATCGGGTGCGAAGAAGTAGATGTTTACTGAAAATTGAATAATAATAGAAATAAATATTCCGGTTAGTATTCGCGATACAGAAAAAATGCGTCTGCAGCAATCGTTGTTGGGCTAAAAGGTGTCCTCAAAAAAAAAAGGTCTCATTTCCGTTCGCCTAGGTAGTAACGATGGACATTTTAAGGCCTTTTTCGAAAATTGAATCATGAGAACCATCTCAATATATGAGGGAAATCTGCTAAAATCAAATTGATTTACATAGATCGTAACTTAACTACATGACTTAGTGTTTCACTAATGAACCTAGAAGACTTCCATATTATCATATTATCCAACATGAACAGGAATAAGAAGAGATTTTCTACCCTCGTCTATAACAAAATAGTCACAGATCTTCACACCTATCCCGCCTTAAAAAAAAAACGCGTATTCAAACCATATTATTCTTTGTTCGCCCTAAAGAAATAACAACTACCAAACCCCTGGCTATTTAGTAAAAACCTTAAAAAGAAGGAGATACCAAGTTGTTTTGTAGAGGTTACCAGGTAAGTTTCGTATATTCCTGGACACTGTACTCCGCAAAATATCGGATATATATAACGATAAAAAAAAATTGCATTAACAGACACAAACACACACACACACACACACACACACACACACACACACATATATATATAATTTTGAACGAACCTGATTTCCTGTGTAGGAAGGTCAGTTCACTTCTGAGGTCATTAGTATAACATCAATAGCTGATTTCCCTAAAGGGAAATCTGCTAAACGGAAGAACGCATTAACAATATTTCTCCTTGATCCAAGAAAGACAACTGATAACCTCCCTAGCTGTCTGACTATCAGGTTACTGAATATAGTGCCCAATAACTCATGAACTACGTATTCTGGAGCACTTAAGGAAACAAGTGCAATGCCCATAATTTTGACATTATAGAAACCATTGCACAGATAGGATCCTTAATCCATCAATCCAGCACATCTTTATAATGTGAAATCCTCACAATGGAAGAACATTTCGAGCACACATAAACACTGTTGAAAGCTGTTTAGTCACTGCAGATAGGCCACAGGGAGCAATTCCAAAACCTCTTTTATTTATTACAAACGTTTAAGTCTGAATTAGAGACTGAATTCTTTCACTTCAGACAAAGATTAAGATTCCTTTCTCAAATATTAGAAAACGGCAGCGTATCATGTCCAATTAATTAACAAAACTGAGGTATTTCAATTTTTTTGAGAGAAGAATGTTTTTAAAGTGTTGATGAAACTGAAGTAATTAATTTTATTTTCAATAACTAGGACTTTTGTTGTATTTAAACTCAGGTTTTAGGAATTGAACTTTGGTATATTAGTGAGTCAAACTTAATTTCTAATTTTTCTTATTTGTCAATACGAACGTTTAGGTGAAAACCACATATATTATCAGTCTCTTTTGATTTATAGTCTTCAATCCTATGAAATGCAACAATTTTATTAATGTAAAAAAAAAAAATTGGCCTGTGGTTGATGTTATAATAAATTTAAAATAAACCTATTCTGTAATATCACAAAAAATATATGATCTGCTGCTAAACACTTCATACCTACCGCATGCTCTAGGATTAAGATACAAAGCAACTTACCAGCAACTTAGTGGAAAGGCAACTCACCTTTGTATGAATTTAAAGGATAAGCTTTGTCAATATTTCCTTGTCCAAGGTCTTCCTGGTACGACATGGAAACGCACAGGCGAGTGAAACACAAACCATTTAGTAAATTTACCTTTCCTGTAACCTTCCCAATATAAAATTGTCAGAAACCCTTCTAGGAAGGAGCCATAAGTATTTAAAGATATGGTAGTATTGCTTATTTGTTTGTCATTTAAGGTTTTAAACCTACTCAATGTATGAAAATGGGTGATATATGTTCAGTAAATGGCTGAACTATGTATAACCTTATTCAAAATTGAAATACCAATTTTATAATACGAATATGCAAAAAAATATTTCTCTTTATGTGTGACCTTGGATTTTTACATATGCATAGGCAGTTAATGAAGTCGAACCTTGAAGAGGAAACCACATGAAACGCTCCAATAATTTAGTATTATAAAAGTAAATGTATAATTGCATCTAATCCTTAATGAGCCCAATTAAAGCATTTCAGGAAATTAAATAGTACATTGTTTGCCGGGAATAAAATAAATGTATTCACTTATGGAGGAGATAATGAACGATTCATTTTCTTACTGCCACTCGCTACATTCTGTGACCACTTACTACACTCTCAGTGACCACTCACTATACTCTCTAGGACCACTCACTACACTCTCTAAGAGCACTCACTTTACTCTCAGGGAACACTCACAACACTCTCTGGAACCACTCACTGTACTCGCTAGGACCACTTACTGCACTCTCAGAGATCACACTCACTACACTCACAGTGACCACTCTCTAGGACCACTCACTACACTCTCAGGGACCACTCTCTAGGACAACTCACTACACTCTCTGGGACCACTCTCTAGGACCACTCACTACACTCACAGTGACCACTCTCTAGGACCACTCACTACACTCTCAGGGACCACTCTCTATGACAACTCACTACACTCTCTGGGACCACTCTCTAGGACAACTCACTACACTCTCTGGGACCACTCTCTAGGACCACTCACTACACTCACAGTGACCACTCTCTAGGACAACTCACTACACTCACAGTGACCACTCTCTAGGACCACTCACTACACTCACAGTGACCACTCTCTAGGACACCTCACTACACTCACAGTGACCACTCTCTAGGACCACTCACTACACTCTCAGGGACCACTCTCTGGGACCACTCACTGCACTCCCTAGGACCACTCACTACACTCACAGTGACCACTCAATACACTTTACGGGACCACACGTTACATTCTCAGTGACCACTCACTTTACTCTCAGGGAACACTCACTACACTCTCTTGGACCATTCTCCACTCACTCAGAGACCCCTCGCCAAGATGAAGACTAAGTTTAAGGTGGGATTTGCAGTTTTTGGCGCATTCATGGCATGGTTGCTACTTCAAATACTTTACGTAGAGAATACTATTCCATCACCGGTAAGTCCTAGATTAGCATTATTTTTTTTCTGTGATTTCTATTGGTCATTTGTCACTCTTTGTATAGTCTATTCGGATGTTGCGAATTAATAGTCGCTAAAAAAGGTCCGTTGAAACTACGGACTTTTTTTTATTTTCCTGAAATATTTCAAATAGTTAAGACTCTTTTTATAGAGAGCTCTTTGTATATAGGAATGTGTAACTTGTCCATTGATAGATGTTTCTTAGAATTTAAATGCATCAAATAATTAAGGGTTCACTAATTGTTTTGTGAATGCTACAGTTGCTAGTTGTTAATACTTGTCTTCAAACACACATACGTACAACAATAAAACAAATAATAATTAAAACCTAACCTTTCTTTAACAAAAATGAAATAAACAACACTTCAATATTTATATTTCTTTAAAAAAAATGGAATAAATAATAAAATAATACTTAAATATTAATCTTTCTTTCAAAAAATAAAATAAATAGAAACCTTTCTTTTACAAAATAATAAAAAATAAAATAAATAATAATTAAAATTTAACCTTTCTTTACAAAAAAAAACAAAACAAAATTTATAACATGTAAAACTTCACGTTTCTTTAACAAAAATAAAATGAATAATAAATCTTAACCTTTCCTTAACAAAAATAAAATAAATAACTATTAAACCTTCACCTTTCTTCGACAAAAATAAAATAAATAGTAATGAAAACTTAACTTTTCTTTTACAAAAAATATAATAAATAATAATTAAAATTTAACCTTTCTTTACAAAAAAACAAAATTAATAACAAGTAAAACGTCACGTTATATTAACAAAAATAAAATTAATAACAAGTAAAACGTCACGTTATATTAACAAAAATAAAATTATTAACAAGTAAAACGTAACGTTATATTAACAAAAATAAAATTAATAACAAGTAAAACGTCACGTTATATTAACAAAAATAAAATTAATAACAAGTAAAACGTCACGTTATATTAACAAAAATAAAATTAATAACAAGTAAAACGTCACGTTATATTAACAAAAATAAAATTAATAACAAGTAAAACGTCACGTTATATTAACAAAAATAAAATTAATAACAAGTAAAACGTCACGTTATATTAACAAAAATAAAATTAATAACAAGTAAAACGTCACGTTATATTAACAAAAATAAAATTAATAACAAGTAAAACGTAACGTTATATTAACAAAAATAAAATTAATAACAAGTAAAACGTCACGTTATATTAACAAAAATAAAATTAATAACAAGTAAAACGTCACGGTATATTAACAAAAATAAAATTAATAACATGTAAAACGTCACGTTATATTAACAAAAATAAAATTAATAACAAGTAAAACGTCCCGTTATATTAACAAAAATAAAATTATTAACAAGTAAAACGTCACGTTATATTAACAAAAATAAAATTAATAACAAGTAAAACGTCACCTTATATTAACAAAAATAAAATTAATAACAAGTAAAACGTCCCGTTATATTAACAAAAATAAAATTATTAACAAGTTAAACGTCACGTTATATTAACAAAAATAAAATTAATAACAAGTAAAACGTCACGTTATATTAACAAAAATAAAATTAATAACAAGTAAAACGTCACGTTATATTAACAAAAATAAAATTAATAACAAGTTAAACGTCACTGTATATTAACAAAAATAAAATATATATCTATTAAACCTTCGCCTTTCTTTAACAAAAAGAAAATACAAAATAATGAAATCTTAACATTTCTTTAACAAAATATTTACTTTTTTGGTACACTAGTCTATGAACATATATATGTGTGTATATATATATATATATATATATATATATATATATATACATATATATATGGTCCTTCCCTGTGCGGGTAGTATTAAGTCTTTTGTGACCAGCCTTAGCAACAAGTGGAGTTGCCAATATTTTTCTTTCCAAAGTATACGATCCAATGCACATCTCATCCGGATAGAGGCTTTATTCCTTCATCTGTACATCGCCTTCTTTGCCTGCCTCTTCTCCTCTTCATTCGCCCAGCTATCATAAGGTTTCCCCTCGGGTGACTAGACCATATCCACTTCAGTCTGTATTTATTAGCATCCACAACTTGGCTCTTTTCCTTACTTTGTCATTGTTTATTTTGCAACATTTCTTTATTCATAACATGCTCCTTTCGATTGCACGTGGGCATACTACTATTTTGTTTTGTGGGCTCTTAGTAAAGTACCATGTTTGACAGCAAGGTGTGAGCACTGAGGTGATACAGTTATTGAATACTATGATTTTCAGGGTTATGCCTTTAAGTTCCAGAATTTCTTCCCGCCCAAGGCGATTCTTGTTTCTATTTCTATACTTTGCCAGTCTTGGAATGAAATGTTTTGGCCTAAGTACGTAACTTCTCTTATTATTTCGATTTCTGGGAAGGCTTTGGTTGAATGCATCCTTTATTTTCCCTGTACCTTTATTCTATGATTGATAAATATTCTTCTTCAATCCCCACTGATCTCATTGCAGGAGCAATATTACACTGGTAGATGCTGTGCCAAAGGCTTTTGAAAATTCGATGAATCCGAGAAATAAAATAAATCTATATTTATAGATTTTAAACAAAAATGTTTCAAAACATAGTTAAGACACTTTTAATAGAGAGCTCTTTGTATACTGAAATCTGTAACTTATCCCTTGATAGATGAGTCTCATGATTTAAATACATCAAATAAATATGAATTAACCGTTTGTTTAGTCAATGCTTCAGCTGCTAAGTAACTTGTAAATACTTGACTTTAAACAGACATATTAACAAAATTTTTTTGTATTACTTATGTAAATCAATATTCATATCATTCTACAAGGCCAAGCAATCAATATCTGATTATGGTGTTTATTCTATAGTTCTGCCAGTTTTTCAGTTAGTGCTACAAATGCAATCTACATATCTAAGACAATCAGAGAAGGCAAAATGGATGATGATTTTCGAACCAGGGGCTGCTTCAATATTTGCTTTGCTTGCATTTATAGAAGAATAAGTGTCACTGCTTTCACATATGCCTATAATACTATAAGTGACATATATCTTCCTATATTGTAATAAGTACTTCTTTCTGCTACAGGAAGAATTTGTAAGGAGCTATGGTTATCCATTGGAATCTCATGAAGTGGTTACAGAAGATGGCTACATCTTGACTCTTTTCAGGATTCCACACGGCAAAGGGCAAGAAATAAGCAGTAGACATCCTGTATTGATTCACCACGGTTTGATGGGAAGTTCGTACAATTTCTTAGGGTTTGGACCGAAGTTATCTCTTGGTAGTGTATTATTTAAAATTATTTTCCAAATGTTGACATTAGTAGTAATATTTATAGGGCATTCGTATTGTTTTGGAATGTGAGCTTTAACTGTCATAATAATGCAATTGCTAATGTCGACCACCGTTCAGTTATGTCGAGTTTTAAAAATGAATATATAAGTAATTTACTCGATTCAGAAGATAAGTAACTAGACACCACTAGGAGGTAAATGGTAATATCAATTTAACATTATATACTTTTAAAAAGGGTCTTATTATAATTTGTGGCCTTGGCCACACTCAATAATAAGGGCTTGTTATGGGACAGATCTTTTTTTCCTTCAAGTAACATTCGACGGTAAACTAATGCTCGCATTAGAGATCTATTGAGTAATATACAATACAAGCAGAGCATAACTTTATATATACACATTTAAAGCACCTTACTAACAATGGGTCTATTCAGAACGATTTTTAGCAGGCTGGGAAATGGCCAAGTGCTTCACATTCCCACTGAATCATAGAAATATCCTATGATTCGAACTGTTTTAGAGACGTCTTATATGAGTAAAGGTGCAGGGGAATTCTGAAATCCTACTAAATAAACTAAATGAAACATTGTTGCTGACTACAGTTAATTCCATATATTTTAACGAATTGCGCCAATTAGGTCTGAGAATGGTATAATGTAATTTTCCTTTCTGAAAAGGCGTAATTAGCTATTTATCCCCAAAAGTTTGTCACAGACCTTGAATTTTAAGCTTGGTATGTGAATTCAAAGACAGTCACTAGTCGAAGTGATACCCATTATATTTGAGTACAGTAGGGGGTCAGAATTTGGATATTTTAAAAAAAAAATTGTCTGATTGGGTAATATTTTTGCATTATTTTTAGTCCATTTTTTTTTAAATCAATTCAAATAAGACTGCCGATTTCTGTAGATAGAATATAGGACTGGACCAAAATCATTGGCTGAGTATTGCTCGCACAGGATATTTCTCTGAGTAATTTTACGTTTGCAACAAGTGGTTACAATATCTGTTGGATAAGAAGGCTTAGAGACTGGGTATAAAATACAAGACGGGAGATTTTTTTTTTTTTATTTTACGTCCAATTTATGCAACTAGGCTAATCGGGACGGGTTATCTACAGGTTACCATCCTTTTCTAGCCAGGGTGGGCCTAAGGAGTTTATTTAATGAGGCCGTCATTAAATAAATTTCTACTGCCCAGGGCGGGATTCGAACCCGCCACTCTAGGTCTGCCATGGGAGATTAGGACCAACGCCCTAACTCGCACGGCCAACACGAGCCCCTACAATACGGGAGAGTTTGGAGCTTAAAAAATTCAAATTCAAATCAGTGTGGATAACGTAGTCCACAATCTATTTCCACGTAATTATGAAAAATCCCACGATTAAAAATGGGTGTTAACCAAAGCCTGAAAACTAAAAAAATACAAATAATTCGGTTAATATAATAGAGTTAGATATAACTGGACAGGACAAAAATTGTAGGATATTACGTTTCGGACACGATTATCATTATACGATACATAAAACAAATATATTTAGAATTTATGATTTTCCCCTTCCCTAAACCCCCCACCTCCCCTTGCCAGGTGGAAAAGATTATTATTTTTATGTTTGCTACTATCCTCCTGATCAGCTTTAGTTCCATTTAGTGAACGGTAATTTTAATATATATATATATATATATATATATATATATATATATATATAATCTGTTTTATTATTATTAATAAATATTATTTATTTTTAGGTTTCCTATTAGCTGATGAAGGTTACGATGTATGGTTGGCCAATTGCAGAGGCGTAAAGTATTCTTTAAAGCATGTTTCATACAACTCATCTGATTCTGAGTATTGGAACTACAGGTAATCCTTAAAAACATTTTATTTTCGAATTAATAATTTTCTCAAATAATGATTTGAAATATTATTGTTCATGTGGAGTTTTCAACAATTTCCATATTTTTCATTTGTTTTAGAAGGAATTGTACATTCTTTGTAACTTATTCAATTAATGTCTTCTCTGATACTTGTTCTGTCGCTTTGTGGGTCAGTTTTCAATTGGTAGCATTTACATTTTCTGTTCATATTTCACGCTCAGTCATTTTATAATACATACAAGGAGATTATATAAATGAACATTTAATATTATTAAGAGTTTTTATTACAGTTAAGAATACACATACATATATTAGGATTCCAGTAATCACAACGTATTAGTAAAATTGATTCCTCTAGAGAGTAGGCATTTTTTAAATTGATTTTAATGAAAATTTTCTTTTAGTTGGCATGAAATAGGAGTATATGATTTACCAGCTGTAATTGATTATATTTTAAAAACTACAAATAAAGAAATGCTTTCCTATATTGGACATTCAATGGGAGGTACAGTTCTAACAGTACTTCTTACCTCTAAGCCTCAATATAATAATAAACTGGATGTTTTCCTCGGTCTGGCACCAGCATTACTTCTTGAAAAAATTGAGCCTTTGGGAGTGAACTTTCTAGTGCGTTATTATGCAGTAAGTATAATTAAAAGACTTAAATGAAATTAAACAGATTGATACATAGCACTCCCCTTTTTCCAATTCTCGCATATTTGATGTGAAAAAAGTCCGTCATTTGACATGAAGGGGCCGCGTAAACTAAGCAGATTTCCCACGTGAAGTTTGACAGTAGAGAAATCTGCCCAATAACAACTGTAGTAGCAAGGGATCTCTAAACCTATTCACGAGGGACGAACAGTTACGGAAACGGCCGCCAGAGCTCTCGGCGGAACGTACCGAACATAGCCGACTCCCAAACATCTCGGTCAATATTCAAGATAGGGAATACATGTATAGAACAATATTTATAGTAAATGTAATTTGCAATAAGATTAATTCAATACAATTATTCGATCCGACGCATAATAACGGAGATATATTGAATTTTCGAAAATCCTCCCCTCTAAACCCCCCTTCCACTGGTCCGATTCCAGCCATTAACAAACATGATCTGTTTTTTTACATAAAACGATTAAATTCGTTACGAGTTTGGTAACGATCAAACAAAAATTGCGACCGCTAGAGCGTTAAAAGACAAATATATATATATATATATATATATATATATAATAAAAATTCCAGACTATTATTATTATTATTTATTAACGACGACTTTTTTGCAACTAAGGCTAATCGGGACAGGTTATCTGCAGGTTGCCACCCTCTTCTAGCCAGGGTGAGACTAAGGAAAAATTCCGGATTATATTCACAAATTATAAATAAATAAAATTGGGAATTAAAAGGTTAATAGGTATTTAAAATTTTCAGTGTCAAACAGTTTAATCACTTAAAAATAATAAATATACTTCACCCCTAAACCACCTTTACCTTTATTCAGCCGATTTATTTTAATTTCTTTAGCAATTAGGCAAAATAGTTATTTAAATTCCTCGTGTCTGTTTTAAAATTAACTACATTCTCGATGTCTAGGGTACATCGCTTCCTGAATTTTCCTTTGACCAGACTTTGGCTCATTTTGGAACACTTTTAAATTGTCAAATCCAAAGTTGTGTTCTACCACGATACAGTGTTGTACTAGAGCAGTTTTATTTCTTTTTTTTGGGGGGGGGGGGCTTGTATTTTACATTAATCTGGTGTTGATAAATTACGTTTCCTATGTACCGTCTTGTTTCTGAGATGGGTTAGTTTGAGACCTTCAGCTTCTTTTTTTTTGACTGAAATACTTTTATTGGTCTCTGTAAGGATTAGGTTGGATAACAATAACTATTTATATTCCATCATTTAAGTTTTACATTTCCTGCTTTAAATCGCTCTAAATTAAGGGAACCTAAATCATGAATTGATGATAAGTTGTAATGTTAATTATGCTTATTTTTTCAGCCTTTCATGATCAAGGTTTTTGGCCATGGTAATTGGTTTCCATGGACTGATGAAATGAATAATATCTTGGTCAAGTCTGGCCGTTATGGGGGATTGGTGCCATACGTTTGTGAAAATGATTATTACGATGAAGGACATTCCACACAAGTAAATGAGGTGAGCATGAATGGTTATGGTACATCCTGGAGTAATAATTAAATATTCTCATAGTTTTTAAAACATTGTTACTAATGTGTGATTCAAAGTAGCTAATACGCAATTTTTTAACGTGGTGAAATCATGTTATACAGTGCAAAAAGTGCTGACGGCATACATTAAAATACTCAGATTCTTATCAATTACTCCAGACAACAAGAATAATAATTTGCGTTTGTTCCACAGTGTAATTAACTGTTTTATAGAACGATCTTTGTATCAAGGAGAAAACAATGATATATCCCTGACTGGAGGGTAGCCAATATATTGAACATATTTTTAATTATTTAAAGTCAGAAGAACTATTTGGAAAGATATCAAAAAGTCCGTCACGCAGGGGCTGCGTAAACTAAGCAGTTTTCCCACGTGAAGTTTTACAATAGAGAAATCTGCCTAATAACAACTGTAGTAGTAAGAAACCACTAAGCCTAAAACATTATTTAGGGCGTACTACCCCAGACGTTTCGAGCCCCAAACACCACTTAACCTAACCTCTAACCCTAGTCACGAGGGACGAATAGTTATGGAAATGGCCACCAGAGCTCTCGGCGGAAAGTCCGAACATAGCCTACTGGCGACCACACGCAGAATACAAATGCAAATATCTCGGTTAATATTCAAGATACAGAATAAATGTATATAACATTATTTATAGTAAATTTAATTTGCAATAAGATTGGAAAAAACAATAATCATATGTTAACAAGTGTAAAAGAATAATCATATGTAACAATTACTTTCATTATTTTTTCTGTAATCGTTGAATAATGGTAACATTACTAAACTAAACTAAACTAAATGAGTGAAGAAAGTGAAACATTTTGCAATAGAGTGAAGAAAGTAATCATTTTCTTCACAAGTGAAGAAAGTAATCACTTTCTTCACAAGTGAAGAAAGTGAATTGCCTTCTTAATTAGTAATAAGTATAAATTAAAAAATAATTTGAAGTTGGAAATTAAATGCTTTTAAATGTTTCTTAACATTGTAAGAATTTATTTTAACAAAATAAATTGAAATGTGAATGAATTATTGGTGGAAATAATCAATATCTTTTAAAATTTAAATATAATAATAATTACCTTCCTTGTTTATAACCTGCACTTGTTTATAACTGCACTATTTCACAATCATCACTAGTTGTTTTATAACTATGCTTATAACCTTTCACAACCATGCTTATAACCTACCAACAACATACCATAATCTTCACAACATCCTAATTTTGTTCATATTCTGGTTAGATCTGATCATGTATTACACGATTACAGAAAAAAATTTAATATTACACTCATGACGAAAGTAGAATTTACTCGTCGTGAAATTACCACACTCGCTTCGCTCGTGTGGGTAAACGTTTCACTCGAGTTGTAAAATGATCTACTTTCGTCACTTGTAAAATAAATAACTATTATCGTTTCATATTATTTATTCATCGATTATTTTAATTTTTTTAAAAAAATGTAAGTTCATTAAACCCTAAAGTCATTCATACAAGAAATAAGCTTAATAGATAAGTCGAATTTATTATTTCAATAACAAACTCCAAAAATGACAGTTTCTTCGAAGAACTAACCCCTGCAGAACATATACCATTTTAAATGTTAAATAATGCCTGTTATTGGTTGCAGGAAAAAATTCCAGGGATTGGTATCACCTCTGTTTCTTCAATCTCTCTAAAAACAATGGCTCACTATGGTCACATACCCGATTATGGTAAAGGTATGTAATTACTTCGAATTCAAATGTGTACTCATAAATCTTCGTGTTCGTGTTTGTTTGTGAACGTGTCGTTGACGTTTTATGCATAGTTTTTCAGCCGGTAGTTCTGGTCCTGTAGGAAATCCTATAATATTCATGGAAATCAACATGGGAATGAAGAGAATAACTAGGGCACGAGTTAAATTCTCTTTGACAATACCCAATGCTTTAGTATACAAATTCCGCATACGTCTGGAAGTATTTGGAGCAAATTATCTAATAGAACTTATATCAGCTTCAACATAAGGTTACATAAGGTTAGATTTATTTGCATAAGCCCTTTGAATAGCATTTTTTTTTGAAATTTCGATTTGAAATTTGAATATTTGACCTACGAACATGAATGATTATTTTTGAACGTGAAAAACTTCCACATAGCACATAATAAAACCCAGAAAGTAGTGTAACCAAAATATCTCCGTTAATATGAGTCGTATCGAAAAATGTTATGGAACCAATATTGTTTAACTATCGTTATACATACATACATACTCTATAAATTTATTCGTTACTCAAATATTATGCATTATTCGGACTTTGTTGTTTACCTTCAGTAACCCTCTCCTTCGGATTATAACTTAGAAATAAAAATTATGTGGTGAGAAGAGATCAGTTGTGTGCCATATCAATCAGTGGGAAATCTGCTTAGTTCACGCAGATCCTGCGTGACGGACCTTTTTATGCTTATAAATGATCGAGTGATTTTTATTTATATGATTATGAAAAATAATTAAAATTTTCCGAAGTCAAACATGCTAATAAAGCTTAATTATTTAATACGTTTTTTGCAGGTAAGTTTATTCACTTTAACTATGGACCTGATGAAAATATAAGAAGATACGGCACAAAAGAGCCACCAGAGTATGAGCTAAATAAGATGACTGTACCAACAGTTTTATTTTACAGTGATGGTGATGTTAATGTACCAAGTAAAGTAAGTTATGAAAGCATCTACAAACAATATGATAATTAATAATATGTTTCATTAATATAATATAAATTCGGTTTAATTCGTCATAGTTGATTATCTTTAGATTGTACTTTTGATGCGAATTTCAATAAAATGTCGAAATTGAGGTCACTTCCGAACTATAAGTATATTTCAAATATATCCTTATATGTCGGATCAATAAATTGTATAGAATCTATCCTATTGCGAATTAAAGTTTCCATAAATAAAGAAGAAAACACAATGGCAGGCATTACCACAAACAATATATTTATTGGCGACATAGTGCTTTCAGGGCAAGAATGTACCAACAGTTTTATTTCCCCGTGATAATGTTAATGGTGTACCTAGTGAAGTAAGTTATAAATGCTTCTATGGAGCGGAGGATTATTAATAATATATTTCATAATTATGATCTAAATAAGTTTTTATTTTTTTTTTTAGCAGATTCTCTCTTATTGAGGTTGTACTCATGTCGCGATTTTTGGGAAATGTCTTTAACTGTCCATCGATTATATCCACTAAATGACGAAAACAATATTTTTTCTGTAAAGCTCTCAATTTGTGTTTGATCGTTACCAAACTTCAGATTTAAACATTTTGTGTAGAACTAAGTATCAAGTCCAATAATGACTGAAATCGGACCAGGGAAAGGAATGGAGGGGCATAGAGGCTTATAAATTATTTGTCTACCTCGAATATTAACGGAATAATTATATTTTCGAGTATTCAGTATTTAATTAACCCCCACTTCTACTTAGCTCATATTATTAATATCGTCAATATATTATTTAACCTCTAAATGTATTTTATAAATATTCATTGTTATTATTTATTATTTTAAGGGAATACTGGAGGTTAACAAGATATTACCTAATGCGTCAACGTACAGAGTTCCACTAGAAACATTTACCCATCTGGATTTTATTTGTGGAAAAGATGTGGTTGATCTTCTCTACAAGAAAGTGATTAGTGTTCTCAATGAAAGGACTTCAAGCGGTTAGAATGAAGGAAAGCTAATACATCGTTTTAACTCACATGACGTCCTTCATTTGCCAAAGTTAGCGAAAAAGCTGAGGAAACATTATATATGAAACTTGAAGAATATATTTTTTGTTTCTATAAAAGGCTAACTTGTTCCAGTAAAATTGTATCTTCATTGTTACATATTAAGGCACACTATATCTTTAATTATTTTCGTTATTCATTATGAAAGATCATTCTTTCATGACACGATTAACAGAATACATAAATGGTGTTATTGAATTAATATTTTGTTTTTTTAATAAAGAAATATCAAGTTGTCGTTACCTATCATTTTCCATAATTTGATTAATCATTAATTTTGTAACAAATAATTTTTTGGGGACTCATTTGAATCTATGGGATCATTCCGCATTAAAAATTGTAAATAAATTATTTTAAAAGTAAGTATTACAAATGCGTTCAAGTAAAACATAAAATATCCCTCATGCAGGGTCTGTATACACTGAGCATCTTTCCCATGTGGTATTTAAGCTTACAATAAAATGATATATAGTATAATAGCTTATTGTTAATAAACCATGCGTAGGAATGGGGCTGAAAACTAAAAAAATACAAATACCTCGGTTAATAATCGAGATAGTTAAAAGAGTATATAATAACATTTAATTCGTATGTTGCTGGATGTGCTCATCTGGGAAGTAGGTGTTAATAACAGGAAGTCTTCCCGCCAATGTCATTTATTATAGCACAAGGCCTTTCGGTACTAACGTACTATCATCAGGTGCTACAAAAAAAAAGAAACTTGTTTAAGGCCACGTGATGTATCAAAAAAACGTACATTTGAAATGTTTTAACCTAAATAAAAACCTATATTAAAGTTACAGTCAATCAAACACACTAATAATTAATTTCAAATATAGTTAAAATGACATAATACCTAAATAAATATATACATATTTTCAACATGAAAAGCATCCATAGGGGCGACTATCGGAGAGAGAGGAGGCCTACTCAACAGGACAGAACTCGGCATTTCCAACTGCACGTTTAGGCAGATGACCCTCTGTCTTCTCTCCAGCTCAATGTGAAGGGGTTTCAGTTTGTGAATACGTTTATGGTCATATTCACTAACCAATAAACCTCGTGTGGGGCATTCTCGTGTTTTTCTATTTTCAAATGCTGGAGGAATATTGAGTCCATCCTAGATAAATGCTCCTGGCACCTTTTCCTTAATTTTCTGGACGTTCTACCCACATACAACGAGGTAGCTATTGGTTAGTGAATATGAACATAAACATATTCAACTGGCATTACCGATGTAAGTTTTTTTGATTACATGGCCTTAAACGTGTTTCTCTTTTTTTTTTTTTTGTATTAGCACCTGATGATGGAATGTTAGTACCGAGTCCTTAATAATGTCCTGTAATAAAGAAATTGGTGGGAAGACTTCCTGTTATTAAGTCACGTTTTCAATAACATTTAAAGTACATTCACCTAGCAATAAGATTCGTTCTTTACAATTTTTCGATCAGTCTTATAATATGTTCAATGCGATTAATAATCGAAATTTTCCTCCCTGAACCCCCTCCTCCCCATTTCTGATTTTAGCCGTTAAAGAAATTAAAATCGGAAAATTACCACCGCTAAAGCGCTAATCGACAGTGTGTGTGTATATATATCGAACGGACGTCATTTTCGACTTCTCCAAGGTAGGACAGATGGGCATTTGAAGACATTTTTCCGAAAATCGCGTCATGAGTACCACCTCAGTAGCTGATTTCCCTTAATAGAAATCTGCTAATATGACTCAATTTCTAATGATTGTGATTTTAAAAAGGCTTTAAAATGAGCCTTTAATTAACGAAGGATGTTTTCTCCAGGGCATGAATTATTGTTCTCAAACACATTTTAACTTCATCCATTTCTAAAAACTTCATGTTCTAATAACAAGTTTATATTTTTTTTCTCAAGTTATTAAATTTGGAATTTGGTGATTGATATTGGTGTGAAAGGCTTACTTCATCTTTTTTAAAGGATTTAAAATTTAATACAAGTTTTTACCCCCATGCTTTTGTCAGGATTCATAACTATTTTTCATTGATGGTTCGTTATTTTATTTTGTTATAGAAACAGCAAATGTAACATTGTAGATGTATAAACTCCTTTATGTAATTGTTTTAATAAAATATAATGTCAGTCTACATTTTTGTTCCTCTAAAGGCTATTGTGACGCAAACACAAGTAAGTAATGAGGGGAGGCCATTCATTGAGACGAATCATTACTCAAGATTTTCTATAGGTCCCATATTTGAAAGAAGAGTATCTAAATGTAATTAGAACTTGTTCCGTATAACGATATATAAACAATAGTGCGTCACGTAGGGGCTGCACAAACTAAGCAGATTTCGCACGTGTTGGTATGGCACACCATTGATTCCACTCATAATATTGCAGATATCCCCCCCCCCTCTCTAAACCCCTGGTGGATTCCTGAGCCGTTGCAGCCATTAACGAATATGAACATTTGATTGGAAATAAACGGTTAAATATTAGACATGTTAAAGAACAAATAAATATTTTCGAGTCAAGAACGAAAATCATATCTGAAGCCGTCATAATGCAACGTATTTCCATGTATCTCACTCAACAAAAATTCAATGAAGATAATATTTGATATTTACGCTGAGAATAAAGTGGGTCATGGTATAACAGCTTATTGTTTATATGATGTGTTGGAGTAGGGGTTTACTGAAGCTAAAAACTAATAAATGTAAATATCTCTATTAGTAAACAAGTTGCAAAAATAATATATAACAACGTTATAAATTTAATACATCATTAAATTTACAATAATATTGGTGCTATGCACTTTTTTCGATCCGACGTATAATATCCCAGATGTTTCAAATTCCAAATATATAAAAAGTCCGTCACTCAGGGGCTGCGTAAACTAAGCAGATTTCCCACGTGAAGTTTTACAATAGAGAAATCTGCCCAATAACAAGTGTAGTAAGTAGTAAGGGATCACTAAACTTATACACGAGGGACGAATAGTTACGAAAACGGCCGCCAGAGCTCTCTTCGGAAAGTATCAAACAGCTCACTCCTGCCGACCAATGCAGAATACAAATGCAAATATCTCGGTCAATATTCAAGATACAGAATAAATGTATAAAACAATATTTATGATAAATTTAATTTGCAATAAAATTAATTCTATACAATTTTTCGATCCGACGCATAATAACGGAGATATTTCGAATTTTCCGAAAATCCGCCCCTCTAAACCCCCCCCCCCCCCACTGGTCCGATTTCAGCCATTAACGAACTTGATCTTCCAATTTACATAAAACGATTAAATTCCGAGTTTGGTAACGATCAAACAAAAAGTGCGCCCGGTAGTGCGTTAACAGACATATATATATATGTATATATATATATATATATATATATATATATATATATATATATATATATATATATATAGAAGTTTGAACGGACCTAGTTTTCGTCATCTCCTGGGTAGGATCGATGGACATTTGAAGAAATTTTTCGAAACTCGCGTCATGAGTACGACCTCAATAGCTGATTTCCCTGAGGGGAAATCTGCTAAAAAAAGTCCGTCTCGCAGGGGCTGCGTAAACTATGCAGATTTCCCACGTAAAGTTATAAAATAGAGAAATCTTCATTAGAGAGCCGAACAGTTACGTAAACGACAAATGGCCGAACTAACTTTTGGTGGGAAATTCAGTCATCCGTTATCGGCCCACAATTAATAAAAATGCAAATATCTCGGTTAGTATTCAAGATAGAGAATAAATGTATAGAACAATATTTATAGTAAATGTAATTTACAATAAGATTGGTTCTATAGAATTTTCTAATCCGACGTATGGTAACGGATATGTTTCAAATTTTCGAAAATCCTCTCCTATACACCACCCCCCCCCTTCCACTGGTCCGATTTCAGCCATTAATGAACCTGATCATTCATTTTACATAAAACGTTTAAATATCGAGTTTGGTAACGATCAAACAAAAATTGCGATCACTAGAGCGTTAACAGGCCAATATATATATATATATAAAATTTTGAACGGACCTCATTTTCGTCATCTCGGTAGGATCGATGGACATTTGAAGAAATTTTTCGAAAATCGCGTCTTGAGTACGACCTCAATAGTTGATTTCCCTTAAGGAAAATCTGCTAATATATCACGAGTGCGAATTTCCTGTCAAATCACCCTTTTCACCAAGCTTTAAAAAACCACCAGCCTTCTCCTGTAAATGTATCCGCTACCCAAAAATAATGCACCCTAGGAGCACACATGTACTAAATGTTTATACGAACCACTGGTACTTACTGTTCAATTGTATGGATGATTCGTTAGCCATATTGTCTGTAGCGGGCACGCACACACACACACACGCACACACACAAACACACACACACACACACACACACACACACACACACTCACACACACAAACACACACACACTCACACACACACACACACACACACACACACACACACACACACACACACACACACACATACATACATACATACACACAAAGTCTTCTGAGTATCTGTTTATTGAGAAAAGAAATATTGAGCTATGTAGCTTCATCATTTTGTAATAGGAGTTATAATTGTAAAACAAATAATCTTCATTCAATTTGTTTATCATGCCCTACATACATGCCCTTATAAGTGGCTAAACATTTTTTAAACAACAAAATCATTAAAAAGAATTTTAAAACATAAAATTCAATAAAGGCTATTTGTTTTTATTTAACCTTATGACGAACAATTGATCTTATTTTTTAATTTTAATGTCCACTTGATGGTACTGCAGCTAATCGAGTACCAACGCTATACCACCACGGATGAGATTAATAGAGGGAAAATAATAAATATTGGATAAAACAAATAAGCATAGATAAAAATAAATAAATAATAGATAATACCATGCTAGGCCAGAATAAAAAAAAAGTCCGTCACACAGAGGCTGCATTAACGAAGCAGATTTCCAACGTGCGTCACGTATTGAAATTGATCTCAAATCGTAAAAGTTCAATGACAACAATATTTGGTATTTAACATTTAAATAATGTTCTTCATAATATAATAGCTTATTGTTAATATAATATCAGTAGAAGTGGGAGTTTCTCGGATGCCGAATCCTAAAAAAGGCAAATATCTCGGTTAATGATCAAGATAATGAAAATCGTAAATAGCAACATTAATAGAACATTAAATTTGCAATAAGATTGATTCTATACAAATTTTCGATCCGACTCATAATAACGGAGATATTTCGAAATTCCCACTCTAACCCCTCCCCTCCCACTCGTCCGATTTTAGCCGTAACGAACTTGATCTTTAGTTTTATGTAAATCGTTTAAATATCGAGTTTGGCGTCGATCAGACAAAAATTGCGACCGCTAGAGCGTTGCCAGACAAAAAAATACAAACAGCATAATAACAAAACTTCTAGCCTATAATACTGCAAAACACAGCAATAATAAGGGGATCCCTGACCCCTTGAACGTCCATAAAGGACATTATGAAAAAAAAAAAAAAAAAAAAAAAAAAGGAGCTATCACCCAAAAATGAGTCAAACTCAGCGAATAAAACAAATAAATAAATTACAAAAAAATAATATAAAAGAAAAACCGAAGCACACATGAATCACTAGAAATATTACAACTTAAGAATACATGTAATGATAAAAAACCGAAAGAAAATAAAAGAAAATCTTCATAGAAATACAAGCTACGTAATCACATAAATTATAACAACAAACACAACATAATACAAAAAAAAATAAAGTATAAAAAGCAAAACAATTGAAATATATATAAAAAAAAAAACATTCTTGGGAATAAACAGAAATATAATTAAATGAATAAATAATCAAAACTAAAAAAACTCTAGGCTAATGCGTCGCTACACAGCCTTCGTACTGAAATAAACACACCACGGATTCAGTACCCTTCTATCAGATTTGCCGAGCCTATCCAATGCCTTCTCTTGGTCTGCCAGCGGCCCTGAAGCCTCGAGGAAAGGTACTGAACTTGGCCCACACGAACCAGATTCCACTGAGCACTTTGATGGCGATCCACTCCAGTGTAGCCTGACTCACTCGCAGCTCTCGCAGCCCATCTGCACTCTTCTTGCACTAGACGCCTTTGTAAGACAGGGTTCCGGCGGAACCCTTACCAAGCCTGGCTTCACATCAGCGAGCATGGCAACGGCCATCTTCAACTCCAGCTGATCATAGTTACGTTTCTTGCGGAAGAAGCTGTCCTCCAAGGGTCCTTCCTGCCGCGCCGACCACGTGTACATCAATAATAACGGCCTTTCCTTTGTACTCCACAACCAAGTCTGGCCTAAATTTGCCCTGTTGGGTCAAATATTAAGCGAGCTTTTCGAACTTTATAGTTTTCAGTCTTCAGTAATCCCCCACATCTACTCATCGGAATTTACTTAGAAATACGTAGACATTGTGTGCTATACATACTGATATTTTTTATTGGACTTTACTCATTTGATCTGCCTCATCTCGTGACTATGCCACAGAGCGATTTCAAAATAATGGATAAACTCTCCACCTATCACGATTTACAAGATGCTAGAAACTAATTTTTTAAGACATTTATGAAGAGCATTCTTTTGCATCTGTGTTTGAAAACTGATTAAATTAATTCCTTTTTCAATAACTAGGGTTTTTTTTTTCGTTTCATACTCACGGTGTTTAGCAATTAACCTTTGTGAGAAAAGTCGCATCATTAGAATAATTTCCACTTTATCTTATCTATGTAATATGTTCCAATTAGGTGAAGGTCACTTACTGTTTGGTTACAATCAGTCTTTTTCGATTTATAGCTAAGCTTCTACTTCAATGGCTTTTTAGCACGTTATTTATGAAAACATTAATTTAGGTCCCTGTGTTAGACTATTCTATGTCCTGTAATATCACAAGACATAAATCCTCGGCTGCTTAAAAGTTTACATCTACAATGTCCATGCTATAAAATTATGCTCCTTTAGCATTTCTCAGATTGGGGTCTCCATGATTCTTCATTGAAGAGAGCGACACGCAAGACTTTTAATAGTTTCAGCTTTCATTCCTTATACATTGGTCAAGATTGTAAGAATCTCGGACTTAACTACTATTACATACCAAGTTCCTACAGGTTTGTAAGTACTTGATAGTTTATTTCTTGTAATTTTTACGCCTATTAAATGTATGAGGAAAACTATTTTTTAATAAGTGAGTTAATGATCCATAATTATATTATTTAAAATTGAAAAAATAATTAGAGAACATGAATGTCTCATTATAAGTGGCCTTGCTTTTTTTTAAACTAAAACTTGGTAATTAGCATTATCTAAACAATAGGTTTATTAATATAAGTATTAAAAATAAATAAAACATTTCCCTTCACAGTCGAATAATATTCATTTGAGATATCGATACTACTAAAAATTACACGGAGCCACAGATAAAGAAGATAACGAAAGTTCCATTTCCTTGTTACCACTCTCAGAAACCATTCGCCAAGATGAAGACCAAGAGTAAGGTGGGATTGACAGTTTTTGGCGCTTTCATGGCTTGGTTACTTCTTCAAATTCTTAATTTCGAGTATGCTATTCCATCGCCGGTAAGTTATAGATTAGCGTTTTTAATTATGACATTTTTACTCCAAATGTTTTGTAGCCTTTTCTGTAGTATAAGGCCCTTCTACATACTATTCTGATATCTATTATCAATTTTCAAACTGTATTTGATCTAATCGGTTTTTGAGAATTGACGTTCGCTGGAAAAAGTTTGCATCCGTTAGCAATGATTGTTTATTGAAAATGATCTGAAAAATAATATAACTTAGTCCTTGATAGAAATATCTGAAGCCGTTAATTTCATAAATAAAATATATAATATCTATTTTTTCCATGTCATATCTATTCTTTCTTGTCATGTTATTGTCCAGTTGCTACATCTAAGCGCTAGGCGTTAATATAGAAAATTAAAGCATTTTACTTCTTGGCATGAAGCAAAGGAATCACTCAAATCTCTAAAACATTCTGTTTTCACATTTCTACGGAATTATCCATTTGTCACCTTCTCTGAACCAATTTTGACTAGGTTCGACGTGACTTCTATATAGGTGTATTGCATAACTCAAAAATGACTAGTCTTTGAATGAGAACATTTAGAACTGTTGTTCTGTCTAGTTGTATACCTCCGTTTTTGATCAAACTCGACTATTGGAGAGGGGCGGGACATAAAAATAAAAAAAAATTGTGCCTAGGAAATTAAACTTCAATTTCATCCGTTCTTGTACTAGGTAAAAAAGTTACATTTTTTTGTTTAAAAGAAAAAAAATCTATAAATTATGTTCTATGATACTTGTTGAAGCGATGCATTAGTACAGATATATCGTACATAACTTTCAAATTAAAAGGAGTACATGAAATCATGTAGGGGCCAGATTTTTTTAATTTAAATTAATCATATTAATGCTCACTTAAAAGTATACAACGTATATCTATCTACAATCATGCTATATACCACTTATAAAACATTGTGTTTTACACTCTTATAGTTCTAGTTGATATTTTCATATTTTAACAGTTAACGCGAGAGATTTGAATTGGGATACTTTTCGGTCTACCGGCAGAGCTACTTGCGGCAGATCGGCTAACTTTGTGCCCAGGATTCCAACTATCCCCTACACGTATTAACAACATCCTAGAAATGGGAATAAAAGCCATAATTAAATAGGACATAGAATAGATTTATTTGTCCCTGTTTAATGGTTGATGTTATCTTTGAATTCATGGCAGATTTATGATTCAGAATTTAATTGAAAATACCGAAGGGATTCGGTCATTTGGGGTGTAATTTCACGTGCATAATTGACATAGGAAGAATGGAAGATTCATAGTCGTTCTTAAGCACAAAAAAAGATTTAGAATGTTCAGTCAGAATGTGTCTCTTTATTCTTCAACTCATTACTGCCAGACAAAACCTATCTTGTGAATTTATAGAACATATGTTTTACACCTAACCTATATTTTACAATTACAATAGAGATAAAAAAATATAACAATCATTCATTACAATATTCACTTCCTTACAATAGTAAAGACCAATGTAATTGAAGCGAATATAAAAGCTAGAATAAGAAGAGACTCCGATCGTTTCTTTATCTTTAGGAGAGCTACCTGCATTTAAATTATCTCATCAAAAGTAAAATTGTTGTCACACAAAGCCATCATATATAGCTGAATGAGAAATGCCTTTAAACCCCTCAGAGCATATAATAACATAAATAACAACCGACGAATAACATCGTGTGTATTAAATGTATTATCATGTCATGCACCACATGTCTTCCATGCACTCCTATTTAATTAAATAATCAAAATTTTTGGTTGCGTATCATTTTCATCGCATCGAAAAATGTCATAGCACATAATTCATAGATCTTCTCATGACAAACAAAAAAGGCCCTATAGACATTTTTTGTTTCTTTAATACTTTCTGAGAAATTTGATTTTTTTTTTATATTCGCCCTTCTTTAACCCCTGCCCCCACTTCTCGTTAGTCGATTTAGATTAAAAGATGAGGTGCACAACTAGATGATACAACAATCCCAATTATGAAACTACAACATTCTAAGACTTGCCACATCTGAGGCATGAAAGGTACGTACAGACGTCATGCCGAAACTATTCAAAATACTATAATTTCAGGGAGGGCCGTTGAAACCTAAAAACCTAAACTTTTTGTGATTACTGTACTTCCTTTGCTTCGTACAAAAAAAGTAAACATGGAGTCTCCTGATCTCTCAGAAAGAGTATTAGTAATTCTGCTTTAAGTACAAAAAATATAAATTTACTTCCTCGGTAAAGTTTTAAGGAACTCAATACTGCTATGGTATGGATGGCATGGGATAGAATGATTTCCTTTAGTGTTTGGCCTTATATAGTTTCGAACTAAGCACGAGTGTATCATTAAGTAAGTAAACCAATCTCGATTTTACATAAATGGACATACATACAGACATAAATTTAGAAGTGGTTAAGAAGTTTAAATATTATTAGTTTACTTTTAAATATAATTTGGACTTAACAAATGAAAGTAATTGTATAAGTAATCTATATATTCGTATATTGCATTATATTTCTTTTTAATCCATCAGGAACAATTCATAAGGAGTCACGGTTATCCATTGGAATCTCATGAAGTGGTTACAGAAGATGGCTACATCTTGACTCTATACAGGATCCCACACGGCAAAGGTCAACAAAAAAGCAGGAGGCATCCTGTATTTCTTCACCACGGTTCGAGTGGAAGTTCATATAATTTCATTGCGCTTGGACCAGAATCATCACTAGGTACTGTATTAGTTAAAATGCTTTTTTCAATTAACACACTAGCTGTATTATTTAAAAGAAGTCAACTTTGATTTTGGACTCTAAAAATCCAAATAATTTGACTGATAACGGCTGATGATAGAATTCGTATTATCTCCAGAGATAAAAAAGATCCGTCAAGCGGGGGCTACGTAAACTAAGCAGATTTCCCTTGTAAATCTATATGGTGGTAGTACGTCACCACCATGAATATTAATGAATATAAGTGAATAATGAACACAAACGGTAATATGAAATCTTTCCCCTCTCGGGAAGCGTCTGAAATGTAAAAAAAAATACGTTTGCCAACCTCTTACCGGAAAGAAAAACAATTTACTGAAATATATCAGAATATAACATATTAATTTTATTAAAAACTGTTTACTATGTCTAGTACTGTAATTTATAAAGAATCAGAATAATTTTTATCTCAATCAATCAAATTTTGGCCACCAGAACATATTTGCATATATCTCTTATAATAAAGGTCTCTTCAAAACAATATTTGGTATTTAAGCTTCGAATAATGTGTTTTTGTTGTTTTTTTTTTTAAGAAAACAGGATATTTCTTTTAAAATAAGGTATCTTTCAATTCTTCAAATCTCTTCGTTTGTAGACTAAGCCGCAATCAATATGGAGGTCGACCACCGGTGAGTTGCCAGGCGGTTTTTGCCCAGGCGGCACTTCTGTAATCAGCAGGCACTGACGATGGAGCGCTGTCTCTGAAAGTGCACTTTGCACAAATTAAAACACTAGCAGAGGGCAAAACCTTTTCTTGGTCCTGATCAATTAATTCCTCTTCCGTCAAGCTCTCAAAAAAATAGTTTCATAATTGATTTGTGACGTAGATATTCTGAATTAATGTCATAATTGATGTATACTTAAGTCGAGTCGGAATTTTTTGGGCCTTTCTATACTATTATTATTACACGGGGGCTCAGGTTAGCCATTTGAGTTAAATTGTTGCCTTCAATCTCACATGGTAAACCTAGAGTGGCAAGTTCGATTCCCGCCTGGACAAAGGAATTTATTTAGTGACGGAATTCATTAAATAAAATCCTGAGTGCCACACTGACTAGAAATGGCTGGTAACCCGTAGATAACCCGTTCCAATTAGCCTTAGTTGCAAAAAGTGGACGTTAATAAATAATAATAACATACTTCATGCCTCCTATAAAAATTCGATAAATAAATTAACTGGTAGGTAGTCTGTGACACACTTTAGGAATTAATCACATTTAATTAAACTAAATATTCTTCATAATTTAGTTCATAAGGAATTCTTCATTCACTAATCTACGAAGAATATATAAGAATATTTGGTCCAGAATAAGAACAATTAAATTAGAGGTCAACTGCTTACAACTTTTTTTTGTACAAATTTTTGGTAATTTTCGCGCAGACAATACTTTGAGTGGTATAATCCGTATGACTTCATTTTCAGGTTTTGTATTAGCTGACAATGGTTACGATGTTTGGATGGCCAATTGCAGAGGATCCAAATATTCCACAAAGCATGTTTTGTACAACTCAACTGATTCTGAATATTGGAACTTCAGGTAATTCTCACATGAAATTTTAATTTCGATATAATACATTGGCAAATAATATTTTTGAATACTATTTAATTTATTCATATGTTGATAAATTTCCTCATTTTTTTTACAAAAAAAAGTATATAATAATTTCCTTAATTTCACTATCTAGTAAAAATTATTTGCAAATATTCATCATTTCATACTACATACTCTAAGTTCTGACATTTTATGCTCTTTCTTTGAGGAAACATTTAAAAAAATATTATAATAACTGATCCTTTGCTGTATATATTCATTTCAAATGCTGAAACGTTTAATAAATTTGATTATTAAAATAGATCTTAAGAGTTCACATATTTTTAAATTGATTTTAATGTATATTCTCTTTTAGTTGGCATGAAATAGGAGTATACGATTTGCCAGCTGTGATAGACTATATTTTGAAAATCACAAACGAAGAAAAGCTTTCCTATATTGGACACTCGATGGGAGGTACAGTTCTGGCAGTACTTCTTTCTTCTAAGCCTCAATATAATAATAAGCTGGATGTTTTCCTTGGTCTAGTCCCAGCATTGTATTATGGAAAAACTGAAAGTCCTTTTTTGAATTTTATTTCACGTTACTATGCCGTAAGTATAAATTGTAGGCATTAAAATAAGTTAAATTCTCAATATGGGACAAATGCAATGTCTCTTCTTTCGATTTTAATATTTCATATTTAAATGGTTGAGATTTAATAATTCAGATGCTATCATTTTACATTTATGTTTTATACTTTGAAAATACTTATAAATTAAGAAAGTCCTACATTTCTACATCTAGTGAATTTATACAACTAGTGTGTATTAAGTATTTCCTTGCTCTATTATTCCATGAATAAATACATAAATTGTAATGACACTAATATTGGCATTAATATTTCAGCCTTTTATAGTCAATGTTCTTGGCCATGGTAATTGGTGTCCTGTCATTGATGAAGTATCAGAGTTTCTGTTCAAGTCGTGTCGTCCAGATAGATTAATGAGACACGTTTGTTTACATGTTTACAACTCCTTAGGCAATTCCACACAAGTAAAGGAGGTAAGTGAGAAGAGTGTCGGCACATATAATATAGTAAAAATAGTATAATTTAGACATTGCCTTTGAAAAAAATTACGTAACACTGGCTCTGCGTAAACGGGCCTCAGGTTAGCCATGTGAGTTTAGCCGCCTGGGCAATAGGACTTCATTATTGACGGAATTCATTTAATAAAATCCTTAGTCCCATCCTGGCTAGAAAATGGTGGTAACCTGTAGATAACCGTCCCAATTAGCCTTTGTTGCAAAAAGTGGAAGTTAATAAATAATTTTTAATTTTTCTGAAACAAGTTATCCTGAGAGAAATTGTTGTGTAATGGCTTTACAGGTCGTAGATTACGAATTGCTCCTGTAGGCCGAGTAAGAACTTGCAGCGTGAGAGTTCCTTAGATTTCGTAATTAAATTATTATTATTATTTATTAACGTCCACTTTTTGCAACTAAGGCTAATTGGGACGGGTTATCTACAGGTTACCACCCTTTTCTAGCCAGGGTGGGACTTAGGATTTTATTGAATGAATTTCGTCACTAAATAAATTCCCTTGCCCAGGCGGGAATCGAACTAGCCACCCAAGGATCGTAATTAAATAACAGTTCCTAGAGCTAATAGTACATATAGAGTAAAGATGTAAATCTATATAAAATTACAGTACTCTCAAAACGGTCAATCATTCTATTTTTAAATCAAATAAAAACATTCGTAAATCCAAGAAAACGGGGTTTCCTTAACAAACCAAGTAGTTATAAGTTCAACTTGCTGATTGTGACTTAAGCGTAATCTTTAGAGAGAGAAATGTGCTCAACATCAATACTGAAGGTCCTGTGGCCATGAATCAAGCAAGTAGCTTTGATATGTCCAAAAATCATTGATCACAATACTACACTCTAATGAAAAGTGATTTTTTTTTTAAAATGTTTTCGAGGAAGGGTTCAAGTTGCCCGTGTGAGTACAGGCGTTAATTTTAATCTCACTTGGTAAATCTAGAGTGGGAGGGTCGAAGGTCATTAGGAATTTATTTATCGAGAATCGAGGAATCATTAAATAAAAGTCCATCACGCAGGGGCTGCGTTAGCTAAGCAGATTTCCCACGTGCTCGTATTTATATTTATCACAAAACGTAAATGTTTAATGAGAACAATATGTGGTATTAATGGTTCAAGTAAAGTGCTTCATAATATAAAAGCTTCTTGTTAATATGACAGGAGTAGGATAGGGGGTTTACAGAAGGCCGAGAACTAAAAAATGCTAATATATCGGTTAATAATAAAGATAGTGGAAAAAGTCCGTCACGCAGGGGCTGCGTAAACTAAGCAGATTTCCCACTTGGTGTTATACAATAGAGAAATCTCCATACGGGAGCCAAACAGTTACGGCAAAGGACCGAACTAGCTTTTGGCGGGAAACTCAGACGTCCGTTATCGGCCCAAATTTAATAAAAATGCAAATATCTCGGTAAATATTGAAGATACAGAATAAATGTACAAACAATATTTATAGTACATTTAATTTGCAGTAAGATCGGTTCTATACAATTTTTTTATTCGACGTATGGTATCGGAGATATTTCGAATTTTCGAAAATCCCCCCTCTAAACCCACCTTCCCACTGGTCCGATTTCTGCCGTTAACGAACTCGATCTTCTTTTTTACATAAAACTATTAAATGCCGAGTTTGATGACGATTAAACAAAAATTGCGAACGCTAGAGTGTTAACAGACAAATATATATATATATATATATATATATATATATATATATATATATATATATATATATATATGTATGTATATATATGTTTTGAAGGGAGTTCATTTTCGTCATCTCCTGGGTAGGATCGATGGACGTTTGAAGAAATTTTTCGAAAATCGCGTCATGAGTACGACCTCAATAGCTGATTTACCTTAAGGGAAATCTGTTAAAATATGCATACAAACATTTATAGAACATTACATTTTCAATTAGATTTGCTCTACACAATTTTTTGGTTCGACGTATAATAACGGAGATATTTTTAATTTTTGAAATTCTCCCCTTTAAACCCCCCTTTCCACTGGTTGGATTTCAGACCCTTTTGGTTTTGTACGAAAAGCGTATATATCTGAGGCTTCATCTTGAATAACTTTCGTTAGGTCATGCATGGGCATTTTTCATGGCACTTTTTTTTATTAATTCATTTTTGTGGTTGAATACCCAATCTCTTCGAGAAACCTACGTGTTATTAGTTACTAGGTCATTGTAGGCATGTTTCACTGCTGTATTGACTTAATCATTAACAAGCGATTCCTGAGTGTCTTGGAATTGACAACATTTCCGGGTAGTTGAATTTTATCAAATACTTTTTTTTCAGACTGGCATTCTCCACTTTTCAAGATATTTAAACAGCTTAAAGAGTCAATATCTTTAATAAATTTCTTCCTCCATTTAAAACTTAAAGTAATCCGAGTTGTTGGTTGCAGGAGAATCTCCCAGCGATATTTAGCGCCACGGCTACATCTTTCTCTCTGAAAGCACTGGTACACTTTGGACACGCAGTTAACTGTGGTAATGATATATAATTAGTACTACACCTGTCGTGCGCTAATATGTGTTTTGCGTGTGTGTGTGTGTGTCTGTTGGCTGTCTTCCTACAGGTTGCTCCAGGTACATGAAGTCCTGAATATCACGGGCATGAACTTGGGAAAGGAGAGAGTCAGAAGAACGTTATGACAATAGATAGGTCCCTTCTAAATGAAAGACCTGCTCACTAATCCCACAGAAGCCCGATGTAAGATAAGAAGTAGAGTTAAAAGCTTTTACAAAGCAAAATATTTCTTATCTTTGTATAAGAAAATTCAGCCCACTTCTGGAGGTGTGCATAAATATTTGAAACCAATAAATCTCACATATTTTACATAGGTTTAATGTAAAGAAGGTCACGTGTCCCGAATCTGATTTATTTACATATTCACTTCTATAGTAGGCATCTTTCCGATGTTTTAATATTTATGTAGAATCTAACCTTGACAAATGAATGGCAATTATTTCTGTTTATGAGTGTATATAAGTATAACAAGCATAAGAAAACTCGGGGTAAAGGAAAAATAAGGTAATTACCATACAATACACTTTGTTACATAATTTACATTTTTGTTCAATTAATACAAAGAGACAAGTAAATAATTTGAATACAAAAAGGTTGTTTCTCTTAATGGCAACGCTACTAATCTGTATCATTAGAGACCTTGAATTAAAATCAAATTGTAAACATAGAATATACACACACACACACACACACACAATATAAGTGTGTGTGTTTATATATATAGCAAATATTGTTACAACAATAAATAGATGAGCGAGTATTATGAAAAAAATAACAGGTGGAAGTCTATGGTAATAAAAAATTAAAATAGCTTTCAAAGTTTAAGAATTATAAAAATAAATAAACGCTAATATATTGCAAATTCTAAAAGCATCTCTCCCTCACACACACCTACTTAAATTTTATAATTCTTTACGACAGTTACACTTCTGCTAATTATTATTAGTTGTATTAGTAGTTGTGGCAGGCGCTGCTTTTTTGTTCAGTAGCTATTAGGAAGTTAACAGGGTTAGTAATCCAGACGTTATAAATAAGCATTCTGCTATTTAGATGCCTTCAAATTGGCAGTAAAATTTGTTGAAGACAAAATAGTAAACGTTTTTTATTCCGAAAGATTTACTCTTCCATAAAGTTAATTGCTATTTTGACTTTTACCTTTATAAAACATTAAAATTAAATTTAGTACGTTTATTTACAGGAAAATTTATTCATTTTAACTATGGACCTGATGAAAATAAAAGAAGATACGGCACAGAAGAGCCACCAGAGTATGATTTGAGAAAGATGACAGTTCCTACAGTTTTATTTTACAGTGATGGCGATAATGCTGTACTAAGTGAAGTAAGTTATGAAATTCTATGAAGATAGATTTTTAATAATCAATTTCATCATTATGATATGAAATAGTTTTTTGAGCACGCGAATTTTTACTTGTGAAGTCCTAGGCGATCATTTCTAATCGGGCAAGAGCGAAAAAAAAAACTTTAGGGACGATTGATGAACAATAATGTTCATCATACTACAGAGATTTTTGAAAAATCTCTTTCCTCATTTTTTAATTTAAGCCTGAAATATGAGTTTGAGATTTCCCACGGACACATTTTGTTAATACCCTGTTATGGCAATCACCATTGGATAACTCCCGTCGGGCATGGAAAAAAGAAAAGAAAAAAATTTTGAATTTCTATTTTGTAAAATTGTTCAGACATATCTCTCTTCTGTTTTTCACTTCTAAACGAAATAGTATCGAAAATGTGAAGTAAAACCATGTTTGCCAGATGTTTACACGAATAATTTTCCTTTTATGCCAAACTATATGGAATTATTAAAAAAGTCCGTCACGCAGGGGCTGCGTAAACTAAGCAGATTTCCCATGTGAAGATATACAATAGAGAAATTTCCACACTAGAGCCGAGCAGTTAATGAAACGGCCGAACTAGCTTTTGGAGGGAAAGTCACTTCGTCCGTTAGTCGCTCAGATTTAATAAAAATGCAAATATCTCGGTTAATATTCAAGATAGAGAATAAATGTATAGAACAATATTTATAGTAAATTTAATTTGTTTTTAAGATTGATTCTGTGCAATTTTTTGAACCGACGTATAGTAACGGAGATATTTCGAATTTTCGAAAATCGTTCCCTCTAAACCCCCTGATTTCAGCCGTTAACGAACTTGATCTGTCTTTTTACAGAAAACATTTAAATATCGCGTTTGGTAACGAGTAAACAAAAATTGCGACCACTAGAGCGAGAACAGACTAATATATATATATATATATATATATATATATATATATATATATATATATATATATATATATATATATGTAATGAGGATTTCTGTGAGAGGGAGGTGATGATAGTCCTATTTCTCTTAAATACATATATTTTACAAATAGATTAAAAAGTAGTTAACACCAAAAAAAATATAAACACCATAAAAACTAAATAAACGGGAATGGGACTGGCTATCAGATAAATGGGTATGACAAAGGTCTCTCACCTAGGATTATCCATGGCCAATACATGCTGAGGGTCTGCTCTGCTACAGCACTGACACGCACACCCAGTCCCTGCCTGCTGGACACTGTCCCCCGGCCTCACATCTTGCACCGGTCAGCAGAAAAACCCCTCTCTAGCACCAGCCAGCCCCACCCAAGTAAACTCATATTAAATAATTAATATCTTACACAATTACCTGCCTTATACAAATACATGAGTAATTACATGATTAATAACTATTAACTAAACACACTACCCTTTACAATTAAACTAAACACACTACCCTTTACAATACCCCCCTCACTGAAAAAGTGTCGCTTCACTCCTGAACGGCACTTTAGAACAACACTATTCGAGGGTCCCGGTACTATGAGTCCAAATTCTCCACCGGCCCCTTAGGGGTCTTCACCTCTACGTGCCGCAACGCTTCCTCCAAAGCGCACCCCGTCTTCGGTCTCCTCAGCCATACTCCGCCGCATCTTGGCCATCCAATAACCGCCACGAAGGCGACGCCTCCCACAAGAAGGGTAGTCCCTAATACGATGAACATCCACAGGAACAATGTCCATACTCCTCCTCCAGCGCAGTTCCGCAGTTCCTAGACGTGATCTCCGCCAACGTCATCCAAGCTGGAACTGCCCTCCGATGTCAAAAGTGAAGAAACAGCTGTTCACACTTCTGCTTCTGCCAGCGCCTGCAGGAACACACCTGTCGAGTTGTGCCGTTGGGACCTTGCGTGCACTGTGCATGCCGTCATGGGCGGTCCTGAAGTCTTCAGTGGCAAGTCTAAGACCACCCATATCTCGTGCGTTGTAGCCACACGATGTACCCTCGCCAGACTGTAGTAGACATTTGGCTCGTCTGCACCTGAAACCAAAGTCACACCCATCGGGAGAGCCAGCTCCACATCCCGCAGGGTTCTCTCTAATTCCCAACTCCGCAATAGGACCCTTGAAAAGATTCCCCTTTGGCACAACTCCACCCCCCTTACCGTTTCCTCAAGCCTAAATAACAACTCGAAAGTGGCAAGTTCGGGGTTACGAAGAGAGGCAGTAATGGTTACTGTTTCATTTAAAAGCATCATTGAGGGGGACACTGCTTTCCCTATCCCCTCATTCCTGGATGTCACTCCCTGTGATTCCTGTGATAGGTCCCTATCACTCGCGCAACACCCAACCAAACGAACAGAATTAAAATTTATCCTGTAACCCAGGTACTAGAAATACCTACTCTAAGAGTCTCGACTTCGCTGATTGTAATTCATCACAGGCTCATACGCCTCCTGGACCATCGGGTGCTCTACGATGGCGAAGTTGGTACGGAGACCGTGGCGCAACGTCCCTGGCCAAGTGCGGAGGACTCCATTCGGGGTCCTGTGTAAGTTCTCCCGACCTTTCCGACTCTTCCTCACTCCCTTCGGAAACCGTTCCCCCCCTAGGGGCCCGAAGAGTGGAATCCTCTCCTGAATCGCTACTTTCCCCTGGAACGAGGGTACTTTCCTCACTTCCCTCCGTCTCTACCTCAGGGGACTCTACACTGCCCTTCGAGTACCGATCTCGCAACCGTCTGAAGTATTCTCCCAGAACACTACGTTGGGTCTCAGGGGTTGGGCAATCAGGTAGCGGACAACGGACTGCTGATTTCGTACGCACGGGGCATCGGGAATGGCGGTGGCCTGAACTCGGGCCTGGCGCGACTGGTATTGGCGTCATTGGCAAACCCAAAGGCTGTGTCTCCTGAGGGCCCGGTGCTTCTTCTAACAGTTCAGGAGTGACTACCCCTTCCGACTGTTCAGGAGTGACTACCCCTTCCGGCTGAGTATTCCCTAACACGATCGTTTGCCCCGTTGGGTCTAACGAATTCTCCCCCGGCTCCACGGTTGCAGTCTCCGACATCCCTTCCACAGGGGTCACGCGGCCTGAGGCTGGCGCCTGTGCGCCCTGCGCCTCTTCCTCCTCGCCACACCCTCCAAAGTAATCGTCCTCCAGGTCGTAAGGTGCACCGGGCCACATCTCAAGTATAGACGGCTCTTCCGGTAGTATTTCCGACACTGGTGTAGGTCCGTCAACCGCCTGGTTGACCTCTGGAGTCGACCCCTCATCACTTGAGTACGCTTTCTTTAAGCGATTTGCATGGACCACCATCCGACCCCCGGTACTAAGTAATACCTCGTAGGTTACTCGAGACAGTACCTTCACAATTTCATGAGGTCCCGTCCAAGGGCAATGGAATTTTGGAAAGTGACCTGGTTTTACTGCAGGCACATGCAAATAAACTCGATCCCCGCATTTGAATACACGCTCCTTTAACCTTCTGTTACAATAGCGTGTTCGTTCCGCCCACGTCTTTTCAGCCCTGGCTCTTGCCTCTTCATACGCTTTTGAGAGGCGGTGTCTGAGGTTGCCAACCTGGTCTTCCCAGACTTCCCCTTCTCTCAGGGGTGACGAGTCACAGAACGACGGGGGAGTCAGCTCTCTACCGAATATCAGGAAATTCGGTGAGTAGCCTGTGGAGGAATGCGGTATCGATCGATATGCCATCAGCGCATACGGGACCCATCTATCCCAATCCCTACCGTCCTTCCTGGCATAGTGTGAAACTGATTCTGTAATCGTACGATGGAGCCTCTCGATCATACCATTACACTCCGGGTGGTAAGGAGTTGTTTGAACCTTCTTTGTTCCCAGTAACTGACACACTTGCCTGAAGAACTTGGACACGAAATTGCGCCCTTGGTCGGTCAGAAGCCTGAGCGGCACCCCATGCCTCGTGACTATTTCTACAAAACCGCGGGCTGATTCTTCAGCTGTTAGGTCCTTAATGGGGATTCCCTCGGCATATCTCGTGAAATGGTCTATAAACGTGAGCAAGTACTTGTTACCTTGGCCCGTTTTGGGAAATGGTCCCACCACATCCATCGAGACTTGCTCGAAAGGTGCTCTGGCCATATAAGGGCGTTGGACAGGGACGCGTAAGCCTGCCGGCGTCTTCCTTTTCGAACAGGCCTCACAACTTTTTACAAACTCTGCCACGTCCTTCTTCCAGCTCGGCCAATAATACGAGCGGTGGACTATGGCAGAGGTGCGTTCAATGCCAGGATGACCCGCCCAGGGGGATGCATGACAATCCGTCAAAACGTCCTCCCTCATTACCACCGGGACGAGCAGTCGCCAATCAGAACCGGTAGAAGTCCCTTGGTCCCAATACAAAACACCGTCCGCGTCCTTCACGACCTGATCCGAACGACTCGTCGTTACCATGGACTGGCACCACGAGTCCTTTTGTTGAGCAGCCAATATCCTGTCCCTACTCCACACACAGCTCTTCAGCTGGGCGACCCTTCTACTCAATGCATCTGCATTGCCATGTTTCTTTCCCGGCCTATGTTCTACTTCATAGTCGAACTCGGTTAACCGCAGAGCCCACCTCGTCAGACGAGCCGATGGATCATGCACTCTAAGCATCCACCTTAAGGCAGCATGATCGGTTATGAGCTTGAACCGCCTTCCTAATAAGTAGCAGCGGTATATTTTTGTAGCCCACACTACCGCCAAGAGCTCCCGTTCCGTTGCCGAGTAGTTAGACTCGGCTTTCTTTAACTGTCGGCTTGCGTAGCTAATTGGTCGCTCTTGGCCGTCTCTCATCTGAGACAAGACCGCACCAATCGCCGATCCCGAGGCGTCTGTTGAAAGGATAAACGGATCTCTAAAATCAGGGTATACCAGGACATTTTCAGAGCAAAGGAACTGCTTCAGTCCTTCGAACGCACGTTTCTGCTCTGGCCCCCACACAAAGGGAACCTTTGGTCCCGTCAAGGACGTCAGGGGTTTTGCAATCTCAGCAAACCCCTTAACAAAGCGTCGGTAGTAACTGGCCAACCCCAGGAACGACCTGACTTCACTGGCATTAGTTGGCGCCGGGAAGCTTTTCACAGCATCAACTTTGAGTGGGTCCGGCTTAACTCCATCTCGGGTAACAACATGCCCAAGATACGTTACCTCAGCTACCGCGAAATTACACTTCGCCCAGTTTGCCTTCAAGTTAGCTGATCGCAGTCGACCAAGGACTCCTTCTAACCTTTTCGCGTGACCCTCCGCATCCTCGCTATGGATCACTATGTCATCGATGTAGACGAAACAGCCGTCGCCCTTAAGTTTGCCTAGCACCTGATCCATAGTTCGTTGAAACGTAGCCGGCGCTCCACACAAACCGAACGCCATTTTCCTGTATTCCCAGTGGCCTCCTAGAGTGGTAAAAGCCGTCTTCTCTCGGTCCTCGGGGGCTATGGGTATTTGGTGGAACCCGCTGGCCAGATCGATGGTACTAAAATACTTACTCGTCCCTAATTGTTCAAGGGTTTCTTGAATCAGTGGCAAGGGGTACGGGTCTGGTCGTGTTACCGCGTTTAACCCCCTAAAATCCGTACAAAAACGGTACTTTATACTCCCGTCCTGGTTCGTTTTTCTAACCAGCACAACTGGTGCCGACCAGGGACTATCCGAAGGGGTGATGACGCCCTTGGCGAGCATGCCTTCCAATTGTTCTTCCACCACAGCCCTCTCATGGAAAGGGACCCTGTACGGCCGTTTCGCAATCGGAGGAGCGTCTCCTGTTTTTATGTGATGGAACACAGGCAAGCTACACCCTTCCTCCCCAGGTTCCTCAAATACGTCCGAGAAATCCAACAGCACTTGTTCAATCAGGTGCTTTTCCTTCTCTGGCAGATGCGCCAGCTTACCCCTTATTTCTCCCCGAGACAGGGTACCATCCTCGACACGGTTAGGGGCGGATCTGTCTTCCGTACGCAACACGTCTTCGGGGCATATCGCGTAAGCCTTGCCCGCAATCTCACCCTTATTCAACGTTAATTCGGTGGAGGTTTCATTTAGTACCTTCAGCCACAAAACGCTTGAGCTTCCGTCTACCACCACCCGCGCTATCCTCAGACCGCTAGCTGCCACAAGTTCAGGTTCGACCAGCACCGGTCCGTCCGGCTTACGACCTCTCATCTTCCCAGGCACCAAGGCTTCACAGTAAGGGGGGATTACTTCCGCCCTCTGTACCTTCACGAAACGATTTGCCTCATCGTAGCCCAAAGAGATTCCTTTCAAGTCTCCCTTCTTCGGTCTTCCCTTAGAGATTGGCGCCTCAGGGGATTTAGATAATGCACGACTGCCGACGGCGGGCGTTTCACCTCCCCTCTTTTTGTCCCACTTAGAAACCAGCTCAGCGGTCCGGCGCTTAACCTCCCTTATCCACTGTCTGTCCTTCTCTAACCTGTCCTCATTGACTCTCATCAATTTATTTAATCGCGAAGGGGAACGGGTAGCCTTAATTGACCCAGAGGAAATATCAACCACCGCACCAAATCTCCTAAGCAAATCCATGCCCAGGAGCCCATCGCAGTCAATATCTACTTCTGCTATCACCACAGGGTGGATAAGGTCGGTCTGGTCCAGTCGAACTCTCACCGATTGCTCTCCACGAACCGCCAACGCCTCCCCGGACACGCCCTTTAATTTACTACTCGGAGGGAGTAGTTCCTTTCCTCTGATAGGCTTCTTGAGGAGTGTGACATCAGCCCCCGTATCTAATAGCATTAGGTGTGGGAGGCCGTCTATGCTCACTTGGACTGTAAACCCAGGCTTTTCCCCTCCTCCAATCCCGTGGAGCCTAACGTCTCTGTCCCCGCCTTTTCTTAGTTTCGACCTGGTTCGCGGGGCTCGACCAGGTCTTGGCCTTTTGGGTTTTCCCTAATAGTGCGCTCTGATTTAACCCTCTGGCGGCATTCCTTAGCGACGTGCCCTGGAGTTCGGCATCTATAGCACACGAGCGTCAGGGCCCCCTTTTTGTTACTTATCAGTGCCCCTCGATCGCCTGGAGTGACTGGCGTTGCACATTTACTTGAAAAGTGACCGCTACCTCCACAGCGATAACAAATCACTTCCAACTGAGACCGGGACTTCCCTCGGTTTTGGTGTACCATACTCACCACCGGCTCTTCTCCCCCGGTCTCATCAATTGCAAACACCTGCCGACTACCCCCCTCCTCCAGCTCAATGGTGCACGCCCTTTCTACTGCTTCTTCCAAGGAAGACGGAGGGAACAACCGTACAAACCGGCCTACATCGCCCCTAAGGCCACTCAGGTACGCCGTTAATACCACGCGATCGATCTGCTCTCTCGCGACCATTTGCTCTATGGGAGACCCCTTTTCCTTCAGAGCTTTTTCACCTATGGCTCTACAGCGGTCCGCGAAAGCCCTGGAGTCTTCGCCCTTTTCCTGACGAACGCTACTAAGTTTCATCAAGTACTGTTCCGGTTTCCAGGTATCTTTAAACCTAGCCTCTAACGCGTTTCTTATCGCTCCGTAGGTCGTCTGAGGGCTCGTCAGGTCACGACGACTGGCTAAAAACGACGCGGCTGGACCCTTCAACTTCATCCTGACCACCAGGATTTTATCTAAGTCTCCCCAGTTACCGCATTGGGCTACAAGTTCCACCCCTTCAAAAAAATCAGTCACTGGGATTGACCCTGGTTCACCGGACCACGGCAATACCATAGTCTGGAGGCTCATGTCCTTTCTTACTTGAGCCCGGGGACCGCCCGACATAGTCTCGTTATCAGATTCGGTCACTTTGACTTCTTTACCCGTTAGCGTACTTAGCTGTGTGGACATCCGTTCAAGCTCCCTTTTCAATGATGCTTCCCTCTCCTCGAAAGCCCGATTAGCCTCGACGAGTTGCTCCAACTTTTGTCGAAGTTCCCCTTCCATGCTTACAAAAGGTGGGAATATACGCAATAAGGGAAAAGATTATTTATTTACTTCCTCGGGCTTGACGCCCGCGAACCTAAGGCTCTATCAACTGTAGGGTATGAGTAACTGATAAGGCCTCGGATTGAGGTCCGCGAATTTAAAGCTCTCATCAACTATCCTTATCGCCTCCTGTGTCGCTATAGCTAGCCACGCCCTATCTCCCTCTCACTCTTTCTCTATTCTATTCACGCGTAGTTCTTTAAGTAGTTTAGCCCCAAATCGCGTAAACTACCCCGCGCCTGACACCATTTGTAATGAGGATTTCTGTGAGAGGGAGGTGATGATAGTCCTATTTCTCTTAAATACATATATTTTACAAATAGATTAAAAAGTAGTTAACACCAAAAAAAATATAAACACCATAAAAACTAAATAAACGGGAATGGGACTGGCTATCAGATAAATGGGTATGACAAAGGTCTCTCACCTAGGATTATCCATGGCCAATACATGCTGAGGGTCTGCTCTGCTACAGCACTGACACGCACACCCAGTCCCTGCCTGCTGGACACTGTCCCCCGGCCTCACATCTTGCACCCGTCAGCAGAAAAACCCCTCTCTAGCACCAGCCAGCCCCACCCAAGTAAACTCATATTAAATAATTAATATCTTACACAATTACCTGCCTTATACAAATACATGAGTAATTACATGATTAATAACTATTAACTAAACACACTACCCTTTACAATTAAACTAAACACACTACCCTTTACATATATATATATATATATATATATATATATATATATATATATATATATATATATACAGTTTTGAACGGACCTCATTTTCGTCATCTACTAAGTAGGATCGAAGGACATTTGAAGAAAAATTTTAATATTCGACTTTGATGGTTTTAGGCAGCCGATGTTGGATGGTTTCTCACAACCTCACTTTTGCAATCGCGTTGCCCTAAAACATTTTAAGCCCCCCCCCCCCGTCGACATCACAATGTATAAAATACATATACAATTTTAGTTAAATTGTAAACTTGTTGAAACATAAAAGAAGTACGGCAGACTGACGAACATATTAGCGAAACCATGCTTTCCATTTTATTTCGAGGAAACTAAACTTTGAAGCCATTAGCCCAAGAGGAAATACCTTCATTAGTCCAATGATCCATCTCAGTGGGGTGGGGAGTGACTCTCATCTGCATCTCCAAAATAATCCGTCGCACAGGGGCTGCGTAAACTAAGCAGATTTCCCACGTGCTGATATAGCACACTTGTCATCTCATCTCACCACGTATTCCCTATTTATCTGTAAAAAAACCGATGAATAGAATAGGCGGGGACTGAAGTCAGATAACAAGAAGGTACAAATAACTCGCTTAATATTTGAGTAACCAAAAAATGCATAAAGCAACAATTGTACAAAATCAAAAGTTTAACAAGATTGGTCCTATAAAATTTTATTATCCGACTCATAATATCGGAAATATTTTGAGTTTTCAAAAGTCCAATATTTGGTATTTAAGCTTGTAATAAAATGGTTCATCGTATAAGAGCTTATTGCTTACATGGCATGAGTCCGAGGCTGAAAACTACAAAAAGCAAATATCTTCGTTAATATTAAAAATGTTGAACAAATGTATATAACAATATTTCTAGTACATATCTTTTGTAACAAAATTGGTTCTATACAATTTTTCGATACCACGTATAATAACGAAGATAATTCGAATTTTCGAAATCCCCCATCTAAACCCCTGCCCCCTCCCAGTGGTTCGATTTCAGCAATTAACGAACTTGACATTTAGTTTTGGATGAAAAGCTTACGACCGCTAGAGCGGCCACAGACAGAACACACACACATATATTATATATATATATATATATATATATATATATATATATATATATATATATGATCGGTGTACATTTAAGGGCAATTTTCAAAAATCACGTCATGGGTACGACCTCAAAAGCTGATTTTCCATAAGGGTAATCCCCTAAAAATTAGTGCACCCTCTGATCGGGGACGAGCGATTTTACTATATGCTATGTGATTTTTATTTTTAAAAGCATCATATATATATATTTTATAATTTTAATTTTGACTATTTTTTTTCAAGGGAATATTAAAGGTCAGCAAGATCATACCTAATGCTTCAACATACAAAGTACCACTAGAAACATTTAACCATCTGGATTTTCTCTACGGAAAAGACGTGGTTGATCTTCTCTACAAGAAAGTGATTAGTGTTCTCAACAAAAAGACTTTGACTAGTTAGAAGTATGAAAATGGACGTGAAACATGGATATAAAAACATTCACACCTTAATAAATTTCTAGGCATGATAAAGATATAGATACTTCATAATTATGAAATTATATCTTCATTGGTATTTGTTAGTTTACTTTATTGGTGTGCTCGTTCTCATTATAATTCACTATAATTCAATAAATAATGGTCATTCATTTATGCCATGGTGATTTGACTAAAAAAAATGTTATAATCGGTGTTATTCCTTTTTTTGTATGTTTTACGTAATAAGAGAAAACACAATAAATAGTAGGTAACAAAAACAATGTTTTGTAAAAAAAAATGTTTAATATTATTCATTAAAATTTTTAATCAATTTATTTAGGATCTAATTCTCATCATCGTAGTCTATTCTGGTTTATCTTTGGGTTCAGCTCTTTATTTAAAAAAAAATTAATGATTTTAACAAGTAAGTAAGTAAACAAATATCTCTGATAATCGTGTCAATGATCGGTGTAAATGCCTGAAGTGGATATTATGTTCTTGATTTATTGTTCTTTGCTAATGATAGACAATCACTTTTTTTTGTTTTTGTTTTGCAGGTAGAGGAAAAATGGTCACACAATAACTGTTTCAATTTATTAAAGCGACAGAGCGCTTTCGATGCAGTGCAACATCGTCGATGTTGACCTGACAGGCCTTAGAACCTGACTGTCTGGAGGAGTCTGGTCTAATAATAACTAATAGATTGTTACTATGGATGTTTGGCCATTTTTCTTCTATCTGCCATAGAATTCACCTGCCAGAATACCAGATTAGGACTTTGCTTCTGTTGATAAATCTGAAATTAATCATCCACATGTGGAAAATGTTGATTTAATTTAACAAGAGATTTTATTGACAGGAGCATCATAATATCATATTCCAACAAGGAAGCTTACATATATCTTAAGTATGTAATAATATCTGCTCTTATTGCATTATGTTCTGGTAAATTTATCAACAAGTTCTTTTATCTTTCTTATTCAAGAATTTAAGAAACAAAATTAAATTCTTATTACTTTCATGTATTAGTATATATTTCAAGAATGTCACATAATTTTCTCTTTTTAGAACAATAATAAATTTTACAATTGTTAAATTAATTAATTTTTATACTTTTCATAATAAAATTTGATATATGTCTTGATTTGTTTTGCCTCTACAGCCTTTTCCTTACTTTACATAAAAATCTGTTCATTTTTTGCTATCGTTACTGTTTTCGTTTGTTTTTTTGGTGGCAATGCCATTTTTTGTTATTGATTTTGATGTTTTTCTTTTGTTGTTTGAGCAATATTGCCACGTAGCGAATGCTCCAAAATAAATAAAAATTAAATTGGGGTCAAGTTAGCCATGAAGAGTGGCCAGACCCGGAATTAGTAAGAAAACTCTTGGTTTTGAACTTTTATTCTTTGTCCTGCCTGATTATCTGCGCTTTAACTTGAGAAGCTAGTACATCTGGACATTACTGTGAGTTATGTTTATTATCTGGGCTTTTACTGACCTTGCTGATTATGTGGACATTTCTGTGAGTTATATATATTAAGAAAAAAATAATGGCCGAACGGATTGCAGTTTGAGTCAAAATAATTGAATGCGTACAAAGATCAATAGTTTATCGGTAAATTTGCAATAAGTGGTTTATATAACATGTTTTGATACGAGCGGATTCGAACAAAGAATAATCAATGCAATTTCTGTATTTAAAAATTTCTGGGCTCAGGTTAGCCATGCGACTTAAAGCGTTGGTACTAATCTCGCTTGGTGAACGTAGAGTGGTTAGTTCGATTTTCACCAGGGCAATAGGAATTTCTTTAGTGTCTAACTCATTGAATAAAATCCTTCGACCCATCCTGGCTAGAAAAGGGTAACCTGTAGATAACCCGAATATGTTTACGCAACACCTGCGTGAGGCACTTTTTTTTTCTCAAGTTAAATGAAATTTCTCGTAATACTTCTGGAAATAATACGATAGCCTGAGTGTAGACATGTGCGTCAAAATGGCCTAGGCCTTTAACGTACTAGGACAACCTAGTCATGTGGTCAGTTCAGGCTAGGGCAATTACAATTTCTTTAATAACACACTTATATACAACTTAATACATTCACCTATTAGAATATGAATAGTAAACTGTAGATTTAGCGTTAGGAGTGGGGGTTACTTTTAAAGAAAAAGTAAACACCAATAAACAGTGAGACCCCAGCGCGGTGGTTATCGTCAAAAACTAGTTTCTGTCAGGAACTGAAAAGGCACATAAATGTCTATCTACAATTCTGGAATAACACTGGCTAAGGTGTCCGGCTTCGCTCTGGATATCATAATGCCTGTTTTGCTCGTGGAGTCTATCGGCCACCTTCGCTCTGGATATCATAATGCCTGTTTTGCTCGTGGAGTCTATCGGCCACCTTCGCTCTGGATATCATAATGCCTACTTTGCTCGTGGAGTCTATCGGCCACCTTCGCTCTGGATATCATAATGCCTACTTTGCTCGTGGAGTCTATCGGCCACCTTCGCTCTGGATATCATAATGCCTGTTTTGCTCGTGGAGTCTATCGGCCACCTTCGCTCTGGATATCATAATGCCTGTTTTGCTCGTGGAGTCTATCGGCCACCTTCGCTCTGGATATCATAATGCCTGTTTTGCTCGTGGAGTCTATCGGCCACCTTCGCTCTGGATATCATAATGCCTACTTTGCTCGTGGAGTCTATCGGCCACCTTCGCTCTGGATATCATAATGCCTACTTTGCTCGTGGAGTCTATCGGCCACCTTCGCTCTGGATATCATAATGCCTACTTTGCTCGTGGAGTCTATCGGCCACCTTCGCTCTGGATCGTGGAGTCTATCGGCCACCTTCGCTCTGGATATCATAATGCCTACTTTGCTCGTGGAGTCTATCGGCCACCTTCGCTCTGGATATCATAATGCCTGTTTTGCTCGTGGAGTCTATCGGCCACCTTCGCTCTGGATATCATAATGCCTACTTTGCTCGTGGAGTCTATCGGCCACCTTCGCTCTGGATATCATAATGCCTACTTTGCTCGTGGAGTCTATCGGCCACCTTCGCTCTGGATATCATAATGCCTACTTTGCTCGTGGAGTCTATCGGCCACCTTCGCTCTGGATATCATAATGCCTGTTTTGCTCGTGGAGTCTATCGGCCACCTTCGCTCTGGATATCATAATGCCTGTTTTGCTCGTGGAGTCTATCGGCCACCTTCGCTCTGGATATCATAATATATCATAATGCCTGTTTTGCTCGTGGAGTCTATCGGCCACCTTCGCTCTGGATATCATAATGCCTACTTTGCTCGTGGAGTCTATCGGCCACCTTCGCTCTGGATATCATAATGCCTACACGTCGACCGGATCAAAGGCGGTCTGTCAGGAACCGACTGTGTCATCTCTTCACCAGTCAATTATTTGGCTTATATATTTATTTAAATAAAATTATTAATTAACGTCCACTTTTTGCAACTAAGGCTTATGAGGACGGGTTATCTAAAAGTTACCACCCTTTTCTAGCCAGGGTGGGACTAAGGATTTTATTTTGTGAATTCCGTCACTAAATAAATTCCTTTGCCCAGGCGGGAGTCGAACTCGCCACTCTAGGTTTACCATGTGAGATTAAGGTCAACGCTTTAAGTCGCATGGCTAACCTGAGCCCCAATATATTTATTTATATTATAGCAACTTCAGACATACAAATTATTAAGCCATAGGAATACTTAAATATAAGTCTAAAAACATAACATAATTGTTCATAGTATGCCTATATTAAAGCAACTTAAATGAGTATTAAATAAAATTGTTGATTCCCGCTTTAATTTTTAGCGTATACCTCGTTTATAATTCGTTGTACGACAAAAGTGTATCTAACCAAAGCTACTCTAAATAACAAAATAAAGACTTTCTCTTATGTGCACGTTTGCTAAAATGCCAAAACGAAATAAAATATCGTGAATTTTCATTTCAGGCTTCCCTTATAACCCCCACTCCCGCTCGTCCCAAGAAAAATTTAGTTTTCTTGTCTTTCGTGTCCAATAAAGTCGTTGACTCCCACTATAGATTTAAGCGTATATCCCGATTATACTTAGTTGTACGACAAAAGTGTATATAACAAAAGATACTCTAAATATACAAAATAAACACCCTTATTATCTGCATGTTTGTCGAAAAACCAATAGGAAACGAAATATCCCTATTTTTATTATCAGGCCTCCCTTATAACCCCAACTCCTGTTCTTTCTTAAAAATGATAATATAGCTTATAAGCATGGAATAGTTAATGCTAATTCACAAACCGAGTTTTGTTCAGCTCGATTTAGTCTTTTATGTGTTTTACAATTGTTCACTCCCGCTATAGTTTTTAGCGTATGTTTTGTTTATACGGTATACGACAAAAGTCTATATAACAAAAGTTACTCTAAGTAACAAAAGAAACAACTTTTGTTATGTGCATGTTTGCCGAAAACCCAAGGGGAAGTGAAATATCGTCATTTTTCATTTCAGGTCTCCCTTATAAACCCCACTCCTGCTCGTCTCTGAGAATAATAGTATAGCCTATGATCTAAGTTGGGTTAGTAGTAATATACATACCAAGTTTCATAAAATTCGGTTAAGTAGTTTAGGCGTGAAAAGGTAACAAACAAACACCAAAGCCAAAATTGCAGATATTGTGAAATGTTGAGAAAAAAATATCAATGTACAGACAGAGGTTGCAATTTTATATGTATATACAGTAGAGCCCCTCATATCCGACCTCGCATTAACCGACTCCTCGGATTATCCGTCACTTTTCTGGGAAGTAAGATTCTGTGAATCACAGTGGCAAGCCCGGAGAAGATACCCATCGGAAAACAACAGTTTTACACCTGCTCGCTCGTGACGCATTGCATATTGTTGTTAAACCGTGTTCCTATTTGTTAATTTTAAGTTGTAATTTAGTTGTTGTTATCGCGAGTGTTACAGTGATTATGGCTACCCAACAAAAACGCAAACGTACAGTATGCACGCTACAGAAGAAGTTGGAAGTTCTTCAGCGGTTGGACAATGGTGAGTCAGTTCAAAAATTATCTTGTGAATTAGGAATAGGCGTCACAACAATTAAAGACTGGAGGAAAAACAGAAGAAATATGGAATCCTCTGCATGACAGTGGAAGGGGAAGAAGCATTAAAAAATAGAAAGGCGCTTAAAAAGCCTAAATTTGACGTGCTAGATGACGCTCTCTGGGTTTGGTTTTGTCAAGAAAGACGCAAAGGAACTCCTTTGTCAGGTCCTATAATTAAGGAGAAGGCGGCGATTTTACACAAAAAAATAGTAGGAGAGGAAGGGGAAAACTTCAGTGCAAGTGAAGGGTGGCTTCACCGATGGAAACGCCGCCATGGTATCCGTCACGTTGTTATTTCAGGTGAAAAGCTCTCAGCCGACGAAGACGCAGCCAAAGACTTCGTAAAAAAATTTGAAGGTTTTATCAAAGACAACAATATGCATCCGGATCAAGTCTATAATATTGACGAGACAGGGTTAAATTACAAGATGCTTCCACAAAAAAACCCTTGCTGCAAAGCATGAAAATGTAACCGGAACAAAATTAGCCAAGGATAGACTGGCTATAGCAGCATGTAGTAATGCAAGTGGCAACCACAAAATGCAATTGTTTGTCATTGGGAAATCTAAAAAGCCCAGAGCATTCAAGCATCTGAATATGGCATCGCTGCCTGTTTATTATCAACATCAAAATTCGGCTTGGATGGACAGTTCTTTGTTTAAAAAGTGGTTTTTTGAAAATTTTGTACCAGATGTAGAAAAACACTTGAAAATGAAAAATCTGCCACTCAATGCAGTCTTGCTTTTCGACAATGCTCGCAGTCATCCTTCTGAAAATGGGAAACCTTAGAGCAATGTTTCTACCCCCTCATGTGACACCCTTGATCCAACTGATGGATCAGGGTGTTATCGAGTGGTTGAAAAAGAGATACAGACGAAAATATGTCGGCTCCTTATTAGAACACACAGACGCAGGCAGTAACCTGTTTGAGGCAATGAAGTCTTTCAATGTACCGCCCTTCTAGTTCCTGATTTGCCCAGCACCAGAAACAAATTTGACAAATCCCTCAAGTATACAGAGAGGTTATCCTTAGTTGGAATTTCCAATCCTAACTTTATCGTAAAAAAAAATGATTACAAGACTAGAGACATATGAAAATTTTTCTTTGTATACTCTTACTAACAGGAGTCTTGACAGTTGGCCTGTGCAAGCTTTGGAAAAAGTGTCTCTTTAATGACTTTGACCTCATGTAGAGTACTTCTCCCTTGTATCCTTGTTATTAGTTGGCCTCGCATTGTAGAATGGCATGGGAAACAATTTCAGGTCCGAGAAAATATCAGTAACTAATATCGTCTGTTCTTAGTCAACAATACACAATTATACATCTTTTATTCCACCCTGGCTCCTACTTCAGCTTATCTTCTGAAACGTTACTTTTTAGCAGATTTCCCTTAAGGGAAATCAGCTATTGAGTCCGAAATCATTACACGATTTTCGAAAAAGTTCTTGGAATGCCCATCGATCCAACCCAGGAGATGACGAAAATGAGGTCCGTTCAAAATTATATATATATATATATATATATATATATATATATATATATATATGTGTGTGTGTGTGTGTGTGTGTGTGTGTGTGTGTGTGTGTTAAAGTCTAGCGGTCGGAATTTTTGCTTGACCGTTATGAAAACTTGATATTTAATCGTTTTATGTCAAAAGGAAGGTCAAGTTCGTTAATGGCTGAAATCGGAGGTAAGCAGGCCTATTTGTTTAAATTTCTGGCGCTTCCCGTTGGGAGGGGAAAGACTTCTTATTACCGCTTGTATTTATTCACTGAATATTCATGGTTGTGCTGAGATACCAGTATGCAGATTTATCTATTGTTAAACTTCTCGAGGGAAATCTGCTTAGTTTACGTAGGCCCTCCGTGACGGACTTTTATTGGTATCTCAGGAGCTACTAAAAAAAATTAATCTTTTGGATTTTAAAGAACATACCGCTCAAACAAAACGCCGGATGAATGGAAGAAAAGTTGAGTATTCTGAGAAATGTAGCTGTAGAGCTACAGAAAATCAGTTTTTCAGATTTTGGCGAAGATACCACTAGAGTATTTACCTAGCGAAGAGACCTACCGAACCATTAGTTCTAATTAATTAATTAGCCACATATTTTTTGAAAGAATAGCCTTCAATTCTGTATAATGCGACTAACCTCTTTAATACATATTTTTTTGCAATTCTGAAATTATTATTTCTAAACAATGAGCCATGATGGTCAGATAAATAGCCCTGATTACAGCTAACGATTATACTGAGAAATTAGCTTCCGTGTGAATAAACGTCAGTGAATCAGTTGTTAGTCAGGATGAAGTCAAAAACTTTCTTAGAATTGTTTGCTACGACTTTGGCGTTGTGTCTAATCTGGGAAGGATATCTATGTATTAGGACTTATATTCGAGCAAAGCCAGAACCAAATACGGTAAGTATTTGTAGTCAAACGTTTTCTTGTGAAGAGGTAAAACTGTTTACAGGCAGCCCCAGGTCTCGGTTTAGTCGTAATTCTTTCAGAATCTGCAGAAATATTTTTGGAACATGGACGTAGTTTATAGTACACTTTAAAGGCATATATACTGCTCAAAAATGAATAGGGATATTGGTTACTTTTTCTTATCCTATTAATTTTAATTAAATCGACCTAAATTAAATTACTTTTTTTATGGGGGAAAAAGACAATAATTTCTAATAAATATTTATGATATTTATAATTAATTAAAAAATCAAAAATGCTAGGTCCCATAAATACCATAAAACAGCCAATATCCCTATTCATTTCTGAGCAGTTTATTTGCAATGCTAGATAGGGGAAAGTGAGGTAAAACCGGGTAGCTAAGGTTTGAAGGCTTCCAGAAGCCACAATTTTTAGCACAAGTAACTAAAGCTTTGTCGAAATAAAGTCTCCTTATCTGTTAACATAACTACAGTTTCAAAAACAAAATATAAACTTTTAAAGAATTTTTACCCTACTTTTTTTGTAAAAAGTCATTTTGCCCAGTTTACCCCACTAGTAGGGTAAAACCGGGTACATTTGTTTTTCTTATGGGGGAAAAAAATGTAAAGATTTTTAATCAAATTAATGTTTTTTGTTAATAAAAAATGTTGTTTGATGGATTAAAACAAACACCCCTTTTGGGAACAATACAACAAAATAAAGTAAAAATATAAACAAATAACAACATTAATCTTTTTAGCTATTTCAAAACAATTAGATATTTCAAAATTCATAGTTTCAAGATTTATCATATTGTTTGTTATACATGCTTTTACAGTGAAATTCATGTTTCGATAATCGTGGCAAAGCTGCTACCCGTTTTACCCCGCGCGTAAAGTTTAAATAAAACATTGCGTCGTTCGGGCATACCAGACGCTAAAGACAATTACTTAGTGCTATATTAAAGGTAATTAAAACTTGTACTAAGGGAACTACATGCCTGTATTCTAATTGGAATAGGAGCGCAGTACAATCAAAAAACTTTTCCCCCAAAATCATAAGCAGGTCCCACGAAAACTGAATTATTGCCACTGCCACAAAACAAGTACGACTAACACTTCGGCGTAATGGCCGCTGCTTCTTCTTCAAAGGTGGATTGTAGTTCCTCCGTTATCAACCCAACTGCAGTACACACAACGGCTAAGAGGAGTTACTCGGTTTGCTCCCGACTACCTGCTTTTACCCAACTTGCCCCTACTTGTGGAGGACCAAGAGAATAAAGGAGATAAGTTACAATACTGAAACAAAGAAGAAAAAAAGTCCGTCACGCACGGGCTGTGTTAACTAAGCAGATTTCCCACTTGCGTCCCGTATTTGCATTTATCTCATGACATAAAAGTTCAATGAGAACAATATTTGTTATTTAGGCTTCAAATAAAGTGCTTCATAATATAACAGCTTATTGTTGATATGACATGAGTAGGAGTGGGGGTTTACTGAAGTCCGAAAAATAAAAAACCGCAAATAACAACAACATTTATAAATCTTTTAATTTGCAATAAGATTGGTTCTATACAAATTTTCGATCCGGCATACAGTAACGGAGATATTTCGAAAATCCTCCCCTCTACCACCTCCTCCCTCCTACTGGCCAGCCGTTAACGAACTTGATCTTTATTTTCACATAAAACGTTTAAATATGGAGTTTGGTAACGATCAAGCAAAAATTGCGACCACTAGAGAGATAACAGATATATATATATATATATATATATATATATATATATATATATATATATATATATATATAGAAGAAATGTATGACTTCTTGAATTATTTGAAACTGAAATACAGTTAAATTAATTAATTATTCATTTATTGAATCCAAAATTTGTTTTAGTTTTTCTTTTCTTTCTTTTTTTTTGTTGTAAATAATTTATTGTACAAATATTTATGTTATTATAGTTAAAAAACAAAATAACTTATGTATCAAGCACACGTTATGTACTAATTATTGTAAGGGACGTGTGGCTAATAAACTCCCTTCCTGTAGGGTTACTTCAGGAAGGAAATAAATAAATATATATATATATATATATATATATATATATTCTCTTGGGTAAGATCGATGGACATTTGAAGAAATGTTTCGAAAATCACGTTATGAGTACGACCTCAATAGCTGATTTCCCTTAAGGGAAATCTGCTAATTGGGACTACTAGATCTTTAACAGGATATATATAAAATTTCTGTAATCTCCTGGGTAGGATGGACATCTCAAATATTTTTTGGAGTACAACCTCAGCAACCGAATTCCCTTATTGGGAAAATCAGTGAAACCATAATCAGTTGAAACATTATCGTTAAAAAACGGCTGGTGTAAAGTGAGGATGGACGGGGGGAACTAGGAAACCGTGGAAAATCCCATTAATAGCCACTTGGAATAACTCATTTATAAGTGTTAGCTTCATTACAATTTTATTGCGTGTGTGAATATTCGAATAATTAACACTGCCTCGATTATGCTCTGCTAATTCTTTTAGCAGCTCATGGTCAGGCAATCATTTTAAAAATACTTGTATTCAAATATTAACTATCTTTATACTATACATGTACGTAAGGATATATCATACTCTATTGAAACATAAAACTATCTTTTGAAGTAAGTCCCATTCAAACAATTTATTTTTAAGAATAAAACTTTAAACTTTAAACAAGCTGCGATACTACAAAAATAGCGATATGATATAAACGTTCCTTCATACAATGAGAACTTTATTAATTACCATAACCTAAGTGGTTTTACATATACTTTTATGATGTTTATATATAAAAAGAATAATCTTAAGAGAGGCAATAATAGTTTTGTAAGCAACTAAATATGCTAACAAAATTACAATTAATGTAGTTGAACTATTTTTTCTCTTATTTAATTGAGACATTAGGTGGAGCTCATTACAAAACATGGTTATCCTGTGGAAGCACACACAGTACAAACAGAAGATGGTTATATCTTAACAATATTCAGGATACCACATGGAAAAAGACCACTGGAAAAATCAAATAATTCTAAGCAAGTTGTTCTTCTTCAGCATGGAACCTTTTCGTCTTCAGAAGCATTTGTAACACTTGGCCCTAATGTTTCACTTAGTAAGTATTTTAAATGCTTTACTTTACATTTTTAGAATGTCAGAATATGTTAAAAGCTGAAATCGACCAGGGTTTAGAGGGGAATTCGAAAGTTCAAAATATTTTTTATTATGACCCAAATAATGAAAATGTCCATCATGCAGGGGCTGCACAAACTAAGAAGACTTCCCACGTGCTGGTATAATACATTTGTGACCTAATCTCACCACATACTCTCTATTTATATTTAAAAAAAAACAATGAGTAAAAGGGGGGGAGGGGTTACTGAAGGCATAAACAAGAAAGTACAAATAACTCTCCTAATACCTGCATTACAAAAAACGCATAGAGTAATAATTGAAGAACAATAACAGTGAGCAAGATTGGTTATATAACATTTTATGATCCGACTCATAATAACTGAGATATTTAGAATTTTCGAAATCTCCCCCTCTAAACTCCCCTTTCCCACTGAAAATTTTGACTGCTAGAGTGTTAACGGGCAAATATAAATATGCCTCTCTCTCTCTCTCTCTCTCTCTCTCTCTATATATATATATATATATATATATATATATATATGTATATATAGTTTTGAATGCTCCTCATTTTCGCCATCTCCAGGGAAGGATCGATGGACATTTGAGGAAATTTTTGAAATTCTCGTCATGAGTACAGCCTCAATAGATGATTTCCCTTAAGGAAGATCTGTTAAAATGTCATAGACCCAATCTCGTTAAATATTTCATGCTCAACAATTGCTGTTCCATACTTTTCTTTCTTAACTCAAGTTAATGTTTATATTAATATACTATACCGTTCAGGGTTTTATAACCTGATTCCCCTCCAAAGTCATCTTCATCAAACTGTTAAGTTTTCTGGATACTATTGTAACAACTTCAATCTCTTCCATAATCAACGAAAAGACAGCCACAGATCAACATCATATTGATGTGCCCCCTAAATATTTTGCCTGTGTATTAATTATCTAATAATGGTTATTTAAATTTATTTATAATTTAAGTGTACTTGTCGGATAGGTTTTCAACTTGCTGACCTCGGCTATGATGTGTGGTTAGGAAATATGCGTGGAACGAAATACGGTACAAATCATGTCTTCCTTAATGCCACTGATCCTCAGTTCTGGGACTTTTCGTAAGTATTCTATAATTGAATAGCAAAGTTCAAGAACCAAGGAACATTATAAAGTGTGGGCGATCATTTTGCAAATTTAATTCTGATTAAATGTTGTTTAATATAATTTTTCTCTATCTTAAATATTCAACCAAGATATTTGCCTTTTTTATTTTCAGCCTTTAGTAAAGCCCCACTTCTAAAAGTCTCTAAAATATATGTGTAAAAAATAATCACTAAAAATCTCTTGCTAAGTATATATTTCCGTTTCTTTATACATAGACATCTAAAGAAAATACATAGGACAAAGAAGAGAATGGATGGTCAGTGTATCATTCCAGCATGTGGGAAATCTCTTAGTTTACGCAGCCCTAATTTGAGTATTAAGCAAGTTATTTTGATTTTTGTTTCTGCCATCAGATAACCCATACTTTAGTCAAAGGAATTTCACTTATCAGCATTTATATTACTAATCTGCTCATGTCTAAATTAAATTTAAAGTTGCAGCTATATAGGCTAGTTATTAATGAAATATTAGATAATTTGAGATAACATGGTGCACCATACCAGCATGTGGGAGATCCGCTTAATTTACTCTACAGCTACTTGACAGACTTTTTTTTTTTTTGTTGGACTACGTAATTTAATGCCCCAAGAAGCACCAAAGTGGTCTATAAGTAAGGCCTATTTTAAGAAATAGCAAACTAATACTAAGTAATATTAATAAGTAATTAAATTGAATTACATATCAAGTATAGAAAATTTAATGTTCAGTTATGGTTCATTCAGGTACATTATAGGTCAACATTTTAATGTTTCCATGAAATACCCAAAAATGTTGTATATCGGGCTATGTATGCAAATAAACTTGAAACTCAGAACATGTAATTTTAACAGTATAAATTAGCAAACAGGAGCTCTGTCAAACATTCTAAGAAAATTTACAAATATATCTCCATTAGCCTTAGCACGTTTTTTGAACATCAGTAAAAGAAGAAACTTATTTATATTTAACTTATTTTGTTTCAGCTGTGATGAACCAATCCTTTATGATTTACCAGCAATGGTGGATTACATTCTCAACATAACAAAAAGTAAAAAACTTAGTTATGTAGGCCATTCATTGGGAGCATCGTTGGCCTTGGGGCTGAGTTCAAAGAAACTAGAATATAATAAAAAAATGTCTGTAATAATAGGGGTTGCACCAGCCTTTTCAGGAGTTAATTCTCTTGGATTGAATACTCGTAGCTTAGAAGCAAAGCTCTCAATGCATCTTGTTGCTGTAAGTAGTAATTTTGAGTATCCTCATAGTAATTATCACACACACATAGATCAAAACAGTAACATGTGTCGCTAATATTTGACGTGTATTATCCAAAAATAACTGTGGGAATGATGTTTTTAGTGTTTGTGCTATTAGTAAGATTAGCTTCATTCCATATTTATTTATTAGTAAACGTCCACTTTATACAACTTTAATAAATTAAGCCTTAATGATAAATAGCAATTAAGTCTATAAAAGCCATTTTTACATACAAAAAACTGTTTAGGCTACCAGAAACAATATTTTTTATAATTTTATTCTCGGGTTTGTTAAATGGATTTTTTAAAATGAAAATATTTTGTACTCATCCATCCAGGATGAGTGATTTGAGCCTCATATTTTATTCCTTCCATCACTTTGATGATAACTATAAAACTTTAGTTTTATAATATAAATGTATAAGAAACTATGATTTATATTATTTTTAGCCTTTGCTCCTGAAAACTGGGCACGGGCCCATGGTCAATAATGAAGTTATAGATGCAATTCATGCATATTGTGCTCCAGAACTGTGGTTCAGCTTAATATGCGAATTAATCTATGAAGTTGGAGGGCCAACATCCTATTTAAATAAGGTAAAATATTGATTTATTTCAAGTAGTAACACTCATTGAGTATTTTGCGACAAATAATAGCTTCCTAACTGAATTATATTAATTTATTAGATTGAAAACTGAGATGTTTAAAATTATTTAACTTACTGCTTAAAACATCCAAATATAAATTTAAAACATTTAAAGATTGGGTGAATATTTTTACTTCATTGGTAGAAACCACAAAAGGCATTCAAAATGCATTACACCAGTCATCCATTCTAAAGGAAGTCTGTTAAAATGTGGCTTTTCTGTCATATTTAACCAAAAACCTCAACTCTCCATCTAATCTCTATTTCTCCATAAATAAAAAGTCTATAAATTTTGTTTTACAAGAATCGATTAAATATAGATTACAGAATCTAACAATATATTTTAGGCGAACCTGCCTGCAATCACTGCAAGTGTTTCCTCATCTTCAAGGAAACTGACAACACACCTGGGCCACATTTTTTCAACAGGTAAATATAATTAAAATGATTTCAACAATATTATAATTCCTTTCTTATGTTATTTCTACATACTGGATTGTTACAAATTCATTAATTACTCTTTTATTGCATTTCATTGTGACCAATTTTTCAGCAAAAGTAGAACTCCTAAACTAATAGTAGTTTTATTGCTAAGTTGTTTATAAATATTTCAGAGACTGAAAAATTCATATCACCCTACCAAATAATCGTCTCAAGAAATCGGCTTTCAGAGGTTGTCGAATAGGGTCAATCTTAGAGCTGTATAATGGAATTTTGTAATCATTAAGCTATTAATAAATTTAGTTGAAGCAGAAACAACACATTTTTCCTATTTTTTTAGAGAGAATCTTTTTGTTGTGAAAATTCTGTCATGAGTACAAAATCAATAGATGATTTCGCTTAGAGGGAAATCTGCTTAAAACTCACAGTAAAAAGACATTGATAAGCTAAATTACATTATTGTTCTTAAAAGTAAATGAAACATTTAAAAAAATAAGTTTCTAAAAGTACATCTTGTAAGTCAATGCTATGAGAAATATTGTCATAAATAAATAAGTTAATAATAATTTATTTTCAGGTAGATTCCATATGTATGCCAAGCCTGGACAAGATATTACAGATTATCCTCTTCAATTGGTGACTGTTCCAACAGCATTTTTCTTCAGTGATGGTGACTACATAATACATCCAGATGTTAGTAAAGTTTTTGCAACTCATCTTCTTATACAAATAATCAGTTTCATTATTAATCAACCCTGATTATTAATTTTCTTACTATATATATATAATAAAATTGAATTAAAAGCCCCTCTCCACCCTCCATAGACTTGAAGAGATAAGGATGTGTTATATATACTTTTATATATTATTATATTACCCGTAAATATTTTGTTTTATGCCTGTGTATCTTCCATTTTAACTGGTATAGGAGCTTTATTTACGCCATGCAAAGTTTTGTTCATTTCTGCCTCTGACCTTGCCACCATTGCAGTCTTTTGTGAATCTGATGCAAAAACTGATTTACAGTTTATTTGGATACCAACTGGTCCTTCTTTAAGTTTCATTATTCCCTAACAACTAAGATTATTGATTTGACAAGGCACCCATACATTTAGAGTGGATACCAGGACAAGGGAATGCCATCCATCTGAGTAATAGGAGATAAGTATGTCATTCTTTTGTAAAAGTGAAGAGAACTGGTGAAACGTCTAACTATGCTCACTATTCCAAAACAAATCACATGTAAATATTTAAAAAAAATAATCATCTAATTATCAGGGTAATAGCTCAAGTACAGATTAAAAGTAAGTTTTAAAAGTTTTTATTGATTTAGAAGCACATTTACACTTCTATTCTTCTGTTACTCTGTAAGATTCTAATTACACATTTTTCCTTTTTTTTGTCTGTGTTTCAGGGCATTGAAGAAATGAGTAATTTTTTCCCGAATGTGATCTCAATAAATAAAGTTCCTTATGATTCATTTAATCATCTTGATTTTCTCTTTGCTGAAGCTGCAACAGAGCTAGTTTATAAAGAAATATTTAAAGTGCTTGAGCAATTTGCAATGCTCACCACAGAAGATGAACTACGTCATTAAGAACAAAGCTATTTTGTCCCAGTCAATTTAGGTCTATGGAGAGCAGGACTTCTGGAGTTTGAATAAATAGGTTTCTGAAAAGGTGGTATTTTTAGTTAAAGATCAAGAGTGCAAATTTTAAATAAATTGTTTTAAAATATGTACATTTATTCATTGACTCAACAATTGATTTTACAAGCAATTGCAGTTTCTGCTTGATTATAATATTTCTTTTTCTTCTTACTTTCTACCCTATAACAGTTACACCATATAACTAAATCATTACACTGGTACACTATTTTATGGGGTGACGTTTTCAAAAGAATAAAGATCTTGCAGTCTTAGGAACATTAAGATTGATATAACTATGAAGTCTGAAGGGCCTATAGTGAAAAGAATTAGTATGTAATTAGATTTATTTCATATATAGGAAAGCAAATATATCACAACAGAAATTTTGTTTGTATATCTAACAGGTATAAAGAAATTCTCCCACCCTCAGCCAATCAATTTCGATTAAAAATGGAAGTTCATGACTAGACAGTAAAACGGTCCTAAATATGAAATTTCAACATTCTAGGGCTAGCTGTTTATGAGTTGTGCGAGGTACATACATACAATATCAAGCCAAAACTAGTCAAAATGGGTTCAGGGAACCACAAAATATGCGATAACTATTTGAGCCAATGTCTCTTATTTAAATAGGATAGGAGATACAAAATAAATTCAACATATTTATACTTAAAAAAATATAATATCTAAATACAGTAACAATTTTAAAAACATTTCCAAAACCTGGTGATAAAATATAAAATTAGGTAGCCAAGGATACATAGAAAACAACAACTTTTTTAAGGTTTTAGCACAAACTGCTCTTTCTAAAATTATTTCAAACAATTTTCCAACCTTCATCATTTTTTATTACAATTCCTTCTTTTTCAAGTTTGAGAAGATGCTGGTTAACATTTTTAGCTGCAGCGAGGTACAAACTTTCAGGGGTGTCCTGGAAGCAGATTGATTAAAGTATTTAATATATTTTACAATATTTTTAGGTTTTCCTTCTATTTTCCCCTTAATGATTCATAATTTATTTAGATAAAAAAATATAGTTTTTTTAATAATGAGAACTTCACACTAATTTAAGTTTTGAAATAATTTTGAATATCTATGAAAAAAATGTATTTTCCTTAAATGGAAAAATATATCAAAGTGGTAAGTACTTCATCGTAACTAATGGCACTGTAATGACTGAATAACTATAAATAATTCATCTAAACACTTTCTCTCTTAAAACTATTTATTAACTTAAAAATTAAAATAAAAGAAAATAAAGCTTTATTAATAAGTTATGTTGAAATACCAAATTCAGTGAATTTTTATCCAGAACATAAGAAATTTCATAATACCTGAACAATTTCATGGATATTTCTATTGCCCAAAATGAATACAAAGAAAGAATTGTAGTCTGCAATCAGTTTTTGATCAAAAACGGAAATGTCCCAAATTAATTGCATTCTGCAGAGGAATTTTCGGTTTATTAAATATGCATTTTGAGACATTGTAAAAATATCGAAATTAGCTTAGCACTTGGTACTACTACAGGATTGATCAATATCAGACCTTTTGCTTTCTTTGGTTAAGTCCTACGTCAGACTATACTCGACAGCAAAAAATCGGTGCACTTCACTTTTTGTTGAAACTAATGTTAAAAAATTTATGTGGTTCATTTTTTTTGGATCAGGGGCTGGTGTGTGTGTATGGAAGGAAACATAAGTAATACAGAAAAGTCAGATTTTTTATCAGTCAGTTTTATTTTTTAGTCTAGAGAAATTTAAATTGTAAAAACCCCAGCAATATTCTAAAATTAAAAAAAAAACACTTTTTTTTTATTATTTAATAGAGGCACAATTTTAGTTGTAAATAAAAACCAATTACTCCTCTACATGTATTAACTCCTCTTGCCTGTATGACAACCTGTATGTAGTCTTCTTGGCATTCTCGTGATATTTCCCACTGTTTAATGTGGAATTCCCTCCCATTCTTTGATTAAAGGGTCTTTAAGGGCCTGCAGATTATCAGGAGGGTTCAGCCTTCTCCAAATACACTTGCCCAGCTCGTTCTATGAATGTTCCATAAGATTAAAATCGAGAGTTGGAGCTGGAACGTCCAATGAGTGTATGCCGATTTCAGCAAGTGTGTGATCTTGCATTATTTTCTATTAAAAAGAACTCTTTATTCATATCTTTCTCGGATGTCCATAAAATAGGTGTGAGTATTGAGAGACGGTCTAGAGAAGACATGAAGGTCCGTATTTCCATGTAAGACCATCACAGAGCACTCCCAAGATACACAGTTCCCATGGATGTTGCAGAATGCTCACATTGTCGCCTCCACTCTTTCATACAGCTGTCTTACTCATATAAAGTGAGCCTGGACTCGTCTGTAAAAAGAACATTGGCCTATTCATTGTTTGTCTAATGTCGATGCCTGGGCAAACCTAAGGTGAGCATGAGGTCAGCTGAGTTGATGTCACTGGAAGCGCAGGCTCACTTCAGCTAATCTTCTACGTACAGTGTTTTCACTTATTACCATATTTCAGGCCCTCTCAAGCCTGAGAGCAGTCTTCACAGCTGTTTGCTGGCAGTTTCTCGGGGTTTCCATTGTAATAAATCGGTTTTGGGGCTGGACTGTTGCTTCTGGGCACCCTGTACTTGTCCTCGTAGTGAGTTGTCCACCCTCCTGGTATTTATGAATGGTCTATTGAATAGTTGTTTCTGGTAGATTTAATGCCCTAGCTGCATATCCTCAACTTCCTCCAGTGGCTCCTAACATCCTTAACAAATGCAAAAATACGGGGAGCTATTGTTGCGTTTAGCACCATACTTAACTTAGTGTCATGCATTATTCTCAAATCAGTTACAAAAAAAAAACACTGTGCACCATTTAGGTTTCTGCTAAAGATCCCACCCCCAGAAACAAAGTCAATAATAGTAAATCATAATTACCTTATACAACACTTTTACAATATCCATTTCAGTAATGAAGCTTCTTGTGTCAGAAAGAACCTCCTTTATTTGAGCTTCCCTCATGTTCCTGTGATTTATATACTGCTGAATTTTCTGGCCTGGAGCCTATAATATAAACAAAATATTAACCAGAATCATGCCATTAATGTCTTTTGAATTCTGAAATCTTACCTCCTTTGATTCAGGAGCTAAAAATAAAGGCGTATTGCTCTATGCCAATCTTGAGATAAAAGTATTCAATATTTTTATGTATAAACCAGTGGCGGCTCGTAGCTAAAATTAGTGGGTGTGCTGCTCCAGAAAATCCAGCACACGGGGGTCAGCACTGAGGGAACGACAGTGATCTCTCTCCCTTGCAGCCTCACCATGTGGAGCTTTCTGTGTGACAACAGTCACACAGGAACAATCAGTCACTACTGGAACTGTGAAGCATACAGTTCCATACAAAGATTTTTGTATCTTTTTTCATAAACTGGGGGATGGTTACTGCATTAAATTTCAGTATTATATATTATACAAGTATAATGAACGAATTAAAGAATATAGGCTCATATTATTAAATGTTATAGATAATATCAAGTGGAAATGGGGGGTTCTGCAGTTCCATAGTGCCTATACACGTGCCGCCACTGGTATAAACACTCAAAGAACAAGGGTAAGATCAAGAGTCTGATCATGATGTCTTATATGTTTCCTACAGACTTCTAATGGGTGGAATGCAGTTTAACCCCACCCTTGGTGGAAATGACCAATGTCGTATTTTGGAAAATTTGAATGCGGTCACTAAAGTCTATCCTCCACAGTCTAAGGATCCATCAAGTTAAGTGTGTTAAAAAAGATAAAGTTAAAAAAAAAATGGCTGCGGTCGCCATTTTCAAAAGTGTGCCGCAAGGGTGGGGTTAAACTGCATTTTCACCCTTCTGATATTCCATAAGGATTTCCTTTTGTCTTTGGAGTTTTCCAAAATATGGTATCAAAGGTATGACCTTGTTAAAAGAACTTCATCATGTCTTATGAACTTAAAATTTTTCTTCATAGTATATTTTTATTAATTACTTTTGTCTGTCTATGCTTATTGAAACTACCTCTTTCATTTTTGCTATTTTCAGTTAAATAATAAATTTAGCAATACACAGGCTGTAAAATGTGCTTTCTGTAAATCAAAACAAAATAATGCAGTGTTAATCTCATAAAAAAATTCGATTGAAAAAGAGCATTCGCATCATATGGCCAAATTTGATTCACAGAAGCACAAAATATAACAATGAAACTTGGAGGAAAATAGACCAGACTGTCAAATTGATTAGCAAATTCTTTGCAATAATGACCCTTAGCACAATAGGGCCTTATTCTAGTAATGACCTTACTAATTATAAGTTAAAGGAATAATTACATTGATTACTGGTCCATGTCCTGGATAAATAACACTAGGGTTTATTTCAAGGATGTGGTTGAGAGACTTCATATAATCATACAAATCCTCAAAAACTGTAGTTCCTTCGCCTAGGATACAATCTCCACTAAATACTGCATTTTCTTCTTTTAAATGCAGAATTATGTGATCAGTTGTATGACCAGGTGTATGATGTACTCTATAAGAACAATTGGACTACATATCAAAGACTTGGTTAAGCATAAAGTACACTCACATGTGATAATTTCTTTTAGTGACTACTTTTTGTGGACTGCAAATAGAAGATACGACTAAATTAACATTTTTCAAAATAGCAAAAGGAATACAGATAAGCTAATCAAGCAATAATACAAGCTCTTTGGAAAAAGTAACACAATTTTTTGTCCAAGTAATCCTGTAGGTCTAAGGAGGCACTGGTGGTATAGTGTGTAAAAGCAATAGAGTACAGTGTCAGAAGCTGGATATTGCAGACTTCATTTTATTTAATATCCGGTTACCACACATCGAGGTAGAATTTCTAATTTTTCCCAGTGCCCAACCAGCATCTTAGGGCATTGTGTAGCTGCTTTAATAAAAATGTAATGAGTGGTCTTTGGACTGTGGTGCCAATATGCAATGCTAGTAAATGCCAGTAATAAAGAATATACGTTGAGATGAAATCAGTAGTGTGTCATAACAGCACATGAAAAATCTGCTTAGTTTATTCCTGGCCCTGTATGGCAGATTTTTTTTGTTTTTTAATTATCAGTCTTTAAAGTGGTTGAAGAAGATAAATATTGATTCCAACTCTGGGCAGCCATCAACCACCAATAGTAATCTAGCAACCCAATTGAGAAGGCTTATACTTCTTGCCACATGAAAATGTGGGGGGCTCAGGTTAGCCATGTGAGTTAAAGCGCTGGAAGTAGCTAGAAAAGGGTGGTAACCTGTAGAGAACCTGTCCCAATTAGCCTTAGTTGCAAAAAGTGGACGTTAATAAATAATTTAATTTAACATGAATATGTCTGAGAGATTTAGAATACAGAATTTATTGCTAATATCTGTTTCTTGATACATGAAAACCCTCCAAATTATACCTCTCTAAATGTCTGGAAATGTCTGATGAAGTATATGCCACTAATGATGTTTGTGTATCTACTAATCCAGAGAGCACCTGTATTGGAATAATGGAAGCAACCCAAACTAGAATGACAGAGGCTCTTTCTTATTCTTAACTAGACACCCTTTGATACAAGGAAATTTACATGTGCAGCGGAAAGATTGCAGAAATCCAAGAATTGATGTGGAAATTTCATAATGTTTTTAAAATAATATTTTTACAGATACAATTTCATTCCATTTTGGAAAGAAACTATAAATAAAATTAACTGGCTGTCATGAAAAGAAGAAAATGTACCTAGAGATAATAACAAATATATTTCAGTTCTCAATCAAATGAAAAATACATGTTTTTTAAATCAAATAAGCGAACCCGTCCCCTCCCACCTGCACAGCCCAAACTTTTATTATACATTCTTTACTTCATAGTTCAGTTAAGGTAAAATAGAAACCAATTCTTTCAAACATTATAAATAATGAAAAATAAATACCTGAGGGATGCACCATCAACAAATATTTCCTGGCCATCATTTAAAAAAGTAGTGGATTTCATAACTTCCATCACATCACTCCTAGGATACTTCCACGATTTAAAATCTAAAATTTAGGAATTCTTTTATGAGATAATAATTGTTTAAATTCATTTTTTTAAGCTACGTTGCTAGGAATTGCCAATTGTTTTGACAAATCTGTCAAGCAAGGGCAGCGTAAATTAAGCAGATTTCCCACATTAGGTTTTACAATAGATAAATCTATTGTAAAACTAAATGGTCCGATTTTACATACAACACACACACACACACACATGCATGCACGCACCCAAACACACACACACACTTATGATTTTGAACAGACCTCATTTTTGCCATCTACTAGGTAGGATGGACATTTTTTGAAAATCGTGTTCGGGGTATAACCTCAATAGCTGATTTCCCTTAATGGAAATCTGGTACAATGAAATCCAATGAGGGTAGGGTGAGCGGAATAGACAAATGTCAACTTGGGCTATAGATATATTCAGCTCTTTGGAATTTAAATACAGATATTTTTAATGACAGTATGATTAGTGGTTTATAAAAGTAGACTGGATGAATAAACCACAGTAACAATGATAACATCCTTCCAATAATGAAGATTTGGCATCCCGAATTCTTGTTCATTGCAGAAAACCAAATAATAGAACTCCATGCATATCTGATGTTAGGTGGTTAAAGAACAGTGCATGAAATTATAAGGTATTAGAATCCTTAGCTATTAGTTCGTGCTATAGAGTTTACTGGAAGTCAGGTCATAATGGTATTCAATAACTCTAGGGTCTATGACAATTAGACAATGCCTGATTTATCTTTTAGGCTGTGTTAACCAATACAAAATGAAGGAATATAAATACATAAAATAATTGTAATTTTTTAAAATTTTACTGTAATGGCCTTTAGAATATTTAGAATGGGCAATGTGATCCCACCTAATTCACCAAACCATGCCCCAACAAATTTTCACTTATTATGGGCCCTTCAAAACTCTTAATGGGAAACACTTTCATTATTATTCGAGAACTGCAAAATTCACAAGAGGCGTTCATTGCATAAAAATATGAGACGTTCTGGGAGGCCAGGAAAAAATACCTGAAAGATAGCAACATGTAATAGATCAAAATGGGTCATATATGTAATTGATTAAAAATATTTACAAGAACCTGACATTTTTATTATTATTTTTATTTAGTAAACGCTACAAACTTATTTTACAACGAATTACATAAATATGTTAACTCCAATAATTTAATATATAAAACCATAACACATAAAATTTACATGTAACAGCTAGATTTAAAACAAATATAAAACTGTTTGAAATATATGTATTTGTAAATGAATAATTCATTTTGGTATCAAATTAATGGAAACTTCAAATTATTGCTAAATTTAGTAGTGTAAAAATTATTACCTAATGAGAAAAAGTCACTGACCATAATTCAGAATGTTGCCAACATCTTTTAATCCCCCAATATGATCACCATGCCAATGGGATATAATAATATCTTCAATAACAATATTTTCTTCACCAAGAACCTTTTCAAGTTCCTTAATGTAATCTAGTTTCCCCTCCTCCCCTGTATCTAACAAGACACGTCTACATTACTTAGGAAAAATAGAATTTTAATGTATGAAATTGAATAATAAAAAATAAAATAAATTGTACAGAATATTTACCTCTTTCCAGTTCCTAATATGTAAGTATTAGTACCCTGTAAGGTCATTTTTCCAGGGTTACAACCCAGAATCCTAATAACTCTTGGAGATAATTTGGTCACAATAGGTAAGACAGTGGTCATTATTAAGCTACAAAAGTGCTCACCGAAAAACGACAGTACATTCAAATTGTATCACTCAACTGATAAGAGATATCAGGGCTCCTTGGAGGTAGGCATCGGAGGTAGTTATGAAATAATACGAAATAGTTTCAATTTCACAACACTTATAGAAATCTATATCGGAATATTTGAAAATAATACTAATAATTAATATATATTTTAAATGTTTATATATGAGAAATAAAGACATCCACTCATTCACAAGGAATACCCTAAGATATCTGTATATTGAATTCGTGATTTAGATACCTCCCGCTTTGAATGGAACATATGATTACCGAATACAGAAGATCTACGAAGAAGGATTTCGCTATTTGATTTTTCATTAGGATGGCTGTTAATTTAACAAGGACAGCTCTTACCAAAACTAATTTGAGTATGTTTATTGCATGGCCTATTATCACGCTTGACAATAATTTTTTTCCAGTATCAATAAGACATATTTCTTTTCTTTTGAAGGTGGAGTGTCTGCACCCCTTGTCAGTGTTATTCAGTCAAGAAAAAATCAAACTGCTCCTCCAGCTAAGGTAAATTTCAATCGTTTATTTTTCGTACATCCCCTTTTTACGGCCAGAACCAGTAGTTGTGTAAAAGTTGATTTTTTTTGTAAAGTACTCTTGTTACTATTATCGTCAATTAATGAAGAATTTGATTGGAAAGTGAGTTATTATATCTTTATTTTGGATAGATGTAAATATTTAATTCTTTATCATTTGATCTAGTCTGTAGACTTAACTTCAGTTATAAGATTATGTAATTGTAACATCCTTAGTTTTATTAAATGAAATAATTTGTGTTTACTTTATTCAGAAAACTACTTTTTCTCTTTTGGGGTCAGTAATTTTTTTTCATCTAATTTATTTTAGAATGTTTTGTTTCATGACCATTAAATACTCCATTATTTATTGTCTTCCATCACTAATATCCTATCACCAGTGTCACTTGTGTTTTAGCAGATGTATAATAACATTGTAACATTATTTTAGAATAAAATAATACCAGATTATATTTTAATTCACTTTAGACTCTCTTCAACAGTCAATCATTAGTTGGCTTAGTGGTCTTCGGATGTCAGTTAGCTTCTGGTTATAAATGTTTCTCCTGTTTAAAATGTAAATGATTTATAGTGACTTTACTACTCAGTAATAAAGTCAACTATAAATTAGTAATGGGTATGTGGTTGAATGTGATAGTTATGTAACACTTTATTTCTGATCAGTTTAATGCAATGCAAAATATTTTTGGAATACTGAAGATAAATTATATTGAACCTCTTAGGTTCGCACATTAGAGTTTCTTTCAAGAGGTCCAAATGTCATTCTAGTCGTAAGTTACTTAGTATTTGAATACTATAGTGCTAACTGTGGCATTTTATAAAAAATAAAAGTAACATTTTTGTAGTTTGTTATTCAAATGTTTATTCTATTAAAAGTATTTTGCTTAGGGTTTTCTTAATTAAACTGCCAATGCCATATTGTCTTTTCCTGAAATTCTTAATAAACTCGTTCAGTTCTTAAATCCGTAGAATCAAATATTAATATTGCAGTGTGTTTAATAGTGTGATAAAGTCATAATATTTTAATTTATATAGGTACAATGATCTATTATTCTTTTTATATTAAAGCTCTTGTTCTAACACATTATTCTTTTGTAGGAAAAGTATGGACCTTTGGCAGATGAAGACAGGATATTTACAAATTTATATGGCCGCCATGATTGGAGGTTAAAGGGTGCATTAAAAAGGGGCGATTGGTACAAAACTAAAGAAATTGTAGAAAAGGGACCTGATTTTATTTTAAGTAAAGAAAATTTTAATTCTATTGTGAGTTTCTCTAAATACCCATTTATCAAGAATACAGTTAATGTGTTCTTTTATAGATGAAATTAAAACATCAGGGCTACGTGGAAGGGGAGGTGCTGGATTCCCATCTGGAATGAAATGGAGTTTTATGAATAAACCTTCTGATGGAAGGTAATTCAATTTTTTTTTTTAAGTTAATAAATATTTATATTAATAATTATTATAATAAGCTTTTTATATTTTACTCCACTGTTAAAAAAATTAGTGTAGATTAATACAATTAAAAGATTTCATTTATTCATATTTTTCTGCAAAGAAATTTTAAACAATTTTTGTTTAGTTTGCTTTTTTTTGGGAACAAATGATGAGGTTCTCGTGGAAGTGTTATGCACTAATAAGTCTATTGTGCAGCAATTGCCTTTTATTTTTTACTTATCCATTCTTAAATAACATTTTTTTACTAGAAATAGTTTAGTAGTGTAACATAATAGTAATTCACTCTTATGTAGAAAATAATATCAATTGGTAAAAATGGTTGAGTTTTGCTCTTCATCTTGACATTGAGATTCTAATCATATGTCTCTTATTTCATTGCCAGTCTTTAAATAATTTAAAATGCATTCATTTTATATATTGTTCTTTACTTCTCCTTCCCTACTTTCATGTGTTGTAAGACTGGACATACACAGCTTTTTTAAAATAGATGCAATGTTGCAGATCAAATATACATGTGTGTGTGTGTGTGTGTAATAAAGTGTCTGATTTTGTAATTTGTTTTGATTTTTCAAGATAAACAGCATCATGATGATGTTCAGTAATTTCTTTCTCTTTTAGGTCTCTTGTTTGTTTTGGGGCAATTTTTTGTTTCTACGCTAAGTTGTCACAGTTAGTGACAAGGGACTGGGTTCTTTAATCAAAATTCTTGTTTCGGAAAGCTCATAAATTATTCTTGAAATAATTTTTTTGGTTAATTACATCCTTAATTTTTGTGTGACCTAGCTTAGCTCAATCCCTTGTGCATTTCTGTTACTATCAGAGACAGCTGGAAAGCTATTTTTATAAAAAAAAATTAAGTGAGGTATGACTAAGTAATTATGAGGTAACCTTTTCTCAGTTTCCCAACCTGTATGATTGTACAGCTGAAAATTGACAGCGTTGCTTGAAGAAGATGACTAAAAAGTCATCAAAAAGTCACGCGCAGAAGAGTGAACCTCAAACGCTGGAAGGTAGCCAGGAAGTGAAAATTTGACTCCTCCCAACAACTGCCAAACAGCTAGCTTTATTACTTCAACTATATTATTTGAGCATTCTTCTTCAGTAGAATTCAAAGGGAGAGGGGATTCAAAAGACCTAACACTTATAAATGTTGACATTTCATTCAACATCTTCTGTGACTATCATGAAGAGTTTTTTTCATGAGCCATATGAAGTTTTACGTTTCAACTAGAAATTGGAAGTTAAATTCTGATGGCGATAAGTAACCTATAAAAAAAAATATTAAACAAGGCTGCCAGATGTGTATTTTGAAAAATGCAATGATTCTCATTGAATAGAATGAGTTCCACAAAATGAAATAAGAAGTGTATATATTTAGCGGCATATTAAGGAAATCATGAAAAATGTTAAATCTTGGAGGATCAAGACAACATTATTATCATTATTATTTGTCTCATCATTATATTTAGTTAATTAAAATGGTGTAGTTGAATCATAACATATTTTTTATGAGTTATTTTAAAATATTTCATTTGATCTGTTCTGATTTAATAGGCCTAAGTATGTTGTTGTTAATGCTGATGAGGGAGAGCCTGGGACATGCAAAGATCGAGAAATTATGCGACACGACCCACACAAGCTGGTTGAAGGATGCTTAATTGCTGGCCGAGCAATGGGTGCTCGTGCTGCTTACATTTATATTAGAGGAGAATTTTATAATGAAGCTTCGAACATGCAAGTTGCTATTTGTGAGGTTAGTTTGCACTCCTAAACTCTTAGATTTTACTACTCGTTCTCTTTATCTACTGTTTCAATAGAGCTTGATATTTTGGAGTTGCCCTCGTTGTAAAATTCAGGTACAGATACTTAAAAATACTTACAACCATAAATCTAAATCTAAAAATTAATAAAAAGTATGAAAAGGTTTTCAATTATTATTTAAACACGCCAGTATCAGCAAGGTGGTGCCAAATCATGTACACACAGGTAGGGGGACCTAAGATGAGCCATCTGAGTCCTTTCTAGGATCCAAAGATTAAAAATGTGTACCTGTTAACAAATAACAGTTGAGAGAAAGGTTACTTCAAATTTAAGTTCTAACATGAAAATGTTTTCAATATACTTTTTCTTACAAATATTCTTTGGTTACAATTTTAGCAGATTTCCCTTATCAATAGCAAATGACACGATTTGCAATAATTTTCTTCAAATGTCCTTTTTTCCCAGAAGATGATGAAAATGAGGTGCGTTCAAAATTATATATATATATATATATATATATATATATATATATATATATATACTAGCTCAGATACCCGGCTTCGCTCGGGAATTCATTTGAGGCTGAATGGTGATGGTATTTTTTTGGCAAGGCTTTAGTTTGCACAATATTTTCACCTTTACCCGTCCCACTATTTAGGATTAACACCCGTTGTTGGCATTTGTTAATAATAAAATTAATTTTTTATGTAAGTCTTCACTGTCCTCCAAATTGTCATATTTCCCGTCTCCTGTGCATTATGCATAGATCTCAGTTATTAAGCACAAAATATTGTGGTGAAACGAAATATCACCATTATTAATTTCAGGCCTCCCTTATAACCCCCACTCCTGCCCGTCCCTAGAAATGTTAGTATGGCTTATTATAAGGAAAGAGTTAGTGCTAATACACATACCGAGTTTTATTTATTTCGGCTGGGTCTTTTGTCCCAAATAAAATTGTTCACTTCCGCTATAGGTTTTAGCGTATATCTCGTTTATAATACGGTATACGAAAAAAGTCCGTAAAACCACTGAGGAAAGAAAGAGGAAGTGAGAGAGGTTCTAGATTACAAGAAGGTCTCCCCACCCCTCCCCGACGCTCCAGGTTAACCAACAGAACATGACTAACGGATAACTCTCAATTTCGCTAACATTACCTTATATTCATATTCTATTTTCAATTCTAATTATGTATGTTTAAATACTTTCGTTTTTTTGTGAATTAATTGATGTTTTAAACACATTAAAGGATGAAATTACTTACTTCCGATTAATTAATGTTCCAGTGAAAGACAGAGGAAGGGGGGGGAGTAATATACTTTGCTCCTCATGAAACAGCTACTTTTTTTTAAAATGCTTCATACAATTGAAATGTTCTTGTTTATCGTCATGTTCATAATTGCCGAAAAACCAATAGGAAACGAAATACCGCTATTATTAATTTCAGGCATTCCTTATAACCCCCACTCCTGCCCGTGCCTAGAAATGTTGATATGGTTTGTTATAATGAAAGCGTTAGTGCTAATACACATACCGAGTTTTATTTATTTCGGTTGGGTCTATTGTCCCAAATAAAATTGTTCACTTCCGCTATAGATTTTAGCGTATATCTCGTTTATAATTCGGTATACGAAAAAAGTGTTTATAACAAATGTTACTCTAAATAACAAAATAAACAACTTTTGTTATGTTCATATTTGCCGAAAAACCAATAGGAAACGAAATATCGCTATTTTTAATTTCAGGCCTCCCTTATAACCCCCACTCCTGTTCGTCTCAGAGAATATTAGTATAGCCTAAAGTCTAAGTTGGGCTAGTAGTAATATACATACGAAGTTTCATAAAATACGGTTTAGCCGTTTATACCTGAAAAGGTAACAAACAAACAAACAAACATACACGAAAGAAACAAAATGCAGGTATGGTGTCTATGACATGTGAAACGAATGTACAGACAGAGGTTACAATTTTTTATATATATATATATATATATATATATATATATATATATATATATATATATTTGTCTGTTAACGCTCTTGCGCTCACAATTTTTGCTTGATCATTACCAATCACAATATTTAAATGTTTTATGTAAAAATAAAGATCGCTTTCGTTAATGGCTGAAATTGGGACAGTGGGAGGGGGGTTTATAGAGGAGGATTTTCGATAATTCGACATATCTCCGTTACTATATGTCGATTGAAAAATTGTATAGAATCAATCTTATTGCAAATTAAATTTACTATAAATATTGTTATAAACATTTATTCTCTATCTTTAATATTAACCAAGATATTTGCGTTTTTATTAAGTGTGTGTGTGGATAACGGATGAGCTGAAATGGCCAACTTCAGTTCTAGTCGTGGGTTTCTCCCAAAAGCTAGTTTGGACGTTTCCGTAACTGTTTGGCTCTTGTGAAATTTCTCTATTGTAAAACTTCACGTGGGAAATTTACTTAGTTTACGCAGCGCCAGCATGACGGACTTTTTAAAATTAAATTAGTAATACTCCTCATATTGCTTCTTTCCATTGAAATCAATATTACTTTATTCTACAAATAATTTCATCTGCACCTATAAACTTATTTCAGTCAACATTTCTTATTCATTCATATTTTGTTTGTTTGTTTATCTTCTATAATCATTTTTGTTTTTTTATTTCAGGCATATCAAGCTGGTCTCATTGGCAAAAATGCCTGTGGATCTGGTTATGACTTTGATGTCTATATGCACAGAGGTGCTGGAGCTTACATATGTGGTGAGGAAACTGCTCTAATTGAGTCACTTGAAGGAAAGCAAGGAAAACCAAGGTTGAAGCCTCCATTTCCTGCTGATGTGGGTGTTTTTGGCTGCCCAACTACTGTTACTAATGTAGAAACGGTTGCTGTTTCACCTGTAAGTAAATTATTACATTTGAAGTTAATTGCAGGGTACATTATACAAAGTGTTTATTCTATAGAATATAAGGCATTCAGTTTCATCTTATCAGTTTATTTTATAATACTGACATGTAAATAGTATTCCATGGTATCCATATAACTAATAATAATTATAATATTGACTGTGTTGTTTATGTTCTACGTCAAGAACAAGTAAATTCTTAAATACAATCACTTTTTTTGTCTTGTATTGTTTCAGGGAGTTCACAATATTCTTGCTAAATTAATTTTCATGGTGACCATAAGCAGTGTTAGAACACAGTTATATTTTTCACCATTTTGTCCTAATTTCCTGAGCAGGGATTGTCTTGATTTTCATGTGAGACATGAAATTTAGATGTTTTAGAACCATAAACTATATTTTAACACAATTTATTCTTTACATGTATACAAAAATGGTTTAAAAACCATTGTTAACAATGGTATCTATACTTCAGTAATGTATAGTATATACTGTTGAATATCTGCTGTCAGAGGAGCCAGTGGATTTTCTGATGTCGATGAAATTAAAAAGCTATCAAAGTCATTAACAATAGAGTTGTGAAAAATTAGGAAGTATAAAATCCACCTAAACAACTTATGTTAACAACTATGCTTTAAAAAATAAAATTTGATTTTGACTGTAAAATAGATACTCCTCATAAAAAATAGCTTAACCATTGATTACAAACCTGAATCGTTCCGGCTTAGCAATAAACAAATAATGAATATCTGTTGACCTGGTAATATAATCTACCTTTGTCATTTTACAAATTCCTCCCACTCATTGAATAATATTTGAGGCAAATGTTATCTCAGCTAGGATTTCAATTTCTTTACCAATTGATATACTATTGTTAAAAGGATCTACTTTGAAAGCTAGAGGACCTAGGTTTAAATCCCAGCAGAGTTAAACATTTATCTATAGTATAAAATACAATTTAAGAAAATATTTATTGGCAGTGTATTTCATTAGAAAAATACAAGTGATTATACTTAAAACTTACTTAAAGCCTTCCTAAATTTAAATTAACGACCCTTTTTCAAACCACTGTGATGATTAACATTTTAATTTGAAGAAGTAGGAAAGAGAATGGTTGAGTTAGCTGAGAAATGGTTGAAAGATAAAACTGCAGACTGGTATGATCTTATATTATTTAGTAGTTCATTTTTTTTATGTATTGTAAAATGAATAATTTTAACATTAATGTTTCTCTTCATTAAGATTGTTTAAATAAAAGTATTTCTGTTTTAGGAAATTTGTCGACGAGGGGGGAAATGGTTTGCTGGGCTTGGTCGTCCTCGTAATTCTGGAACAAAGCTCTTCAATATTTCTGGCCATGTGAACACTCCATGCACTGTTGAGGAAGAGATGTCTATTCCTTTGAAGGAACTAATTGAAAGGCATGCTGGAGGAGTGACTGGTGGCTGGGACAATCTACTTGCAGTTATTCCTGGCGGATCATCAACCCCACTTATTCCAAAGGAGTAAGCCAAGTATTACACTGTGTTGTAATATTTTGTTAAATCTTATTCGTTTAAGAATAGAAATTCTAATTTAGAAATTTTATGGTATCAACAGAGTAGATCACTTTTTTCTTCAAACCTTTTATACAAATTCTTGACATGTTTTGTTCTATTTGAAGCCTCTTCAAGAAGAAATTTATTCCTAGAAGAACCATGTGTAAATCCAGTTTTGATGTTACTTTTGGAGCAGATTTAGAGTTATTCTCCAGAAGAGGATTCAAATGAAGAGATAGAAATAACTATTTGTAGTTTTCAATAATATTACAACCTTCTCTAAATGTTCTATCACTTGTTTTTATTGGACCTAGAAATTAGTGAACCACACAAGTCAGCCAGCAGTATCGTTTGTCTTATATAACTAGTTTGAAGTTGAAAATTAAATACAAATGGCTTTTAAACTGTTAATGACATTTTATCGTATCTGTTTCTACTTATTAGTACAATGAGTTAATATTATTTTATTTTTATTTTTTATCTTTTTCCTCTTCTATAAAACTTATCTGAAAATAGATTTGTATCAGTTCTTCATAACCCCCCTCCCCTTCCGATACTGAAATAGGTATCCTTCGAATTCTTTCTCATATTCACTATATGTATGTATGCAAATTTATTATATGTGGGATCCACAAGGGATTAGGTTTTATCAGTCCCCAGAAGGAATATTTGGATGCTTCCAAAACAGTAAAAATACTTTTTTTGAAGGACTTCATATACTGAAATTTTTATACGAAAGTCTAACAACTGTCTATGAACTCATGAAAATTTTGATCTACTTTAAAATATAACAACCGTAGATTCTTTATCTCAAGTGCATTTCTCCCTTGTTATTATTCCAATGTTTCGGGACTCTGACTTAATGGTTTTTGGAATAACAGACATTTCTGGGGTCCAAATCTTTTGTTCTATTGTCTGTCATGCAGGGGCTGCAAATGCCACTCAGATTATGGCATATGACATAATTATATAATCATTTTTCCATTAATTAGAATGCAGTGTAAACAAACCAAAATTTAACATGGACACCAGATGTTTAGGTATATATAGCCTTTGATGAAAATTTCATGTCTAGGAGTAGGGGTTTGAGAAAGCTGAAAATGTTTTAAGTATGAATAACACCATTAATGTTCATTCAAGAAAAAGGTACTGAACAAAAATTACAGCAAATCACTTCATTTAGTTAAGATTTATTAAGCTAGATGTTGATTACTCTGCCAAAATGTTTCCCCTGAATCATTATGAAAATAATATAATAAGATAGTTTTATAACATAAAATTTGAATAGAAAAATATTATCATATATTATTCTACTTTATTTTGAATTAATTAAAATTCTACTATATTTATTATTATTTCTAGTGTTTGTGAAGATGCAATCATGGATTTTGATGGTCTTCTTGCCTGTCAAACTAGCTTGGGTACAGCTGCTGTAATAGTTATGAATAAGTCAACTGACGTTGTTAAAGCTATTAGCCGACTTATTATGTTTTACAAACATGAATCTTGTGGACAGTGTACTCCTTGCAGAGAAGGAATCAATTGGATGAATAAGATCATGGAGAGGTAATTACACCATTAATAGTAACTGAAAATCTGGGTGGATAAACCAAACATTTCTACCCTAATAATGTATTATCATTTAACATGTCGACTAACATGGTATTTTTAGGACTCCAGACTAAAATGACAATTTAATTTTTTCACATTCAAACTAACCTTGTTTAGCATTAAAATTATAGAAAAAGTATATAATCTAAACTTATACAACGTTTAATGATTGACAAGATAGATTATATAATATTTTAGTAGATTTCCCTTAAGGGAAATTACTAGTGTTACATAAACCACATTATTCGAAGCTTAAATACCAAATATTGTTCTCAAGATACCTTTATTATACGAGATACATGCAAATATGTCCTGGTACCCTCTCCCCCCATCTTTAAGGTCCTGGACTACTAAAATTTGATTGATTGAGATAATATTGATTCTGACTCATTATTAATTAGAGTATTAGTGTTTGGGGATCGAAGAGACTTCCTATAAAAAGATGTATAGGGAGATGCCCCTTTTTTGAATTTGAGAGAGTGGACTGTATGGTGGTGCAAATTATAATGCATGGATGGATATAATAAAATATAATTAAGTGATGTCAATAATAATGAGAACAAATAATAAGGAAATTGTTGATCTTTTAAAATCTAATAATGTCCCAATTGGTGAGCTGCTGTGGGTTGGTTGGACTGGTGGTGGAGCTGGTTGCTGTGGTGATACCCATTATTGGATTTATGCCTGTTGGCTTCGATGTGTGACAAATTTTGATATAAGTGTGAGTACTCACTTTATTTATTGTCCTTGGTTCTTCCCCGCTTCATCGCCCGACGGGCCCTTTTGTGCCTACTCTTGCATATCATCGGGGTTTTTCACCTCGATGGTATTAGAGAGCTCCTTTTACTTGTCACACTAGGCTCCCATCTTATTCCCGTCTTCTTGCCCTTTCCTGTCGGACCCCCTCGTGGCTGAATGCGCTGGCAGCAAGGTCCCCAGTCCGGGGCAAGGATGAGTGGACAGTGGATGACATCACCGATGTCGAGCGCCTGCTTCACTCTTCGCGGACTTGATTCTTCCGCGAACAATTAGATATAGTAAATAGTTCCCAATAAAAACAATATGTTATATTCTGATGTATCTCAGTAATTATTTTTCTTTTCGGTGTGAGGCTGGCAGACCTGTTTGTTTACATTTCAAATGCTTCCCGTCGGCAGGTTATTGAAATTGACTGAAACATTTCTTATTTTCGATTGTATTTATTCACTTAATATTCACGGTGGTGTTGTGTTACCAGTATGTAGATTTATCCATTGCTAAACTTCTGAAATCTGCTTAGTTTACACAGCCCCTGCGTGGCGGACTTTTTGGTAGAAAGATATGTGTTAACTTAACACCTTTCCCTTTCACAAATAAAGTGCATTTGTTGTTTATTCAAAGTAGCGTCTTAATTACCACGGGATGCTGGGAGTGCACCAGCTAAATCTGTAGACTTCTGACAATAAAACCAATAAATCACACTGCTAATCAAATTTATTCTCTCAGCTCTACACGCAAGTCAAAGTCTGGTCATTCAATTACTTAGTCAGGATGGTACTAATGAGTTAAATACATTTCTACAAACAAGAGAAATTGGAATAAAAAAATAGTTACTTATATTACAAGTTTAAACCTCATTCAAGACTATTTCAATTTACAATCATATAGTTCTTAAATATAAGTTTGAAATGTTATAGCGTAGCTAAACAAACTTAGCTCTTGAATAATTAATTTTGTTTAAATTTTATTGTGTAAATATTTTTTCAGGTTTGTTACTGGCAATGCTCAGCCTGCAGAAATTGATATGCTTTGGGAGTTAAGTAAACAAATTGAAGGTCATACTATCTGTGCCTTAGGAGATGGTGCTGCTTGGCCTGTTCAGGTATAAAAAGTCGTATTATTCCTATTCACTTTGTAACGCTTTAATGTGATGTTTCTTATTAAAAAAAAGTATATGAATAGAGTTTGTACTGAACAATGAAGAAAAAAGTCTTAGTTTTTATTTACCTACTAAAACAATTTTTCTGGTCTGCATTCACTTATTCCCTTGTCATTTAAAATGAAAGAAATAATCCATTACAAGTATCATTTTGCGTAGAAAACTCTCCTGAACGAAATTAATGTAAAATTATGGAATTTAAACCATAAGTTCCAAAAGTATATATATTAAAAAAAATTATCTGGAGGTTAGAAAGAAAGCATTTTCTTCAACTACTCTTTAAAATTATTTCATTCTTTTTTTCTTTGTTGTCTTGTGCTTGTAGAGAAGCCTTAAAATTTGATGCCATTTTCAACAAATGGATCACTTGTTGAAAATACTGTATTAGACCAAAGGCTAAAATATCTCGGTGAAACAATTATTACTTCTGGGTGCAACAGTCCCTGTAATACCTGGGTCTCTGGACTTATTGCATTCAGTGCAACCAACACTTTTTCGGACCTCTAGCCTCTGCAAGAATTTACTTGGGCCTGTTCTGGCCCCTCTTTTTATCCACCCCTTCGTAAAATTCCTTTCTTAATGAGTGGTTTCAGTTTAAAGTATAAAATTAAGAAAATTTAAAACCTACACATTTTAAAAATACTTTATATTAAATTGTTTATTTTTTTTCAGGGATTGATTCGGCATTTCAGACCTGAATTGGAAGAAAGAATGAAAAAGTTCCACGAAAGCCAAGGGGACGAGTGCAAGGTTGCAGCTGTCTAATAATATGAAAGAAGTAGTCATTATTTTAAATAATCATGAATTGTTAACAATAGGTAGTTTTCTGTAAACTGAAGTTGTTTTCAAATTCATGTTTTAATGAACATTGTTTTTCTGTTACTCCATTTTTTGCTACCTCCTGAAGTACATTGCCTTGAATCTTTATTAACTGGAAATACATTTTGAGCCCTTCTGTAAACATTGAATGTATTTACTATCGATTCTAGTTAAAAATCTTTAAATTTTAAACTAAATTAGCATAGATGCATTTGTGATAAAAAAAGAAGAGAAACATTATTAATAACATGATTGTTGATTTTTGTTATTTATTTATTTTTCCATTATTTTAAATAAACACTGTACATATACATTTTTGTGTGTTTACATCTTTTTTTCTTTTCTTTTATGGTCAAACCAACCAACAAACCTTGAAGCCCTTTTTTTCTCTTTACCTTTTCTAATTTAGTTATACTCAGGAGAATTTGGTTCAGTGTTTTTGTGATGGCTGTTAAAAGGAAGCAACCAGATTAAAGAGATAAAAGATAATAATGGGCTTTGCACTTAATTCATTTCTAAATTCTTGGACCTCTGTTACAACCATCATAGGCAATGGTTAGCATGGTAACAGTACAAAAAGAAATAATATCTAGTTCCCAATATCAGGAAAAATTGTGATGGGCTTTGTCGACAAGGCTTCTAGAGATATTTGTAAACAATGCTAGATCCTTCGTATATATGTAAATCTGTGCTAAAAGTGCTACTGAAACTGGAGTTTTTAGGGCAATTGTTCACGTATTCAGTACTTAGATTTTTGTAAAAATCTAAGATTTGACTTTGAAGACCTCAGTGAGCTCTAGCTCTAAACCACAAGCAACTGATAAGGAAGTTGCTGTAATGGTCAAATGTTTTTTTTTACAAGTAAATAGTAAATGGGTATTCAAAACATTTATGCAAAGGTGTTCTTGAAGATTACACAGGAGTATGTCAAATTTACTGTTGAGGTATGTTCAAAATTTTGTATTCCATATCCCAAGAATTAAATTTTAAAAACAGTGTTTTATAAATAAAATTGGCTTTCATATGTAAATACATTTATAAATTGGATAAACTTATGACCAGAATAGTATTTTTAATCATTCTCTAATTTATTTATTCCTTTTTTAAAATTTTATTGCTCGTTTTTCCGTTTGATAAAATATTAGGGAGATATAGTTTTGCTCGGTTTAAAAATTTTACTGGAGCTGACGTTACCCATGTGTGTAAAGGCATTGGTTTTAATGCACTTGGTATACCTAAGTCATGGGGGGATTAGGAAACCAATTAAATAAAATACTTAGTCCCACCCTGGCCAGAAATAACCAATTAGCCTCACTGGTATAAAGTGGATGTTTATATTGTAAAGAGGTTTTTTTATTATTATTTTGAAAATGTACTTAGAAAATTCAAACATTGTCTAAACTTCTTTTATTTATGAGATTAAATCACTTCTAATGTAAACCATAAGCTGAGCAAGCGAAATATTTTACTAATGCTTCTTATAAACCTTCATTTTTGTAGCAACATACCAATAATTATAATGGCCTTGCTTACTAATTTCATCGTCAATATTGTTTCATAGAGAATTATATCCAAGGAAATCTAATAAAACTGAACAATTAAGAGCTCTCTAATTGTTTCAGCTAATTATCTTGTTTTAAAATTTGTATCTAAGCTTTTGTTGTGCACATTATTCCAGACTTTCTAAAAAAGTATGTAACCAAGTATATAATGAAACCAGTCTATTATATCACGCTTACATCGGCCCTAGGACACTTGTGGCACCTCTTTATGGAAACGCTAGTCTGCTTGTTGCTGGAAATAAGTTTAGACTCCAGAAAATAATCAGTCTTAACCCATGTTATACTAGTTTTACATTTCACTTTTTGAAGATTATTATTAACTTAATTTTTTTAGCAAGAAATCAATAAAGATCGATTCAATACCAGCCACACAAGTTTTTACTTAAAAAAGTAAACCTTGTATTATTTCATTTTTATATTTATTCTCTATATTACTTATTCACTGGGATGTTATGAACTGATTTTAAGCTACTCAATTTTTAGTATTATTTGTTTTTACACGATTTTATTTATTTATGACTCTTGAAATTATTCCTGTTTGTTATTGTGCATTTGTTAGAAAGTTAAAAAAAAACTCACCGAGTGTTGTAATCATGAACTCTCCTTGTAGTTATTAGCTTATTGATTGCTAATTTACAACCACTTGTTCTCAGTTCATAAATAATAAAATGTAAGAAACTGGCCTTGAAATTATAATTAAGGTATGGTATAGCAAGCAGACTAGGGCTATATCATAACTATTATTTTTCTTGTTTGAAAATGTTAAATCTAAATTTTGTTCATATTTTTTTTTTTTGGATTAAATAATATTGGCAGCCATTTCAGTGTAATTTAATCACTAGGGTAAAATAAATAAAATGTCCTTGCCCTCTTTAATTGATATATCTTAAAATACTGTAGTGTTGGAACTGCATGGGAGCTCACTTTCGATTTTATTTACTGTCCAATTAATTGTATTATTTTCCACCAAACTTCAATAAATATTTATTTAACTGTTTTAAAGGTAAAGGTTTTGCTTCTTTCTTCTAGAATGATAGAATATAAATAATAGGATTAGGCTGTCTCGTGCTTTTAACAATTAATTTATTTACTCAATGCTCATGTACCAACTGTTCAGCTGAGGACATGCTAGCTTCTCTGATTATGATGACTTATAGTCATTGAAAATACTATATGCTTGATAAATTAAATTTTGTAATGGGCTAGACAGCCGAATTATTACATCTTATAATTTTAACTTATTTTTTTTGGAGAAGGCCACATGTGTATATACTATATTGTCTTTAGAGTTCATATTAATTAATATCTAACAAATTCTTAGGGCACTTGGCATGTTTTGTAAAACCAATATTTTTAGGTCAGATATTGTAACTCTATTAAATAAAGCAATAAAGTAGTGCCTTATATCTGCTTTCTTCCGTGACCAACATCTCTTTCAAAAATTACTGCTGTTTCAAAATCATCTGCAATTTTGACTCGCTATTTAGAAAGGGATTTCTATCTTGTAGACTTCAGACTTCCTTAAATGCAACCTTTGGTTCTCTTAATCTTACAGCTAATAAGTCTAACTTTATTTGGCTAACACCCAGTTGCTTTCTGTTCAGTTTTAAACTGTTTAATCTCGAGCCATTACTGAGCTTCTAATTACTGCCAACTTTATACTCCAGTGTACCTTTTATTCATAACATTCTATTTATAATTATAGGGGCTCACGTTATTTGCCAAGTAAGTTAAGACATTGGTCTTAAGCTAGAGTGGTGAGTTTGATTCCTGCCTCATATAGGTATTTATTTTGTGACAAACTCATTAAACAAAATTCTTAGTCCCACCCTGGCTAGAAAAGGGTGGTAGTCTGTAGGTAGTCAGTCCCAATTAACCGAAGGTTTTTAATGCTTTTGGACTTTAATAAGTACATATGTTATCCATTTTAATAAATTTTACTTTTAATATTCTGATTTATGGGTGACACCTATATTTTTGTATAATCAGTTGCTTATTAGAAAATTTATTTATTTGGTAATTCAAATCAATCGATTTGAATTAGCATAAAACTCGTGTAACCATTTTCAATTAACCAAATGATAAAATAGCCTAAGATTTAAATATAATTTGGCATTAATGTTGCAATTAAATCTTTAAAAACAATGTTGAAATTAAGCCGTTTAGGCTATAGTTCTCTGGATTTCGAAGACAGAATTATATGAGTCGGTATCGACAGTCTTGTTTTAAATATGCTGATGAAGTGTTGAGGTGTGTACTTTTGTCATTAAGTAGTTTGTTCCGGATTGTATGGTAGTTCGATGTTATGTTGTCTTCTAGTAGCACTAGTAAGTGTTTAATAAAACATGGTCTTTAAAAATACTTTTTCTCTTTCAAAAACAATAAAAATGTCCCTAGTCATTAAATTAAAAATTATATAACTAAATCCTGTTTTGTTCAGGCGAATTTCAAATCAAACATGCATTTTTTAGTCAGTGCTGCATTGAGTTCTAGTGTTACTGCTTACATTCCAGATTGGAGAACCAATAAAGGTAAACATCCAATAGTGTGTTAGAACAGGAAGTCTACAGAGGACGTCTTATTAAAATGATATACTTAATTTTAATTTATCTTTGTAAAAGGGTTAAACGAATAAAAATACTTCATTTCTAAGTACCATTTATGTATTTTTTAACTAACATGATCTAGGCAACAGAATTGTATTCACAATAGTTAAATATTTACAATACAAGAAGTTACATTAATTATATAATTATTTATATATTTACAATTCAGTCGTGTGGCATTCCTTTCAATCCAAGGTCTTATGTATATCTACAACTTTGCTTCAGGAGCGACTCCAAATTAAAATTTATTTTGGCACACTACCAGGAGTAAAAAGGATTTTTGTTCTGCCTTTTCAAGACATTTTTTTTTCTTTAATGCATTCTATGCAAATTTTACATTAGGAGCAGCTCCACAAAACTTAGGTGTAGTTATTAGATTTTCAGTCTTATAAGTCTACAGTTCGACCACATAGCTTAACTCAACCACATACCTTGCCTCATAGGAATATGGAATCACATATTATTGGTAGGAAAACCCCATACGTCTTCTGTCTCTTTAAGTTATGATCACAAGGGCATTTCTATCAATAAATAATCTAAATATCAACATTTTTTTAAAACGATAATATAACATCAAATTCACAGGATTTTTTTTAAAAAAAACATCTGGAAACAACAAAGACTAATATTCCATCTCTTATTATAATATTTACAATGAAAACAAGTTTCTTATGTTACACTGATAGGCCCAGACATCAACTTCCATTTAATTAAAACTAACATAGAGAATGTACAATAGGTGGGAGTCATTACTATACATACTATACACAAAAAAAATACCTAAGCCTAAAAAAGATTTTCTTAACTTTTCGAGAGATTTAATAGTTTTGATATCCGATGAATGTTCTTGTCAATGCACATTAAATGTGAGGAGGGCCTGGGCTGGAGGAGGAACGCGGACGGTAGAAGTTAATTTATATCCTCTTTACAAGTCGGGAACGACCTGGTCATTTGGTGAATTTACACAGAACTTTTCCTCCTGCGTCAGCCATGGGTGGATGAGAACATCTTGGGCAGTAAGTCTTTCTTTTGGTTCTCGTCTCAGCAAACTGCGGATTAGACACTTTGCCCTAGACGAGAGACACTCCGGAATGAGAAAATGGCCCCTACTAATTTTAACGAAGAGATTTGCATGCTCTGCATCATTGAAAGGATACCTGTAACAGAAAAAGAATATATTATAATTTTTGTTTTAATTAAAAAGGTTTACTTTAATTAAATAAAGAAATAAATTGCATGTTTGTGAACATTAAATTCTAATAAAATTACATTTTATGCAAAATAAATAAATAGAAATTACCTTCCAACTAGCATGGTGTAAAGGATAACACCTAAAGACCACATGTCAGCAGCCCTCCCCGAATACCTAGCATGACTCCTCAGTATCTCAGGACTGACGTAGGCAGGGCAGCCTCGCTTATCCTGGAGTACATCGTCATCACCATCCTCTAAAACTACTGCATCTTCTAGACTCTCCAATTTCAGTTCCGTCCTGCGAAAAGAAAAAAAAAAATTAGTTTACAAAACTTATATATGGTAATACTAAAGGGAAAATATGATATTAACAGCTGTCTGTTGCTATTAAGTCATTCATTTCTCTGCTCTTATGCATCGTACCACTAAGAAGCCAATATTTTTATAATAAGACCTAATTTGCAGGTATTTACTTTTATTGACAAATGAACACACATAGAGTGGTATTATTTTGTATGCTGGAAAAAATAGGATTTTTCTAATAAAACAATTGTGTTTGTTAACCACAAAAGAAAACAAAAAACATCAATAGTATGGTATAAGTTAAAGAGATAGTATTAAAAAAAATGTAAGGATAACAAATCTATTGAAAGCAAAAATAAAATAGTGTCTCCAACAGCTGAGCAAATAGCTCTTAAGCCAAAGAAAATCTAAATCAAATTTCTTTAAGGTTTGCAAACAAAGCTTCCCAATTTAACAAATTATAATGTGTTTTAATTTATCTTGGTTTTTATACTGTAGACAACAAAATATTCTCTAGAGCTAGAAGAAGAATTCTGCTTGTTGATCTACAATAATCAACAAAGCTGGCTGTGATAATATTAATATTGAAATATTACAATGGGGAAAAAATTGAGAATGAAGAAAAAAGAGAAATATTTGACTGAAGATGTTCATCAAATTTCATTAGGTATTGAAGTCTTTTGAGTTGTTTTATGTACTTTTTTTTTTCTGTTATGTGTGCCGTTATAGATGTTTGAATTGTGTTTAGTGGTACTGCTGTTGAGGGGAGCGTGGGTGTTTGAACAATGATGGCCAAGGGAGTGATGTGATTTCGACAGTATCTTGTGAAAGAGGAGGGCGGACCTGAGGTGTTGCAAGGCCCACAGGATCGGCCCTCTCCGATGATACACTTCCGCGCGCCCAGAGGTCGCTGTACCCTCACCTCCGCCCTTATGTAAAGACAATGGGAGTGATGAAAGTAATACCCCATTCACTCCTATTGCTAATCAAAAAAGGCTTCACAGCTCTCTGCCATTTTTAGCAGATTTCCCCTCAAGGGAAATCAGCTGTTGCGTTCGTACTCATGACGCGATTTTTGGAAAAATTTCTCAAATGTCCATCGATCCTATCCAGGAGATGACGAAAATGAGATCCGTTCAATCTTTTACATATATGTAATTGTCTGTTAACACTCTAGCAGCCGCAATTTTTGGCTGATCGATACCAAAACCGATATTTAAACGTCTTTAAGCTCGTTAATGGCTAAACTCGGACCAGTGGGAGGAGGAATTTGGAAAATTCGAAATATCTCCGTTATTATGCGTCGGATTGAAATTTTGTATAGGAATCAATCTCATTGAAAATGTAATGTTCTATAAATGTTGTTATGTACATTTTTTCACTATCTTCATTATTAACCGAGATATTTGTATTTTTTAGTTTTCGACCTTCAGTAAATCCCCACTGCTACTCATGTCATATTAACAATAAGCTGTTATATAATGAACCACTTTACTTTAAGCCTAAATACCAAAGATTGTTCTCATTGAACTGTTAAGGTTAGAGATAAATGCAAATACGTGACGCACGTGGGAAATCTGGTGAGTTAACGCAGCCTCTGCGTGACGGACTTTTTATTAATTGAAAGGAAAATAATTGTCTTGGTGGGAAGACAAACGTAAAATAATTCTGGTGCAGAACCACCTTGCAAATAGATTAGAAAGAGTTCACTAAGGTACTCAAGAATACATATATAATATGCATTCATACATACAAGTTACTAAAATGGAATTGCTACAATATTTCTGATTGGAAGTGTACAGAATGGCTAAGACTACACAACTGAGTTAATAAATTATATAGAAACCGTATATATTTATAATAATTTATTATGGTTTATTAAAATACTATGGAGTTCAAATTAAAAGAAAGGAAAAATACGTTAGGGGTTCAAAGGGTTGACTCTTTCTGAAGCTGTTGATTCACAATGTAGGATCAAGAAAATATACAGAGAAGTTACCTGTCGCGTTTATATGCATTTGTTTGAATTGTATTTAACGGAAAGTGGTATTAACCAGAAAAAAAAAATCTAGTTTATGAAGTGTTTTAAATGACTCAGCTAGTCATAAAATTATTCAGTCAGAAAACTCTAAGCTCAGCCAAATGTTTTATTACTATACTAAATGTTACTACACTGAGATTTTCTTGGACATACGATCCATGTTGTGAGGAGTACCCATTATCAGAAAGCAATGTCGTACAAACAAATACAAATTGAAAGTAAACAACCCTTTCGTAGCAGCTCGAGAAAGTAAAAGTCCACAGATCGGTTCTTAAAGTGAGGTCGGTGCACTCTTCCCCAAACCTTACATAAAGACAATAGACATGTCGAAAGTTCTCGCTCTATTCACTCAGCCCCTGGAGGAATGTCGTCATGGAGGACTTACAACAGAACCCGACCTATTGGTACTTCCAGGTTGGAGCACGACTTTAATATACCAGACAAAAGGATCACCCATGACTATTAATCAGCTGTGTTAATTTGCTTAAGAATAATAAGCATTTCACGATCTGTTTTTGCGCCAGGGTTTTTTTTTTCTCTCTCATTCCTAGATTTGTTATATAACTCTGCTGCGGTGAAAGATTGTGCAGAGCAATCTCTAAATGAATACCATATTTATCGTAAACCACTTGATATTTCGAACACTGTTTCCACAGAATTGAAGCCAGAAGGTTTTCATAAATTCGTGGAATATTCTTTCATCGTGAAACTTGAATAGATTCTAACAACCTTTGTTGCAATAAGTTGAGTGTTTGGGGTAATATTTATAGTAAGACAGCACTTGTTTAAAGATAATCATACACTTGGAATATTTCATTAATGCTCTTCTAAAAATTAATAGTTTCGTCAGTTACTCAACGGGTCTTTCAACTAAATAAAATAAAAATAGGAGATCTTTATTGTTCATACTTTGAAGTTTGTCTAAATCTAAACTTCTTTATTTAAATAAACTAGAAGAGCATTTTTTTTTGGAGCACCAGTACAGCTAGCATTCGAGAAAGTCGTTTACTCTAAACAATTTAGGTATATGTTTCAAAATTGAATGCTGTTATTCCTATGTGGTGAACAATTTCGTTAAATTACAGTCGTAGAACTTTTGAATGAGGTGAGAAAGACTTTCTCCAGAATTAAAACTCTGAGGCCAGCCGGGGAAAGTGAAATTGTATGTAGCATTCCCTCGAGAAAGCAATAGACTAAGTTCCGGTTACTAAGTTACAGAGTAACAAAATTCAGTTTGCTTTAATTTCTTGTCTTTTGCGTTGGGATACAATACATTTTTTTGAGAGAAGCTGAATAGAACATTTGGAGTAAAAAAGAATTCTGAGGATGTCATTATCATGGTATTTCGACTGAATTTAACCAGATAAGAGGGAAAAATTGAATGTATGCTCAAATATTTATAACACTTTCAAACAACTATTATAAATAGGAAAGTAAAAATCATATAAAACCAAGTTCATCTTATTTTTAGCATTTTAAAAACACTTTATAGCTGAAATATCAAAATAATAAGTATGCCAGCCCTGGAATTTCGTCAATGTTCTTTTCACAGCTTATTTTTATAGCTTGTTGTGATGTTTAACATAACAAGTATGGTAGGAGTAGGGTAACATAATAAGTATTTCAAAATAATGCATTTTCTCCGAATAAAACCTAATATTAAAAAAAATAGTCAAGTACATGTGGAGTGTGTCTTACTAAATCGGAAATCGATACTACCCAGCCAAATGTCGGCAACAGCTAAATAATAAAACGTTTGGAATAAATAAATTAAAATTAAACAGCTGAAACATTAATCTCAAGCGGGAGGGGGGGGGGGTATATACAATAGAAAGAAAGGAGCAAGAAATTTGTAAGAGTTGAACGACCCCGGTGAGAATTAGAAAATGGGGTTGAACGACCGAAGACTCACCCGGAGCAAGTCACATAACGCTGTAGAAAGTGGCGAATGTTTCGACAGAACTGCCATTGCCGCGGTGGTTTCCGCATTTCTCCACCCCTTTACCTCATCCCACCCTCCCTGTAGAAATTATGTAAAACCTCCCCTAACATAATACCCCGCCTAAAACTGCATCTTTACCGCCTCATCAATTAAATGCAAGGAAGTCCAAAGAGCTATTTCCTCAAAAACATTCCCATTTCATTCATATTTCCTGAATTTCTTCTTTTTTTAACGTAATTTCTAAGAAGAGAATACTTAAGAATTTTTAGTATTCCCTTAATTTTCATGATATAGTGGAAAAGGTATTAAGTAGCTTTATATGTCTGTTTGTTAATATTTTTTCTTAATAAATATAGAAAAGTAACTGACATTTTCTGTTCATTACACCCGATTCATTTTCAAACATATTTCAACACAATAGAATGGTATAATTAAAATTTACTTTGTTCTATTAATTAATTAATTTACATGAGCTCCGTGAAGAAGCCACAGTGGTACTTATAATATATAATGTCGTAAAAATAATTTCAAAAATAAAAATTGTGTCATACTCTTCTATATATATATATATATATATATATATATATTTAACAATTTTTTTTAAGAACCTATTATGATATTTTGAGAAAATCTGTGAGCACAAATATTTTTTTTTTTTTTACTTTTAACAAAGCACTCATATTTATAGGAGTGCAGGTGGATTAATTTTTTTTTTATTTATAGGATTGCAAGTTGATTAAATTAGTTTATTCCTACTAAATGTATTTAAGATATGAATAAATTTCAAATGTGGGCCTATAACTATTCAGTAACTGGTTGGAGTTGGTTTGTTCCTTGGTGCTCAAAGTCCAAAGAAAACTGACCAATGAGAGTTAAGCTTGGTGTCTCGCAACGCCCCTTTGCGTGAATCACAGCTGAGTGTGAAGAAATTTATGAGAAAATATGGGACGCGACAGACTGGTTTCAGCAGCGGCCCCAGATTTCTGTCGAAACTGCCCTTTTCTGCGTTTTCTACAAAGATCTTTTGTGATCTATTCTATCCTTTATCTGGTAAGCTGCTATCTTCCCCTTTTGTCCTGCATGTTATTCAATAAATAAAATAACTAATTTCACGATAAATTCATCGAGCTATCAAGAATAGGCCTATTCTTTCATAAAGTAATAGCTTTTAGCTTTAGATGGTTTGTATAAAAGAAAAAAATCATGTTAAAGGAAGATAGTAAAATTAATTGTATATATTCACCATTAGAGATTCTTACATAGCATATAAAATTAAAGTTATAATGAAAATACTGATAATTAATAACTGCAATTAATGCCACGGCAGCGTTAAGTATGTTTTTGGATATAAGTAGACCAGGAGTCAGAGGAACTACTTGCGAGATGCTTTGGTGGTTTGGTATCTGAAGCGCCGCACTTACTCAAAACAAGAAAATAGACACGATTTATCCTGATAATAGTAGAATATATATATATATATATATATATATATATATATATATATATATATATATATATATATATATTTGTTATGCTTTTAGTTATGTTCCTAATGTTAAATTTACAGAAGTACTTATACAGTTTTGTCTTTAATCAATATTTTCTATATTTGAGGAATATATGTTAACCTAATTTTTGTATTGTATTCATTCTGTACTAATATATCATTTTTTTTGTTTAGCATTTTACAGTGTTTGTGTGTGTGTGAGCGAGAGAGATGATATTTTAGGTTTAATAAAATCTTATTAATCATTTTCTCCTTAGGTTATTCGTATCATTAACCTTTCAACTGATACTAATTATAAACAACATTTAACTCAAAAACAATTTCCGAAAAATGAAAGAAGGTTTATTTGAAAGTAATTAACATTAAGTTGATTTTTTAAATATTTCCAACACAAATTACAAACGTAGAGGAATTCCTATAAATGATTTCAGTATACCCCTTTTTATTTATTGTGCTAAATGTATTGGGGTTAGAGGTATTTGGTTGTAGAGCGGTCGAGTCACTGTTTCATCAGTTGCCTAACATCGGGAGCAATGATCCCTCTTGCCTAGCTCAGCTTTCGGTTAGCGACCTCCATCTTGCTCGTTGACATACCGGCGACATTTAGTTAACTGGGAAACAAAACTGACAAATCCCATAATGGAAAATTTTATTTTCATTAACGAAAAATGAAAATTGACGTACTGAATTAAAATATAGCCCATCAGATGCCACTGAGCACCAAGCTTATTTTTTTTTTCTTTGTAGGGCAGTCTTAGCATTTTGACGTAAACAATTATGACTATCCTCAGATGATAGTTGGAAGTGCATACCGTAAATTAACACATGCAACTAATTACAATATGTTGAAGAGTCTTTCGCAATATTTTGTTAAACAATAAGTAATTGTTACTTTCTAGTTTATTTAAAACTTCAAGTGAATCAAACAGAGGGTAAATAATAATGTGGTACACAGAAAAAAGAAAAAGAAAGTGATTCCTGTTAAGTAAGAGAAGGGGGATATTCTTTTTATGCTAGAACCAGGAATTCCTGTAGACATGATCTGGAATACTTGCAACAATGAAGGAAGTGATTTGCAGGGCGAACAGACGAGGAAAGCGAGCTCAACGCCCCCGGGCACTATCTATCGCCAGGGGTTGCGTAACTAGGACTTTGTAGTTAGTAGCTGCAACTACTAGATTCGTTATGTAAATATTAACTATAATTGTGTAGCAACTCCAGGCAGTCATTCCAGAGGGTGAAATTTCCAGTGAGTCTTTCTCCAGGGCAACGAGCCTGCGCGTACACCTAAGCCCGGGTCAATGAACCCCTATTGACGCTTTTACTATCACCATCATCGGGCCTGCCCGCTTCCGCATCGCCATTGTCTTTCTATCTTATCGGCTCGCTTTGTTTCCAATGGAGAAGATAGATTTCTTTTTGTTCTCAGTTCGTATTGATAGGCTCTCTAGAAGTGATAGTCTCATTGGTTCAAGACACAAGGATTTATCATGAGGAGTCTCCTTTCTCCTGCTTCTCCTTTATAAAGAAAGTCTTCCCTATTTCAATGCATAATGCAATTAGCAAAGAATTGTAAAACGAAATAAACATTCGTAGTCGCTATGGATCCTGAACATCAGCAATGATTGTATGTAGTGGATACAGTCTTCCAGAAAGGGCCATTATTGACTTATTAGAGAATGGTAACAAGTGTACGAAAAAAAAAATATGGATGAAAAGAATAAGGGTAGCAATTACAAGAGGTTATGTGATTTTAAGCGAGTTGAGAAACGTTGTTATGATTCTAAGTAACCAACTTAGCAAATACGATTGGAAATGTAGAATATTAATAAAGATCCATAAAAGGATGTATGCTAGAAAGTCGAGAGAAGGCGGCGAATTGTGTCAAGTTATTGCTAAATTGCTCGCAACTGCTTACTATAACTAGCTCCACAATATCTGGGCCCGATGGTTGCTTCACAGCTTTTGTAACCATGTTAATGAAACGAGTCCCCCGGGTCCCGAGTGGAATGCCGCCAGGGGTTAAATCCGACTTTTCAATAACCACGCTTTAGCTGTCAGTATGTCCGCCCGTCTGTCTGCTCGTCTCCCGGAGGAGATTGATGGTGCGAGGCTCTTTGCGTTTGCACAACCGTCGGAGGCGTGCCGCAGATGGGCGCATGGCTCCCACGCTCGGGGGAGGGGGTTGACTCACGCACGGCTCTGAGGAACGCAACTTGGCGTAGATAGATGGAGATTAGTTCTTCCAATGGGTGCGCCCTTTTCGTGGCTCAACCGCTACAGGGGGTGGCAGACAGGTCACCAGACATCAAGTGCCCCATTTGTGATAGATCGCCTGCAGTTTTACTGGTTGAGCAATTAAAAAGTATAAAATTACATAGTATGTCATCCATGTAGCGAATCAGATATTGGGATGGCTGATCCACGGTGAACCTAACAAGCCTAACATTTTGTAACCATAGTGTAGGATTGAATATTTGTCATTTAATCAAATTCAATATAATTCCTGTTTAAAGTGCCCAATGTCATAGAGAGAAATGAGCGTGGTGTGGCCTATCTACGATATATGCAGAGTAGGTCTACCAGGATGCTGGCACAGAGAAAGTGCCCGCGAAGATGGAGGGGGCAGGAGAGAGCAGTGATAGCAGGGGTGATAGTATAAGGGGTTATACTAGGGGCCAACGGAACTTAATGCTCTCATCAACATCCCGTATCCGCGTCTCACGTCCGCCCCATTTCTTCCTCCTCACTATTTATACTCGCCATACTTTTATACTCCATATTTATACTCACAGTTAAAAATAACAGTCCTTACTCAGATCATCGTGGCTTATTTCAGTACCTGGGAAGAGGATAAGGTTTAAGTCTCGGGGCTCAAGGTTTTATCTCACTTGGAAATTTATTTGGAGGTAGTCTCATCGACTGAAAGCTATGATTCCGTCTTATGTAGAATAACCAAATTAACAGGTTGCCAGAAAAGTTGTGATCTAGGAAATGTTGGCGCCACCTCACCAAAATGAGCAATACTAGATTTTAGAATTATATTCTTCTGGTTTTGTTGTCCATTTTTTTTTTTTTTCAACTAAAGCTCATATTGCTTAGGACTAACCATTATTGCCGCATTTACGGCACAATACGATCTGTAAATGGTTAAATAAGTGTAGACAATGATAGTTTATGGAGAAGAGGTAGAGAAAATGAGAAGAAAGAACGATGACACGGGGAACGGTCGTCGACTCTAGATTTTATAGCGTCATGGATACAAAGAAATTGCATGCAGCCCGTAATGATGCTCTTCTCTGCCATTCTACTGACTTTTATCTCTAATATTTATAGGTTTTTATTCACATATACACAATAAACCAAGGGCCCTTTTAATAAAAGAATAATATTAAGGCACGCCTCTGTGCTGTAATACCCATTCCGCAATTGAAATGCAGTCATATTATCAGCAGGCCATTCCGCCCGATAGGTTTCTTCACAATACCGCTGACACCATTTTAAGCTGAAACACAAGATAGCAGTAAACGACTAGCCTTGACGAACTGCTTTGTGCAACAGAGCAGGCAGTAAAATTAAAGATATGCCTCGACTGTTGAGCTCACTGCTAACTTACACATGACTCTATCAAACTAGGGCAGCCAGCAAACAGAGCGATTTGGCAATAGGCGACTCAATTAGTTTTGAAGGACCCCAGTTGAGCAACAGATCCCTTGCTCCTCCCTGGGGATACCATCTAACTACTCAATCCACCATAGCTGGACCTTAATGGAGGTCGAAAATCTAAACTTCCGCCATGCCAGTTATTTTTGGAGCTAATTTAATTTCCAATCACTTTTTATTAATTTTTAAAAAGCTCCATACGCTCTAAAATCGTATTACGATTTATATTTATCTAGAGTTTCGTCCTATGGGCAATGGGATGCGCAACAGTTACTACTCGAATTCAACCATATGATAATTATAGTTTTTAGGACTACAACAACAACGGTTTGCTGGTAATGCGGTTATATTGCACAGGCACAGCGTCATGCTCACATCAATTCCAATGTATTACATTCTCTAACGAAGGCACCTGCAGCAAAATCAGAATAGTCTTACCAACGCTTCTATATTCATTCACAAAGTTCTAAACCGAAATATTTTGGGATTAAGTAAGCCTTGCTTTTTTTTTTTTAAGTGTCTTGAATTTCTTCACCTATTTTACTACCGCCAAAGATCTGAAATACATAGAAATTTTATAATTTGCATACTTATTCATGCTTTCATATTAATTTGAGGCATTAAACATTTACATAGGTATATGTACTTTGTTGGTTAATTGCATTAATCAGCTCTTTGAATTTAGTAAGGGAAAAAATGACTTATTTAATAGAAGTACGGGTACAATAATTTGTAGCAAGGACTTGTTCATCTTATGTCTCATCATGCAGCGTAATTTGATGAACAAACATTCTTTACAATCATTCAGAAAATATGTCTTCTGAGTTGTTCATATAATATATCCGTACACAATATATCAGTTAGACTTTAGAGTTCAAAGGAAATTAGGTTTGACGCCACTTTTGATTTATCATGAAACATGCCTTTGAACTTATAGCATGAGGCTTATGAAAACGAGACTTGAATCTGGCGGGGCCTAGTGATATGTCAATAACCTTTTGAGACGCCGTGATGAACCTGGGTGTCCTGGACGGTTAGACGGGGTTCCCGATACACGAATGGTGGGGGACACAGGTAAGGCGGTGGGCGGTAGGAATGCTGAGCAGGTGTGCCTAACCTACCCTCAGGCTCAGCCTAGGTGGAAAACTCGTCTAAAACCTCATTGTCCTAGGCACTGGTTTCTTAGGTCGTCAACGGTCTTCTCTTCAATATGCCAGACCAGAATCCAGACTGACACGTGAATCATTATACAAAAAAATTAATGGAAAAAAAGGCCTAGACATGTTTTACCCGCATCCAAATCAACAGGCAGGTGGGGGAGACGTCTCGTACAAGCAGACAAATTAAATTCAACAAAACCTTTTATAAAAACTAGAGCTTCCAGCCTCTACACAGAGTTCAGTTAAGGCTATCATATGAAACGTACAAAATCTAACAACGTTGATATTTGTTACCAAATTTGTTTCGAGAAACTTAAAGGCACTGTAATAGACATTATAAAAATTAGGAATATACTAACATTTGGAAAAGGTCCCAGAAGTAAATAAATTATTTATAAGACATGAGCTTCCATTCTTCGAACCTTTACTCCTTTCCTGGTATTAGGTTTTGAAGGTAATCCTTTCCTAAAAGCAGGTGCCACAAGAATGACCGTTGGAAGGATGCATCCCAATGTTCGGCCTTCTTATGTGGGTCTTGAAAATGGGAACCTTTTTTCACATTAAAGTGGACAGGTATAGTTGAAGAATTCTCCTACCTGAGTTTCGACAACAATCGGGGGTGTGCCTTGATCTTCCGTCTTTTGTGTAGCCCGCTTGGAGGTCGTCTAAGTTCTAACCGTCAATTTGGGAGTCTCAAGTTGAGGACGAGCTTACTCCGAATTGATTAAAATTTTTGAAGATATATAAAATTGACTTAACGTAGCCATGGGTTAAATGTGTACTATTCAAAGATTTTCTTATGCCGAATGACCAGGTAAATTGTATTATAAATATGATTTTATTTTAATAGTACAAAAATTAAAATGTTAAACCAACAAACGCCAATGCTTGCAGTAGGGGGCATAATAAGCATATACATGTATGACAACTTCACTAGAACATCTGTCGGTCACCTGGGCCATCTGCATTCTATTGTCCCACCCTTTTGTAAAGTTAATTCAAATTTACCCCTTTCCGTTACAATAGCTGCAGCAACTCGTTGTGAACGAGCGTTGCAATGTTTCTGGAAAAATGAGGGGAAAGCCCTAGACGAGAGGCAACTCAATGGCTATAAAACGTCTCTTAAATACTAGTTTACCACATTATAGTGACTCTTGACATAATTAAATGGAGCGGTAGAAGGGTAAATTCTGAATGACTGAACACTTGTTAAAAAGACGAGAATTGATGACGGCATTATTCGAAGGTCTAGACGAACAACTCTCAAGGTTTCTCTAACTTAATCATCCCTTACTTTTCTACCCGACTTCTATTTGCCCTTCATATTTGAAAGCATATGTAAGATCTTCTCCCTCCATTTAAAAGGACTATACTTAAATTATATATAATTATTAATGACAATTATGGAGAGGAATTTAACGTTTTGTAATTTTGGACTTAGCGTTTTATTTGCTACACCTGCACCGCGAGAAGTTTTAGAACGCAATCGTTGTAGTAAATTATTTTATAAATTTAAGCACTCTATCAGAGCTAATTTTAGCATACCTTTAAATCCCTATAAGCATATACCTGCTATGTTGTGTTTGATCTAGTAATCTCAGGTTCGGAAGAAATAAAAACTTCAATGATTGCACAATATCTTTGAAACAATTGGATCAATGTCTGAGTACAAACAGTAATTGAAATGACCCCGACACTCGTATTTTATAAACAGAAAGTTTATATAATATTGAATGAAAAGTGTAAATTATGATTTGATTAAGAAGATTAATTAGAACATACTGAGATTGTTACAGAAGCTCTTGCAGAAAGCCGTGACAACTCCTTGGAAGAATGCCCATGAATAAGCGTCTAATGTTGCCCCACAGAACCAAAAGAAGTTATCTCGAGAAAAAAAAAAACTTAGTCATTCATATACGTGTTCAACAGCTTGTCACCTCATGTCTTTCCTTATGAGCAATCGGCTGATAGTCTCTGATAAAATGGCCTTAGAAACTTACATTACTCATTTTCTTTTTGAGTAGGTTCTCAGTAGCTCTTGAACTTTAAATATTGAAGGACGCATTTTTTTGGTATGACGTTAGAACTAGAACAGAATGATAATCCTATTTACCACTTTCAGATGAATCTTAATATTCTCACGTGACATATGAGGTTGCACTAGGTTATCTAATTTTCAAAAATGATGAAAAGGATATTTTTATCAAGTGGCATTCAATAAAACAATTTCTTTAACAAGGCCAAATATGAGTTTTAATCTATTATAAAATATTTATAGACAGAACAACATCAGTTCTAAAGCTGGGATAAAGAACTTGATATTTGATTTTCTATCTACAAAATGATAAAATTCTCACATTCCCACGTTGAATGAATCGCAGGGAGAGTTTCTTGTAACTTTTACATTATCTTTTTTCTTTGCTTAAAGGTGGAGCGAATATTATAAAAAGCAGTGGGGTTTCCTGGAGGAACCTTCCCTCGTGCCGACAGCGTTCCGATCTCTGGGCACGGATTGGAGCCGCTCCGCGGACGTTTCGCCAGGCCGTCGAACCCGGAGGCCTTCTTTGTCTGCTCGGAGGTAACGACCTCTCCCGGTCAGCCTTTTCTTCTTCACATCCCTAGCAGCTTTAAAGGGAGGGGGATTTGGAGAGAGAACAACAGGCTCTCTCACTGGTAGGACCAAGTTTAGCAACAGGTGAAATCGAACATGCTCGTGTCAATGGTCACAAAGTGACTCTCTCTAAGTAATTAAGGATGTTGTCGTTTTCAAATGAAATGTCAACTTTAAGTAAGGCAATGAAAAGTAATGGACATTTGAAAAGGAGTAATCATAAATATTGATAATTCCTAACAACTTTAAAATAAAATATGAACTGCTTCTATTCATATACAATCCCATTGATTACAAGAAATGACTACCAATGCTAAAAATACTTATTGCAATATAAAATACAAAAGATTACAGGGCGTTAATAAATAAAAGTGAATTAGTCGATGAGAACACATTTTGAAGTACTTTCTCGATGATTCATTTAAATGAATCGAGGAAAATTCCGCATTTATAATTAATTTGGTTTAAAAGTCATCAACTGTTCCATTGTTTGTTTGTCACTTTAGTTCCCACGCACCAAGGCCAGATCACACACTCCTGAATACAATTTCGTTCTCCGATGCCATGATAATTTATAGAAGACACATTCATTTTTTTTTTTGTTTGTTCAAACTCAAGAGTACCAAGATATTTTGAGTCCCGCGACATATTTGACAAGACACTGTTAGCTAGTACAAAGTGGTCCAAACGGGAATGTAGACCGAAATGAACAGAGTCCCGTTTGAGCTGTCACTTTGACAGGTCCGGGTGAAGAGACTGACTGTAAGCAGGTCGCCGTGAAAGGACACCGCCGGGTGGTTCCGGCTGTTCCAGATATCCTACAAGAGAGATCTCACCTCATTTCCAGGTGCCGGACTCAACGCCCCCATACCCTTCTCTCTTCCTACAATAGAAGCCATGTGTTGAATATCTCATTACTATAAAGGAAGAAGGTTACTTCTATTGAGTTCCCTGGCATTAGTAGCAGAAAAGCGTTCGTAATACCTCAAGTTGCGTTGGGAAAATGCTGTTCATTAATAGAGGTTTTTCTGAATTGAAAAATAAACACGTGACCCTTCAAAGTTTCATGGCCTTAACATTGGGGCTCCATTCGAATGCTTAGAACGCCATTTGAAGAAGTAATTAATAAATATGCTAAGCTGATGTATAATATAATCCAATTATTATTTATAAATCATTATATTTGTATATATGCATGTATTTATATTTAATCATTAGATACACTTCCTCCTTGGAGGGAAGAAAGCCTCAGAATACTAAAGTGACTACATGTCGCAACCGTCTATTTAAAGTGCTCTTTAAATGGTATGACTTAGTCCCACGTGGAATGAGTTTTGTTTGTTAGCAGCTAGGATAGATGGAACGCAATTTGGAGGCCGAGTCGTTGCTAAATAGCAGATGCCGCCCAAGGTCAAAAGAGGAAAAAATACTATTAACGGACAGCGGCATGCACGACCGGCGCTTCAAACAGCTGTATCGGGCCTCCAGAAAACTCTGCCTCTACAAATATGGCCGTTTTAGGCCCATTATGTAATTATTCAGAACTTAAGTACTGATTTCAAGTATTATCTATATTTGCTTACTCCGTGGGTCTTACTGCCAAGACACGGGCCTTACAAAGTTTAGCAAGGCCGAGAGAGGTTAGAATGTGCTGGGTGGCAGCCACATCACCAAAGCCTAAACAACAACCCCCCCTCCCCCCCCCCGCACACCATTCCGTTCTCAATGAACATTGCAACACTGATCAAGAATGAAAACCTCTTTGATGGAAGACTACCAAAGAGCCTTCACAAATTATTAGTAAGATAATAAGTTTGGCATTGTTATTAATTTCAATAAAAAATAATATTCATACTAAATGTGCTTGTGGTCCTTTTATTATTTTAAAACCTTGGCCATTCTAACAGAATAGAATATCTTTTTGTTTAAGTACAAACTTCAGTATTAAATTTAAGTTCATATGCTTTTTTTTAAGCATGTTTGACACGTTTTTAGGCAGTTTGATTTATTGTCATATTGCCTTGATATTATCTCGTATCTTATTTTAGTATTTTCATTCTTGAAGAACAAACAACACTTTAAGTTTTACTTTTCCAGTAAAAAAACAAAAAAAATACTTAAATTAATCATTTTTACCAGTAACAATGAAGGCATTTAGTAAAAATTCGTGTATTTATTTCCCTAGAAAAGAACAGGAATCGAAGCTGCTTTCCTTAAGCGTGTTCTATATATGATAAGTACTTTCAAATCGTTACCCACAACAAAAAGTTCCTCTTACTGATAACTTATCAGTATTGTGCAACCGTGGCCAGCCCTATATTCAGGCTGTTATCGATTTACAACCGCTGCCTACATGTGACTCGAATTTATTTAATTTACCCTAAAAGGTGGATAATTCTTATTTTCTTATATTATTTTTATGATTCTCACAGTCGTCTGACTTCGTTCGTTGCCGTACTTATTTTCTTAAACTCGTTAAGAGATATTCATATACATTTTCTATTTTTTGATAGAATAGTGGATTTTACTAAACGCTGGAACAATTGAATTGATAGATATGATGAATTATGGAACTGAGGCTGAATACAATATTGTACAGAAGAAAAATTACTAAGCCTCAGTTTATTAGTTTTTTTTTATATTTTACAGTGCCGTTAGTATTTGTAGCTTTTTTAAATTAAATATTGAAAATTATGTTTTTAAATTTGACTTCTGTTTCTAATTTTCCTTATCACCTTTTCAAATTTTATAGTATAGGTGTATACTGGAATTTAGATTTAGAGGGCTGTGTTCAATCACTAGAAGACAGGTGGTTTACTTAAATCCATTATTTACCGATGCTACGTACATTATCATTATTAGATAATTTGTGAGTCCGTCAAGATACACCAGTGGACGAATAGACAGACGATTGTGGAGAACAAGTAATCTGGAAATGTATTAAGCCAGTATCAGAATCCAAGATCAAGTCATCCATCTTCATGTACGGTTGGTATCAATGACCCACTTTAGCGACCAATTTGCAATAGCTTCACCAAATGAAGCATTGTAATACATGAAAGTACATATACTACATGTGGAAGACGGGATGGGGGGGGTTCATTAATGAACAGGCTTCACTTGCTACTTTAAGCTTACCGCGGTTAGAACTTCAGACATATTGTAAATAAATAAATATAAAGTGAGAGGATGAATTACTGTGCTAAGAGGTTAAGAAGTGTATGGTGGGGGCGGGATCGCAATAGGTTTGCGTAAACTCTTTCGGGGTTAGGACAATAGCTAAGGACGGGGAGCCTTGTCCCAGATCCCAGCTTGCCCTTGGCTACCCTAGCCTCTCGACCTCCAAGACTCTGTCTCTGTCTCTGTCTGTCTCTGTCTCTCTCTCTCTCTCTCTCTCTCTCTCTCTCTCTCTCTCTCTCTCTCTCTCTCTATATATATATATATATATATATATATATATATATATATATCATTTATAGCTAATTTTCTCTTAGGATAGTGGTATTACTGCAGCCCGTGTTGTACATCCAAAAAATGATAAGTGCCAATTTAGTTCACTACCAAATTGTCTATTAGTTAATCCCTTGCAAAGAATGGGAAATATTAACCCTGAAGTACCTACTACTACTTTTGGTTTTAGCGCTACTTTTACTGCTCTTTCAAAATGTTCATATATCACATTTTCATAGATTAAAAATGATTGGTGTGCCATTGCTATTAGCAAACATCTGAAACATGCACGTTATGCAGGAAATTCACAGAGTTCTCAGGTTTGAAGCGACAGGGCTTTTAGCTCATTTTTGTTCTAAATGTTTTACTTTAAATGTGTATTCATCAATTTAAATAAGTCATAGGCATTGTGACTATAAAGAAAAGTACTTCAGGTCTCATATCTCTCTCTGTATCACTTTTCTCTCTCATCAATATTCCTGTATGTAAAATTAAAACTACAAGAGGAAGAGATGAAGTCCGACTACTCCATGGGACTTGAAGATTGGTGCGACACAGCAGATAATTGCTGAAGAAAGAACAGAATGGAAGAAGACTTGGAGAAGCAAACTGATTTGCCAGGAACAAACCTGATACAAATTAGCATATCTTCGCACACGAAAACCATAATGAAGTCCAAAGACCTCAACTTTAAGTCGAATTCGTACTAGAAGTATGTAAACGAAAAAATGTACTGTATCTTCACGATCAGTAATATTTATGTATGTACAAATAAAGGTTTTATTAATTTATTTATTTAAGTTTCACTTCGAAATGCTGAACTACCCGGGGTTAGTGTCTCACGAACGCCAAGACTAATTATTACTATTTTTTATGTTCTTACTTTTAATTTAATTTGTTAAATTTATTTTAATAATTCGAGCTGATTCATAATGATTTTTCAACCACCTACGAGCTCTTGGTAAAAATTAAGTAGTTGGGAAAGGTTTCGTTTCGTAATATAATTAAATAATCGAATTGAACAATCTTAAATAAATAAGAGAAAGTTATAATGGCAATTTTAGCTGAAATAGGATATTAGAGTTTGCTAATAGTGACTCTGAAATACACAATATATATATAATTTATATATACAATTTAATTAATTAAATTAATAAAAAGAGGGTCTATTGGAAGAGGGAAGTTCCCCCCTGTCACCAGGTGGGCTAGTGTCCGTTGCCTGGGTAGACGGTTGGAAGTCTGGAGTCGTTAAACGATCACTGGGGACCGTTAGCTGGAACCACTGATTCTACCCAACGTCCGCCCTCTTTATATTTTATACAACAGTTGTTATAATGGCTATACAGGGCTGCCAATTAATTAGCCACAACCTCTAAATAAACGTTATTTTGTGCAAAAAGAATATATTTGAACGACATTTATTAAACAGGACTTTAATTATATTGCTAATTTTTATTAATCTATTATTTGTTATATCATTATTTTTTTATTCTTTGTATTAATTAATTTTATATTTTCATTTATTTTCTTGTGGTGTCTCTATTATTTTTTATTTCTGTTTTTCTTTGTATTAGTTAAATTTATAATATTATTTTCTATCAATTTAGAAGACTATTCATTTAAGGAAAACTCTTTTAAATAAAGAAAATTTGCTAAAATTAATAAATAAGCAGAGCTATTAGATTATATTATTTTATTGTGTTATTTCATTGACTTATTCTTTTAAATTTTGACCATAGCTTAAAGAAAAGATGAATTACTGAATTTGAGAATTTTGTGAAACTATTACATTATGAATTAAATAAATGATTTATTAATTTGACTTGTCCCAGAATTTGGCAATATGTGAACATTACAAGACATTGTTCTAGCAATATTCAGTATTTGAGACGAATGATATTAATTAGTAATAACGTATATCTATTAGTAATTACTTCAAATAAAGCCGTTATTTATTGATGGATTAAACAAAGCCATAATACTCTTATCAACAATACATCATGGGGCATAATCCTCATCGAAAGAAAAACATCGACATGTTGTTTGCAGATAAAACCAACTAAAGTCTTAATTGAAAGTGACGTTTATCAAGCTGGGCTTTATGAAATCACATTTTTGATTCGATTTCCTCTAAAAAACTTCGAAATGAGATTTGTGTTTTATCTTTTAAAAGATTAATAAAATACATAACATAGGTATTACTGACTCTGTTAGTCTCATTTTGCAATTACAGAATAGCTTATCCATCAATCTGTTAATGAAGTAAATAAAACAAAGATTTATCGGCCCGAAATCGACAACGAGATTGCCTTTTTGTTATTAAATACAGGCAAATGATAAAGAAATCACGTTCATAGGAGATATTCTGTTGTCCTGTTGGTGTCTTATTTTCATAGGCAAACAGTAATGTATGTCAATTGAACAAAGGAGTATATCATAGTGTTCTCGTTTTCACATTATCTTAATCAAGATGACATTATTTTTTATAACGGAAATATACATTGAAAATTCAAGTTTCAATAGAAACCTTTGAGTACCAACAATACGGAATACTAAGATTTATGAAATTCTTAATGTTCAGAATCCCTCGAAAAATTATATGGGGTTTTTAAGGGGTTTTTCAACTGTAAGAATATCTTCTGTGTGCATTGATATTCTGAAAATACTGTCATCACGAACGAAATGATATGAAAAAGAGAGCACGTTGATATTCCTTTGTCCAATTGACATACATTGCTGTTTATCTATGAAAATAAGATGGGACTAAAATATATCTGATTTTTTTTTTTAAATTCTAAAGAAATAATAAAAATAAGAGGTGGTTACAAAGAATCATAATGATAACGACATTGAATGTATTTGGCGAATAGATGGAGATTATTCATTACTTAATAATGATATATTCAACTCTCATTCTAGTAAAAATGATAAGAAATCTGTCTGGAGGAGTGTCTAGCCTTCAGTAGAAATAGACAGTAGAATATATGACAGATGCACTTTGTAACGTTGATAACAGCTCTCCGAGTCGGTCTTCTATAATGCTTCTTATCATTATTGCAAAAGAGAGGGTTTTGAAATTAAATTTTTAAGACGAGCGTTATCAGTTATATAAATGTTTGTCCTAATTACGGAAGGACTCGTATTTCGAAAGCCGTTAGAAAAATAATAAAAAAAAGTGCTCTTGGGAAATTTTTGCTGTGAAGTGCCCATCTCCATCAAAGTGATGTTTGCCTTATAAATAAAACTGATTAGTACGATTCATCTATAGATAAAGAGAAAAAGACAAGCTTCAAATATTCTATTTCTTTCTCTGAGAGACTAATCTTCTTAAATTATTTCATGTACTTTATTCACTGACTGGATGAGGACAATTTGGAATCATTTGTGCCCCAGAAATATAAATTCCACATTATGGTTCAGGAATAAAGTAATTAAATGTGTTGTGAGATCCACACAAAAATGTATGACTGCACGGAAAACGGTTTGGTCTTAATAGAAAAGGAAAAACGAATACATTCTTTTGATTATTTAATAAAGCCTGCTTGGGGAAAATAAGTTTTTGCTGATGGTCACGACCAGGAAAGCTAAGGGAAGAATTTGTTTTGTTTATAATTATTAATCTATGATACTGAACAAGGTTTTTAGTTTTTGGTAGAATAAGAAACTTTGTGACTCTAATGAGCATTAGCAATGATTGTTTCGGGAAAATGCTATCTAATTAGAACCGATTACAGAACCTTAGGAAATAGTGAGTTAATTTTATTACTTCAACTAATAAAATCATTCCAGGAGAACAACAAACAAGAAAAAAAAATAACATTTCCCAAGTTGCCTGTTATGAAAGTTATTACGGAAACAAATTATGACATAAGGTCTGGAAATTAAGCAGTGGCGCAACGAAGCCTCCGATGAGCGAGTGTCCAGGGGGTGGACAGGGGAGAGATGTCAGGGATGGGATGCAGAGCTCTCGAATGGTAATAGTTTTAGGTAAGGATGAGTTTCGACATTGGAGCAGAGGCCCGAGGACCTTCAGTCGAGTTGCAACAGCCTAGTGAGGCAACGCGCCTTGCTACATCGCTCTTCACATCGCCGCTCCCCTTCCTAGTGGCACTCTTTACCCAGCCCTTATTGCACCATGCACTTTGCACAAAAATGCAGTTCTCAGGACAAGCTCATTTGTCCAAAACAAGGAAGATTGACTTCAGAGAGAAGGTGATGATAACAGGCGAAGATATGTTACTATATGCCCCAGTATATTAGTTAGTTAATGATTTTGAATATTTTTGGAAATTGGGTAACGAAGGAAATCATTGAAAGACTATTTACTCCGTAGGGAAATAGCTTCCCTGTCTTTCCCGTGAAACCATGTTGCACTGAAGATGTGTAGCAAAGACACCTGAAACTGATACCACGATCATAGACTGTTTCATTGAGATCTAGAGCATTTGGCGATACACAAAGCTCTTCGAAATCATTATTTAAAATAGTTAGAGATTTAGAGGTATTATATCTCAAAATCGGTTATTGAGCTTCTTATAACGACCCAAAGTCTTTGAACATAAAAAAAATGTTTATATATGCATTGAGAATTTAACTTCTCCCTTTATAATCCCTTAATTTAACCTTTTAACCGAGTCACAGCATGATAAAAATGAAGACAAATGTGACGGAGAGCGAAAATCACAAGATTTATCCAATACTCAAGACTAAACTGGATTATACAAAATAAAATGGAAAGACTTTTAATCCGTATCGTCTAGAAATGTAAGTGGATTCCGCTTAATCCTAGCACTATCAAAGTATCGAATAAACATAGCTAGCAAAGAACGGGCTTAGACGTGCACATTCACGATAACAATGTTTTGAGTTGAGAGAGTTCTACAAAAGGGTCCCTGCCCGCTAACTTCCATATCGACGAATATACTTTAACCTGCTATTATTCTAAACCAATTAAACCTATTGGTTCGCTCTCTACAGCTAATAAAAACCAGGGGCTGCCATATTGCTTTAATGTTGCATAACAAAATTCAGAACTGGTTTATTCAAGTAGTTTCAAAATTGCCCTTTCGTGTTGAGTAGGCACTTCAGAAATTAAAGATTTTTCCAAAGTCGGCTATGGAGCGGGTTGGAACACGGATGAACCAATACACATAAATGCATCGATGTAAGTAAACTGCTAAGTCTGCACTCGGCCTTCCAAAGGTGATCACTTATAAAGATTCATTTGAGGAAAAGGGCTATACTTTGTTGAAAGAATTGCAAAGATTCTGAAGAAAAGAAAAAAAGTTGGTTAAAGATAAAATTTCCAATGAGCCTTTGCGCCAGCTGAGGTGAGCAACACATCCTCAGAGTTGACAAACCTCTTTCGACTGGCTCCTGCCTCTTGCGTACTTATCTTGCAACTATCCCGTAATAGTCTAGGCTCTTTCCTTTCAGCCAGCTGCGCAGGACCAAAATATCAGCTGCTTTTCTATTTATTACTTGTAATTACAATGAAAAAATTATTTATGTAATTCATATGAACGAGTAATTATATTCATAAATTACATTTCTTTCAAATCCCAATATACCTTTACATAGTTCTAGCCCATTAAATGTTTCAAATACAAGCTAGCTGAATTGTACACTAGAAGTAAAAGAATATGTACACCAGTGTGTTACACTAAAAAGTAAATGTCCTAAGAGTCCCCAACCATATTCTTGATGGAGGTCGAACATTTGTTTCACTTGTAGGCATATAATGGACCAAAGGCCATAAGATTATCGTGGGACGAGATAGTAGGCCTCTGTATCGGTGTCCACATCCTTCCCGTTGTGAAACAACTAGGTCTAGGCGCTCTCCAAGGGGAAATAAAGAATGAATACCCATTGCTCCCTGCCTATATAATTTTAAACCATCAGCAAGCGTTTAATAAATATATAGGCAAAAATAAATAAATAATAATTATCTCTAATTTAATTTTTGTTTTCCAAAAATTATTTTCGTCGTTCTAAATATATTCTTCGGACGCTGAGCAATAAACGGCGCATTAAGGAGTAATTTGGCGACCTTAGCTAGTAAGAGGTTTAAGAAGTTAATTTGTTTCTCTCTGTTGGTGTGTTGCAACATAATCACGGCAACCTTCGTCATTAGAACATTTGCTTAAGGCTGTCCTTGTTTTATTTGTTCCGTGTTCAAATCAGTCTTTATTGTTGTAACGTTTCTTGAGCCAGCAGGAAACCGTCTCCTTTGTAACGTATTTATAAACAATTTTAAAAAGAAAAAGGAATTCGTCCAGTTTCACGAAAAACAATTTTTCACGAGGAAGTGATTTGGAGGACGTTCATCCAAGGTTGCTTTTCTTTTTTTGTTTTGAAATACGACATCCAAGCAAACGATAGAACACAATAAATTAACCTTGAAATGTTGAAAAACAACAACAAAAACTATATTTCGCAAACTATTTTACCACTAATACTTTAAGAGTGGGGTCAATTAGAAATTGCTTTTTCCTAATACTAAATGTCGTACTATAAAAATTGACAATTCTACTGTTAATTTTTTTTTTCTCTCTGAAGGGGAATAAGCTGTTGAGTTTATTCCCTTGAAGCGATGCTCAGAACATTTCAAATGTCCAGTCTATCTGGGAACATACATACATTTTCTCGTAGTAGGATATTAACGAAATGAATTGCCATTTTTGTATTAAGTCTTCTGTAAAGCTTCTCTCCTGGCCCTCAGCTGAACATTAAGCTATTACATCTCTATAACTCTCACTTACAGCTTAAATTTCATGTCTTATTTAAATAGGATTATTTTAATATTAGAGAAAAACGTACATCAGTGTGTCATCTGCGCAAGTGTGAAATTGGCTTGGTGTACTCTACTTGAACTTCTAAGGCCTGGGATTTCAGTTCTAGAGCTTCATGGGTTTCATTCATTGAAAAAAAACTGAGCAAACCAACGTTCCTTTACAAGCAAGTATTAATATAGGGCCCGAAGAAAAAGGAAACTATGAAAGAAAAAAAAGTGTATTGAATGTTTATTAAATGGCGGGAATAGAGCTAAAATGTGGTGGGATTGTAAAGGGAAGGATTGCAAATAGTGAGTCAATATAAGTTTCCAAATCGCTGGCCGTTGTAAGATTGTAACACCGGTTGGTATGCACAAACCCCAGACCTCCGCGATCCTTTCTCTCAGAAAGTGGGGGGTCCGCTCACAAGCCTGGCCTTCCCCTGGTTTTCATTTAGAACAGCGCTCAGGTAGAGGTCGTCATGGCCCCTTTTCCGAGGGACTCATTTCTCTCAGTCTTAAGTGCTGAGGAAGGGGCCCGGGAAGGATATTTTCCGCTTAGATTTGAAGGTTGGATTCGCGTTTCCTCGTCCCGATTCGCCCTTATTTCGTAAGGGAGGATTTGAGGAAGTATGTCTAATGCAAGAAGAAAGGGAAGGACTCGGTAGAATAAAGACAGTGTGTAGGCCACAGGAGGACTGAAATGTAATAGAGGGTGCCTAGTCGTCAGGTCTGATAGGAATTAGCAAAACAGATAACTCCGTTAATATTTGAGATAAAGAAAAATGTAAAGATTAGTATATACGAATTCATCAACAACATTAGTTATATAAATCATTCAACAAAAAGCTACTCTCTATTTGAATTTGAATCTACTGAAGACTATATAGCATTCACATATTTGAATGATCAATCCATTTTTGTGGATTTTAGGCTGCTCTCTTCATCATTACTTCAAACCTAAAATGACTTCTTGTAGCAACAGACAGATACGTTTAATAAATATTCAAGCTTCCAAAAACGTTTGTAAATTGCACTGGGGAAAAAAATATAGTCTGTGAACTGGTTTAATTTTATAATATGATTTTGAGGTTCATTGCAAGATGTCTTCTGATATGAACCGCGCCGTGGTTACTCTCAGCTGACATACCTTGAAGAAGTAGATGGATTAGAGGAATGTCAGTAGATAATACCAAGACACGGCCAATACCTGAAGTCCTAGGTAATCAATTATCCAGATGCTATAAAATATTATAATTGGAAGCTTGAGTTACAGGAAATTATGATAAAATAAACAAAGATACTCACCTAGACGAGTCTGAGAAGACAAACTTCCTTAATTTGAGATCCCTTAAAACGACTCCGAGCTCGTGACAAGCAGAGACAGCTTCAGCAACCTGTCTGAATAGCCGCCTCGCCTCAGCTTCTCGGAGCCTCTTCCGCGACCTGACGTGCGAGTGGAGATCGCCCGCAGATCCGGGGAACACCAGGTACATGTACTCATCGCCGAGGATAACCTCGTGGAGGGGGTTGATCCTAGGGTGGCCGTCTAGCCTGAGGTGCGCAGACACCAGGCCCGTGCAGTCTCGCCCGACCACCTGCAACAAGAGTAAGGCTAAGGTCAACTTGACAGTTATGACCAGGTAGTAGCGGTCGTTTTTATGACCATACTTAAGTCGGCACTGACCGCCTTAAAGGAAATACTAATGTGTGATGTTGAGTGCTTTGAGGTTGCAGGATCCCAGCACTTCAGGATAGAAAGATGAGATCACTGAAATTCGGGCCACATCAAACCCCATCTCCCCACCAAGTAGCATTATCGAAACATAAATCTAAACACTAAAAATGACGAGAAACACAGAAGCAAATGTTTATTTTTATTGTACTTCAGTAGTTTAAGAACTCACAGGACTCCAGAAAGTCAAATTAACAATAATAATTTTATTTAATGTTTTAAGGAAAAATTGAATCACTGATTTATTGAGTATTTTGTATTTTTAAGAAAAAATATATTTTATCAATGGAAATAAAATTAATATAATTATCGTTTCTCCAATGAATTTTATCCAATATTGGTTAACTATACTAACTCATGAGAGGTATTCTTTTGAAATTATATATTAATAAATCATAAGTTTTCTTTTTTCTCCCCCTATTTGTTTAAATTTATAATTCAAGAATAGTTGGGCAAATGTGTTGCTTGAAAGATGATAAGACACTTCTTGCAAAAAAAGGAAAAAGCATAAAAAAAAAAAAATGCTGAAAGGTGAGGCTGTGTATACGAAAGAATGTTATATTACACTCGTTACATCAGAAACGAAGTGGGGAGTGGGCTGTTTCGCAGAACAACTGTGAAACAGGTCTTTCTCAAATCCTAATTGTCCCCAGGTTTCTACATCGGCCGGCGGCTGCTCTTTCAGCCAGCTAGCTCTTGTACAAATCTCTAACAAGCCTTTTAACACCTTAATGAAAAATCAGCACTCCCATCAATAAAGCCTTTATACCCGGGGGTTATTATAAATTAAAATAGATAACTCAGTGTTTGGTTAAATTACTGTAAATGTTCTTATTACGATATATAGCATTTATATGCGAGTAGTATTTACTTTGAGGAAAAAAGTAATTTCGGGAAACATCTATTTCACCTGTCCCTGAATTTTAAATCTCCTGTAGAATTCATAGGAGTGCGAACTCCATTTATATTAGACACACAGTTTATTTTTAAAATATTCGAAATCTAATTAATATATTTCATTTGGTTATCAATCATTCACACTACAGTTTATTGCCTTAATCAAAATCAAAGGATTCTATAAATAATTATTTGAAAACTAATAAAACCACATCAACAGAAATATCTAGCAGATAACTTCTAGCTCAGACATACTCTTAAAAAAGAACCAAAAGTAACTAGTCGTTTGAGAAGCGTTTCCGTTCATGGGCCCCTTCATTATCTTCTAATGTATAGTGTGAAGTGTGGAATAAAAAAAATAATAATAAAAAGTACTGAAGAAGATCGAAAGTTATAATAATCATCAGCACATGGTACACAGGCCCTATTTTTTCGGTTTGGTAACTTGTGTTTTGTTGGTCTAGGATTCATTCATTAGGTCTTGAATGAATGGAATAAAATTTCAATATCGGTAGAAAGGGAATATGTTAATCGTGCAGATGAATAAATATTCTATGCCCATTCTATCTTACTTTAAATTTCACAAACTCCGAATATCGGATTTCAGTTTATTAAATAAAGACTATTAATCTATAATAAAGTAGGTGTCAGTGATAGTCCAAGATATGTAGACAATAGAATTGTTTCATACCTTCTATTAATTATTTAGGCTAACTTTCGAATTACTCTTAATTGTAATAAATGTATTTGTGAAGTCTATTAAAAATTAATGAGGTGAAAGTTTTTGTATTAACTCTTTATAATAATCTTTCACTTCAATTAACTTATAATCAATATCTCCAATAATTAGTTATTAAAAAAAAATTTCCGATGATTCATTATGAGACAATTATGATTATATAAATAATTTGCTTTTATTCTGTACTGAATAGATAAATGATTCAAAGAAAGACAGGTTCACAATAACAATGGCATCTTGATATAAATAAAAAATAATCATAAATATTAATTCAATGTAGAGCTCCATCAAATTTCTTATTCAAAAGCAAACAAAACGTTTATTGCTTGAGTAGCCTTCTGCCATTAAGGCAAATATTATTATATCGTTTTAAAAAACAAAACAAAAAAAACTATAAAAGTACAGCTGATAGACATATCTTCGAATCACTCCGAAAAACAGTTCGAACGTAGATTTCCTTTCAGTGACTGAAGAAACGTAACTGACTGACTTTGTATTGATAAATCAGTCAGTCGGACAACCTTAATTATGATGAATTAAAAGGTTTAAAAAAAAAATGGATTTTAATGACTATATAATCTATTGTACAGTTGTTTCGTCGAAAGTGAGTGCGCAATATAGAATGTCGATAAGAATAATGGCGGATCATAACAATAGTAATGCAAAACACGAAGGGTGTGAGTTCTTGCTTCATATAACCCACATATTGCTCCTCACCTACGCAAACCTCCAAACAGACTCTACTACTATTCAAGGATTGTCAAACTACAATATATATTGTCCAAATGTGTTATTACCGATTGCGAAACTACTGCGATATATATCCAGAACGAATATGTCCTTCAATAAATGCATTCTGAAAGTAAGCCATAATAATAAGACCATTTATTATTGTATTTTTTGTTGATAAATGTGATGTCATATTATTTTACCAGATGAGTCAGTTCAGTATCTTTCTTGTTTAATTTCAGAGTGTAAATTATTATTCACCTGTTGTATTGGAATACACTATCGAGCCAATGAATCATTTATCTGATTGATACTTTAAATTGTTGATATTAAGTAGCAAAGGTTTAGCATATTAGAAAATTTTTTTTTTTTTTTTTTTTTTTTTTTTTTTTTTTTTTTTTTAAGGAATGAAAGACGTTTTACTATTTATGAAGTCATTATCCTTCATGAAATTGATTTATCATATGGTTTTCATATAAAATCTCTTTTGGTGTAATAATCAATGTTTAGTTAACGTTAGGTGATTAGTAATCTGAGTTCATGGTAAACAATTAATTCATAAATATTTTAATTGTTTACATAAATGGTGGATTTATTGCTGTGAAACCATTTACATTGTTTTAAATTTAATAGATTCATTTGTTGTAGCTAAATGAGGGGTACAAGGCGAGTGGGGAGATAAAGCCACGGACAAAAAGATGCACCAAAAGCTGCCAATTAATTAGAGATAGGAAGTGATGGTTTCGGTAAGTTCAAAGGACGAAGGTGACTAGCAACATGTGTAACTTCAGAGTTCAAGGTTGAACTATAAGTCGCAGGTAGGGGCTGGAGGAACATATGGCAGTTAGGAATGTCTCTGAAAAAAAGAGGCACAAACTCACAGAGGAAACGGCTGTTTTATTTAAATTTGCATAAATATAGGAAAAGAGAGGATTATAATAATTGAATTAATCAGAAGGCGATTAGTATTATTTAACGACTCAAAAAGCTAAGGTAGAATCGCCGGTTTATCTAATATACTCGTATATGTTGGGGGAAGTTGTGGGTGACCCTCAAGAGAGTCGTCAGTGTGACAAAAAGCTGTTAGTTGGGGCATATCTCTCAAGGATTACAGGTTTTAGAAAGGATCCTTGTCTTAAGAAGCTATTTCGAACAAGGAGATCTACTTGATGGGATGCGGCCCAGCGTCTGGATGAGCCTTTGTTGGCTGGGCCCGGCTTGGAGTAACTGACCTTAGCCAAGGCCACCATCTACCCCTTCCACCCAGCCAGCTCTACAGCCTCTAGACAAAACCCATTTGGCAAACCCAGCCCGTCCCCACTCCTTCTCAAACATTCTAAGACCGCTCATACCAAGCCTGATTTTTATGACATAGTCCGCATATTAACATCCCGACATAATAGATAATTAACCAAATATACTGGAATGAAGGGGAACCACGTAAAACCGCCATCTTATATTCATTTAATACCAAACGTTGTTTTCATATTTAGCAGGATAAATTCAACGAGCTAATTATTTCTTCGACCCTAACAATTTTTATGGGACAGATACTATTTTGGATACTTCGGCAGAAGATGATCTCTTATTAAAACAGTCATTTGATACAGCAGACAATAATAATTTAGGATTATCTAGGGAATAAAATTCCTTAGTCTTGCCTTTACATAAGACAGCCAAGATTGGCGCATTCTATCTTACTAAAAATAAAAATGAGAGAGAAAAAAATATATATCTGAGTAAATTCTGTGCCGGCGAAATCCCTAAATAATCCGGCCGCTCTCAAATTAACTGCCATTACAGATATCCTGCAGTCCGGCGGCGCTTGCAGGGCAAATACAAATATAACTGATCCACTTGGAGCCGGTGTCGCAAGCCTCTGCTCATTTCGACACTAAAAACTGCGCCTTTTCCTCGGGTATTTATATTCATTTTTCGACACGGCGAGTCTTATTTTTAGTTTGTGGAAAATGCTTTTTCTGCCACGAGGAGGCGGGAGTGTGGAAAATGGACGGGGAGTGGGAGCAAGAAGAGGGCTATTTCCGGAATCCTTTCAAAGGCTACTGACGACGTCAATAGATCGATTCCTATCGCCTCAGAACAATGAGCATGTTCTACGGAGGATCTTGACCATTTGGTGACAGTACATGTAGCACCTCTCCTTCTCCGACCATTTTAGACCATTCAACAAAGAGGATAATACAAAAGAGAGGCCCCCTAGCATCCGCAAGTCATCCAGTCTCCATTCCATGTCCTCACCTCATCAGGGATGCATACAACGTTATTTTTTATTTTTTTTGTGCAATCTGGTGGTTTCCATACGATGGAGACACACAATAGAACGCATTGTGGGAAATTTACTCAGTTTTCAACAATTTTTGATTTACAAATAGGTCCTGGGGAATACTAATCCCAGGAATTAACTGATATTCCTTGATATCATTACCGAATCTGCAATAGAATCCACTGATTTATTCTTCAAGTAATTATTGACTGAACAAAATATATCTTACTGTATAGCAAATAAAAACGTATGTGTTTCAAACCAGTAAAGAAAACTCCAGAAAAATGAAAATAGGATTATTTATAATTAACAAGAAAAGAACTCCAAAAGTAACTATAAAATAGTAATCAATAATCAATGCCGTATAATCACAATACAATTATATTAATATTCATTTGTTTTGCCTTAAAAACTCAAGATTTCCCAATAATTTCATTTTTCCTTTCTCAACTTATGAGAGGATCCACTAACAAGAAGAAGTCTCTAGTTTTGATTGTCATTCTTTATCACAGGACATTAGACAAACTGGTGGATGGAAAACAGTTTTAATAATTCCAGTGATTTGTAGACTATTCCATTAGTATAAACTAAGAGGTTCGGGCAAAAGCCTATAATAAATCCTTCACAACTTAGTCATTAACTCCATATGATCTTACTGACTTTTAAGACGTGAGTTATTTGTATACAGATATAATAACCAGAATAGCCAGAATATTTCTGAAATTCTAAGAGAATGAATCACATCTCTTTTTTATTTCGATATGTAATTTGACGACGGAGTTCAATATTGCAAATTATGATCCTTTGGGAACAATGAATTCATTTATATAAAAGGACTCTTTAAATCATAGAGCCAACTATTGTTGTGTCCTGTGTACCACGTAATAGGATAAAGTCTGTGGGAAACAAAAAAGATACAATGCTTTGGGCTTACGTCAACACAATTTCAATATTTTCTCACGTTGTGACAGTCGACGCTGTTTGCAGAAGTGCATTGACGTCATCAGGTTGTTAATTCTAGTCATCGACGACGCATCGGATGTCTTATTCGTTTTATAGAGTATCTACTACGCAAAATATTGTAATAATGACGTAATTCATTTATAAAAAAAATGAATGGATTCAATTAAATATATTCTTCCATTCTTGATTACAGAAGTTAGTGACAACGGATGAACGCTGATTACATATCTTGCCAAAAAATGTATCACTTCTGAATGGAGCAAAGGCTATAACTATTTAATTCATAAAAAAATCTGTTATATTATTTTTCAAAAAAAAAAAAAAATCCACATAAAGATTAAAGTGAATATCCCCAACAATGGAAATGAAAATATTAACAGGAGATCCTAAAGGAATAATTGAGCACAACGAACTAAGATATGTAGGTGCAGCAAAATTGCACTTTGAGCGTCCAAACAATGCCTCGACGAAGTGTTTCCACGTTGGAATAGTTTATTTTTTTCTGTTTATCAGAGCCCTCCGTCATTACCCTGGATTCCCTTCGATTCATTTTGTGTATCAGCTGATTTAAGAGAACCGAGAGAGGGTAGGAAGGAGGAGAGAAAGGAAGACTGCACTATCCAAACAGGATAAGCCCCACCCGAGACTCGGGGAGGAAGGGCAAGGACTTCAACCTTGCAGATCATCCCCCTCCATCCGTTCACGCATACCGGCAGGAGTCCGGCTCGGCCAAGGATAACCTTCAAGCCGTTTCGTCTTCTCACACCTCCCCCATACAGGATTCAAACCCTACGGGCATTTACCAAGGATACGATTCGTCCATTCATCCATCTCTAGTGATAAAAAGCGCTTTTATCCTGGCTAAGAGTTTATCTAAAACGTTTCTCAAATTACTCAAATTAACTTGTGTATAGGGATTCGAAAAAATAAAACCCTTAATGCTAGCTTCAAATCAGAACTTCACATCACTGGAAACGCACTTAAGATGGAGTGGCCAAGACATTATTTAAATCTGCTGTAATAATACCTAATTTAAGCTTGGACACTACATCAAACTCTTTAGCAACTAAATGATTCTATTCATGCAGTTGGTTATTGCGACGGGGGAAAAAATATGACTACAAAGCTCTATTTATAACAGAACATTTTTCTAAAGAAAAACTACAAAAAAATATAATATATCTTCTATAAACTAAAGCTTCCCTTAGATATATACACTTGTTTAGTTAGTACACAGGCACGTCGGTAAACTCTTAACTTGTACATTGATTACTCTTGAGGATACTAAAGAATATTAAATATACTATAAAACCATATAGAAAAGTAATCATGCATATTAAAATTTACATTATTGTTAAACACATAAAATTAGTGATTCTTCATTGAGGAACAATCAAGTGATGTCGAGCGAAATGATGCAATTTTTTTAATAAATAAGTTATGTTATCTCGTATTTCTTATTGAGTACAATCATTCCAAGAGACATTGCATCATTTGCGCACCCGAACTAAGTTTTAATAATGATCTGTAATTGAATGTGTCAGTACTTAAGTATAAGCTGACATTTATCATATAATTAAATTAAAAGAAGTGTTATTTCATCAGCAAGTTACACCATAAATATTTTAGAGTCTGAGAAGGAAAAATAAGCAGTTTATTGATTGCGTTGTGTGACAAGGAAAAAAGGGAGCTTTACGCCACTCAAGGAAATATTTTGAGTCGCTTTTTATTAAAGATTAAGCATTAAAAAATATGAATATTTTTGACTCACCCTGCAGACCATCTCCTTTTCGGTGGTGACATCTATACAGGTGTGGAGTGGACATCCTTCGGGTGGGTCCAAGAGGATGTACCTGTTGGCTAGGAGGTAGGCCGAAGGAGGTACAGGTCTGGGCTCCTCCTGCGCCCAAGACTGCTGGGCCGGACTAGCTGGACCATCTTCAGGAACTTCCCTTCCTGCCGCAGACAGCTTCTTCAATCCATCTCCGTCTACTCCACTCCCGACCACCTCGCGCCGATCAACTTGCATAGTTCTTCCAAGAGAGCTGGTTCACAACGCTATTTCGCACAACCGAACTTGCAGCACAAACACAAACTCTTTATCACTTTTTCTACTTCTACCTCTAACTACTCTACTACTCTCCACTTTCCCACTTCACTGTTCCTCCACACACCCTCTTCTCTCCGAGCCGGTACCTGCGACACAAACGGCCAAAGCGGTTAGCGACTAACAAGAACCGCGGCTGCGCCGATCTATTGATCTACTGCAGCCGTCGAGCTCGACCTTACACGAGGAAGAGCAATATGTAACATGACCATCCTTTCATCAAATGTAGTGATCTGATTAAAATTCCATTTAAAAAAACAGAGGAAATATTCGAAAGACAAAGAACTGAGCGAACCTATATTTCTTTGTTTCATCAAAGGATAACTCATAAAGATGTGAGAAAAACTATCCCGCACAAAGGTAAAGAACATAATCTCTTAGAAGAAGACCTAATTTTTTACTGAGGACATTTATCAAGATACCAACCATACCGGATGAAACCGGATTCAAATTGGCAGTCTAGAAAATAAAATAATTCCCAATCCTTATACGAGAACGAGAATTATGCTCTAGGAATGTATGTACGTTATCTATTTAATCCTTCACTAAAACCACATTAACTTTCTGTTTGCAAATTTACTCTCGATTTTAAATTGTCTAGTGAAGTTACTATCTGTTTAGAAAAAAATTATTTAAGTATCACTGAACTAAAAATTTAATTTAATTATTGTCTTTTAATTAATACGAAAAATATTTTTCAGGAAAGAGAACTCGTACACTTAAGAGGGCATTAACTTTTCCGCCGATTGGAGGAACAAAGATTGGAGGACTCGTTCGATAATACAAATACTCCTCTATATTAATATTTGGAATCTTATCAATCGAAAATAACATAAGTTGATGAATGATAAATTATTTTAAAAAAATTATTAATATTGAAAATATTGATTATATACGTACTTGTTGTTGTGGGTTGTTCCTGAAAGGTTAACTTTCCTGTGTTTTGGCGGGGGATGTGTTGACAAGGCCTGGTGCCCCCTCAGAAACAAAGCACAACACAAGAGTTCACCAAACCTGATGCCATCTTCCACCGGACTGAGAGTTGATCAGTCCCCCTCCCGTCGATGCCGGTACTCCCCTCCACGATATCCCCACCCCTTCGGCCTGGCGCCTTCCCACCCTAATATTTCTCCGCGAGCTCAGGGAGTAAGCACTTCCTACTGGTGCCTTTCTCCCGGATCGCGGGGGCCTTTCTTTCACCCGGATAACCCGTTACTACCGCCCTTTCCTCCTCTCGCCCTACTCCTCCCAACCCGGTTCGGATTCGTTGACCCAGGTGAGACCGGAGAGACCCGGAGCCAGGGCCGGACGTGGATGAGAAATCATTGCCCATCTCAGCTAGCCTCCATCACTGCACTCGTTAAGGATACCAGAATTCATGCAACAACGTTATATATTATTCTTTAAAAAACGTTTTTCCCTCTTAGGTACCTGATACTAGCAAACAGAAATAAATCTGTAGCTAAAATTATAGCCTGAACGCGTAAGGAAAATATATTTCATATACCCCCTTTTGAAATAACAGGGAAAACTGTTGATAAGAACGACCGTAATCTCAATTAGATGAGCATTTATGTGGACATCGGTCACAGAAGGCATTAAGAAAAGTTACGATGAAGTCAATGTTTCGGAAAATATATTTTACTTCTCATGGCCAAGAAAAAAAAAATTTTGATTTTGTAGAATTATGACACTTCTTAAATTGTTGATGTCTTTTTTTAGCAGATTTCCCTTAGGCGTAATCAGCTATTGAGGTTCTACTCATGATGGGATTTCCGAAAAATTTCTTCAAATTTCCATCGATTCTACCGAAGAGATGAAGAAAATGAGGTCCATTCCAAATTGTATACACACACACATGTATATATATATATTTGTCTGTTAACGCTTTAGCAGCCACAATTTTTGTCTGATCGATATTTAAACGTTTTATGATAAAATAAAGACCAAGTTCGTTAACGGCTAAAATCCAACCAGTGGGAAGAGATGGGGTTTAGATGGGGGAATTTCGAAAATTCATAATATCTCCGTTATGATCAAAACATTATATAGAAACAATCTTATTAAAAATGTAATTATTCCTGAATGTTTTATTAATAAAAAGCTGTTATATTATGAAGCCCTTCATTTAATCCCAAATTCCAAATATTGTTTTCTTTGAACGTTTATGTGATAAATGCAAATGTCACGTATTTTGCACATAGAAAATTTGCTTAGGTAACACAGCCCCTGGGAGTTGTAGCCCTTCAGAAAGGAAATATGGTTTCCATAACGTAGGCTACACTGTGCTTTACTTACTTTCCTCCTCAGCGATACCCACAAGAAAGATCGTATCATCTAATTGGGAAAACATTTTTTCATCATGTTCCGTGTGAAGTACCAAACAAAAGATATTAATTGTTGAATTTTCCGGCTCCATGAAGTTTTTGTGCTCATTTCTTTTTATTATTTAATTAATTTCTTATGCTCTTATATTTTTCCTTAAATTATGATTATTAAATCTAACGATATTAAGGGATAGGACTTTAAAGTGGGTTCTCACTTCTTCAGAATGTTGAGGCCTACAAAGTTGTAAGCTTGATTCACTTTAATTTTGACATATTTTCCGTTAGGCCTTTTGCTACTGCGGCTAATTGGGCCTGGTTATCTCCAGATTATCATTTTTAATACATTTCCCTTAAGAGGCAGCTATTGAGGTTGTGCTCATGACGCTATTTTCGAAATAGTTCCTCAAATATCCAACGGTCCTACCCAAGAGATGACGAAAATGAGGTCCGTTTATTCATCATTTGTCTGTTAATGCTCAAGCGGTCGCAATTTTTGTTTGATCGTTACCGACATCTATATTTAATCCTTTTGTTTAAAAAGGAAAGTCAAGTTCGTTAATGGCAGAAATCAGACCATTAGCGGAGTGGGGGGGGGGGTAGAGTCTAGATTTTCGAAGATTCAAAATATTTCCGTTATTATATGCTGGGTCGAAAAATTGTACATAACGAATCGTATTTCTAATTAAAATACCTATAAATGTTGTTATGTACACATTTTCTCTATCATGAATATTAACAGAAGTATTTGTATTTTTTACTTTTATCCTTAAGTAAACCCCTCTCCTACTCACGTCATTTTAATAATAAGCTGTTATATCATGGATGACTTTAGTCAAATATTTTTTTGAAGGTCTTTATGATGCGAGTTACTTGTTAATTCGTTGTTCTTGGCGCGAAAATGTTTATTAGATCTATACCATACTCGATATTTAACCGTATTAGCCAACACTGAAGATCATATGTTTCATTTGACTGACATCCGACAAGGAATAAGGGGGGTTTATGGCACCAATGTTGTTTAAGTATTGATGCTCTACAATTTTTTTTCAATGCATTTTGTCGTAACTCAAATATTAAGCGAGTAATTCGTCTTTTCTGGTGTTCAGTCAGAATAGGCTGGAAAATCTGTTCACTAGTGTGTCTTACGCCTTGACACACAAGCCTTAATTGAGCCCATATTGCTTTTATTGATTGTTGATACGCTTTATGTTTTTTTATGGGCAAACCATATTGTACCACCACTTGACGCGTGTTATGTCATAAATTAACACATATTGTGTATTTGATTATAAAGTGTTTTCTGTGTATTATTGAGTGCTTGCATGTCAGGTGGTCTATGGTTATTCCCATTATGACTCTCCTTCCAATTGCACTTTATTTTGAAATCATATTTAGTATTTCTAGAAGAATTATATACTCATTTTATATTTGTTATCTGAGGCTAATCAAAACATGCTATCTGCAGGGAATATAGAGTATGATGCACATCGTGATAAACATTTTCTAGTATAGAACGTACAATCATAATTGGTGACGTAATACATCTCAAATTACAAAAGGTCCGTCGAAATCAACTTTTGATATTTAAGCTTGGAGTAAGACGTTTCATAATAAATTGGCTTATTATTAATGTGCGATTACTAAATGTGAGGGTTTACTGAAGGCTAAAAATCAAAAAATACCAATATCTCGGTTAATATTGTGGATAGAGAAAAGACATAGATAATAATATTTATAGAAAATTAAATTTGCAATAAGATTGATTCTATATCTATTTTTGATCCGACTCATAATATCGGATATATATTGAGTTCTTTAACTTCCTCTCCTCTACCCCCCCCCTCTAAACACCCCTTCACACTGGTCCAAGCCGTTAATGAACTTGATGGTTAATTTTACACAAAACGTTTAAATATAGAGTTAGGTAACGATCAAACAAAAATGTCTATTAAAGTTTGAACGGACCTCTTTTTCGTCATCTCTTGGGTAGGATCGATGGACATTTGAAGAAATTTTCCGAAAGACATGTTATGAGTACGACCTCAATACCCGATTACCCCTAAGGGAAATCTGCTAAAAAAAGAGAATAACAATTTACAAATAGTCATAATTCTATAAAATCATGATTTTTTATTTCTTGACCTTGAGAAGGAAAATATTTTCCGAAACTTTGGCTTCATCGTAAATTAACTTAATGCCTTCAGTAACCGATATCCACATAAATGCATATCTCATCTAATTGAGTTTACGGTCGTCCCTATTAACAGTTTTCCCAATTATTTCAAAATGGGGTGAAATTACAAACTGAAAATGGTCTGGAAAATATATTCATTGTTTCAACAAATATGTAAAATATATTTTCTTAATGCGTTCAGGCTATTTTTGTAGGTACAGATTTATTTCTGTTTGCTAGTATCAGGTACCTAAGAGGAAATGGCGTTTTTTTAAGTAATTTAAATTATGCCATTAATTTGTTTTTACGTTTTTTGTGAACAAGGCTGTATAATACATTTTTAAACTTGTGCTTTAGACTTTCACCATCCTGTGAAAAAAAATTATAGTTTTACATAGTTTTATTTTAACGGTTCCTTAGTTTTATTTTATTCCTTAGTTTTATTTTAACGGTTCCTTAGCTTTATTTTATTCCTTAGTTTTATATATAGCTATACTTTATATTGTCTTAATATTTTGAAAACATTTTCCTTTATTCCTTTATTTTAACATTTTAACTAAAGGAAATGAAAATAAATGGTACTGAGCGACATCGCCTAGTTGTGGAGCTCACCAAATAAATAAAAATAAATAAATAATAATATAATTATGGTGTCCGATAATTAACGAGATTTCTCATCCATGTACGGCCATGGTTCCCTTAAGGGAAATCTGCTAATAAGCATTTACCTTTTTTATTATTCTTAAGTTAACATACTTTAATCCATCCTCTTCAATCAATAAGCGAGACGATTCCTTCTCTTGAGCTTGACCCCAGATATCTAACCCGAACCAATAGTTCTCCCATCTCCTCTTTCTCAGTTCCCACAGGCCGTCGTCCTCTAGGTCTTCTTTCTCCTACCTGAGACCGTTGCTATTATTCTTTGGAGTTTCTAGGAAAAACGTGATAGACGTTTGCATTTGACATTCTAATGAAAAAATTGCAATTGACTCTTAGATCAAAATACTTAATAAAATGAAGGTTTGAAAACATTCTGAGGGTATAATTAATATATGAACTTTTCTTTCATAAATATAAACTAGAAGAGCTTCAAATGTGACTTGCGTAAGGACTTAAATAAATAAGTAAATCCGTGTTTTTGCATTAAAACTGAGGTTGTTATCGATGGCTATGAACGGTTTTAAATGTATCGGTTGTAATCATGTGAGGCAATGTGTTGAAAGGTAATCAATCCCACCTTTGAACCTTCAGTATTACATCATTTGTTGCAAAGGACTAAGAAATAGGAAAAGTAAGGTCTCTTGATTCCAGGTGAACGTAAATACTTCAAGGCCCTAATTCACAATAGTCCGATACAGCAGTTTATCAATATACGGGCCGTTTATGTCTCCTTTGTAAGCAAATTAGCTCAATTGAGACGCTCAGCAGGTGGCCAGCACGAGTTATCTGAAAAGGACAAGCATTGGCAGGAAACGCATTGCCCAGAAACGATGGGCTTAAAAGATTTTTACTTAAGGTTTTTTCCCTTTGGCTAGCTGATCTAAGGCAGTTAAATGCACATTATATCTCTCGAGTTTTAATATGAAGTCGCTATGTTTGTATTTATGGACAAGTATTCATTATTAAATGATTAATTAATTGTATAATTATATGTAATATGTTTGTACTGTATATGTGTTCTATTTTTTGCGATGGCTGCTTTTCTGGTAAAATATCTTTTACGTTACGATGCGTGCAGATTTATCATTTGCTGGATAATATTCCTGATGATGACCTCAGAAAATTCGATTAACGATTTCTCCTATTATTATAGAAGCCTATGTAAACACGACTTCAAATTTAAGGTAAACATGAAATTCTTAGTGATACAATTTCAGGGAAAACTCATCCAGAGAAGTAGGGGTGGGCTGAAGTTTCAAAACCAAAAACGTAAATAGGTCTTATAATAATCGACTTTAGAAAAATAATACATAAAACAGCGATTAAACATTAAATAATTAACAAGATTGATTCTATGAAGGTTTTAGATTTGACTCAAAATAACTGAGATATTTCGATTTTTTATTTGACCTCCCGTTCCTCCTGGTCTGATTCAGCCATTAACAAATTTTATCTTCAGTTTAGGAACTGCAGGAGAAACCTGCTAAAAATGAGCTATTGAAGTAGTATTCATGACGCGATTTTCGAAAAATTTCATCAAATGTCCATCGATCCTACCTAGTAGATGACGAAAATGGGGTCCTTTTAAAATATATATATATATATATATATATATATATATATATATATATATATGTCTGTTCCGCTTTAGCGGTCGCAATTTTAATTTGATCGTTACCAAACTCGATATACTAGCATTTTATGTAAAACTAATGATCAAGTTTGCTAACAGCTGAAATCGGACAGGGGGGAGAGGGGAAAAAAGGTGGAGACTTTTGAAAATTCGAAATGTCTTCGTTATTATGAGTCGGCTCGAAAAATTGTATGGAATCTATCTTATTGCAAATGTAATTTTCTATTAATGTTGTTGTATACATTTATTCTCTAGCGTCAATATTAACGGAGATATTTGCATTTTTTAGTTCTCTGCCTTGTGTAAACCCCACTCCGACTCTTGTCACATAAACAATAATCTGTTATATAGTGAAGCACTTTGTTTGAAACTTAAATACCAAATATTTACATTTACTGTTTAAGATAAATGCAAATACGAGGCGTACGTGAGAAATCTACTTAGTTAACGCAGCACCTGTGTGAAGGACTTGAAACCAATTTCAAAAAAAAAAAATAAGCTAGACAATATTTTAAACTATTATTATCTATCGTAAAAGACTTTAGAAATTAAACGAATTTTTAACGATAATTCGAGATTATACTTTATTATTATTAATCCTTCTGACCGAGATGACAATTTTGGCATCTAAATTTAGTGTTAGCAATTCTGAACCAGCACTTACTTCCCTATAGCTTAAACAGACTAGAAGAAGGATGATTCCTACTATGATTAAATTGAAGAGAGTAAGGGGCTTATATAAGTATGAGACTGAAAGAAAGTAAAGAAAAAAAATGTTTTTATGTGATTGTCTCGAAACCAGTTCATGATATGTATATTAGGGATCTTAGCGTACAATTAGAAGCAAAATGATGCATTTTATGACAAAAAACAAAATAATTCTTAAATATGAGCTGTGCCTTTTTCTCTTAGAGACGCAAATGTATTAAACGAACTGAACAAGAAAAATGTACAACTGTATTTAATTGCCATTATTAAACTGTTGTACAAGTGTAAGCGTGAAAAAAAAAACAAATACAGGGCAGTTCAGTATGGAAAATGTTTCTCATAACAAGAATTGCTCTCTTTTTAGGCATTGTTCTAAATGTAGCCAGCGACCATTTAATATCGAAATGCCAGTGAAGTAAGTCTGTGAACTGGTTGTAGGATGCTCTGATACAGTTTATGCAAAATGTCTGAAAAATTCAGGGAAACGGTAAAACTGCGAATTCTCTCTAACAGTCCTTCCTCTTCTTACGAAATCGGAATCTAGTTTGCAAAGCCACTTAATTCACCTGGTGAATCTCTTCCTACAATGGTTGGTCGGACCGTAACCGGCAGAAAACTTTGGTTACATGGTAAAAAAAAGTCGTTTCCCCACAGACCGTAAAATACAGACCGTAGCCAAATGAGATATCAACTCTAACGAAAGCCACTTAATGTATAACAATTTCTACGCAAAATTTGATTTTTTTTTCACTGGAAGAACATCCTGTTGATTTAGACTCCTTATTACGGGATCAGGGTTCGGTTTTCCAAGAATGCGCATGAACATCGCAACCATCACCTCATGAAGCCGGTTGGAACAGCTCAGAAAATTTGTAAAAAAATCGTATGACACACCAAAACCCAATGCGAGATCAAAACCTTTAAGGAACATCCTATAATGATCGGCCATTTTACTATTGACACCTGTTGTCATACAATAGTACATTGAAATGCAAATGGATTATGTAAAAGGAAGCTATTAAAAAGACACTCTTAAAACTCATAAAACTGGAAGGTGTTCCCATTTCAATAAAGAAATGTATGCATATTTAAAGGACAAAACATGAAGCAGGTGAGGCATATATCTGTCTGCTCCTTTTTAACAGATTTCCCTTAGGGGAAATCAGCTATTGAAGTCGTACTCATGACACGATTTTCGAAAAATTTCTTCAAATTTTCATCGATCCCACCCAGGTGATGACTAAAATGAGGTCCGTTCAAAATTATATATATATATATATATATATATATATATATATATATATATATATCTCTGGATATATGTATATGTATATATATTTGTTAACGCTCTAGCGGTCGCAATTTTGGTTTTGATTGTTACCAAACTCGATATTTAAAGGTTTTATGCAAAAAGACAGATTAAGTTCGTTAATGGGTGAAATCGGACCAGTGGGAGGGAGGGTTTAATGGGAGGGAGTTTCGAAAATTCGAAATATCTCCGTTACCAAACGTCGGATCAAGAAATGACATAGAACCAATTTATTGCAAATTAAATTTACTATAAATATTGTTCCATACATTTATTATCTATCTTGAATATTAACCGAGATATTTGCATTTTTATTAAATGTGGGCGGATAACGCATGAGTGAGTTTCCTGCCATAAACTAGTTCGGCCGTTTCCGTAAATGATCGGCTTTCGTATGGAGATTTCTCTATTGTATAACTTCACGTGGGAAATCTGCTTAGTTTACGCAGCCCCTGCGTGACGGACTTTTCATGAAGTCACTGAATTTCGTAGTAACATACAGCCTTCCAAGCTCTCATTATAGGAGTAGGTACATTTTTTAAATATTACGTATATGTGTACACCCTTATCACTTGACAAGATGGCTGATGAAATAGCAGTTCTTACGCCTATCGAAATAGGAATTCAGTCCTTGTCTTCAGCCTATTATTACCTTTTGCTCTATAAGGAAAATCGCTCCTAAATTTACCAATCGTCCCTTCTTCTTATCTTATCTTATCTCTCCACCAAGAACTGAATTCTTTTCAGCATTAGCTTTTAACAACGTCATATTCCTTAGTACATACTCCTTACGTTCTAGAACCTATTACGAGAATTTAAGAAATTTGGACTTCCTGTAATTCATTCCAGCGCTAAATAAACCGCAAATATAAAAACTAGTAATCTGTTAAAGCATTTAATTTGGATTTGGAGAGATATATATTTGTCTGTTAACGCTCTAGCGGTCGCAATTTTTGTCTGATCCTTACCAAACTCGAAATTTAATTATTTTATGTAACAATGAAGATCAATTTCGTTAATGGCTAAAATCGGACCGGTACGAAGGGAGGGAGGTTTAGAGGGGGAGAATTTTGAAAATTCGAAATATCTCCGTTGTTATGCGTCGGGTTAAAACATTTCATAGAATCAATCTTATTGCAAATGTAATGTTATATAAATGTTGTTATAAAGGTTTATAGCAATATGTTGATTATTAACCAACAAATTTCAATTTTCTAATTTTCTGTCTTCAGTAAACCCCCACTTCTACTCATGTCATATCAACAGTATTATAGAACAAATGTTAAAATATTTGACAAAATGAACATATAATAATGCTTACACGAATGTGATGAGCAGAAAAATAAAATCCCTCCACAAAGGGGTTAGTATGTAGAGAAAATATATATAAACCAAAAAACAAAAATAAGGGCAACATTATGCAGGTGCTATTATAAAGGGATTGAGTGAATGTAGAATTGAGGCCAGCTATTTAAGAATAGTTCCCAATTACTTAGAGAGTAGATGACTAAAAATGTTTTGCCTGCAGCGAGGTCGATATGCCATTCAAGCAGTAGGGCTGCTTGCACGACACTGCGTCACTAGCTAGGCCCTTTCCACGCCAAGGTAGTATTGACTCATCCTTTACCAACAAACTATTCTTAATTCTCTGTTTTAATTCTGAACAAGTATACAGTTGGTAATATTGAAACTTAGTCAATGAACCAAATATATATATTAAATGAAGTATAAAAAGTGAGTATTGCGATCTCGAAGAATTTAGGTTTTCAGAATTCTACGGGACTAATCGTTTTAACCCTTCATGAGTCTATGGTGACTAGATTCGGCGTAACCTCTGTACGAGTTAAAGAATCTCTCATAACGTATAAACGACTATCCTCAGACTGTTAAAATTTCATATTTATATTGTAAAATCTCATTATTTACCTCATTTTTTGAATAAATTCGACTAAGGTGGTAGAAGTGGGTGGGAGTCAGAACAAAGGATCCATCTTTTAGGGATAGCAATATGAAAAGAGCTGCCTCCGAAAGAACACAATAATTGAAACGATAAGGAGTAGAGTATAATAATAATAAACCAGATATTCTCATTATAGACAAAATCAATAAGACTGCTGATGTTATTGACATCGCAGTACCCAATGATGAGAATATTCGAAAATCCCATGCCAAAAAATGGCACCAAGAACTTGAATCTGCCAACAACAATTATAAAAGAAGCACAGCAAGGGGTACTTCTTGATACTGCCAGAATCATGCGAAAATTTTTAAATTCCCCCTAACATGTCACAATCACAAACTCCATATCGGTTGGATTTCCCCCCGATATGGATTTTATTCCAGTTTTCACTGAGTATAAACCTCCCCCATAATAATAATAAAGTATTTTTATTCAGAAAAATAACTACAAATAAATTTACAATTACTTCATTGCCATAATTAAAATAATGATATTTATTTCTAAAAAATAAATTAAATTAAAATAAAATTTAAATTTTCTATTACATTTGATATAATAATTAAACCTAGCATACATAACATAGAATGATAAGTCTGTCTGTTGAGCTCTGAATTTTATATAACATACACACATACTTTAGTATTGCAAAAGCAAGCAAAATACATTACATAAACATAAATATTTAAATAGAGGAAAAGGAACATAAATAGTATAATATTCCTTTATTATACTCCCCTATGAGCAATTTCCTATAACGTAGGGCAACACTCAAATATGTATAGAGCGCATGCCAATTCTTGCCATTTAAAAATAAAATAAATTCATAGTGGCTAAGTATGGGTGTGCCAAAATACTGTTTTCTAAACTCATTAAGCACATAGAAAGCAGCAATAAAATGGTATGTATTTTCTATTTCATTTTTGTTACAGAGGGAACAAGCCCATTGATTCTCTGATCTACCTATTGTATAATTCAAATTTAAGAATTCCCCTCTAGCCTTCATTATGAGGCTTATAGTATTAATGCTCATGTTCAGCTATTATTTTAGACCATCGATAATTAGGAAGGTTAAAAGCTTTATTTAAATAAATTAAAAACATTTTAAGGGTGAAAATGTAAAGCGGATATTGTTTGGTTTCCAAATACAAAATATAGTCAGGGCTGTTCCTTGGAAGGGAAAACGTTTTTTTAATAAAATCATCGTCAATGCCCTGTTGGCAAACAATAATTACAATCTCTATTAAAATATTTTAGATAAGAGGTAAACTCGATAAAATATAACAATAAGAACTATCTTTCTTAGAACTTAATAACATATAAAACTTTTCATACATCATGTATGAAAATGTTTTATTTTTAAGAATTGATGTATGTAGTTTACCCGTTATCTAAAATATTTTAATAGAGACAGTAATTATTGTTTTCTGTGTCAACAGGGCACTGACGATGATGCACTGCATCGAAAGCGCTCTTCCGCTTTAATAAATTGTTATAGTGGAAGCGTAGTCAATTCTTTCATCCTACCTACTGTCACTTCCACCTGCTAGAATACCAACTCGGAAAATAGAAAATCTATTCAACAATCATTCACTGGTAATCCATTTTACATTTACATTACTGTTTTCGCCAGATGAGAATGAAAGGTGAACGAAAGAGAGAAAACCATTTAATATCCTGGTAATATGTACTACGAATATCTTCAGTTTAAATGATAATGCCGGAATTGGATTGAACATAGCCATTATTTGTACAAGAACTTTCTAGTATGGACAAACAACTTCTAGAACTTTTATTGCTTTAACGTAACCTATAACAAAGTTGGAGATACCTATTCAGTCAGAATAAGACAGGATGGGACAGGTTAATGAAGCCCAAAAAGATAATAGAACTTTTCAAGGAACTGGTTAGTCAATATAAGAATTTATGGTAACGAGGACTTATGGAGATGGTTAGGTTTTGAGAAAGGTTTATGAACACGTAACAGGAAAAGAGAGTTCGGGTATGTTAAGATATCATTAAGGTTATACTTTGGAAAAATATTTCCTGGTGATGGTAAATATCTAATCACAAAAGTACACATATTTCTTTCATCAAATATGTTAGCTACCACAAAAAACCGTAATCAAATAATGAAACACGTCTACAGGTTTAGAAATGCAACCAGTTTATCTTTACTTGTTCTATATAAACTAAACGTATGCATTTAACATCTTATCAGGTGATGATAATATAGATACCATATTGCAATATTTACATTCCAACATTTTACGTATTACTATGTGTTTCCAGAGGAATGACTGGTGTGCAAAATATAACGAATGTTCCTTCAGTAGAATTTATTTCATGATTAAAATTTTTCCAAATGTTATCTAGCAGGAAGGAACAGAATACTCTACAAAGGTTTTTATGATGAAAGCAATGCTTCTTATTAAGGAAATGATTCATAATCAGTTTCTTGTAAACCAAAGTTTTGGACCACACCCTCTTCGAAGCTCTTCTGTATATCTAATTTACAGACAGGCCCCTATCCAGTGGGGGAGGTTTGAAAATTAAAAAAAGTTAAATGTTGATAGAAGTTTCTATTTTTGGGGGATAATTTCTTTTATAAATTAGTAGTTGCGAATTATGAATGCTTATGGAGTAAGCGAGCTAAACAGATATCAAATTAATAATATTTTGATAATCAGCTTTCGGAAGTCTAAGAGTAATCGCCGCCCAGAAAAGAAGATCTCTCCAATGTATTTTAGTGAAATTATAAATAGATTACCAACAATTTTCGACCCCGCCCTGTTACCCACTAGAAATAATCGAAAAACAAGTTTCGAAAAGAAAAAAAGATCCAAGAAACAAAAAATACGTACTATACTAAGAATAAGACGATTGATAAAAACCAGAAAAACAACAATGTGAATTTTGAGATAGTGCAGTTCAGTATTTTAGACGACATTTTAATGGAAGACAAAATACTGGGAGAGAAGATAAAGAGATTTATTTTAGAAATTGACAACGTTAATGAAACGTATAAATTGAGAAAATTGGACAATCAATATTAGCTTTAGCTGTCCAAGCAAAGTAACACGCGGAAATATCATTACATTATGCAAGTAGAACGAGAAATTGGAAAATACTAGCAAGAGAAGGGAGTACCTATAAGCAATGAAAAATTAATAGCTTTTCTATATTTATTTGTCTGTCCACGCTCAACCGGTCGCAATTTTTGTTTGCACGGTTCGAAACTTAAGTTCTTAATTTTCAGTCTTCAATAACCCTCCCCCTCCACCTGTCATATTAACAATAAGCTGTTAAATCATGAACCAATTTATTCGAAGCTTAAATACCAAATACTGCTTTCATTGAACGTTTACCGAGTACAAATGTATTTAAATAAATAGGTACGTACGTTGAATGATGATGCCATCAATTGAGATTAACTCGAAAATGTAGATTTTATCTTTACCATACTCGATATTTATCTGTTTCATGGAACACTTAAGGCCAGAGTCGTAAAGACTGAAATGGGAATAAAGGGGGGGGGGTCCTACAGTAAAGTATCTGTGTTATTATGTGTCATGTTATACAACCAATCATGTTAAACTATTCATGCCCTACAATTGTTGCTCTGTAGATGTTTTTGTAGTTCAAATATTATTCGAGTTCTTTGTGCTTTCATGTTTTTCAGTCTTCAGTAAACCTTTACTTCTACTTATCGTATTTGTGATTAAAAATAGAAAATATATGGTGACAAGATATCGTTAGGTGAGTCATAACAGACCGTGGGAAATCTGCTTAGTTTACGCAACCCCTGAGTAAACTAAGTAGATTTCCCACTAGAGAGTATATGTTAAAATGCGATCAATAGTGTTTCATCTAGTGCGTGAGAAGACTTCGTTTACGTAGCCTCTAGTGCGTGTCGGACTAGTGCTTTAGTAGTAAAGAAATTAGCAGATTTCTCTTAGGGGAAATCAGCTATTGAGGTTGTACTCATGATCGGTTTTTGAAAAATTTCTTCAAATGTCCATCTAACCTACACAGGAAATAAAGAAGATGAGGTCCGTTTAAAATTTTTTTATATATATATATATATATATATATATATATATATATATATATAGAGAGAGAGAGAGAGAGAGAGAGAGAGAGAGAGAGAGAGAGAGGGGGAGATCTAAAGAGATATATATTTGTCTGTTAACGCTCTAGCGGCCACCATTTTTGTCTGATTGTTACAAAACTTGAAATTTAATTGTTTTATGTAAAAATGAAGATCGAGTTCGTTAACAGCTAAAATTGGACAATTAAGAGGGGCGGGACGTTAGAGAGGGAGAATTTCGAAAATTCGAAATATTTCCGTTCTTAAGCGTCGGATCAAAAAATTGTATTGAATCAATCTTATTGCAAATGTAATGTTCTATAAATGTTGTTATACAGGTTTATTTCAATATCTTGATTATTAACCAATATATTTGCATTTTTTAGTTTTCGGTCTACAGTAAACCCTCACTTCTACTCATGGCATATTAACAATAAGCTGTTATATAATGAAGCACCTTATTTGACGCCTAAACACCTACTATTGTTCTCATTGAACATTTAAGTTTTGAGATAAATGCAAATAAGTGTCGCACTTGGGAAATCTTAGTTAACAAAGCCCCTGCGCGATGGACTTTTGTAACGTGGAACATCTTGAGATATAGTAAAGCGAATGAAGGAGTTATACCACAAATATAAATAAATACAAATCACTTAAAACGAACCGTAACCTCATATCCCAGTAAATTGAATGATGCAACACACATTCAAAATATTCATAACTTACATATACAAGTTCTCTTCTTCCCCGAAAATTCGCTAACGCCGTTTAATGGTTCCAAGACGACTAAAAATAAACAAGGGATGTGTGTTTTCAATATGTCTGGTGTTAGTCAGTGCGTGAGTCAGTACTCGCCATGATTCAACCGTATTGTTCCTTGCTAGCCCATCTGACCTGGCCCTACGAGCAGCATTACACAGAGGTTCACTAATCCTCTACAGCTCAATATCTGACTCATGGCATGAGCCTCCTCGTGGGAAAAATAGTCTCTCCCAAATATACAATGGCTATGTTTATTGCCCAATCACTAATTTGTTTAAAGAGGCAATTCTCGAGTGCCTCGCCTGTACAAACAACAGCCAGTATTATTTATTAAATTATGAAGCCGTGAGAGAGCAATAAAGAAAACATAAAGAGATGCTCTACGTAAACTGTGGAATGTTACACATTCATTCCCTTGTAAAAACAAGCAATTGATTTCGTTCACCAACCAGCTGTTTTCCCACCGTTGTCGAGCTGAAATAATTATAACCACAACATTAATATTATTATTATTATTTATTAACCCCCACTTTTTACTACTATGGCTAATTTGGACAGGCTATCAACAGGTTACCAATCTTTTCTAGCCATGGTGGGACTAAGGTTTTATTTAATGAGTTCGTCAATAACTCCCAACTCTAGATGCACCATGTGACCTTAATCTCAACATTAATAGGGATTAATTTGATAATTATTGAATTAGTTAATTTGTTCTTTATAATAATAGTGACATGGTGATCCTAAGTGTTATATTTAAAAAAAATAATAATAATTTCTATTTTCATACTTGGGGGTAACTTTCTAATACGACTATTGTCTTATAAAAATGATTCGTTTAATACATATTTTTCAATAGAAATTATAGTATCTGAGATTTTTATAAATTCATCTACAGTGTTAGTAAAATACAAATAGTGCATGTTGCACAAGGTGTAGATAGACATTGCTCCTAGTTTTATTATTCATGTTAATGAACATAACCTTTTCTTTTACAGAAACATGTCCACGAAGAGTTTGGTAGCAATCACATAAAAATTATGGAACACACATAAATATAGAAAACACACACACACGCGCACACATATTTCTTCAAACTTGAACAACATGAAATGTTATCTTGGTACTGGGTCTTAAGTCAATGACTAAGAAGACTTAAGACCATGAGTCACTTACCTAAAGGACAATGTACTGAAGATTTCTTAAATAGGAATCGACATCTTCAGAACGTCCGCAGAATAAGGAATGGCGGCAGATCCGACAGTAGGCTGTTTGCTCTATCGATTACTGTGACCTAGATGTGTTGGTCACTTTGAACTCCTGTAATATGCAGAGGTATTCTAATTCAGATTGAAGAGATAAGATGAATTAATACTAATGGTTTGATAACATAATCTCACAACATGATAGTATTTGTATGATGTATGAACGTTGTCAAATTGCTATAGTACAAAGTACATCTCTTATTAGGAACATGATTTAACTCAACTGTGTTATAAATTAACAGTGATATTGCAGTGGCATAGATCAAAACAGATTATAAAAGACCAAAAACATTAAACTAAAATCTCATTTTTATTATCTAAAAATACCATTATTCTTGACTTCGATCCCTCAAAAGGGAAGTTTCAAAAGTCTTACAATGGGCTTCAAATTATTGTATTACATTAAAAAGAATGAAACCCTGTACACCATAAATGTAATATTTTCTAATGTTTCAATGTGTTTTCTAATAGTTCATTATGAATGGCATCATTCTTACATTTTAGTAATCATTTGAGTATAAAACCAAAACCAAGCCCAAATGCATTTATAATTTCATATTCGGAACATTCTGAAATTAAACTCAGGATGTTTTAAATTCCTGCAGGAGTTTTTCAAACCTAGTTCATAATTTTCCAAGCTGATATGAAATTTTGTCCGGGTTTATCATAAGCTGAATACACGGCTACTATTTTTAAAGTGATGAATTTAATCATGTAGCAATTGGTATTTTGTAATAAAAAATATCGCCCAAGACCTGCGAAAACTACAACAAGGGTGCTATATGAGGGGAACTCTGAATACAATTTTCTCTTTCTCACTTAGCAAACATATTATATAAAACCATGCTTCAAATTTAATATTTATTGTAGATTAACAGGTTTACATAAAAACCAGATTAACAAGAACGGAGCTTTGCTGAAGGCCAAAAATGAAATAAATATAAATTTCTTCAATCATATTCCAACAACAATAATTGTTGAAAATCTCTGGGCTTGGCATTTTCGAAGTCATTTTACGTTTTGCCTCATCATGATCTGATTTAAGATCTTAACGAATATGACCTTTGTACATGGAATACCAAACATCATACAGATCAAATAATTCGATCACCAACGAACTCATTGATGACATCTAAAAAATATATTTTTTGTACTTTACTAGAACGCTACGAAGAAGGGAAGAGAATCCTGCAAGAAGAATTGAAATTTAAGATAAAAAGGACATAGCCTAAAGGATGGGTAAACTTTGATAGTTGGTGGTGGAAGGCCCACTCTTCCGCTAGTTCCACAATTTCTATCAAAAGCAGATGGCAGTAACTTCCGAGACGTAAAATATACAATTTTACTTTTTCCTTTTAACTTTCTGTAGCTCCTTAAAAAAAAAAATACTAAATACTCCCAAAATTATTACAAAACATTGCAGAAAATTACTAACAAACAACTTGAATGAAATTATACAAAACATAGACGTAACATTTGAAATGGTAAAACCTAAAATGGGCAATCTGGAAGATGACAGAACATGACATACACTGAACACACACTCTAGGATTTAAAAAAATGAGGTTTTAACATCGCCTGAACAATCATTGCTGGTACAAACAATGTTAACTATTTGCAAGTTTTACATGGGCAAACTGTAAAAATTCAACTTGATATACGCGGAAATCCGCAGAGGGCGGACATTGAACGGTGTTATTATCAAAGAATAACTCAATACTAATCATGATATTAAAACAGCTTAAACGGAATAACAATCAAAAGCCGCTAATAACAAACGGACATACATAGGAATTACTAGCACGCTCATCCCATATTTCAACTGTGACAAACTTCACTTACTAATGTTGACTTCTGTACCTGAAATGACCCAGAGAATGTTTTTGACAAGAGGAGCCTACCACTTGACAAACAATATACCTGTACTCAAGAGTAAGCCACCCTTCCCAAACTAAAACATAAACAACCACCTTAAAGACCTCAACTGAATGATGGTATACCACCTACTAGTTGACACTTTAGACATGATTAAAGATGTCAATCCTCTATCATCGAAAGGATTTGCCAGCAGTACAAATTAAACAACAAATTCTATTACAAAATTGTTAGCAAGCTGTACATGTGCTTCTCGAGTTTAATGAATGTTATTTTATTTTATAATTTTATATGATAGTACAGAGCCTTTATGATTTCAATTGTTTTATGCTACATTAAGGATTCATTGTACATTTATTCTCGTAATTTTTTATAACTATAAGTTTTGGGACCATTTTGGCCCAATGTTCACAAAATTTCATGGAACTGAATTGTAACGTATTCCATACCTTGGAATAAAGAGTAGAGAGAGGAGAGTTGTTTAAAACTTCATTATACCTATATGGTCCAAAAAAGACTATAGTTCTTTATGGCGTAGAATTGAAACAAGTGGCAATAAATTATTTCCCAAGAGAAATTTACGAAATATTTTATTATAGGAATCTTAAAAAAATGGCATTCCCAAATTCGTGAATGAGTTGATAACATGAAGATCAAAAGTCAATTGATAATGATATTTTTATTTTACAATTTAGATTAATTTAAATATTTATAAAATTACGCAATGTATTGCTCAAACTTTTTGTGTGTGAATTACCAATCACAAAAACAGTTTCAGGCCCTAGCTAGAAAAGGATGTTAACCTGTAGATAACCCGTCCAATTAGCCATAGGAGCAAAAGGTGAACGTTAATAATTAATAAATAACTGTTACATATTATAAAAATATGATTTTATTCAAAGTCAAATAGTTTGTAATAAATAGTAGTAGTCAAATGTCTACCATATCAATAAAAAAATTTATCAGCACAGGTGTAGTATGGACAAACCACATTGACACACATAAGTATGGTACACGATGACGTCATCTGGATATTGTAATATCTGCACCTCCTTTTATAAAAACCCTATTTAATAAAAATAATAACTTTAATTTGGGCATGAGAATTGAGTAATATAGGGCCCAAAAGTGAAAAAAAAGGTATGAAAGGAATGTAACTTTTTATATTCAAATTAGAAAATAGTAAGAAATATGTAGATCAATGATTGTAGTACAATACCATCAAGATAGTTTATATAACACTTTTCCCATCCATCTCATAGTAATTGAGATATTTGAAATTCAACGTCTTCAAGGAGAAGGACATTAATGAACGTGATGGCTTTTGTTTTGCAAGAAACATTTATTATTATTTATTAACGTCCACTTACTGCTACTATAGTTAATTGGGACTAGTTATCTACAGATTACCACCTTTCTAGCCTGGGTGGGACTAAGGATGTTATTTAATGAGTTCATCACTAAATAAATTCCTTTAGCCCAGGTGGGTTCCCCTAGGACTTTTCGGACTTAAAATAAATCTCCCAAATGTTGCACTTTAATGCTTAGCCGTGCTCGATGAGTTAGGCTAAGTTACCTGGCCCAATTTATGTATTCAAAATTTTATATCTCTTATTAAATGGAGACCGCTGGTATGGGGAAACCCAAAGGTACAGCGGGGGCAGAGGTGGGAATCGAAAAAAAAAAAAAAAAAAAAAAAAAAAAAAAAAAAAAAAAAAAAAAAAAAAAAGGTGGGAATCGAACTCGCCAATCTAGGTTTATCACCTGTGGATAAAGAAACATTTAAATATACAGTTTGATAACGCGATATTACAAATATTCGTATCAAATATTATATAAATCGATATGGTAAAACCTTTTCTTTCACACCAAAACACCGCACCGGAATTCCAAAGATTCTCAATACATGACATGAAAGAACAGTTTTTAAAAAAGGTTAAAGTAAATTCTTTACGTAAGTTGTGTCCCTCAAACGTGCTGCAAAAATGTTATAGATCAGACGTAAGTAGCAATGCAATAAGAAGTGTCTTTAGGAAAAATGGATTTCCCGGAAAAAAAACTTTGTTACTAGCAAAAATAAGGCATTTTTATGCAAAAGAACGAGCTAATCGTCCTAATGAGATATTGGAGCTGATAATATGAAAATATCAGCTGATAATATGAAAATTACAGCTGAAGATATGAAAATTGCAGCTGATAATATGATAATTGCAGCTGATAATATGAAAATTGCAGCTGATAATATGAAAATTGCAGCTGATAATATGAAAATTGCAGCTGATAATATGATAATTGCAGCTGATAATATGATAATTGCAGCTGATAATATGAAAATCGCAGTTGATAATGTTCACAGATGATAGGAAAATTTAATACTTTCCCCTCAAAGAGGTGGGCAAAATGCCTGAAGAAGGCGAACGAATAATGTCTTCCAATTTCCTTCGATCCTACCCCTGAAATGCACAATTATACACACACACATGCATACATTGCCCGTTAACGCTCGGTTGCAATCTTTGTTTGATCGTTGCCAAACTCGGTATTTAAACGTTTTATTTATAAAGAAAGATGAATTTTGTTAACGACTAAAACCGGACCAGTGGGAGGGGGGGTGTTAGAGAGTTATGCATCGAATAGAAAAATTATTTAGAATCAATCTTATTGCAAGTTTAGTGTTTTATAAAAGTTGTTCTATACATATTTCCTGTATCATGAATAATAACGGAGATATTTGGATTTTATAGTTTTCCTACTCATGTCATTATAACAATTTGTTCTTATATGACGAACCACTTAATTCCAAGGTTAAATATCAAATATTGTTTTCGTTGATCGTTTACTTTCTGAGACAAATGTTAATACATTATATGATGTCTAATTAAGTTTTTCCGTTCAATACTCGCAAATGTGTTTTTTTATTTATACCATACTCCATATTTATCGGTTTCCTTCCACACTAAAGATCTTATCTGTTATTGGGCGACATTGGACCAGGAATAGTGGGGGTTTAGAGGGGGGGGATTTGAAAAATCTCCATTATTATCAGTCGGATCGGAGAATGTTAAAGAACCAGTCTTTTTAAAAATCGTTGTTTATGCGTTTTTCGTTACTCAAGTATTAAGTGAGTTATTCGTACTTTCTAGTTTTCTGCCATCAGTAACCCCCTCCCCCCACTTCAACTCATACATTTTATATATAAATAGATAATACGTGGTGAGATGACATCACAAGTGTGTTATTCTGGGACATGGGAAATGTGCATAGTATATGAAGTTCCTGCGTGGCGGATTTTTACTCCTTGATAAGACCAATCACCATTTTCCGAAATGATTGAAAAAACGTTCAACCTCATGCAAAAATTGCCCATCTCAATGAGTCTATGTAAACTAAGTAGATTCTCATGTCCATGTTAGAAGTATTATTTAGATTCTTACTTAGGGAGGAAAATAGTGCATATATTACATGACCGATGATGTAATACGTGTGTTTTTTAGTAGGTGAGAAATCTGCTTAGTAAACGCTCACTCGCATGACTTAAGTCCCTCTTCTGAAATTTTTTTTTTTTTTTTTTTTTTAAATAAATTTTGATTCTAGAGGAATACTAAATATTTATCATTTTTTCGATATAAAAGAGCTTTGTTTTTTTCAAAACGAGTAAGAAAACTATAACGAATAATGTTATTTAATCTCTCATTTAATTGACGTCACTACACGTGCTTTATCATTTCTCAATAGCTCTAAAATGATAAAATGAGGTTTCATCACCATAATTGCTCCCGGAAAAATTGTTAAACTTGTGGGGCGTAGAAGACATTGCTGTCCTTGTTGATGTCACATCCGCTGTTTATATGCTATTAATTGGTTTATTATGAACATGGAAATCATCCAGTGAATAAGTAGACCTTCCCTGTGCACTTATTTTGTGCTTATTGTGTTGTTCTGAATAAAATGAAATAAAAGAAAATAAGGCAAGTAAGATTTTTGCTTTTGCAATGCTAATTTGGAATTTATATGTAGGAATAGGTTAGCTTTTATTATACTTAAATATTGTGGGGGTCCATTTTTGTCACATTTCAAGTTATTCTAAAAATAATAGTATCACAACTGGAGTTGTCTGTATGCATCTGACCACATGAGACTTTCTTGATCACTTAAAATCTGCTTAGAGGAAAGTTCAATGAAGTTTTATGATTGTCAACCAATACCTACATATAGCCTATTTGTGAATTCGAATTTTCAACAAGAAGTTTATTTGGAAGTCAGAATATATATTCGTCAATGCCATTGGTTTTAGTTATCGACTATCTGTGTTACCCGTCGTTGACGGGCTGAATTCGAAATGTATTTAATAAGATTTGGCTAGCCTATACACAATTGTTATGCCTTTGAAGTAAAATGTAGCAATTGAGCGAATTTATGAGTAGAAAAGCTGTTATCCTTAAATGAATTAAAATTAATAAATGGTTACCCACAAAAAAAAAAGTTTGATCCAATAATCCCGTTATTTTCATCCAATGGCAGTCATTCTTGTTTTACGAGTGACACATGGAGTCAAATAAGAATATACCCTCCCACAAAAAAATCTTACACCACACAGAGTTAGTAGAAAAGAATTGCCTCCCTGGCTAGAAAAGAGTGGCAACCTGAAGATAACCCGTCCCAATTAACTATAGTAGCCTAAAGTGAACGTTATAATAATAGCAATAATAATATAAAAGAAGGCTTCGGGAAAAAAAAATCTAAACAACGAAAAATATTCTATAAACTAAATATATGTACTTTCTATTTTTTTTTTTATGAAACCAATATTTAGGAAGTTATTGAAGAATTTATTTCTTGACTTCCCACTCCTGAAAACTGTAGTAAAGTATAAAATAAGGAATATTGACAATATTTATTCCCTTGATGCAAATACAAATGATTGCTCAATTCTGTGAAGACGTTTCCATGAAACATAATTTTGGAAGTCAAAACTTTGAAATTAAACCACGGGATTTAGTCCCCTTCAGAGTTAGTCGGGGTTTTAATTAAACAATGCCTAGCTCGAATCCTTATTAAGGAAACCTCTTCTTATCTACTACTTCTATGTTCAAGGGCTTCTTATTTACTAGTTTTATGTTCAAGGGCTTCTTGTTTACTACTTCTATGTTCTGGGGCTTCTAATCTACTACTTCTATGTTCAAGGGCTTCTTATTTACTACTTCTATGTTCTGGGGCTTCTAATCTACTACTTCTATGTTCAAGGGCTTCTTATTTACTACTTTTATGTTCAGGGGCTTCTTATTTACTACTTCTATGTTCTGGGGCTTCTAATCTACTACTAAGTCTCTGAGACCCAGATAGGTACATGAGGATTCTAGAAGTATGTCTAGCAAAACATCGATCAGAAACATGAACACATGGTGAGTTCCTGAGGACTTGGATTGGAATATTGACAAGGACTGCAGAAGTCTACGAGTATATTTGAATAGCGTCAAATTACTTAATAACTTCAATGTTATTTTTTTATAACTCTATTGAAATTTGTTAAATATTAAAATTTAAAGTATGAAAACCCATTCACTCTTACATATTACCAATAAAATGTTGGATAACTAATAATTTAAAAAAAAAAAAACCTTAATTAATAGGATGGAAATAAATTATCAAGCGGAGAAAATATTCTGTGGTGAGTTGGCTCAATAAATGAACAATTTATGGCTATGATTATAATGAATATTTCTTAAGTCAGGTTTAGTTGCCTGACTGACTATCAGGCATTCACAACACTGGAGGTCATAGTTGCGTTCATCAACTAAACGTGGATACAATATGCGTAATGTTGGATGTACAAACATTGAGCAACAAAACAACTCCAGGAAATCATTTCTGAATATGACTTAATAGGTAGATTGCATAAACCCTTACCGAGTTCACCATAAAACATTCAAGAACAAGCACAATTTTTTGTCTTAAAATGGAAATAATACGTCATCTTACTGTAATTAGCTTTGAATGTACATGGTATATATTTAGCTGTTGATTAACACATAATGTATCCGTTATCTTTCTTAATTACGAGTATTACCCGGGGCGAAGCCGGGTACCTTAGCTAGTATATATATATATATATATATATATATATATATATATATATAAAACTGTTACTAGTCTAGTGCACCTAATGTTTAACCGTTAACAAAGTAAATATACAGTCGTTATTAAGTAATTCATATTAAAATACTAAAAAATATAGAAATTGTGAGACGAAAACTCGGCAATTCAGCTCCTTTGAAATCGGTTTAGTTATCGCTGCTCTTGTATTTTTATTTGCAATTTTTGCAAGTCCAATATATATACATTTTTGTTATTGAAAATGTATAAAACGTTTTAATATATATATGTTTTTATAAAACACCTCCGGGTATATATATGTAGTCTATAAGTTTGAATGGAACCATTTTTCAATGAGAGGTAAGAGCCGGCTATATTTAAAAAAATCCGTATTCACCATAAGAAAACAATCTCTGATAGTATTCCTTACTGAATAATAAATAATACCAAATAAAAAATTGCATATTTTTATCATGGAACGAAGTAATCATGAAATGTTTTTTTTTTGTTTTGTAACATCACTGTTAATATGTTTGCAAGTGCCAGTTAGTTACAACTTATAAAAACTAAAACGGAATATAAACACACACACGCCCATACCGGCCGACGAAGCGACGACGAACATAAGTCCATATTCGAATTCAAATTATTTAAAATTATCAATGGTTATTCTAATATTAGTGGCATCATTAATACATCATATTGGAGTTGGGCTAACGCAAAAGCCACCACGATACCAGACCATAACACAAATACTGAAAACGTAAACAATCTAATATGAATAACAGACACACTTGTACAAACGGCCTGCTACATGACAAAAATCTATGCTAAATCACTCTTCGTTTTACCAGAACTAAGATGTAAACATAAACAACCTACTGTCATTCGGCGTTGCCACTGACTGATGGTTGAGTACAGCTGGATGTGACACAGCAGGAGTTCAGGTTGGACGGGCTTCAAGAAGGTGATCTCGCATCGAAAGCGCTTGCCAGCTCCATCATCAAGCAGTTGACTATCTTCACCGGCAGGTATGACAGCAGTATCATATACAATGACGTATCATATACAAGCCCTTTATTTGATATAAAATAACAACTATTTGCATAACAGACGAATATGACCCTAGTAGGTTGTTTGGGTCATTGATTCACGGATAAATAACTCAATACAACTTTGACGGTCTTGAAGATGGTCGAATCAAAAGCCCTTGCTAACTCTACTCCATCAGCCATTGACGACGTCTTCCATCCATTGGTATAGCAACAATGCATATTTCTGCTTATTTCTGTGTTATTTAAAGCTAAATTTAAACAAGTTTTCCTAAAGCAACCTAGGCAAGTAATGGAATTACTTACTTTTTTAATTCTATGGTTTTAGCTTATCAATTATCTTTTAGATTATAGAACGAGGCTTTTGCCCAAAAATATTGTCTTCTTTTATAAATTCTCATTTTCAGGAAGCTCTATAAGGCAGCAGAAATACGTTATTAGCTTTAAAGGTTCCATTCGTGGAATGACAATAGGTGCGTGGGCTTAAAGGAAGGCAGCTGATACTGTATTTGGTCCGCCAGCTGGAGAGAGGTGCAGGTCTCAACGGACCGCGGTGTATCCGGTGCTACACATCTGGCAGGTAGTCGCAGTGTAGGTGGCACCTACGACCGTTACAACCTTCTTTAGGAATTCCTTAGGGAAGGGCCATACATCCTTTTCCATGATGGTGCGTCTTCCAAGGAGTCCGTGGGAACCTGGGCAGCTTCCATCGAGGGGGAAAGAATCGTTGCTACTATTATATTTATTGGATACTAAGGGTAGAAGATTTCCCTTAACGGAAAACAGCTGATTCTGGTTGTATTCTTGTATTAAACTTCCAATGCCCATTGATAGTAAAAATGAGAGATGAGAGCTGTTCATATGTGTATATATAAGTATGTGTGTGTGCACTCTAAATGGCTTAATTTTTATTTCCTTAATCTGTGCTCAATTTTTAAACGTATTATGACAACGAAAGTACTAATTCATTAATGTATTCGACTTGATGCTTTGGACGTGAAGATCATCAAAGATAAATAGGTATAAAATATTGCCTTTCAGTTTAACCAGGTTTTTTCCCCTTAAGGGAAATCAGTTACTGAGTTTATAGTGTAGTGATTTTCGAAAAGTTAAGTTTCCGAAAAATGTCTATCGATCCTACTTATGACGAAAATTGTATATAACCAAAGTTGTTGGAAATGTAATTTTCTATATATGTTGTTCTACTCTTTTCTTTTTTTTCCTACTTCGGATATTAAACTATTTTTCTGCATTTTTTTTATTTTTCAGCCTTCGGGAACGATCCTCCACCTCTTTCAGTAATCGCACCTTAACAATAAGCGAATATTTTATTAAACATCTTATTCCAAACTTGAATAACAAATATTTTTTTCACGTTGAGTGATGGCGTCATCAACTAATATTTCATTTCTTTACTCAAGAATTTTTATTTCATCAATAGCATTTTTCATATTTAACCTTTTCACTCTATACTGAAGTTCATATTTGATAACGACTGTTTTCAAACTAGGGAGACGAGGAATTTTGAAAGTTCAAAATATCTCCTTTATTATAAGTCGGATAGAAAAATATTAAAGAACCAATCTTGTTAAACTATTGGTCCTCTACAATAATTGTTGATCAATAATTTTTTCTTAAGTCTAATATTAATGTGATTTATTCGTGCAGCCTAGTTTTCAGTCTTCAGTAAACCCCCACTTCTACTATTGGATTTGTATTTACTAGAAATAGAGAATATAAGGTGAGATAAGAGTAATTCTGAGTCATACTAGAACGCTTTTAACATCTTCTGCTTCCATCTTCAGATATTCTGAAGGGAGCTTCAACAAGTTTTACAAGTGCTACCTCTATTAATCCTTACGCCCTCTTCTCTTCACCCCCTTGAGAAAAATAAAACATTGTCCTTGACGTTCCTTAACCAGGCAACCTTACTTCCTAATAGCAGGGATGTTAGCAGGCGCGAGATGCAAGTCCATTATTTCGCTATTGTCTTAACTGTACTCCCTTACTGCTCTAAATATCTTTCTCAGGGCAATACTCTTCTGATCCAATAGTGCTATGTTGCTTTCCAGTAGTTGAGAATTTTACTTCTGAAAATGAAAACCTTTTCCGCTAAAAGTATTTCTGTTTTTGTGATTGAGGGTTTGCACCTTATTCTTTCATCTCCTTTTAAGAATGTGAATGATTGTTGTTTCAAAGACAGTTTTGTTTAGGGAATATATATATACTGTAGGAAAATACATATTTTTGACTCTTTAAAGAGTGCCCAACACGAATCTCTCGACTATGTATTGTTGTTGTTGTTGTATAGGGTTTAAGGGCGAAAAACTACCAGGTTATCATCGCCCTGTAATATTTATAATTCACATTTTGGCATCCTCATCCATATCGCCATATTAACAATATAAACGAGGATACGGGCAATTTCACTTTAAATTCCTTTGTATAAACTCGTGTTTTTTACAAAATTAAACAATTTATGGAGTTCTTTCGGGTCATCTCCAAGGGCCACTTCTATACTATTGGAAATATTGTATTTGTTTCTAATATCTGTATACTTATAGCATTCCATTAATATGTGATATATAGTCAGTTCTGTGTTACATTTCTCACAAATCGGGGGTTGATCTTTTGTCATAAGATAGCCATGCGTAAGTCGTGTGTGCCCAATTCGGAGTCTTCCTAATACAACTTCATCTCTTCTGTTGTCTCTTGTCGAATATTTCCATGGACGGATGGTGGTTTTAATAGTTTTTAGTTTATTGTTCTGGGTTTCATTCCACATGTGTTGCCAGTTTTTATTAATTTCTTCTTTGAGTGGTTGGTAGAGTTCTGCAGATGTAATTGTTGTTGGGGTGATGGAGTCGAGTTGATGGGCTTCTCTGGCTGCTAAATCTGCTTTTTCGTTTCCATCTATTCCCACGTGGCTTGGAATCCACATGAAGTAGACGGCCCTTTTTAGCTCTCGGAGCATTTGTATTTGATTTTGTATTTTTTTTTACTATTGGGTTGTTTGTGAATACATCTTTGATACTCAATAGGGCACTCAACGAGTCAGTGCAAATCAGGAATTTTTCTTGAGTTGAGTGGTTGCAAATGCAGTGATATAGAGCGAATTTAATTGCGAATAGTTCGGCGGAATAGATGCTGGTTAATTTGTTGAGTTTTAATTTTTGGCAGGCATTTTCTTCCTAGTAGGCGCAGGAGGAAAACTCGGTAATTTTCGAACCATCAGTGTATATTATCTTTGGTTGTTGATATTTTTCTATTTTATTAATGAAAGCTTCCTTTATTTTCCAATAGTTGATCTCTTGCGACGATTTGTTTATGAGTTTGGTGATTCCTGTATCTATAGATATTTCTTGAATTGTCCAAGGTGGAGTTGGGTCGAATTCATCAAGACTGTTTGAGTTTTGTAATAGTTTGTCTGTTATGTTACTCAGCCTAATTTCAATAGGTTTTGGTGTTGTGGGGTTTTGGTCGTATAGCCGTGAGTAGAGAGGGTGGAATATACTCTGAAATGTCGGGTGACCTCTCTGTGTCACTAGTTTGGCTAAGTATTTAGCTGCCAGTTTTTGCCTTCTGAATGTCAATGGTGGGATTCCCGTTCCAGCACACAAGCTTATTGCTCGGCTAGTGCGGAAGGCTCCTATGGATAAACGTAGCCCAGCATTATGAATTACATCTAGTTTGCATGATTTATTGAAGTTTGCTGAGCCGTATACAAAACTGCCATAGTCCAATTTAGACAATACCAGAGCTTTGTATATTGTTAGCATGGTATTCCTATCTGCTCCCCATGATGTGTTAGCAATTACTTTAAGAATTTTAAGCCTTTCAGATGCGCGTTTTTTGAGGTTGTCTATATGTAAATTCCATGTCAGTTTGCTGTCGAGAGACATACCTAGGAATTTAGCATGGTTGACATATTCTATTAGGGTGTCCTTAAGATAGAGATGTGGTAAATCATTTAAATTTCTGCGCCTTGAGAATATTATGCACTTCGTTTTTTCTGGGGAAAACAAAAAATCTGTTTTTTTTTTACCATTCTATTAATCTAAGAGTCACAGCTTGTAGTTGTCTTTTGATATATGCCAAGCTTTGCGATCGGCAAATAATGGCAAAGTCATCAACGAACAGGAAGCCTTTTACATTGTTGGTAAGACATTTCGTTATTTCGTTCACTGCAATCAAAAAACAATTTGTACTCAAAATACTTCCCTGTGGGACACCTGATTTTTTTGTTCTTTCTTTGGACTGTGTATTTCCAACTGCCACTTGGAAATACCATGTATTGAATTTAACCCTTATAGCTCTTTCATGTAATTTAAGTATTAAAATATGATTTTTAGAGTTCTCCAGTGCATATTGCCACAATTTAACCAACTAAACCTACACTATGAAAACAACCACAGTATATTAGTCATAGAGTTTCCACTGGAATATATTTCTTGAGACATTTTCATAAAAAGCACAACGATTTTGGTTTCTTAATTAGTTCTTCAATAAGTTTGTATATGTCTACTGTCTCTACATCTATGATTTTTCTAAATTAATGATTAGTTTAATCCGGTCTTCAGAAACCTACCCTAAACCGTTCAGAAACGGCCCAGACTACTCTGAGCGTAAAAACCAAATTTCGATTCCGATCGGTTTCGAATTCCCGACAGCCACATTATTTCTACAATTCAATTTCTATGACCTGCTTAAGATTATCCATAATGCTAAAGAGTCAGGTGTCTTTTATGTAAAGTGTTATTTATAAACGTCTATTTAGTGCTAATTGGGACGACTTATTTACAGGTTACCACACCTTTCTAGCCAGGCTGAGACAAAGGATTGTACTTAATGAGTTCGGTGTTTAATAAATTCCCATTGCTCTGTCGGGTCCATCCTGAGCCCGATTTGATTTTAATATTCACTTATAATAAGGTCATATTATATTTTGATACAGCTGATTTAAACTAATACTAGCAGGATCCTGCCAAATTTAACATTCATTTAATTATTAAATTTTAAATGACATTTTACCAACTGTAAGGGAGATTGCAGGTTAATTTTAGAAATTTCTTTATAACAAGCTAATATATTTACCTCTATATGTCTTTCAATCTATTTCCTTAGTTTTTTCTTCATAACAGGTGTGTTTAACGTTGGATTTCTTACTTGACAAGGCTGTCTTTTTTTTTCTTTCTTCAAATAGTAATAAATAATTGAGAGCATGTATACTCACTTTCGATAAAATCAATACTTCTGAGTTTAGTGCAGTTTTGCATTTTTTTTTCCTCTTTGTGTTTCGAAATACATTTTAACAGTGAAGAGATAAGAAGTTCAGCACGTGCATATCTAAAGCCATGAAATTTAAGGATGCAGTTTTGTTATCTTCCTGCCTGCAGGCGATTATTATTTCGCAAGAGTGGTGTAGGAAACAAGAGTTATCTGTTTTCTCTTTCAACTGAGTGGGAGCTAATTTACGACGACGACTACTTAAGACAAAAAGGAGCAACAACTATGGAATATTCTATTATTGCTTTTATAAATATTTTAATGCAAGTTTTAATTTTAAAATTCACGCTTGGACAAAGAGAATCCATTAAATGATGGTCTCACTGAGTAAAAGCCTTGTCGCACCCTGGTAGAGGTGATCAGCTGTAAATAATCCGAATAGCTATAGTAGCCTAAAGTGGTTGTTAATTTTAATAATAAAAATCTGACTACTATGACTTCATTATACTCCTATTAAATAAAATAAGCAACATGCTTTACTGTAGCTACTTTAAAATGATTTCATTTGAAAATTCTAATGCTTCGGATATAAAATCAAAGAGTTCATATAGCATATGTTACAGATCTTTTCACTAAAGGGGGCTCAGGTTAGCCATGTGAGTTAAAGCGTCGACTTAAGTCTGACATGGTAAACCTAGAGTGGCGAGTTCGATTCCCGCCTGGGCAGAGGAATTTATTTAGTGACGGAATTCATTAAATAAAATCCTTAGTCCCACCCTGGCTACAAAAGGGTGGTAACCTGTAGATAACCCGTCCCAATTAGGCTTAGTTGCAAAAAGTGGACTTTAATAAATAATTTAATACCTTTTTTTCACTAAAGAGGTCATATACAAATTTTATGAGTCTCCCCCCCCCCCATCCCTCTTAATTTATTTTCACAATTAGACACGACGATTCCAAATATATAATTTCAATATACATTAAAGTAGTTCTTTTTTTTTTTGAATTTGCGAAATACGTGCATACAAGAAGTCATACCTAGTCAAAATGAGTTCAGGGATGCTCAAGCTGATAATTCCCTAACGCGCAAATTTTAGCGATGACAACGCTTCCTTTATTTCGGATAAGGAAGTAAAATCCGAAATCAAGGAAACAAGAAAGAATTAAACGAAATTTAGTTACTAAAAAAATCCTACAAAATCACCCTGTCATGTTCATCAGTAACAAAAAAGTCCGTCACGAAATCTGCTTAATAACAACGGCAGTAGTGAGGAATCTCTAAACCTATACACGAGGGACGAATAGTTACGGCAACGGCCGCCAGAGCTCTCGCATAGCCCACGTCCTGTCGACCGCACACACAATACAAATGCAAATATCTCGGTTAATATTCAAGATACAGAATAAATGTATAGAACAATATTTATAGTAAATTTAATTTGCAATAAGATTGATTCTATACAATTTTTCGATCTAACGTATATTAACGGAGATATTTCGAATTTTCAAAAATCCCCCCTCTAAACCCCCCCTCCCACTGGTCCGATTTCAGCCATTAACGAACTTGATCTGTCTTTTTACATAAAACAGTTAAATATCGAGTTTCGTAACGATCAAACAAAAATTGCGACCGACCTAGAGCGTTAACAGACAAATCTATATCTATATATATATATATATATATATATATATATATATATATATATATATATATATATATAACTTTGAACGGACCTCATTTTCGTCATCTCCTGAGTAGGATCGATGGACATTTGAAGAAAAATTTCGAAAATCGCGTCATGAGTACAACCTCAATAGCTGATTTCCCTTAAGGGAAATCTGCTAAAACTTCTGGTAACATTAACAGCAAAAGTGCTATCACTCATTTGTTTTACCTGATATATAAGCAGTTAGACAAATTTATTATTAGAATTCCTGTTAAAAGAAAAGCAGTTGATATAACAATGGTTTCTAGAGGAAATCTAAATATTGGATAATGGAAGCACTAAATAATACATTTATTGCCTTGAAATAAAGCATATTTATAGTTTTGTGGATGAAGCATGGAATGTCCATTGGATGAATATTGGCGAATTTATTATTGTTCTCAGGATCAAATAAATCTAGAGAAATCATATAACATTTTTTTCAGGTATTCTCTTGTTTAATTACTTAATTACCCTATTAATATTCTACAGGTAAAATAATATTTTTCATTACGGCGCATAAGAACTAAGTTTCTTTTGCGATTTTACGATTGTCCCCACACCTCCTGATTTCGGCCATTTACAAACCAACTGTAATTTTACAAGACTTGGTCAAATAGTGAGTTAGGTAATGATGAATGGGTACTGGCTTGTTCGCCTGACAGATCATTTCCGGTCTGTGATATCGAACGCCAGTTAACAATTGGCCTCAAGCTGTATTTATCAATGGAGCAACCGTCGACAATATAGTAGTCTTAAACCTGTTTTCCTCAATCCCTGTTTTCTTTGTTTCTTTTTTTAATAATGTTTATATTTTAATCTGTATTTTTTATACTTTTGATTCCTACATGTCTTTCAGTATTACCTTCATTTTAGCAATAAAATGAATCTCGAAATATCAGTAAATATAAATTTAAAAACACAGAAAGAGTAAGATGATTTATTATAGATACTCCTATATTATGAATGTCTCAATTATTTTATTTTATTTAATTTAAAAAAAAATAATTTTAATTAAACTGATTAAGATCTGCCTAATCAATATTATAACACAGTTATTTCCCTTCAGTTCCCAAACCAACAGTTTATGTAAAATTTTATTCTTTGATGATATTCAATTGAGTTGCATAATTATATTAGATTTGGCAGGCTAAATCATTTTACACCTTAACATGTAGACATTTAAACATAAAACAATTATACATTAGGGGGACTCAGGCCAGGATTAATGTCTTAATTCAGTTACCTAGAGTTCTGGGTTTGATTCCTGCCTATGGATTAGGATTTCAAATATTGAACTACATACTGCAAATCTAAAACGCTCTAGTCCAATTTAAACTTAAGTTAAAATGTACAAAAAAAGAAAAGTTGTAGTGATATTTCCTTTTTAGGATCTTTTTTACTTTACCCACACATGTTACTTATTTCTAAAACAGTGATTAGATCAGTTATGGTTAAATTGATAAAAGTAATAAACATATGTTTGAAATAATGTATTTAACAAGTTTTAAATGTAAACAAAAATTATACTTTTATATGCATTTCGTTGAATGATTAATTTATGGGGTCAATATGCTTTCAATGATTTTAAAAAACACTCAAATATATCCCCATTCTCGTATCTTCTTCTGTAAACAAACTCACATAGGTATGAGTCGAGAAGGGATATTCTGGTTCCACATTTCTTTCCCTTCTTTTAACGCTGGCCCAGTATAGACTTTTTATGATCAACAAAACTTTCTGAATGATTAACCTTATAATGTTTGTAACCTAAATAAATGTTATCGCTAAATATTGGGCCTCTTTTATTTAGAAATATAATCCTTATGAAGCCTTCTTTTCTACATTTCTTTGATTTATACAATAATCCATACCTCGGCAAAGCCCTATATGCTACTTCTTCTGATTTAAAAACACGACTAAGTTGTATGAGATTCATTATTACAAAAAAAACTTACACGTTTTACAAGTAATAGGCAGGTGACCTTTTTCATGCATAAAATTTATACAGCTTAGCTACAGTTTGATTGAATTACTTCAACCTAACAATTAGAGTCTTTTTAATTTTCATATGATCACTGTTACTTCAAAAATTAACTGGTGTGGGTAAAGTAAAAAAGACCCCCTTTTTATTCCTACTTTTTTCAAGTGCAATATCGCCTTGCAACAAAAATAAATATAAAAATTAATTACATTCAACAACTTTACTTCATCAGGGGTGCACATCGGTTCAAATACTAGCCACCAAAAAATAAATAAAATCTTTTTCTGTAATCGTTGAATAATGGTAACATTACTAAACTGAAATGAGTGAAGAAAGTGAAACATTTTGCAATAGAGTGAAGAAAGTGAATTGCCTTCTTAATTAGTAATAAGTATAAATTAAAAAATAATTTGAAGTTGGAAATTAAATGCTTTTAAATGTTTCTTAACATTGTAAGAATTTATTTTAACAAAATAAATTGAAATGTGAATGAATTATTGGTGGAAATAATCAATATATTTTAAAATTTAAATATAATAATAATTACCTTCCTTGTTTATAACCTGCACTTGTTTATAACTGCACTACTTAACAATCATCACTAGTTGTTTTATAACTATGCTTATAACATTTCACAATCATGCTTATAACCTAACAACAACGTACCATAATCTTCACAACATCCTAATTTTGTTCAAATTCTGGTTAGATCTGATCATGTATTACACGATTACAGAAAAAATTTAATATTACACTCGTGACGAAAGTAGAATTTACAACTCTCGTGGAACTACCACACTCCCTTCGCTCGTGTGGGTAAACGTTTCACTCGAGTTGTAAAATGATCTACTTTCGTCACTTGTATAATAAATAACTATTCTTAACAATTCATCAAAAAATTCATATTATTCATATTCTGGACTTACAGAAATGTTTCTACTAAATAGCAATACAGTCGATAAGCGATCGATTTTTCAGCCCCTTTATTTCCAAATGCTAAGAAATAGAATGCAAAATAGTAAGACAGGTTTATTACGTGGCTGCCTGTAAAACTAAGCTTGATCTGTGTTAGCAGTAAGAGGCGACATATATTAGAAGCAAGTGTTAAACGTGTTGCATGGCCCGAGCGAGAGGGGGGTTTGGAGGGGAAGTGTAGAATTGCAAAATGCTGGTATCGGGAGGCGAGCTCAGATTGCGAAGGGAATGGTGCAAGTATTGTTTGCACAAGCAGAGAGCCACATTTGGCCTCTCGAGCGCCATCGGCCTAGCCCTATTTCAATCTGTCAACCATAAACTAGTGCTAATTCCCAACAGCATTCCCACGATTCAACTAGCCTTTGATGAACGTTCCGACGCTCATCTCTGCAATCTTCCTTGATTTATTGTTCTGCGACTTGTAACATTTCAGCTTAGAAAGCTCACTGACCTGGGTCCTAAATCGCTAGAATTGGTGACGGTTTAATTTACAAAGTGTTTTATCTACATAAGATCGTACATATGATAGAAAACGAAATATCGTGATTCATATTGTCAGGACCCCCTTATATCCCCCATCTGAGAATATTAACATAGCTTATAGTATAATTACGAATAATAGTAATACCCGTACCAAGCTTCATAAAACTCACATTGTCACAACTGATTATAATAATTCCGTGACCCAACTGTAGGATTTGTGGACTTAAATATCATAAAAATTCCTGTTTTTATATTAGACTAGAAACTGTTTCTAAGGTCGGAAATGTGGAATCAACAATGTACAGAAACTACCCTGGAAAGAGCATTGGTCATCAGGAAAATGAATATCATTGGGCACTAGTTGATTATTATTATTATTTACGTCCACCTTATGCTACTATGGCTAATTGGGACGGGTTATCTACAGGTTACCACCCTTTTCTAGCCAAGGTGGGCCTAAGGAGTTTATTTAATGAGTCCGTCACTAAATAAATGTCTACTGACCAGGGCGGGAATCGAACCTGCCACTCTAGCCCTACCACACGAGATTAAGACCAACGCCTTAACTCTACATAACTAGTTACAATAAATAAATATATCTTGGTATATCTAGATCTGCAATTTAACCACTGGACCAGCGCCCCCGCACAAAAATGATTGTTGTCAGTGTCCTATATTTTATTAACAATCTCAAAATCATAAAACATCGGATGTAGTTTAACAATCACGAACCTACCTCATCGACTATGGTAAAGAATAGACATTTCGGAAAAAATCGTCGCTACTAAGCAAGAGAATATTAATTATCACAATATTGTTCAGTTTCTGTAGAAATTTCCTCTTATGAAAGAAACAGTAATCATTGCATAGCCTTTCTTTATTATTTGTTGAGACATAATCGATGTTTATATAAATCGGCAGCCGGTTTATGTTGATTAGTTAACCAGCCATTTCTTGTAGGAAATATACACGAATTCTAAGAGTAATGAAAATTAATTTTTTCCTTTCCAATTTTTTAGTGCTCATAGGAATGATCTATTAACTAAGCGACATTCAGATGCCATAATTATTTGATTTTAATTACCAAATGTACCAAATATTGTTAGCATTATGAAATGAAAAACTATTTACTTACCAACTGAAATCCGTCTAAAGAGTAGCACACAAACAAAAAAAAGCTGTAATAGAAATGATGCTTGTAATATTAAATAGAAATCTTAATATGATCGAATAATTCACTATTCAAAAGTTCAATGAAAATTGAAACATCAACAGCTGGAAACCGAAAAATGTTACATATGTAAAAAATAAGCATATGTTATAAGATTATACATAATCTTATAATGCATAAACGCTTGTGATATTGTAATTAACAGCTTTAATTAAATCATACTTTCTGATAATGTGGATTTGTATTTATTATTTTCAAAGTAATCACGAAACGTAGATGTTTTTAGACAACCCCAATCGTAATTATTTTTCTTAACGTATGGAGAAGTGAAAAATGTCTTTCTTTTTTTGTATATATACTTGAAGAACGCCATTTTTTTTTCTACTTGGATGCAGAAAATTAAAAATGTTCGTCTGCAGGAGCACTAAGCAGATTTCCTAAGTGGAGGAATGGCATGCTGATCTCATCTCACAATCTATTTTCTATTTTAGTAAATAGGAATTGAAATGTAAGCTGAACATGAGATGCTCAGCAACTCAAAGTAAATCGAATGAATAGATGTAGATGCTTACTGAAGGCTGAATACCAAAATATACATATAACTTACTTAATAATCGAGCTAGAGAAAACAAGAGTACAAAACTGGTTGAAAATTAATTTTTTTACAGATTCGGTACCGACCTTTTTTAAATACGGCTCATAAAAACGGAATTATTTGGAATTATCTAACTGCCACTCCCCATTTCCTGTCCTGTTACAGTTATTGATGAGTATGATCATTACTCATAGTATAGACTCGTAGAGAACAATATTTGGAATTTAAGCTTCGAATAACACCTTTCATGGTATACTGTTTTATTGTTAACTTGAGGTGGGTAGAAGTGGAGGTCTACTGAGAGCTGAAAAAAAAAAAAAAATACAAATAACTCGCTCCATTATGAGATGCGATAAAACTAAAATAAAATAAATCCTAATCAATCTCTCTTCACCGTTTGACACACAGTGAATAATTCAAATTGTAATCATGGGTCATCTATAATATACATATTTCCTGTCAACAAACCAATCCGAGCACACACTGTTTAAGCTAGTTAAATATACACTACATTATATACGTAATAGTAAATTTGAGTAGAAAGTAATTCCAATGATGTCAACATTTCACAGGAAACAAGTAAAGACAATTAACTGTGTTAGCCTCCCTACAACTTCCGCTCCCGCATGAGGGCTACAACATTGTTTTACTTATCTTATTTCTCCAAAACATTAAACAATCCGAATTTTCCAATAATTTATATACCTGGTAAAAATAAATAACAGTGATACCCTAAAAATAACCTAATTTATATATAAAAACGAAGTGATGGGAAATGATTTCAACAATCATATTGAGTTTAAACGCATAGTCTTTTGTCATAATGATATTACCAAGTAACGTTTAATAGTTATTTCAATAACGTCAAGCTCGGAGGAGATAAGATAGTATATTCCAGAATTGTAATAGTTTGATTATCACAACTTCCGCTATCTAACGATGTTCATATTCAGCATGACTTTCTTTAAATAATACTTTATAAAAATTATCGACATGTTTTAAACATTATATTTCTATCGGAAATAAATAACGAAGCAATTTTCTAGTGAAAATAAATGACAACTGAGGTGGGGAGGAGGTGTTCGGATATTTATAACTCCATTAATCCGAATCATACTTAGAACTATCCCATAATTCTAAAAACATTATATCATTTGTCATAATATGCCCGTATCAAATAAACTATAAAAAAACTAATCAAATTGGTCCCTTGCTATAGTATTTAGTGTATATCATGCATATATTGCGTTATAAGACAAAAATGTATATAACAAACGTTACTCTATGTAGCAAAATAAACAACTTTTGTTTAGTGCATTTTCGCCAAAAAACCTATATAAAACGAATATCGCGATTTTTCATTTCATTCCTCCATTACAACCTCCACTCCTGTTGGTTCTAAAAATGTTAATATAGATTACAATCAAGATTGAGCTAATACCAACACACATACGGAGCTTCGTTGAGTTCGGATTAGTCTGTCATGCCCTCAAAAATTGTTAGCAACCGCTATAGTTTTTAGCGTATATTTTGTTTATAATTCCGAACACGACAAAAGTGTATATAATAGAAGTTACCAAGAATAAATAAACAACTTCTGCCATGAACACGTTTGCCGAAATATCAATAGTAAACGAAATATCGTTTTCAGGGCATCCATTCCTGTTCGTCTCTGAGAATATTAACATAGCCTATAGTATAATTGGGAATAATATTATACACGTACCAAGCTCCATAAAACTTGACTCGGAAGTTTTGGCATGAAAAGGTAACAGCCAAAGCAACAAATTGCAGATGACGTGTCCATGGTATGTCAAACGAAAAAGTATCGTGAAGTTTCGTTAAAAAAATAATTGTACAGACAGAGGTTGCAATTTTAAATATATAGTTTTGAACGGACTTCATTTTTGTCATCAGATTGGAAATCCTCTAGTATGAAATAGAAATTGATAGTCGAAAGTGCAAGGCTTACTAAGATTCTATGATGCCTTCCAGGTAATCCTTCACTTAAAAAAGGTTTATCTATTTCACTATTGTTACTTGTCATTGTTTTTTGGTATTTTTCTTGTTTTCATTTTTGTTATTGCTACTTGTTGTTATCTCTTATCTATTTTACTTTTGTTATTTCACTATGTACGAATTTTGACTTTTGCAAGATTTTGATTGTTGATGAAATGTATCACTAAATTAAAAAAAAAAAAAAAAAAAAATTAATCCTTTTAATGGCATCACAAGAACGTTCTTGGGGTAAATAAATTTACGAGCTTGCTTTATTCAGACGTAGATAATTTAGTAACTGATAATGTCAATTAACTATTTAAGAAAAAAAAACAGTAAATAATTAATACGAAAACATTAATGAAAATTAAATATGCACGTCTAATAATTTTTAGGTAGGGAGTGGGGTTTAATGTATCCTGAGTCTTGCAAGACCCCGGCTTACTCATAGCAATTTGTAATGATCTTGAGACCATGTGGCAAGCTATTGACAAACTACATGTCGCAGGTGGCCTCTTTCCCTCATCAAGCTCGCCCACGTCATGTATTTGGACACGTTCTAGACCACAACCATTAACCTTGAATTGAATATATTATTAATTATTGTAATCTATTTCTCTTTATAAATTCCATTATTCTACTGGATCTGATTGCCACGTGTTGTAAAACAATGGAACTCCAATTACAGATCTCCAACACCACAAGTTATCCTTACGGCCGGACTTGCAATCTTCGAAATGTTGCAAAATACAATATTTTGCACAAATCAGCAATGATCTCTGCCCCTTTAATAGCACACTCAATATTAAATCTGTCACAACTTTCACATAGCTTTTGAACCACCGGTTTTGGTTGTGTTTCTGGATACAACCTAAATATATTGTTACATTTTATTACAAAACCAGTAATAAAACGTCGTTAATAAGAGTTCTTTTGGATTGCAAAATTAAACAAACACAAGTTTCACAGTTTATCACTGCACAATTTATTTCACAATGTACAATACTCTTGGTTAATTATTACTACTCACAATATTACACTGATAGTGCCACTGTCCTTCAGATCACACAGTCCAATAATTCACTCACGGTCACTGAAATTCACATAAAACGACGGCACTGCACTGTCCTTTACTTCGCGGCACTGCACTGTATTAAACACGGCACTAAACTGTTACTTACAGTAACGGCAAAACACTGTTCTTCTTATAAAAAACACTTTACCGCACTACACTAAGTCGCACTGGGGCACTGATGTGATCTTCAAGACGTCTGACCATAAACTGAAACTTGAGGTACTGGCAGCGTCTCTTATAAATGCCTGTAGAAGGGGCTAGCCAAGGAAAGGTCCAGAAGTTCCAGGAAGATAGGCACGGCGCACACTGGAGCGAGTGATAGGGTAAGCCGGACATTCATTAATATCTCCGTTTCTACTGGTCCTAGAATATTGATTCTGGTGACATTTTAAAGCACATCGAATACTCTATTGAACTACCTCAGCAATTTTGTCAGATGCGATATAACGATAGGATGAATTTTAAATGTGTACATACAGATTATGTATTGCTTACTAAGTAGAGAATTGTGATTTGTAGACACATAATATCAACATATGTTTAATAAATTTTTATTTATTTTTTTTTATAAATTGAAGTTCACAAACGCAATGCTAAAATTGTAAACAAAAATATATCTAGAATTAAAATTTTAAAAAATAATCGATGTATTTAATTTAATAATGAGAATTTGTAAGCTGGAAGAATATCTAACATTTCTAAAATTTAAAATGTTTTTTATTTTTCAATTAGAAGTTCTTTTACTTCCGAAGATATTGTTTCTAAGCGATTGCTATCGTTGTTAAGTGTTGGCCTTAAATGAGATATTAAAAGGTCTGAATTAATTAACAAATTATTCAGGATATCTCTGTTGGTACCCGTCCTTGAAAATTTTCTTGAAAAAAATTCTCTGTGTGCGCGGAAGTATTTATGGTTAGCCTCCTGAGCATCTTCTGACAGCATAGCAATTGGTACAATAGAAATAACAAAAACAAATACTACTTACTTCTACTTTGAAGAATACGATAAATGAATTTGCTTCCTTTAATTACATTTATTCTTTTAATCAATAATGCTAACTTTAAACGGAGTTCACTTTATAACACCTTGGACCTTTTTAAAAGGACAGTAAAAATATTTACACAAGAAAAACACGTATTTAACTATTTCTTCGAACGTGAATGGCGGCGTCAATTGCTTAGAGGAGGAGGCGTTTTACACCGTACGTAGTTGGGAAAGGTCCGCGGGAGGTATAATACGTCTTCCGCACCGAAAGTGTTAACACTAAAATATTTTACATATTTAATGAATAGGCAAGTTTAGGCAAGATCTGACGACGTTGAGAATAAGACAATATACTCCTAAAAGCATGCCAAGTGGTATTTTTTCATGCAAATACAAGCGATTTGCGAATTCAATTAAATAAAATTATTTTCAGCTCGATGTAAAAAAAAAAAAAAATAGAGGAATTTTAAAAACCTTTTGTGCCAGTTTTTAATTGGTTATAATACCCTTAATGTGTACTGGAAGCAACAATAATTTATAAAATGATATAAGAGTTCACGACGAATTTAATAAGCCAAGGCTTTTTTTAACATAGCAATTATAACCAGGCATTATGTAAAAACCATTGCAATAATATGACTAAAAATCAATCTGCTCAATTGAAAAGGGTTTATGAGGTACGAACAATACAATCAAAATCCCAAATTAAAACTTTTATTTTTTCCCCCAATGTCCAACATTACTGAAGGATCACTCCAGTGTGCGGCGGGCCCTAATTCGATTCTGCCGGCTCCACTAGGTCGAGCTGTACAGGCTTAAATAGAGAAGCAGGATGAGACCAAGGCTCTTCCAAGAAGGACTGGAAGGGACAGTGTGCATAAGGTATGAGAACATAAGAAAGCCCCGTGGTTTATATGATGTACTCTCTGAAATACTAGGGGATGATAGTGATTATAAGAAACTATTTGAATTCTTATTACTTACGGGCCTTAATAAAGTAATATAAATAAGGATTCAACATATAGGCACACTAGTCATTGTGATAAATATTGATATATCAAATTAAGAATCTATGATACTGCTTTGCTTTTGATATTCGCTACAGGATCAGAAATAAAGGAAAATAGGAGAGACGCCACATATGCGAGGATGATAGAAGGACGAAAAAAGTAAAAGGGATCTATTAAGAGGATCTACTACTGAAGAAAATAAGAATATGGAAACTTGATGATTTATTAATAATAAATAAATAATATACTATATATACACATATATATTAGAACGAATACCTTGATATCTGCAAGAGATGATGACCTTGATATAATAACCCGTAAGTGTGAATCCGAATCTTCCCTTCAAATGGGTCTACGACAATCCAATGATGCATGCATTTCGACGCTATATGCCATTAGAAATGCCCCATCGGCAATAGGAACTTTTCAGTTTTGGCTCTTTGCAAATAGAGTGTGTAGCGTCGATTGCCAATTATTTCAGTCTTTTATTCAACAATAATGACGGTAAAGATGACAGTGTAATGAGATATCCTTCAGAATCAGAAGAAGAAATTTAATTCGTGAAGAAAAGAAAAAAATCTACTGAGCAAAACTGTAATAAGGTCTCAATCCTCTCTGAACCTCATAATTCTCTCCGAATCTGAATGGTTCAATATTACCTCCTTTCTGAAGTGTCTCTGAATTTAGTGTACAGAAGACTGCTATCCAATCTACCACAGATGCAGTAGAGACATTGAAATTGTTCGTATAACATGTTTATAATAATTCAACCACAGCAAGCTATTATAGTTTTCTTACAATAAAATAAATTCCATCGCGTGGAAGAAGTTGGATTTCATTTTGTCCTGTGCTCATAAATACACACAAACGCAACCTGGAAGGTAATGAATTACAAAATCGAAAAGGCTCAAAATGAAGAAAAAGGGAAAGGCAATACAAAATTCAAGACTCTTAGTGTAGTACAAGCATATTCATCCCTTTATGAAGTCTCAAATTTTTGAAATACCACTTGATATTTTAGATTTGTGTCCAATTCGTTGAGAGTCTGTCATGCTATTGTAGATCCTCTTGGATCACTCATCTGGCATGAATATATAATGAATTTGATTTCTTAGTAATTCATTTTTAACTTGTATTTGCTGTTAAGGTTTCTTCTATTTAATATTTGTTATCACAACTTCTTAGGAATTTCTTCTTGTCACTTAATATTTTCTCTTATTTAATATTTGTTATCGTCTCAGTGTCGATTTTTTTTTCTATACTTATAATACCAAATGTTCATAACTATGTAACTTAAAGTAATTTGAATCGGATAATATTAGAATTTTTTCGTAGGTAAATAAAGGAACAACTTATTTGATTATTCTATCCGTTGTATTGTTACTAAAATATCCGTTTACAACAAAGCTACAAATATTAGATGATAAACAAGTTTTACATTCGGATATTCTAATGCCACTTTGCCATATTGATGAGTATACTTTAAGTGTATCGTGCACCTGAAGAACTTTCCAAATCTCCTAAAAAAAAAAAAAAATTAGACTAGGCGTGACAATTCGCTTCTATTTACTTCCTAAATGTGTAGAAAGGGAGTAAGATGTAAGGCAAGCATCTTTCATTGCAGACATAAGTATCTTTGTTGTTGAAGAGGAAGATGGTGCAGAGAAAGGCGGAGTAGGAAGGTCAGTGCACCCGCCACCGGTTTGCATACCAGGACCTAGCCACTGCATTGCCCCTCCCTGCATTCGCCTCTCATCAGTTGCAGTTGCACTTCCGGTTCATATGTCACATCAGCTGCTTCATTAATATACTACTCTCAATTGAGTTACCAATGTAAAGTCTTTGTTTCATATCTTGCAGCTGTATACACCTGTAGTGTGTACAAGGTTCAATATTCAAACCTTAATCTCAAGGCTGATTATGTTGTCTATATTATTAAACATGCTTTACAGAACATTTGTTTACAAATGTTCTATTCTGAACTATTGTAGACGCCTTTGAATCATAAATAAAAAGCCAATCTCTCACAAAATATTTCTTAGCACCTAGCCCTTCAATGCATCAACCTCAACTTCAGAGCTAGCCTTTTTTTTGTTACTTATTTTGTCTACATTGTAACTTTATGTGGAAGGATTTTATTTTTCTCCACTTCCCATGCATATTTTCATTATATGCGCTTTTTGTCAATACTTGTAACTACATTTTTATATAATAGTGCATATACTTATTAATAGAAGCCAATAGAAACTTGAAAATAAAACAACAAAAATCATTAAATATTAACAATTAAAATAATAAAAAATTCAGCTCAGAGAGGAAACGATAATATAATATTAATTTAATATTATATTATCATTTCCTCTCTGAGCTTAAGGATATCTTGGCTATTGTTTTTAATAAATTTAAGTGTTTTGAAGATAAAATGTCTGGACTGATAGACCATATGAGTCATTAATTGTATTTGTATGCCTTGAGTCAGTCTTCACTCATAAATCAAGTGGGCTAATGTTCGTTAACGTTAACTGTCGGATTTAAAAGTATTAGAGTCAGTAAGTTTGAATCCTGTATAAGTAAGAGTTGGTAATTCTGTGTACAGTTATTAATTGTGTTAGATAAATTCTTTGTTGGGATAGTGAGATGTCGCAGTACTAGTCTTGTGTAAAAAATGCAATATGCTTCACGTGGCCGAATCAATAATGAATTGGCAGGATGAAGTTTAGCACTGATGACGTTTAAACGTGGATAACGTTACGCGATTATACCTATTTTTTGACGGATTAGATTTTTTTGAAGGGCAATATTGGTTGCCGGGAGTGAATTACATAAGGCAAGCACTGATGATAAGGTTTTACACTTTGAATTGGAATTGAATTTTTATTCAGAGATTTACCTTAAGGGAAATTATCTCTTGAGTTCGTACTCATGACGCAATTTTCTAAAGATTTCCTAAAATGTCCATGGATCCTAGTAGACGGTCAAAATGGCACACTCACACACACACACACACACACACACACACACACATATATATACTTGACCTTTCTAGCGGTCGCAATTTTTGATCGTTACCAAACTTGATATATAAATGTTTCGTGTAAAACTAAAAGGTCAAGTTCATTAATGGCAGAAATCTGAGAAGTGGGGGGGGGGTTTAGAGGCGGGAAATTCGATAATTCAATATATCTCCGTTATTAGGCGTCGGATCGAAAAATTGTATAAAACCAATCTTATTGCAAATGAAATGTACTAACTATAAACACTGTTATATACATTTCTTCACTATCTTCAGTACTAAGCGGGATATTTGATTTTTTTTTTTTATTTTAGCCTTCAGTCCAACTCTAATTCATGTCAAAATAGAAATACGCTGTTATATCACGAACCGCTTTATTCTAACTTAAATACCAAATATTGTTTTCAAGAAACCTTTATCATGCGAGATACGTGTAAATTTGTTGTGTGATGGCGTCATCAATCAAGATTTTAGGATATTATTTCGACCATGTTTATTTGATCTAGACCGTACTCTATATTTTATAGCTTCAGTCAAAACTAAAAATGATATTTGTTATTGGCTGAAATTGGGCATGGATTAGTGGGGGTTTAGAGGGGGATTGGAAAATTCCAAATCTCTTTTATTATAAGCCTGATCCTAAAATTGTATACAGCCGATATTGTTAAATCATTGATAATCTACAATTGTTGTTCTTTGCATTTTTTTCTTAATTCAAGGGATTTATTCTTGCTTTCTTGTTTTCAGCCTTATGTAACAACCCCCCCCCCTCCCTGGCTGCCTTCTACTCGGTTTGTATTACTTACAAATAGGGAATATGTGCTGAGACAAGATCACAAGTTTTATACCAGTACGGTATAAAATTTTTAAAATACCAAGATGGTTAACTCTCGCCATCCGGAGAATCCAATATTTATTGTAAACCTGTTTTAAACGCTGTTGAGGTGGGGTTTGTTAGAATTCTAAGAACTGAATACAAGTTTACAGCTAAGCTATTAAATACTTTAGACTATGGTCAATCTTAAGACTTAAGTCATTTCATCTATAGCATTTCAGATCGTCCTCAACCACATCAATTTACACCATTTCTCACTGATTCATATGGCATCACGAATTCAGCCTCCTCATGTTATCCGAAATTACTTAAAAACAATGGAAGAAACCATTAATTATGCTTATACATTTATATTAATTTTTATCCTCTTGAAAATTGTATTTATTAACTATCACTTTTTCTCACCTCTCAAAGAGTAATTAGTGATATTAGAAAAACCCACGTAAATCCTTCAATAGTTAATTGCATTAATTGAGTGGTCTGATTAGAGCTCTTTTGGTGGTAATGGTATAAATAAAATTATAAAAAATCATCGGAGTAACGAAAGCACTCAAACTCTAATCAACAGCTTTTAAAATTTAAATAAAATTAAGTAAGCATACTTTATTGAATAGTATGTCACTGAAGAGGCATTATAAAATTATTTCTAAAATGTCTGGTTACGTCGATATGGTGAGAAAAAGATGACATATATAGCCTCTTATATGTTTTTTATGATAGTCGTATACTCCTTTTGTTAAATACGTTACTAATTCACAAACAATATTGTAAGGAAAAGTAAATTTTCAGGTAAGATATCATTTCTGACTTAATCATGAGCAGACAGAGATTTTTCTTTTAAATTTGAACTGTGATCCAGTTATTTATGTATGTATATATATATATATATAAATATATATATATATATATATATATATATATATATATATATATATATATATATATATATATATATCCTTTCGATGGTAATAGGGGTGATGCGTCACCCCACGCAGATTTATTTTTTTATGTTTTGTTGGTTGACGTGGTAGGGCAAATATTAGTCACTTGCTAATCTCACTTCGCGTTAGTACTGTTGGATTGAGAGTGTTGGCCCCTGTGTCAGAGCCTATTTACCTGATTTATCACGTGCTTGGTGTGACTAGTAACCCCTGTTACCTTTCTCGGTTGCCGAATTTTTTTAACATTTTTTTGTATAAAGTGGATTCCTGCAATGTTAATGACCCAAATTTTGCCACATTTGTGAAAGAGTGTTTAGAGGATGAAAGCAATGTAAATTCTGGAGATGATTCAAGTTGTGAAGAAGACATCCTACAGGAAGAAAGTGATGTTGATGACATAATACAAGGATACTCTTCAGATGAGGAGGAAGAAACGTCATCGTCTTCGGACACTGTAAAAGGTAAAAATGGCCATGTATGGTCATTGAAACAACCTAAACCAACCAGAACACAATGCCATAATATTGTAAAAATCCCTCGAGTAAAACCCTATTCAAACATCACATCTGAACTTGATGCCCCAAACTTACATATTGACCCAACTATAGTTGAAAGAAATGTTCAATTTACAAACCTGGAAATATGTATTCGTTGTGAAAATTACATCTATGCACACGAGCAAATGACAAAAAGTGAAAACTGACTGCAGGAAATGCGGAAAACCTACGTGCAGCGATCATCGCAAGTAAGTGTGTAGTAACTGCTTCAAGTAGTGATTTTTCAATCTATTTTTCATTTTTCAGTTGTCGATTGTATTAATAATAATTTACGTTATTATGCCAAAATGCAAATAAATCATTGTGTTAACATTAATCTCCTTTATTGATTAAATAATCCCTTGGGGTGATTGAAGATTTTAGTCCAAGTAGTTTTACATATACGTATATTTTTCGAAAACGAAAAACGAAATTTTCCACTACTTGGGCGTTTGGTCGCCCTCCTGGCTGCGTCGCCCCGGGCAGTCGCCCAGGTTGCCCGGCCCTTAAGTCTGTGCTGAATATATATATATATATATATATATATATATATATATATATATATATCTGATATAACCAAGTTGAAATCTTCCAAAGCTGAAGTGTTGTACAATAACTCCAACTGTTGGCCCAACAGTCAGTATAAGATGACTTTGTTTGCTTGAGTGCCATTTCTTCATCTCACACATTACGTAGTTTCACAGGTTTCTTATTATGGGTGAAATAGAGAATGGAATTTGACATGACATTTGATTGAATTGATATGTTCCAGGACACTGTTTGGTTTTTTCTGCACTTGCGCTGCGCTCTTTCTTTAAATATTTTACGTCTATTCTCTTAAAAACGTTTATTGCTTGATTTTTCTTTTTCTTCGAGAACATGTGCTTACGTTCTGAATGAATAGCTTTTGGTTTTTTTTGTTGATGTAGATAATTATTTATATTATTTTCAACCATTAGCAATTGATTAATTTAAATCATGCTTTTTTTAAAAATTATTTCTATACTCCCTATATAGGTGGATTATTGAGCGAAACCATACAATTTTGTACGTTAGTGCCATTTATTAAAAATTGTATTCCATTACGAAAATTAGCCAATGTGATCAATTTGAAAGATTCAATATTGGAAACTGACAACTTGCTCAGATACATACAATGAAAATGAATTATAAAATTATGGTATGTAATTACTTATGTACTAATTACTTATTAAATCAATTTCTTCTACAGTAGCTTTTATCACTATTTAAAGCATATATAATGTTATTTTCTTACAGAGATCAACGAACTTAGTGTGAACGTTGTAGCCCTTCCTGAAATAACCCAGTAGGAGAAAACTCCAGCAGTTCTATTTTAGTTTGGGAGACTAGTGATGTCTTCCGCCAGGGCTCTTTGGAGTGGATATTCGAGGGGGACTAGATTTTATAAATAAATTTCCTTTTAATTTTTTTTCATGAGGTTAAAAACGGTTTACCATCTGCTACCAAAACCTCGTGTAAACTTGAATTACCCATTTTGAGATGCTGGATGGTGGAGGAAACAGATCTCATGTAAGTATCGATAAAAGCCACGCAGTTGCTGCGCAGATAAACTAAGCAGGGTTTTCACGGGCTGGAATGCAACTTTGTTGATGTCATCTCAATAAGGAGCCAATGGCTTGAAATTTAAGTTGGTCAAAAGATGTTTAATAGGTGTTGTTTAGTCACTTCAACTCAAAACAACAACAGTAGGGGTGGGGTATAACTAAGGCTGCCAAACAAAACAAAAAAAAAACACACAGTTTAGTTCATATTCAAATTAAGAAAAAATGTGTACCACACCAAATGTACCTACTGTATTATTCGGATGTTAAATTTGGTAATTTAATATTTTTCGATCCAGTGCAAACATCAGAGATATAAATAATTATGTATTTTACTTATTCTTTAAAGCCCCACGGATTTCGTCCGTTAACGAATACTATTTTTGACTTTGATTTATTTATTTATGGACATCACATCAATGATGTGCTCAAAAAATCAAAAATTGTACAAAGTGAAATAACAAAAGTAAAATAGATAAGAGATAATAACAAGTAACAATAACGAATACAAAAAAAAATGAAAAATAATAAAAATGAAATAATCATTTTATAAGTGAACATAGAAAAAAAAATGGTCATGAGCATAGTTGGTGGATGATCAATAGGAAATGCCTAAAAATGGTACTTTGGCTAATGATTTCCTCCTTCGGGGTATACATATGTTCAAACGCATAGAATACAATCTGTTTTAATTAACGTCCACTTTTTGTAATTAAGACTAAGTGAGTAGAATACCCGTTTCATCAAATGTCCATCGATCCTTCCCAGGAAATGGCGAAAATTATGTCCGTTCAAAACTATATACATAAACGCTCTAGCGGCCTAATTTTTGTTTAATAGTGACCAAACTCGATATTTACACTTTTTATGCAAAAATAAATTGTTTAAAGGGGGAATTTTGAAAATTCGAAATACATATATCCATTATTATGCATCGAATGGGAAAATTGTATGGAATCAATCTTATTGCAAATGTAATTTTCTATAAATGTTATGAACATGTTTTCTCTATATTCATTATTTACCGAGATATTTCCATATTTTTGTTACCAGCCGGTGAACCCCCAACTCCTACTCATGGCATTTTGACAATAAGCTGTTACGCCCATTTCCTTCCAGGGTTAAATACCAAATATTGTTTTCATTTAACTTTTATTTGGCGAGATACATGCAATACGTTGTCTTCTGCCTTCAGTAACCCACCCCTTCTACTCGTCGGTTATTTACATATAAATAGAGAATATGGGTGGGAAAACTGCTTAATTTACGCAGCTCCTGCGTGCCGGGCTTTTAGCAGAACTTCCTGACCAGGGGGGCACCGCATGCATACGCCGCCTGCTGATGCCACAAAAGTAAAATCATACATATAAAATAGCTAATGGGATACGGGTATCGATAATTAACAATTTCTTACCATCTTTTAGATATGATGTTTGGTAAGGAAACAAATAAAATTTTGTTCGCTGGTGCTTTTAGCCTTAAGAAAGAACAGTGCTTTTTATACTTATTGGATTTACTTTATTTATTTAATAGTTAGTCTTTATTTGACTAGAATTGTACAGAGATACAACAATCATTTGAGACAAAAATACTTACTAGTTTCCAATGTTATAGGATTTAGTCCATCAAAGAAACAGCGAGTGATGTTTGCGTATAAAATATAATAAACTGGGATCTGGCTCAATTCTTGAACTAACCAAATGCTATGCCTCAAGTCAAACACGTGAGCGGTGTTTTTGCTTGGGAAGAGTATCAAGGGGAATTTTCTGCTGATCTTAATTAAATATAGCCATTGATAAAGGTGTCGAAACATTGATAAAGGTATTGAACAAGAATATTGCTAATGTTGCAAGGCAGTCTACAACTCCCAAGGTTGGGGTGTTAGGAAAAGGCAAAGTTTACTGATTTGCTTATATTTGGGCTTTGCGAAACACTCCGCCCTCCTTAGCAATTCTGAGTTGACCTTATAGCAATGTGATTGGTCCGATGACGCCATATCGGTCACGTGACCATATTCCCATTTAAATAGAGCTCCAAACATTTTAGTGATTTCCATTGCCAAGCTTGAGTATTTGTCGTTCATATTCAGAACAACCATATTCAAGATAAACGTGACATTTTAATGTTGACACAGTTATGCGCGAGTGAACATTTTTTTTTGAAAATCCGGAGATTTTTAAAGAATCACGATTAAATGGAGCTATAAAATTGGTTTTAGATCTTGTGTCGTCTTGAAAGGGGAGAAATGAAAAAGTAATTAAAAACAACCATTAGAGCATACAGTTACAATAATTTGATATGCAGTTATAATAATAAATATATTAGCAGATTTCCCTTAAGGGAAATCAGCTATTGAGGTCGTACTCATGATGCGAGTTTCGAAATATTTCTTCAAATGTCTATCGATCCTACCCAGGAGATGACGAAAATGAGGTCCGTTCAAAATTATATATATATATATATATATATATATATATATATATATATATATATAATTACTATTACGCTCTAGCGGTCGCAGTTTTGCTTCGATCGTTACCAAACTCGGAATTTAATCGTTTTATGTAGAAAGGAAGATCAAGTTCGTTAGTGGCTGCAAACGGACCACTGGCAGGGAGGGGGGGTTTAGAGGGGGGATTTTTGAAAATTCTAAATATCTCCGTTATTATGCGTCGGATCGAAAAATTGTATAGGATAAATCTTATTGAAAATTAAATTTACTATAAATATTGTTCTATACGTTTATTCTATATCTTGAATATTAACCAAGATATTTGCATTTGTATTCTGCGTGTGGTCGCCAAGAGTGGCTATGTTCGGACTTTCCGCCGAGAGCTCTGTCGGCCGTTTCCATAACTATTCGTCCCTCGTGAATAGGTTTAGAGAGGTTAGGTTAAGTGTTTTTTGGGGCGAGAAACTACTGGGTTATTACGCCCTAATTAATGTTTTAGGTTTAGAGGTTACTTACTACTACAGTTGTTATTAGGCGGATTTCTCTATTGTAAAACCACTTGGGAAATCTGCTTAGTCTACGCAGCCCCTGCGTGACGGACTTTTTTTATTATTAGGACTGGAATACAAACCTTTAATTACTTTCAATAATTCTATATGATTTGGGTGTTTTTATTAATTTTTATTTTCACCACCTTATAGGAATTAAAGGAAGTATTGTATTCACGAAAATGTTTGCAGAGCTTCGAAGAATATTTCTGAAATCAGAGCATTCCAGTAGCAAGAAGGGAAGGAATAGTTTGAAAAATTAGGTAGCGAAGGTCTGTGCAGCCTTATGAAGACTTACTAGCAGATTATTAAATTCTTTTAAAACTGAGGAACAATATTTTTTAATGATTTTTCAAAATGATTGCATTTTATATTGTAGCAATATTATCAATGGTTAGATACTGATTAAAAGAAGGAGAAATGGTTTAATGATTTAATGGAATTGTGGATTCATTGAATACAAGTGTATTCTTCCTACTCAGTTACTTTGTCCTTTGAAGTACCATAATAAATTTAAGGGAATAAGCTATTAAAGTTCTGCTCTACGCGTAGTTTTCAAAGAATTCACGCGTGTTAAGAAGAAATTAGAGAAAATATATAAGACACAAATTTAAATATCTCCTAATGTATGTAGGATGAAAAATAGCTCCATTACTATAAGTCATTAAATATCTCCATGACTATATGTCAGTACTAAAAAATAATATGAAATTGGTCTTTTTGATGAATTCTATTATCTCGCGAAAATGCTGGATAGTCGCCCAGCGGTTTTGGTCTAGGCTACACTGCTTTAATCAAGCACTGACGATGGAGCGCTGTCTCTGAAAGTGCACTTTGCTTAAATTAAAACACTAGTAGAGGACAAGGCTTTTTATTGATCCTGAGGTTATTCTCGTTGTTCTTAGAATTTTTCCCATTTCAAATATAAACGGAGTTATTTATATTTGTTTGCACTTCCCCACACACGTTTGCGTCCAAAAAATTTCTACTCCTACCTGGTGATTTCCAGTTTAAGCAATTAGATCACTAAAAATCTCATTCACTGCTTAAATTTTGATTATAATTTACATAGAATGCCGAGTTACGGAGAAATTGATAACTGAATGAGAGATGACGTCTCGTGGCGAGAAGGAATTTTTATAAATAGAAATAGAGAAGGAACTGCAAGATGACGGGGGTTTTCTATTGTACGAGTACGTTTTAATTAATTACAACTGTTAAAATATGCGAACTGAAGTTTAGTTTTAATTACAATTCCAGCCTTAATGAGCCAAATCAATTTTTTGCTTTTTGCTGATGAATGGTATGAACCTATTTATAACAGTGAGCTAATTTATGAACTGAATGGAAAAGGAGATAACTATTCACTACCCACGATCGATTGACGTCAAATATGCAAATTTAATAAGGCAGCAAGGTGTAGATGGTATGCATCGTATACAAAGATCCTTATTAATCCTTTTACTGCCGCTCTCTGAAAATGATTTCCAAACGAGTACGTCATCTCGTCGTACATAATGGCGACGCCTTTGACGCATAGCCCGATTCTCTTATGGTGGCAAACGTTATTCTCTGACGCTTTCAAGACAATATGAATTCCTTGAGTCAATTATTTACGTGTGTGTCAAGGTGTAGGCTTGGGCTTCTATAAAAAGTAATGAATCTGAATAATTTTTACCTCAATCAAATTTTAGTAGTCCAAGAACTTAAGACGAGGGGGGGGGGGTCACTAGAAAATATTTGCAGCTATCTCGTATATTAAAGGACTCTTGAAAACAATATTTGGTATTAAAGCCTCGATTAAAGTGGTTTATTATATAACAGAGTATTGTTTATGTAACATGAGTATAAGTGGGGGTTTGGTGAAGCCTGAAAACTGAATAATATGTCGGTTAATATTCGATATAGAGAATGTTTATAACAATATGTATAGTCCATTTAAATTGCTATAAGATTCTATTGGCTTTTTCGATCCGATGTATAGTAACGGAGATGTGTTGAATGTTCAAAAGCCCCCCCCCCCTCCCCTTGTCCTATTTCAGCCATTAAACTTGAACTTTCTTATTACATGAAACGACTAAATATGGAGTTTGGTAACGAACAAACAATAACTGCGACGCTACAGCGGTAATAGACACACACACACACACACACATATATATATATATATATATATATATATATATATATATATAATTATGAATGGACCTCATTTTCTTCAACTAGGTAGGATAGACGGACATTTCAAAACAAATTTCGAAAATCACGTAATGAGTACAACCTCAATAGCTGATTTCCCTAAATTACTAAAAGTCCACCACGCCAGATGACGTCATCTCACATTTTATTCTCAATTTCTACATTCCTCAGTATTTTACGTAAATTATACAGGATATTTAAGCTGGATATGAGGTGTATAGTGAAATAATAGCTTAAACTGGAAATTGCTGGGTAGGAATGGAGTTTTTTGCAAAATGACCAACGCGAAAATATAAATAATACTGTTAATACATTTGGATAATTTTGATAACCGGATTCAATTCGATAAAGGGGCTTTGTTTAGTAAACTCATAAAATAATGGTGCATACTTCACCACAACTAGCCTTAATTGCTGAAAATGATCATTTCAAGGAGCAAATTTCTACAAATAATAAAAACTATGAAGTAGCACAAAGGAAGGGATAACTTTTCATTTTAAAGCAACAAAATGAACACTATTTCGTTTTAAACTTCATTTTTTTATATTACAGCCAACTAACTTCTTCTGAGGTTCTGTTAAGTGGGTATTTTATTGACGAAATGTCAGCTGCACTGCTTTTCACTGCTTCAAGTCGAATTATAGATATTGATAGAAACAAAAAAGGTTTGTTATTCTCTAGTTCGAGGACGGAGACGTACAAACATTTATGATGTATATGTTTAACCAACTGAAATTTATTCATAGAATACGAATTCGGTGATTGAAGGGGCTTCAAATCAGGAAACGCGTCCTAGAATTAGAACTTACTATGATAGCAGTTCTTTCTTCGTATTTTTTTTTTTTTTTTATAATTTGTCGTTGTCCAGAGTAACTCCTTCCGTTGCGTTCCGGGGGTACATAACAATGGCGGTTTTAATATTCCTGTGCCACCTGAATTCTTTAATGGCTGATATTTTAACGGTGCACCACATAACTTCATTTACCATTGTTTGATTATCATTAATCGGCAAAAATACGTGAGTAGATAAGCATTTGAACCGGCCTACTTTATACCCCTTCTCATAGGTTATTATCAAACGATGAACGTCTGAATACTTATTTATATATTTCTGAGTTTCGCAACTAAGGCGATATTGATCTATCAAGAAAAACAAAATACCATAAACATAAGATAAAAATAGATAACAACTAATACTATAGAAGTACAAAAAAATATAAAACAACAAAGAACAACAACTATAAAAAGAAAAATAATAGGTGACAATAAATCACAAAAAATATAAATCAAGAAAGAATAACAAAATGTCAAAAAAGAAAACAACGAAGATACTTATCAAAAATACTATTAAACCCAAACTAAACAAAATACGAAATAAAATAAAAATAAAATGAAACAATATACACTCAACCGCAAAAAAAACCGGACACTTCATTTTTGTCGTATTAAAAGCTAATTTTCAGCAAGTTTCTTTATGTGGGCATTCTAGTTATTACAGAGAATTTAGAGTCTAAGTCCATTGAACTAATCCCTTCAGGATTAGTAAACAATTAGATAAAACTCAGATTAGATTTATTTGTCGTGAAGTTGATCTATTCTAAACTGTAAGTAGTTTTTCGCACATTTAAACATCTTTAATTATTAACCAAGCATTTTCTTTAATTAATGTTTTATTTTTATTTCGGTCCAGAATAATGGGTCTTTCAAACTTAGATGGAAGGCCGGAGCTTACCGATATGGATTGCCGAAACGCTAGGGATGGCGAAGTCTACCAATCACTGTAATAAAAATGAAGAATAATTTTTTTTTTTAAATGTGTTAATTTATCTTTTTATTTTTTTTTATTTTGTATTTTTGTGTAAATAATCAATAAAAATTATTCACTTTTGGCAGATTTTGTTTAAATAACCTATAGATTAACCAATTATTTAAATTAAAAAGATTAATATACATATATATTAAGTATTTAACAAAATTATAAGACTAAATCAAAGTGTCCGGTTTTTTTTTTGCGGTTGAGTGTATAAAATTATTGACAAATAAATTATAGGTTAAAATATTATTAATTAAATGCATTAAGGAACTAATTAAAAATGTAAATATAAGCCGATGTACTACAACAATATAATAAAAATAGGGTAAAATATAACGAATACGAATTTAAAAATTTGATGTGTAAACTAAAAAGAAAGCTTGCATCCAAAAATGGTGCAAAAATAAAAATGTAAAACATAAATTAGAAATATGTCAATTGTTTAGATTTTTGTATAGAAGTGTATAGTCTTTAAATGTTCGAAAATAGTATCTATGTACGTACTCCCCTTTGTCCGTAGATCGTGTAAATTGTGCGTGTTATCTGTAATTGTGTTGTCTGCTGTGGGTATATGTTTAACTGTTAGAGGTACATTAAAACATATATAAATCGGTTTTTCTTGTTTGTTCATCAAGTATGTGTGTGTTAGTAGAGTATATCCAATTCGTAACCTCGTAAGTATGACTTCGTCTCTTCATCATTTCAGGTCGTAGGGCCTCAACTTCACTGATTGATTAATTACAATATTAAACTAATTAACGAATATTAGTCGAGTAAGCTTAGAGATTTGTTTGTTTGTTTTGAAATTAGCTTCATGATTTCAGCTTGGTCAGTCGAGTTCCCATTGAGGGAAATTCGGTAAAAGGGAAATATATTTTTTTCCTGCCCCGGTAGATCCTGGAGAGACTTAGCGGTAGCCTAGATAGTGGAAGAGACTCCCCTCGGCGGGAAAGCGTGGAATGGAGCACAGTGAGTGGGGCTAATTGTTAGAAGAGAGCTTTTCCCCGTTATCGCCGTTAGCCTAATTCTCTGAGGGTTTCATTTAGCTTTTCACCCATTCAAAAGTCCCGCTTCAGGAGCTGTTAGTCGTTATTGCTGCGTAAAGATCCACCCTTTATGAGGAGCAGAACCTAGTTTACTGGCTTCCTCTAAAGGTCAGAATTAATTCTTCTAACTAGTCCTTACTTCGCTACGTCAAAGTTATTATTTGAAATGTTCTCGAGGACAAATTGAGAATTCTGAAATAACTGTAAAAAATAATTAAAAAAGGAGCTGCGTAACCTAAGCAGATGTCCCATGTGCTGGTATGACACACTATTGTTATCTTCTGAGTAAAAATCCGTTTTGTAGTAGAGGGGGTTTACTCTAGACTGGAAACAATTATAAGAGCTGAATAAGTCGCTTAATATTCGATCTACGATAAAATGTATAGATCAACACTTTGTACAGTTTAACAAGATTTCCTCAAAAGCAGCACTAATGGAACATATATCCGATTACGGTATAAAAAAAATAAACATTTTCAAGTAAGAACGCTAAGTCTTAATTGATGACATCATCACACATCGTATCTGCACATATATGCTGCTGAACTCACACAGTAAAAGTTCAATGAAAACAATATTCGGTATTAAAGTTGTCAATAAAGTTGTTCAGGTTATAAAGGCATATTGTCAATATGCATGAGAAGAAGTGGGGGTTTACTAACTAGTAGTAAACCTAAAATATGGAAATATTAATCATAGAGGCCATAAACCATAGAGAACATATATTATAAGGCAACATTTATAACATTTGTAATATATTGGTTCTATACAAGTTGAGATATTTTCAATTTTCGGAATCCCCCCCCCTTCACATAAAACTCTTATATTGTATATCGAATTTGGCAACGATAAGACAAAAATTGCGATTGCTAGAGCGGTAAAAGAGAATATATATATATATATATTTGAACGTACCTCATTTTCGTCATCTCCCACGTAGGTTCGATGGTCGTTTGTGGAAATGTCTCACTAGTGCAACCTCAATAGCTGATTTCTCTTAAGGGCTATTGTATATAGTTTTTTATGATAACGTATGTTATCTGTGGTAACTATGTTCGGACAAACTAATAATATTTGCAAATTTCCTTCCAGTGAGAGAAATTAATCTAGAAAAGAAGTCGTTTTAAAACTTACGAGTCGCTTTGAACGGAGAGAGGGGATTTTGAAAATTTAAATATTGCCGTTATTATGAGTTGTTTCTCAAAATTTTGTAGAACCAATCTTGTTAAGCTATTGATGCTCTACAATTGTTGTTCTATACATTTTTTTGTAACTCAAGTATTAAGCGAGTTATTTCTACTTTCTTGTTTTCAGGCTTCAATAATCCCCCCCCTCCCCTATAACCCTTTTACTCATCGTTTTTTTTTTTAATATAAAAATAGAGTTTAAGTTCACAAGTGCGTTATACCAGAACGTGGGAAATCTGCTCAGTTTACGCAGCCCCTGCGCGACGGACTTCATTACTTTGAGTCACGGAACATCTAATATCCAGCTAACGAATCATATTTACATAGGGGGCTCAGGTTAGCCATGCGAGTTAAAGCGTTGACCTTTATCTCACATGGTAAACCTAGAGTGGCGAGTTCGATTCTTGCCTGGGCAAAGGAAATTATTTAGTGACGAAATTCATTAAATAACGTCCTAAAATCCCACCCAAGGCTTCAGTTTCAGGATAAGTGGGAAAAGGATGGTGAAATGAGTTCACCAAGGTGTCATTCCAGCACGTGGAAAATTTGATTTGCTTACTCAGCCCCAGTGTGCAGGGTTTTTTTTTGAAAATGTTTCTTCTTAACATATAAGAAAAAGTTCTGGATTTTGTTAGCCAAGGCTTTGGATTTTGTTAGATCTGACTTTTCCTTTTCAGTCCTTTACCTGTCGTCGGATTCAGAAAAAAAGTAAATGGATGAGATTGACGGACTAAGATATATACTCGCCTGGCGGGTATAAGCATAATGCACGCATCCTATACACTCTCAAGTGAGGTCTATCACCTCATTTTTCTCCGGGCCTATACATTAGCATTTTAACGTATTCCTGATGTATTCCAACGGTCGCTGCCGCAGCCCTGACACCGGATTTCCTACACGATTCGACTGGCTATCCTGTCGGAGGTCGCGATAGTCGAGGCTAGTCATTAGTTTCGCTCATGTCACAATCTATGCCCGACTCCAAATGATAATGGACTCCACTTTTTCGCTTTGAGCTGATAAGAAAATAACCCATGGCTTATCTAAAAGCCTCGGTGAAGCTTTTGTTTTACGCGTCGAATAATCTGCTTGTCACAAACTGAGGTGCTACGCTAAAATGGGAAATCTGCTAAAAGTCTATGTAAAAGAATCTCGAAATCAACAAAAAACAATTTGCTCGAAGGCCTACCGCATAGAAATATGTGCTCAAGTTAGTTTTCGGAATTTGGGCTTCTACCGCTGACATTCCTCTCACATGTTCAGTAAAAAGTACTAGCTCGCAGAATTCTTTATTGGGCCTAGAGCGAGCAGTTGATCCCTGAAGAACAGGCATGTCTTAGGGAAGGAAGAGGTTGCATTTGCAAAAATAAAAAGTCCGTCACGCAGGGACTCCATAAACTCAAATCACCATCTATTCTCTAATTCTCCCGAAATAATAAGTCTATATAAACAGTAATTGAAGAACCAGCTGAATATCAGATGTAGATACTATGATTTTTTTATTGTCCTCCACTTTAACTCCCACCCCTCCCGTTGATTATAAAAAGATATAATCTTTTTTTTTGCATTAAATGGTTAAACTTCGGGTAAAAAAAAAAAATCCGTGGAACCCAAAATCTTCATTGATGATGTTAAAACTGCATGTAAAATGTTAATTTATTGACAACGAACATATTTGAGCATTGACAGTTGAAGTACAATGTTAAAAATATTTTATATTTAAGTTTATTTATTTATTTATTTTAAGGCACCGAACTCGGGAGAGTTATTTGTGCCTAGGTGGTCGGAATTCTATTTTCATTTTCCTTCTTGTTGTTCAATAGTCCCTTTTTTCAGATAAACCATCCACTTCTTAGCCCTCCGTCATCCTCGTCTGTGTTGTATCTCTCCTATTTTTCTTTTTCCCCAATTCTGTGACAAATAACAAAAAAACACAGCAGTATTTGGTTATAATCAATTTGATATATAAATACGTAACTCATTGCCTTGTGTTCCCAAATGTTGAAGTCCTTTATTATTATATATCTTTATTTATAGAAGAATTCATATCTTTATCTTCTGATTTTTTTATAAGAATTAAAATATTAAAATATTTACCTTATTTCCTTTTAAGAATAGGTACAGTATAATGAATAGTTACTTTCATCACTAGTGCGCAAAGTATCTTTTCTGTACTCGGTCTTATTCCCGAACTCGGCTTCGCCTCGTACGTGAAGCTCGACCTCGTAGAGAAAAGATACACTTTGCGTACTAGTGATGAAAATAACTATTTATTATACTGTACCTATTCTTAAAAGTAAATAAGGTAAATATTTTAATATTTTTATTCTTATAAAAAAATCAGAAGATAAAGATATGAATCTAAAATATGAAACACTTTGTTTATTAAACTACAAAGGTTATTCAACAGATAAATAGAATAGGCAATAGACCTATAATTTAAAATTAAGGGCAATTGTCGCTGGTAATTGAAAAACTCCTACATTTATAATTTTTTCCAGGTTTAATATACACCACTAAATAATTTCCTTTATCTACTACATCACTCACATCCATTCTCACTATTCCAATAACAGCTGTTACTTTTCTGTACTAATAAAGAAAATTATCACTTTGCGTACTCAAACGATACACTGAAAACACATGTTACTTTAACAGTATAATGAAAATGGTATTTTCAGCTGTATGGCATGAATCAACTTTGGGCTAGTGAATCAATGCAAGATTATAAGTCCTCACTTTGCAGGCATTTTTAAATATAGGGGCATTTTTTTTTTTTTTTTTTTTTCAAAAATGTGCCCAAAAATGCTGGACAATCTTTCTGGAAATTGCTCAAGAAGCAGCTCTAATTGAGCTAGGAAGATGTGAGTGGTGTCATACTACTCTGTTAGTATAATATATGACATGAAACTGACTATAGGTTATGGTACAAAGTTTTTTCAGAGTAAAGTGACACCTATTCTCATTTTTTTAGTTCAATTAGAACAGCTTCAAGAGCGATTTCAAAAAAGCCTGACCCACGTTTTTGGGCACTTTTTTGAAACATATAATGAATTTTGAATATTCAAAATTACTTTGCAAATATAATCTTGAATTGGTTCACTTGCTCAAATTGATTCATATCAAACAGCTGAAAAATACCATGTTTGAAATTTTAGTTATAGCCCAAACTGAAGAGAAAATGATTGCTGAATGCCTTTGTATTTTTAGTACTGATATGAGCGCTTTCCCACACGTGTATGGTATATGTTTAGACTGATTGGAAATGTTTGCAACGTGAGTGTCGGCTATTAAGTAAGTGCAGCTACATGATTCCATCTTTGAAAAGCAGACACCCCGTGTCTGGCGCTTGGAAAACCAACGATGCCAGCTGGCACTAGCTACGTGGGTCCATGCCAAGCCCTCAAATCGCTAGTCTTGGTCCTTCTTTTAAAGGCCTATGTCAAAATAATATGGAGCAGGCCAAAATCTTGAAGGACCGTCTAAAGGTAGTGCCAACCAGTGGAAACTGTATCATTTCATGGAAAAAAAAAAATACAAATATAGATGAATTCGTTTTGAATTGATATATATATAGATTGTTTTCAACCTGATGCCTGGATAGTAAACAAATACCGATTTGAAAGGCGGTTTCATCATAGAATGTTGTCTTACTGTATGGCCAGTAAACATTCTTGGAGCATTAATCATTGAACTGCCCAACCTACACTATTATCTATTTTCAGCTGCAACTTAGAATCTAAGTTAGAATAATAAATATGCATATAATTTAAGAACCATGTGTATTAAGTACCCCTGTAAAAGCAATTACTGAAGTAGATCTGAATTTAAGATTTTTATTTTATTGAAAATTATTATCTATATCTAGTTCTGTAATTTATAATGAATTAGAATAATTTGTATGTCAACCACTCAAATTTTAGTAGTCCAAGATCATAAGAAAGGGATCAATAGAACATATTTACATGTATCTCGTATAATAAAGACCTATTGAAAACAATATTTGGTATTTAAGCTTCAAATAATGTGGTTTACTATATAACATAGCATTCCTTATGTGGCATGAGTAGAAGTGGGAGTTTGCTGAGGATAAATATGGGAAGTTAACTGTGAATATAGTGAGTATAAAGAGTAAATATATACACCAATATTTATAATAGATTTAATTAACAATAAGGTTGGTTCCATACAATTTTCTCAACCGACGTAAAGAAACGGAGATATTTCGAATTTTCAGCATCCTCCCTATTAACCCCCCCTCCTCCCGGTTCCATTTAGACAGCTGACGAACTTGATCTTTAGTATATATATATATATATATATATATATATATATATATATATATATATATATATTTATATGTATATATTATACATTGTATATACAATTTTGGATGGACCTCATTTTCGTTGTGTAAGATCGATGGACATTTGAAGTAATTTTCGAAAATCGCGACATAAGTACGACCTCAATAGCTGATTTCCCTTATCTGACATTCGGAAGGTGTTACCTTTGACGGATAGATAACTAATAAACGAGGAAACGAATCAGGAATCATTAGGAGAGATGTTTACAATGATACACAGCAATTTAGACCTAATTCTAGACTCCTGCTTAGTAACCAAAAAAATTGGCAATTGCAAGACGTAGTGGCTTCAAAGCGACTATACCAAAATAAACCACGTGCCATAGTAGTCTATTTAAACAAACTATAAGGAGCATTATTGAATATAAGCCAGCAAATTACAATTATGTTTTCAATACTTTCAATTCTTTCGTACATTTGTGAGGTCAGTCCAAAGGATAGTCAATATGAATAACCCATAGCAATAATCAAAACACAATGGTCAATAGTATAATACATTTTTTCACTCCACCATTTTTTTTTGTTTTTATGTTCATTTATAGAATGTATATCTATTTTACTTTTTTAATTGTTCATTGTTTTTGGTAATTGTTATTGTTACTTGTTGTTATCTCTTATGTATTTTATTTTTGTTCGTTCATTTTGTACAATTTTTGACTTTCGAAAGGCCAAGTCATCTTTGATGTGAAGTTCATAAATAAATATATATTTCAAATGGTGAAAGTATTGTGATGATTCAAACCTAATTGTTTGGAAATTTCCAATTCGTGGAATATAAGAAAGAAAGAAAAACGTCTTTGAGGTGAATGAACTCCGGTCATTCTGATGTCATAAGCGAATCACACCACGGTTCTCCAGCAGGGCGGCTGGAGCTGAGGAAATAAACTTACATAAATATAGCACTGGAATCTAGTCTTGAGAAATTCCGCCAAAGATGAAAGTTGTTTTAGACGTAGGTAGGTAGAGAGGGGTAGTGCAAACTGCAGACAGATACCGAGATGATACAATTGTCGGCCGACTTGCGAGATAAAACATTCAGCAGGTGGCGGTGGGGGGGGGGGTGTGCAAGGGGGAGTTTGGGTAACGCTGGTAGGAGCGAGAGATCCTTTCTACAGCCGAAACCGGTCAAGTTGGATAACACGGAGTATGAAACCTAACTTGATGTAAGTGCCATGGCACCTTGCATAAGTGTTGCATTCCACCTAGCTTCCTGGGGCAAGGACCTGTCCCCCTCCTTGCCGAACAACAAATAAACTGGAGCTGGATTAACACTAAGGCGTGCGCCATTCATCCTTTAAAAACTGTTTATTTAGCACATTGGCAGAAGGAAACCTCCCTATCTCATGTTGCAAGTGTTTGTAATATAATTATTTATTCCTTATATGGTTATCTACGGACATGGATCTATATAGATTTCATCATCTATATTAATAAATCGCTCTCTTGAAGTAGGTGTTGCCCACTATTGGTGGGAGGGGGTTGTGAGAGAGCCTTAATAATTATAATTTTTAAGAATCTTTGTTCTAAAATTTTTAAGTTCCAAAATGATACATGGATCACGTTAGCATTTACATGTCTCTGCAACCCCTCCCCCTCCACAACCTCATACCTATCTTCTCACATAAAAGAAATACGTTTCTACCGAACGGAGTTAATTGTTATTTTCTACAACATGTATGCAATAGTTCTAGAAACATCCAATTCCAACAAAATTGGTAACATACAATTTTTTAATACAAGTCATAGTACCTAACGGAAATATTTTTTATTTTCCAATATTCCTTCCTCTAAACCCTCCTCCCCCGCGGCTAATTTTAGTTATATCTTAATATAATAAGTGTGCTATGAATCAAATAAATATCATGTGGTTTAGAAGGTAAAATTTTAAATGATGACGTCATATCGAAATATATAGATATATCTTTTACATTAAAAGTTAAATGAAAATAATATTTAGTACTTAAGCTGCAGATAAAATGTTCCATGATACGATATCCTTAATATATCGTGGGTAGGGGTCCAAGGTAAAGAAGTCCGTCACGCAGGGCCTGCGTTAACTAAGCAGATTTCCTACGTGCTATTTGCATTTATTTCAAAAAGTGAATGTTCAATGAGAACAATATTTGGTATTTACGCTTCAAATAAAGTCCTTCATAATATAAGAGCTTGTCGTTAATTAATTAAAACTCAACAGTGTAAAAAAGTACATAACAACATTCATAGAACATGACATATGCCATAAGATTGATTCTATACAATATATCGATCCGACGCATAATAACTCAGATATTAAGATTTTTAGACATTTCCCCCTCTGATCCTGCCCCCCTCCCAATGGTCGAATTTCAGCGGTTAACGAACTTGATCATTAGTTTTACATGAAACGTTTAAATATCGAGTTTAGTAACGATTAAATAAAAATTACTGCCGCTAGAGCGTTCTTAGGTAATGTATATATACAGGTTTGAACGGACCTCATTTTCGTCATCTCCTAAAAAATGAGGTATATAAAAACATTTATAGAACATTAAATTTACAATAATAATGGTTCTATAAAAGTTTTCGATGCGGCAGATATATTTCGAGATTACCCTCTTTAATGGGCCCCCCCCCCACCCTGCCCTCCACTGGTGTAATTTCAGCTATTAAAGAAGTTTTATCATTAGTTTTAAATGAAACCTTAGGATCGATATATATTTGAATTTTTTTTTCTATAATTACGTCAGGAGTACAACCTCAAACTGACTTTCCTGTAGGGAAATCTAATAAATGAAAACAAAGTGTCTATCTTTCTCTGGATAGGTATTGAATTATAAACAGTGGAGCTGGAATTAATCTAATGAGCCAATTTCCTTATTAAGGCTGCATGTGTTTATTATCTACGGTGTAGGAATTAGAATAGGGAAGTTATACTAAAAGGAAAAACCTATTTGGAAATAGCGTGACTTCGTTGCATTCGAAGTATTATAAACTATGACCGCCATGTGTGCGCAATTAGTTCTTCTTTTCTTCGTTTCGAAAGCACAATTTATTTACTTCAATTCATCCAGCGGAAAAGAATTTCTTCAGTGGTTTATTCTTGAATATGGGACCTGGCACTTTCATTTATTATACATTGAGTCAAGAATAAACTGGTGCTTTTAGAATTAATGAATTTTCTTAACTTTTTATGAGGAAATCGAACACAGACTTTTTTTTCGTCTTCTTATAAATAGTTGGACATCTTCCTGAGATTTTTACCTAATGGTAGTACTGAATATATCAATACGTTGATAGATGAAGAATAACATTTTTAAAAAAATTGTTTTACATTGCAGGTTCAGAGTCTATGAAATCCTTGGGCCTTTTGTCTCTACAAAGTGGATCGATAAATGACATCCAAGGAAATGAGCACATAAAATGTATAGCAATTAACACTCAGAATAAATAAATATATACTGCATTGCTAATGCTCGTGACACAACTGAATAAAAGTATGAATAACTTACTTAGTATTTCAGTTCCAAAAAAATATATTGAATAACAATCAAGATTTGCTCTATTTTTCGATTCCTTTGGGCTATATTTTTCGACTCGACTCAATTCAAAATTTTCACCTCTAAACTCCTCTTCATCTGGTTCAACTTCAGCTGTTTACGAACTTTAACTTTAGTTTTACATAAAACCTTTAAATATCGAGTTTGGTAATAATCAAATAAAAATTTCGACTAATAGAGCGGCAAAAGACAAATATATATATATATATATATATATATATATATATATATATATATATATATATATAATGTTAATAGGAATACATTTTTGTCTCCTAGGCAGTATAGATAGAATTTGGGAAAATTTTCAAAAATCATGTTACGGATTCTCCTTTCTAATGTCAATGTGACAAAAAACATTCGCATTTATTTTCTATCGAATGTAAAGTGATATTCTCACTAATTCTCAATAAGTAACCAGAATAAAGGGAGTAAAATATTTTAAAGTATTTTTTTTTTTTTTAAATTATTTCATTCTAACATTGTGATAAACAAATTATGTCTCATAAGGACTTGAAGATAGAAAGAGGGGGCGCGAAAAAATATCAGTTTCAGTGGCACATATATCCGCCATTACAAGCCATACCATTTTTTAAATCACAAATGGTGGTACAATGAAATTCCAATTGATTCCTACATTTATGCCTCACTAACTCGTATAAAAGGAAATGCCTAAATATTTATTATAACAAAATGAAAACGTTGGCAACCTCTCGTGAATTTATTACTACTTAATATCAACTTATAATAGTTTTGAAGGTATTTTCTGAAAATCAAGTGACAAGTAGAACCTCAATAGCTTTGATAGGCCATTTAACCGAATTAAGCCATTTGAGTGACTAACTTGAATGGTACAGCTGATTTTGACTGAAAATGGTAGGAATACCGAAAAATATAGTAGCGTGGGAAGGCTAATATTTGACAATAGGCAGATAATTACAATAGATGAAACAATGGTTGACAGTTCACATCCTGAGTAGGGTCAGCACGTGCATCAGCTGGCCATCCTCCATTGCCACATGTAGCTGTTACCTTGACTAGTCATCACACTTCAACATATCCCACTCATATCAATCAATGGAATGTCCACGTCAACTCTCGTAATCCATATTGTCAGTTCATAATTTCAATTAAACTGAGCTTTATACATATCCATAAGGCTTATACCTTGTAACATATATTTTATGCAGCATAGTGTTTCCTATAAATGGATATGTATGTTTATGGAGGGGGGGGGCTTAGTTGGAGGCTGAAATCGAACCAGAGGGTGGGGGAAAATTAGAGAAGTGTAATCTAAAAAAAATCTAAACATCTGCATTATTGAGAATATCATAAGAGTACCATTTTAAAATGTTATATAAATATTTAATGTTCTACAATAGTTGTTTCACTCGTTTCTTCCGGAACTCCAAAATTATACAAGGTTTTTGTTTGTTTTGAGATTTCATCAATAAGTTAATACACTACGTAGCTTTTCCAAGCAGCGGATAAGTTTTATCAAATTTCTCTCAAGGGAAATCAGCTATTGAGGTCGCATTCATGACGCAATTCTCGAAAAAGTTCCAAAAACGTCCACCTATCCTACCCAGGAGATGACAAAAATGAGGTCCGTTGAAAACTGTATATAAATAAATTAGTCTGTTAACGCTCTCGAGGTCGCAATTTTTGTTTTATCATTGTAAAACTTCCATAATTAAGTTTTATGAAAAAATAAAGTTAAAGTTTGTTGACGGCTGTAATCGGACCAGTAGTAGGGGGGGGGGGGCGTTTAGGGGGAATTTCGAAAAGTCTTTATATCTCCGTTATTAAGCGTCGGATCGAAAAATTCTATAGAACCAATCTTATTACAAATGGAATGTTCTATAAATGTTGCTATGTACGTTTTTTCACTATCTTGATTATTGAGCGAGAATTTTTACGTTTTGAGATAAATACAAATACGTAATATATGCTTAGCTAACGCCGTGGGAAATATGCTTAGTTAACGCAGCCCCTGAGTGACGGACTTCCGATCTGATCTTCAGTATGCGAGATACAAAGATAAATTTTCATGTGATGATCAATGACCACTCTATAATATAGATGCCTCAATTTTTATATACGCCATACTTGATATTAAATAACTTCCACATTTAGACTTACTGTGACAGCCAAAAATATAAAATTATTGTTGAAAGGGCATAATTTCTTTAATCGCGCTACCCATTTAGTGCGATTCTCAAGGAGTTGAAACTAGCTCTCCTTACGTATTTTCATCATTTTGTTAAAAATTTAAATAATTAAACGTCGGGAATCGACCTAGATAATAGATTAATAGTTTTCACTACATATATGCGGGAAGAGATAGAAGTCGTGTTGATTTCACGCAAAAGTGAATTCCATTTATTTTAGAAGTGGAATTGAAACACATAAATAATTTTCACTTTTGTGTCTAATTTAATATTCATTTTTTAATGCTAAATCTGAATACTTCATTTGCTATCATGTTACGTCCGACCTCTCTCTACCCAAGTGGTCCATTTAAAGTAGTGTTACTGCAATATCCTCTTCAAATTCATATTGACGTCAAACGGCTCTTCAAACGTATTAGACTAGTTGCATAACGGCTCTCTTATACAGATTCAGGTATTAACCACTTAAGTACTTTGTTTGCAGAAAAATATGACAATTTTTCATTCGGGCAAGGAAATTATAAATCTAATTTGCATGCAATGGTTTGGCGAATTATTATCATATAGGCCATCCCTTGAAAGTTATCTTTACTAATTCTCAGTGGTCTTTATGGTACTAAGGATATTTTCATGATTATTACTGAGAAAGACGAGGAATTTCGGGCTTTTGCATGCAAGCTTTTACTTTGTGAATTTTGATTGAAACCGAAATATGAAAACAAAAAATATCTTGTATGTCCTCTTAAGCTCCATACACATAATATATAATTTATTAATTAAGCCAGCCGTATTACACGTCGTTGACGGAAACTAATAGAAATGGTTCCCGTATAAATACAAAAATTGGTTGTTCTGACCAACCCCTTTGTCCTCATGAAATTCACCTAATATTAATAATATTAACCTCCAGTTTTTGCAACTAAGGCTAATTGGGACGGGTTTCCAACAGGTTACCACCCTTTTCTAGCTAGGGTGGCCACTTGGGCTTTTATTTAATGAGTTCGTCACTAAAAAAATTCCTATTGTCCAGTAATCGAACTCGCCACTCTAGGTTTACCATGTGAGATTAAAGGCAACGCTTTGACTCACATGGCAAGATAACCCGTGCCCCCAAAAGCTTGGAATGAAAATTGACTAACTTATTATCAATCGTGTGGTCAAAAAAATCTATTTTCCCGACAAAAAATAACGTTTGCACCATTCTACCATTAACGAAATGTGTTAAAACTCTTTTCAAAGTTTATCCAGTATGAAATGAAGTCGGGAATAATTAGCTATTTGCGTTACCCATCGTAGCGAGTTGAATTAAAACGTGTTTCTCCTAGAAATTTATTGAGGCTCTTCCAAGTAAACCCTCATTCCTTCCAGTATTAATAGTAGGAAGTGAATAGTACAAAGCTATAATATATCATTCCCTAAATAAATATATATAAAATTTTAAAATCTACTGTAGCCATTCTTACAGATAACTAATAAATTCCATTTTGTGGACGGAAGCTGGAAATCAGAATTCCGAAATTCATACATTTAATCAACGTACAAGGACTGAAAAATACATTTTAAGCACAGTGTGATCTTTACGTCTTTCTTATAAATCAATATTAAGAACTAGGAGTATATTGCCTTCAAAGTAAACCTCCATTGGTAGAATCAAACTGTAATAAGCTATGTGAACAATGTCCATTCACCTAACTTAGATGAAAAACATTGTTCACTTCTATTTAGGAATTATCATAGAAGGCTTTGGCGCCCATAAGTCAGAACTTCATAATTTATAAAAATGTTTTAGGGGCGAAATCGTTATTCTAAACACACTATGTGTCTATACATTTTCTCAACTAAACGAATGATAACAAGCCTTTGCTTCACCTTGGGATATTTGTGTTACAAATATGACTGCCTCCGAGCCATTCTGAGTGATTTAGAAACAGATGGGCGGGCAGACAGACAGAATATTCAATTTTTATGTCACTGTTCTTCTGAACAGTCCTGGTCTAAAACGCAAAAAAATGTATTCCCGCACGAATTTGAAAATCAGACATTCTTTGAGTTTTATTTATATAGATGTATCTCGCTGTAAACGTATTTGTTCAAATAATAATTTTTAAAATGATTTGTATAAATCATATAATCTCCTTTCTTAGTAAGGGATCTGTAAATGCAAGTATTGTTTTATATAAATTACTCCATCGGACGAAGTAATGTAACCATGTGAAATTTCGGTTTACTGGTCCAATGAAGTTGTCCGTTTTGATCCTCCATGAACCCATTTTGAGTAGTCTCGGCATGTCTTCTGTATATATTTCGCTAAATTCATAAACAATTAGCTGCAGAAAGTTTAAATTTTATATTTTGGAGTGTTATACGTCTTGTTGAGCAACTCGCCTTTTGAACGATGCCGAACATGGCGTCAGAGGCAGTTACAGAAAACTTGTAAAACACATTAATTTGCGCATCATAAAATGATCTGTAAATGATTTTATATGTCGTTTTTCGATGCATTGTACCGGATACATCGCATACACATTCAAATGAAATGCAACCAAAAACGTTATTAATTTTATTTAATAGAAGTACTAAGAAGTTATGTGGTGATCACATCAAATTTTAAAGTTCGGGTAGATAGACGAAGGTGTTTGCTCATTGGTCTTAGACCATGTGGAATGACAAAGAACAGTCCTTTTGAAATTTGCATATAATCACAGACAATGTGGGTATTAATGGATAAATTTACAATGTCTAATCCGTTATACTGAATTTAAGGTATTTCAGAATTAAGGATAAGGAATTTATTTAATCTGTGGTTTGTTAAACCCTGTAAATTTAAATAGCAGCTGAATGTGCCTCCATAACGAGAGAGAGCTAGTTACCTTTTTAAAATAGTTACTTTTAGAGTTGTTGTTGACTGGAAAATCTCGAAAGAGGGGATGTCCTTGTAAAAAGCGATGTCGAAAGATGTTTTGACATACTCGCCGAGTGCACCGATGAAACACCTCTGCTCTATTTATTCAACTCATCTATTTCCGTCCTAGTCTTATTTAAACCTTAATCGAATGGGATTATATTAATATAGACCGCTGTAAATTTATTTTTGTGAGATGAAACCCCTGAGGAGTTTGAAGTGGCATTCGTACATTGGCTATATCAGACAGGCACATCCCCCGGAATTAATCACAGAGTAAATCTTATTGAATCATTTTTTGAAGGGAATACTTAAGTTAACATTTTTTATTGAAACTAACAACTATTTTCAGTGTTTTAGTGTCAGCTGATTTCCTTAACTAAACGATTCGATAAGAGAAATGATCTATGTGACATCAGCCAAACTGTTTCAAATGCCCATTGATACTAGCTAGTAGATAATAAAAAACCCGTCACGCGGGTGTTGAGAAAACTAAGAAGACATCCAACCTGTTGGAATGGTACACCGATGTTGTCATCTCAAATTCGATTTTCTATTTCACCACTAATAAAAGTCTAAGTCTTCAAATTTAAGTTAAATATGATATGAACAGAAATGCAATTACTGGTAAGTGAAAATCACAAGAGTAGGAATATAAATAATACGCTTAACTTTCAAATTATTTATTTATTTATTATTATATAGAGCTCTGGCGATTTGGGTCTTCTTAAAGGCGCGAAAAAAGGAGTAAACAAAATAACAAAAAATATAACACACAATAGAATATAAAGAACACAACTAATAAAATACTTAAAACGTATATGAAACAAAAAAGTCCGTCACGCAGGGGCTGCGTAAACTAAGCAGATTTCCCACGTGAAGTTTTACAATAGAGAAATCTGCCTAATAACAACTGTAGTAGTAAGAAACCTCTAAACCTAAAACATTATTTAGGGCGTAATAACCCAGTAGTTTCTAGCCCCAAAAAACAGTTAACCTAACCTCTAAACCTATTCACGAGGTACGAATAGTTATAGAAAAGCCACCAGAGCTCTCGCCGGAAAGTCCGAACATAGCCTACTGGTGACCACACGCAGAATACAAATGCAAATATCTCGGTTAATATTTAAGATACAGAATAAATGTATAGAACAATATTTATAGTAAATTTAATTTGCAATAAGATTGATTCTATACAATTTTTTGATCCGACGTATGGTAACGGAAATATTTCGAATTTTCGAAAATCCACTCCTCTAAACCTCCCCTTCCACTGGTCTGATTTCAGCCATTAACGAACTTGATCTTCCTTTTTACATAAAACGATTAAATTCCGAGTTTGGTAACGATCAAACAAAAATTGCGACCGCTAGAGCGTTAACAGACAAATATATATATCTATATATATATATATAATTTTGAACGGACCTCATTTTTGTCATCTCCTGGGTAGGATCGATGGACATTTGAAGAAATTTTTCGAAACTCGCGTCATGAGTACGACCTCAATAGCTGATTTCCCTTAAGGGAAATCTGCTAAAATAAACAACTTTTGTTATGTGCATATTTGCCGAAAAACCAATAAGAAACGAAATATCGCTATTTTTAATTTCAGGCCTCCCTTATAACCCCCACTCCTGCTAGTCTCAGTGAATATTAGTATAGCCTAAAGTCTAAGTTGGGATAGTAGTAATATACTCGTACGTACCAAGTTTCATAAAATTCCGTTCAGCCGATTATGCGTGAAAAGGTAACAAACAAACAAACAAACATACACGAAAGAAACAAAATGCAGATATGGTGTCAATGACATGTGAAACGAAAAGTTATCGTGAAATTTCGCGATAAAAATCAATGTACAGACAGAGGTTATGATTTTATACATATATATATAGATAATATATAATATATATATATATATATATATATATATATATAATTTTGAACGGACCTCATTTTCGTCATCTCCTGGGTAGGATCGATGGACATTTGAAGAAATTTTTCGAAACTCACATCATGAGTACGACCTCAATAGCTGATTTCCCTTAAGGGAAATCTGCTAATATAGGACACTTAATAATTAAAAATATTGATGATATAACATTAAAATGTTATTAACTTTATAAAAATATAATTGAAAATATTAATGATGTAACATTTTTCATTCCTAGTCAAAATATCCCTCCCCCTCGGATGGAACTTCAGCTATAAATGAACGTGATTATTAGTTTTACAATAAATGTTTAAATAATGAGTTTAGCAACAACCGATCAAAGATTGCTTTCGTTTGTGCATCAGCAGTCAAATATATCTACTTATACAAACATTTGAAAGAACCTAATCTCCAAGGTAGGATCAATTGACAATTTTTTCAAAAATCGTCAAATGCAACCTCAATTTCCTATTGGCAATTGTGTGTATGTTACTAAATAAACAAAAATGTTATTCCTGACGCGCATACAGATTCTTGGATCCCGTACTTACGTTTTGAAATGACACATTTAAATGTCTGCAACGAGTGGCTTGTACGATTCGGCTTTTACATATCTTCTATTAGTATTGAGTTTATACGGAATATTTTCATGATATATGCAAAAACACCACCTATTACGTTAATGAGATTAAACTGATAAACAAATTTATTATGAAATCGTGTCTGAGAGTATTTGGCAAGTTAGCGAACTATTTGCCAATATCATCAAGAGCTATTAAGAAATAAACGAAATTAAAGAAATACACTTTATCTAAATACGCTTAAGGAAATAATCATGATTTTGAAGCTAAAGAAAGAAAAGGGATTTAATTAAATATTTTAACGTAAATGCGTCGCCAACCAGCATGTGAACCGGTTGCTCAATCAAAAGGAACCTTTCAGCATATTGCAGCCACAATCTATGTGTGGTCTCCAACATATTACCAATCCATGGTTATACAATAATTCTATTCATAAACCAGAAAAAGTTTTAGTACATTTCTCCTTTGGGAAGTAGTTTGAATAATAGATATAAATAGTTTTTGAACGACTCATCTGAAAGCTACTTATACACATACAGGTAGATTAAACGTCCACTAACATAAACACTCAACAGCACGGATACACCTACAAAAACACACACACATATTTATACATATGCATACCAATTTACCATTCATGAGGGTTTATTGTTGGCTGAAAACAAGAAAATACTCATAACTCGCATAATATTTTTGAGTTACGAGAAAATGTATAGGAAAGCAGTTGTAGAGCAACAATAGCTTAACAAGATCCCCCTCTATTCAAAACCCTATTTTCGACATTAATTAATATGATCTTTAGTATTGAATGAAAAAACATAAACGCTTCACGTAGGAGCTGCTTAAACTGAGCAGATTTTCCACCTGCGTTACATATTTGCCTTTATCTCAAAGCGTAATAGTTCAATAAGAATATTTGGTATTTAGGCTTACAATAAAATGATTCATAATAAAACAGCTTATTGTTCATGAAAAAGTAGGAGTGGTTTACTGAAGGCCGAAAACTAAAAAATGCAAATGTCTTGTTTACTAATCAAGACAGTGTAAAAATGTATATAACAAAATTTATAGAACATTACATTTGTAATAAGATTGGTCCTATACAATATTTCGATCCAACGCATAATAAGGGAGATATTAAGCATTTTCGAAATTTCCCCCCTCTAACCAATTGGGGAGCAACTGGGAATCCATGTGGCAAGAAACCCCATAAAGCAATGAATTTAGGAGCCATGGTTAAGTGTTTAGAGAGGCAAGAGTCGGAAATAGATAGAATTAGAGGGGATGTACATAGGTCACACACACATGACCCATATCCATATTATTATCAAAGACCCTCTACCGCTCTGTCTCTGTCTTTGTTCTGCTATGTTAATATAAAATGTTTTGGTTTTCGCTGAATAATAAAACACATTGATTACCACCAGAATGTCCATTCTCGCATCAGTTTTCTATAATTCTGTTACTAGTTCTAACTACAAAGCAAACTATACAATTATGTATAGCATTCCCCACTAATAGTGAAAAAAAAAATGAGTGGCAATCCCAAAATTTGTATGATCCCCTTAGGCGACTTAGTCTGGTTTTCATGGGGTTAATAATACAAACATTGTACTAACAAGGGTTGTTATGTCAAATTAATTAGTATATAAATTTGAAGGAATAATTTATAAAAGAAAAGAACTTGTCCATTTTGTAATGTGACTGAGCTGAATCATTTTTATCATTAAGGTGAATTAGAATGGATAAATAATTTATAAAGAGAAAAAATGTTAAAAATCCCGTTGCCATGATTTCTACGCAAATGGTATTGTTATCAAATATATATATTGCTAATATTATTGATTTTTAGCAGATCCCTCCTAAGTAAAACCAGCTATTGAGTTCGTGCTCATCACGTGATTTTCAAAAATGTCCCTGAATCCTACCTAGATCTAATGAGGTCTCTTTAAAAGTTTTTGTTCAATTTTTTTTACGTTCGTTGCCAATGTTTGAGTCGGACAAGGAGGAAAGAGGGTTAAAGTAAGGGAGTCAAAAATTCTAAATATCTCCTGGTATTATTGCACATTGGAGTCACACCAAATAATAGTATAGCACCAATCTTGTTGGATATTTGATTTCCCATAAAAGTTCTTTTTAAGCATACTTCCCTTAAGGGAAAAATATCCATCGATCTAATGTGAGTTATTTGTATTTTATTTTTTTTTCAGGTTTCTGTTAACACCAACTTCTTCTCATCTCACCTTAACAATATTGTTTTAATATAAAACCTTCACTATGTTAGATACATGCCAATTCGATGAGATATCAAATGTTAATACATATTCTAAATTATTGTGTCTATAATTGTTATTTGATCATTAGGATACTCATGTCAGTACTTATTCATTTCATGCCAACCTGAAGACCATATTTGATAAACAGTACAAAAGCCGGGGGGGGGGGGAAGGTTATAGGGGGTAATGCGGAAATTTGAAATACCTCCATTATTATGAGTCCGTTCGAAAAATGTTATAGAGCCAATCTTGTACGAATTTAATATTTTGGAATTATTGTTTTACAAACGTTTTCTTTATTTCAAATATTAATAGAATCTTTTGCATTTTTTTGTTTGATGCCTTTATCCGATTCTACTCATCCGATTTTTACTTTGAATAACTGCCACTATTCACCTTCTGCCCACATCAAATTTCAATGCTTGTTTACATAGGCTCCTAAGTACGGGATAAATAGAGAACAAATGGTGAGGTGCGATAACCCAGTGTGTCATTCCAGCACGTGAGAAATCTGCGTGACGGACTTTAGTAAACATTTCTTTTTATTGTTAGTTTACCTGTGTTTAAATTATCATTTTTATCAGAAAATGTTAGTGCCTGCGGCTGAGTTACTGTAATTTTGATTATTGATCATTATAATGGTGAATACTGAATTTATTTACAAAATGCCGACGGCTGCAAGGGTAATAAGAGCAGATAATAATTTAGAGATTTGTTGTTTGTCGAGCAAAGCTAGTTAACTAGTTCATTAAGATTCATGTGTTATTCTTGACCTTCAAGGTTTTACATCTAACTGAAGTAAAAACAGGCGAATTTTAGATTACTTAAATATTTATACGACCAGAAGTATAAACTTTTAAAATTCGATTAGATCAGTATTGGGGATTGAATTCCCCAATTTCATAGAATTCGGGATTTAAGAATTTTTGGATTGAATCCAAAGCTATTTTAGCGCCCTCGTAGCTAGTTTACTGTAGACACTGAATGAAAGCCATAAATAAGAGATATTCTTCCTGAGAAATAAAAACCCCGAGAGGTCATTCCGTGAGAGATGACGTACAGACAGCAATTGACATAAATTATTTGAGTGTTCAAAGTAACAAGATAAGTACTAGGCATTTACCACCGGATTCCTTTTACGTCACATCGCTTTGAATTAGTAACACACTGTTACGTCACCATTTTAGAGGCACAGCTCTGACCTCAGTTGAGTTAGTAATAATTCAGTAAAGTTCGACTTCTTAAATCGAACAACCTCGCCCGAATGGACGGTGCAACCATTGCGCAAATGGGTTTCTGATCCGGCATTTATGGCCAGCAACCAGCTCTTATTCCCTATTATGAAATAATATCTGACTTTTTAGGTTCTTTTAACCTTCAACCTTAAGGCTAATTTTCTCAAAAATTCCACTCATAGCAGTTATTATAATTTCTCTTAAAGAGGGTAATAAACCTTTTAGTTAAGCTCGAAAAAATCATCAATAGACTTAATATTATAATAAATCGTAATTTCAAGTCGTAAGTACGACTTTATTGAATTAATTTAGAGTATCACTTAATTTAACCCACTGTTATGCTTTTGCACAAGTCGCACATTGGTAGATTGGTAGGTCATATGACAAAATTATATTATTTCGTTTGAAATGTTGCAAATGCCTGCCATAAGATAGTGACAATTCATGTTTCATTAGTATATGAGCAAAATCAATGCATTGCAATTAACGAATATGATTATATATTTTGAACTCTCAGAGTTTGAGTCACAGTGAATCCGTGGTTCCAGTAACATCTTTGTGAAGAGGGCGCTGATGATGGAGCGTAAGCTCTGAAAGCGGACTGTCGCATAGAATAAACTACTGTGAAGGAACGAGGCCTTTTTATTCTTACCTGAGATAATAATTCCTTCACCATCCATCACCTCTAAAATGGAAATTTTGAACTATTAGAAGTTATAAATGTAGTAGCAAATCAGTGGAGTACGTGCATTCTGAATACACTTGTTTAATCTAGGTTATAAGTCGTTTTTGTGATTTATTTGCGTCCATTATACAAAGGATAAATACGCCGGGTTGTCTACAGGTTATCATCTTTTTCGATCTTTAGTGGGGTAAGGATTTTGATCTTTAGGGCTTTAAGGATTTTGCCCAGTGGAAATCTGATTCGCAACTTTAGGCTATTCAAATGTATTAATGACTACGCCATAACTGACTCGGCCAACCTGAGACCCAAAAAATAGGCATTAATTGCATTGATTGTTTTTAATCAACTTAAATATTGTTATGGGAGCCCAGGTTCACGTAGTTAAAGCGTTGTTCAAAATATCTCCTGGTAAATATGTAGTCGTGAGATCTATTCCCTCGTATGCTATAAACTTTTATTTAATGACGAACCTATTAAAGTCCTACCCTAGCTAGAAAAGGGTGATTACCTTTATATAACCCGACCCATTTGTAGGTAAATAGAAATTGCAACAATAGAGATAAAAATTATTGTTATGGTATATTTATTCTTAACGTGGACACTTACTGTTAGAAAGCCATTTCCCTAGCTATGTCTGACTAGCACTGATAGTTATTTGCCTAGAGTGTGAATATCTGAAGGCCCTTCAGAGAAATTGAAATTAAAAATAAAATATGCTTAAAACTGCTGGAAGTGAACAGCAAAAAAATAAATAAGGCTTCAGAATTCTAATATTTTTCAAGCTATTTATAAATGTTCGTCTAAGAGTTGCTCAGCCTAGTGTTCTGACCTAACGCAGTTGTATGCAGGTGAACCAGTTATCAACTGTTGAACCACGTTCCCAGGGTCCAAGCAATCATGGTGGAAAACTGGATTAAATGATTCCTACCTACAAAAGAATGCTAAGGCAGAACTGACCACCTATTAATAGGAAACGGATGTGATCCTAACAAGGTTAATACTCAAGATGATACGGGTATCCATAATGCCGTACTTAATGTTGTATCAACGTTCCCGATCTAGAAACGGATCATTGTATAATACCCGTATTTCTTTAACTCTCACCAATTTGTGGTACTTTGATCTAAGCCATTCAATGGTATGGGGGAGGGTTCTTTCTTTAAAATGTGAGCAATTTATGAATGGCACACCCATATGCTGTTGTAAAAAGCTTTTATAGTTGAGGCTCCACAGGGTGCATTCTATTACTCGTATTATTAGGAGAAGCGAAGATGCGCCATAAAGCGATAGATGGAGTGGTCTTGATTTTATCTATTGACAAAAGTCATCTGTTGAGGTTTCACTCAAAACGGCATTTTCGAAAAATTTTCTCGAATGTCCATCGATACTACTTATGAGATAACGAAAATTAGGTTGGTTCAAAATTTTATATATTTATAAAATTGTAATGTCTGTCTTAAAATTACAAGATTCATTTAGCAGATTTGCCTTGGGGGAAATTAGCTAATGAGGTTGTACTAATGTGGGATTTCTAAAATATTTCTTTATTTTCCATCGATCCTATCTAGGAGATTACGAAAATGGGGTCCGGTCAAAAATGTTAATATATATATTGTGAGCGCTCAAACAGTCGCAATTTTTGTCTGATCGATACCAAACTCGATATTTAAACGTTTTATGTAAAAACGGAGAACAAGTTCGTTAATGGCTGAAATCGTACAAGTGGGAGGAAGGCTTTAGTAGGGAGAATTTCGAAAATTCAATTATCTCCGTTATTATGAGTCGTATCGAAAATGTGTATAGAATCTTTCTTAATGCAAATGTAATGTTCTATAAATGATGTTATGCACTTTTTTTTTCTCTCTTTTTTTTCTTTCTTGATTATTAACCGATACACCCCACAACGAAGTATACACGACATAAACTCTAAAAACTATAGCGCGAATCAACTTTTTTATTAGTATTCATTAAAAAGTTTATAATATAGGCATATTATGACAAATGATGTTATAGTTTTAGACTTATACGATGGTTCTAAGATTAATTCGTATTAGTCAGGTTATAAATCCCGAAGTAGACCCCCACTTTTACTCAAGACATATTAACAGATAGCTGTTATATCATGAATCAATTGATTGTTAGCTTAAATACCAAATGTTATTTTCAGTAGATCTTTATTATGCGAGGTAGATGCAAATTCCTTGTGTGATGACGCTATTAACTACGCCTAAACCCTCACCTCTAATCATATAATTTGACCTTTACGCTAATATATCGAAAGTATTGTTTGAACAGATTCTTCCGTAGTAAGTAACCCGAATTGAAGGTTAAAAGAATCACATATGTTTAAGTCATTCCTTTGGCACCAGTATTCAAATTGAACGCCCAAAGACATTAGAAATTAGTATTAGGCTCTCATGAATGTCAACCTTGAAATTGCAAATCAACTTTGAAAATAAAGCCCTGTTTTTTTGGCCGTATTTATACCTTTTTACAGTAATTTCTGGGAAATAAAGTTTTTCCTCAGGCAAAACCCAGATCAATAGAAAAGTGCCGGGGCACGTTTCAGCTTTAGATACCCAGCTGATAAACTGACGAATTGAATTAATGAACTGTAGTAATTATAGCAGATTTCCCTATTGATATAGCATTGAAAATTAGCTATTGAGGTCTTACTCATGATGCGATTTTCGAAAAATGCGTTGATCATACCGTGATAAGAGGGTAAGATGGCGAAAATGAAGTCCGTGCAAAATTTTATATATATAAAAAACACATATATATATATATCTATATATATATAAAATTGTAACCTCTGTCTGTACATTGATTTTTTTCACGAAATTTCACGATAACTTTTCGTTTCACATGTCATAGACACCATAACTGCATTTTGTTTCTTTGGTGTCTGTTTGTTTGTTTGTTTGTTTATTTGTTTGTTTGTTTGTTTGTTTGTTTGTTTGTTACCTTTTCACGCATAAACGGCTGAACCGAATTTTATGAAACTTGGTATGTATATTACTACTAACCCAACTTAGACTTTAGGCTATATTAATATCCTCTGAGACGAACAGGAGTGGGGGTTATAAGGGAAGCCAGAAATTAAAAATAGCGATATTTCGATTCCTATTGGTTTTTCGGCAAATATGCACATAACAAAAGTTGTTTATTTTGTTATTTAGAGTAACTTTTGTTATATACACTTTCGTCGTATACCGAGTTATAAACGAGATATACGCTAAAACCTATAGAGGAAGTGAACTTTTTTATATGGCACAAAAGAATCAACCAAACTAAATAAAACTCGGTATGCGTATTAGCACTAACGTTTTCATTATAACAAGCCATGCCAACATTTCTAGGGACGGGCAGGAGTGGGGGTTATAAGGGAAGCCAGAAATTAAAAATAGAGATATTTCGTTTCCTATTGCATTTTCGGCAAATATGCACATAACGAAAGTTGTTTATTTTGTTATTTAGAGAAACTTCTTTTATATGCACTATCGCCGTATACCAAAGTATAAAGGCGTTATACGCTAAAAATTATAGCGGGAGTCAACAATTTTATTTGGCACAAAAGACTCAACCGAACTAAACCAAACTCAGTATGTGTATTAGCACTAACGCCTTCCTTATAATAAGCCATACTATTTCTAGGGACGGGCAGGAGTGGGAGTTGTAAGGGAGGCCTGAAATTAAAATAGTGATTTCCTATTGGGGTTTCGGCAAATATGCAAATAACAAAAGTTGTTTAATTTGTTATTTAGAGAAATTTTCTCAACACTTCTTTTCAATATTAACTACCAGGTACCTCAAATGAAAAAAATTATTCAAATGTATGTCAATATTTTCTCATTAATAATTCAAATCTATGCATAATGCACAGGAATCGGGAAATATGACAATATGCAGAACAGTGAAGTCTTGCATAAAAAAATAATTTTATTATTAACAAATCCACATAAACGACGGGTGTTAACCCTAAACACTGGGACGGGTAAATGTCATAATATTGTGCAAAGTAAAGCTTTGCCAAAAATATACCACCAACATTCAGCCCCAAATGAATTCCCGAGCGAAGCCGGGTATCTCAGCTAGTATATATATATATATATATATATATATAAATATGTGTGTGTGCTTATTTGTCTGTTAACGCTCTAGCGGTCGCAATTGTGATCGTTACCAAACTCAATATTTAAACGTTTTATGTAAAAATGAAGATAATAGCAGAAATCGGAGCAGTTGGAGAGGGATTTTCAAAAATTATAAATATCTGGCTTAATATACGTCGGGGCAAACATTTGAATAAAAGCAATCTTAATACAAATTAAATGTACTATAAATATTGTTATATAAATGTATTCTCTATCATCAATATTAACCAAGATATTTGCATTTTTCTGTTTTCAGTAAACCTTCATTCCTACACATGTCACATAAACCATACACTGTTATATATAATCTTTTCAAGAGGCCTTTATTATACGAGATACTTGCAACTATGTTCTGCTGTTCCTCGCCCCCCCCCAAACTGTTCTTGTTCTACTGAAATTTGAGTGATTGAGGTACAAATTATTCTGATTCATTATAAATTACAGTACTAAATAGTTTTTAATAAAATTATCTTATCTAAATCTTAAATTCAGATATATTTCAGTAATCGTTTTTCTTTCCAGTTAAGAATATTTCTATCTATGTGTTCAGTTCTGAGAGGTTGGCAAATCTGTTTGATTACAATTCAGACGTATTCTATTGTAATGTTATGATGTTGACTGAAATATTTCTCATTACCGTTTCATTTATTCACTTAATATTCACTATGGTGTTAAGTGTTGCCAGTATGTATTTTTATCTATTGTAAATCTTCACGAGGGAAATCTGCTCAGTTTACGCAGCCCCTGCGTGACGGATTTTTGTACAATGCAAATGAGAATAGAAGTTCATGTAGACGACTTTTGGGACCCCTAGCGTGGACGGGGGGTGACTTCCTGGTGGCTATTCAAAGAGTGACAAATGCCAAGATTTATGAGGGATGAGTCTATGACTGATAGGAGGTCTGATGAAACAGGAAGCAGGAATCTAGGTCGGCCTGTTAGACCCCGGGGGCGGAGTTCCTGGGGTCACTACCAGCAGGCCAACGACTCAAGGGCTCTCCTGCTGTATAATTCAGCAGTCAATGGATTGAAAAGGAAATAATTTCCCGTGGAAATATAGAGATCGAATGAAATGCAAACACTAAATAATCCCACCTCATGTCCATTACGTGATAAGTTTGTTCTTTTTGAACTGTCACTGTCTCGTTCTACACGTGAAACACATGGAATTACATTTGGAAGAAAATTGACGATGTATAGCATGTTCTTGGGTATAAATAAACTTCAACCACCAAAATATAACAGTGGCATTGCTTTAGCTCAGAAAATATAAAACGTCGGCTACTGATTGGCTGCGGGCATTGTGCAAACACAACCATTTCCCCCGCTAAAAATAGGCCTGCATAAACAGGAATTTACAAGAGAAGTTTAGTGCGTCATAAATTAAAATTAATAGGAGTGTGGGTGAAAACCAAAAATTGAAAATACCACAGTCAATATTCCAGGTATAAAAAAATGATGAGTACAACATTTGTAGAAATTAAATTTGATATGTATGATTTCAGATTTTATCTCTTATCTAAACCATTATTCCTCCTTGTACGACGAAAACAATAAATCATATTAAAGCTTAAAATTTGATCCTTCCTAATGTATTGGCTTATTGTTAATGTGAGATGAGCAGGAGTGGAGACTCACTAAGACCGAATACCGAAAAATTATCCTACGCTTGGCTTGAGTTCAGGTGTTAAACAAGTTTTGAGTTTCCATGAAACGTTAAGATATTGATTTTGATGTCGATCGAACAAAAACAATGTCTGCTAGAGCCTAAACAAACACACACACAATATATATATATATATATATATATATATATATTCTTTTAAGAAGATTTGTTGTTTTTTGAAGGTTATTCCTTTAAGAGTATCCAATTTCATCTACTTTGAAATTTTGCATAAATCATAATGTGCTGTCTGATAAAGTAAAACGTCCGTCACTCTGTAACCGCTTTAATGAGTTGTTTTTGTAATGCAAATTTAATGTAGGATGTAGTTCGTATATAATTCAGTTTCGAACCATATTAATGTCTTAGTGCCGACGTAAAACATGACTTTCTCGAGATGCTGGTATCCGTAAGGACATTTTGCAAAACGTTAAATTTAATCAGATTAGCCTGTAATTTTGATAACAGCTATAAAGCGAAGAAGATAAAAGTGTTCACTCAATTACCTAGTAAAAATATTAAAAAAAAAAAAATTTAAAAAAAAAAACATTAAACAGTTTTGTAAGTAAGTCGCTTCGGCTGACTTACGATTGTCCATGAGATGGAGTCTTTATTTTTTTAGATGCTTAAATATCGTATCTGTTGTGGTTAATAACAACTAATAATTTATCCGTTGTAACCCCTCTGTTTACATATGTTTTCCAGTGTATACATAACAGCTTGAGTTGTTTTGAGACTTTGTCAAAAGTTATGTTCATTAGGTCAGTATTGGGTTTCCTACAAACCTTCAAGTTTAAATGGTTGAAATGAAGACATAGCTCATCCTTCATAACTATATATATATATATATATATATATATATATATAATTTTAGTACCATTGTTTAGATGTAAGGCCATCTTAGTGGAATCTATTGTAACCTGGTTCAGTGGAATTAGTTTACTTGGGCTGTATAATTCTCATGTCTAAACGTGTGAATGGGAGTTACTATTTCCGTTATCGCTATATTTTCTATTCTCTGACAGAATTGACTTATGGGGTTTAACTAGGCATGTGTTTTGAATACGCTGATATAATCAGTTCTTATCGAACCAAAGAGTTCAGATGTAACATTGATTGTGGAATCTCTCCTTATCTTGGACAGAGGGCCAATTTATACACGGGCTGACTGATTCTCATGTCGAAACATGTGAATGAGGGATTTAACTTCGGTTATAAATGTATTATTCTATGTTTCGACAGAATTAACTTATGGAGTTTAGCAAGGTAAGCGTTTTGGGCCTCCCTTGTATTCAGTTCTTGCCTGCTAGTATTCATAAAGAAGGCCTACTGTATAATGTGTTGTCCCTAGCTCGGGACGGGGTCGTTTCCTAAAACGATTTCAGGTAGTTTTTTACCTATTTATTCTCACATTTACATTTCAGAACATTCTTATGAATTGTCCTTTTCCTGTTGTTGTTTTTCAAAGATCTTACAACCAGTTTCCTCTCCTCTATTTTTTTTAGTTATTTTTTAAATTAAAATTGGCCTTGTCGTCCCAATGCCCGTACATACTATTTTCTTCACACTTGCCTACCAATAACAGTAATTAAATTTGTTGTTTAACATAAATACAGATAGTGTTGTGTAAACACTCCATAGATCATAGTATATATGAGAAACAAGCGTTAATATTTCCAGTTTTACCGAAACAAAGTAATAAATTGTGTTTAAAATATCAGAGGTGACATGGATGAATTCTCTTTCTTGAAAAAAAATTACTGGATTTGTCTTTTCTGATGAAAATTTAAGGCCATTCCTTTAAGCTCCGGGTTCTAATTTATGAATTGATTCTAATGGGATACTCATTACGCGTATATATCAGTCGATCATATACTTACAATATAATCCCTTTAGAATATAAATCTCAGTTCGTTTTAAAGTGAATTCCAAATGATTACTTCCAACCACTGTTCATACTTGGACATAAGTGAAATTATGAGAAAATGACTGAGTAGACTCTTTGTTAAACTAGTATAAAGGGAATTACAATTACAATTTTATGCCTCGGCTATCTGCTCTAATGTTCATTTCATATAAAATATATTACAATATATGTACATTTTCTATGATATTGCTAGATTCTTCTTCCACACTAGTCTGTGAGAGTTCTTGAGTGGGTAGAGGGGCAGAATCTTTGGTTTTCCCAACAATAGAGGTTTAGGGTAAGGTTGGCTGCATGATTTATTCTCTGACAATAGTTTTCTATGACTCCTCCTGGGGTCGCTTCCTGTTCATCATGGATTGCTGCTAGTTCTTTTTTCTAGGTTTCAGTATTACCTGAAGTGGGTCCTTCGAAAATTAGCAAAAAGGGGCTGCGTAGACTAAGCAGATTTCCCGTCTGCTGGTATAACACACTTCTGATTTTATTTCTCTCTATTTATATGTAAATAAATGATGAGTAGAAGGAGAGGGGAGGGGGGGTTGTTTACTGAAGGCATAACACAAGAAAGTACGAATACCTCGCTTAATACTTGAGTTACGAAATAACGAACACAACGACAATTGTAGAGCATCAATAGTTTAACAAGAATAAAGCTATAACAGTTTTCTATCCAACTCATATTAACGGAGATATTTTGAATTTTTGAACACTCCGCCCTCTAAACTTCCACTATTCTAGGTCAGATTTCCGCCAATATAACAATTATGATCTATAGCGTTGAGTGAAACTGTTAAGTATCAAGAATGGTATAGATCATATAAACGTTTTTGTGTAAAGAACCGAACACTTAAATGACGATGTCATCACATAACGTGTTTTCGTGTATCTCATAATGATAAATATATTTGTTATTTAACCCTGGAATGAATTGCTTCATAACATAACAGCTGATTGTTAATATAACATGGAGTGGAGCTTAATGTCGGCCGAAAACTCAAATATGGAAATACCTCGGTTAATATTGATTATAGAGAAAACATGTACATAACAACACTTATAGAGCACTACATTTGCAATAAGGTTGGTTCTACGCAAAAGTTTTAATCCGACTCGTAATGCCGGAGTTATTTCGAAATTTTGGTTTGTTTCTATATTTAGCAATGACGGTAGTGACAGATATCCGTAGTGTAAATATCAATTACAACACCCCGCAGGGAAGCCTAGAAAAATTGTCAATATTTTTGTTAGTCTTGGTTTCTGTGTTAAAAATGTGTTTCGAAGCATCGGTTTCAAAACCTCTTCTAGCATCCAGGGCAGTAACAGTACTCAAGAAGAAGAAAGCAAGATATACGCTAAAAATAGTATTCGTATCTTCTGTTCATGCAGCTGTTGTCAATTCATTAATTTTTAAGTGGAAACAATTGCAAGTCACCTCATCAAGGGTGGTAGATACTATGTTACTAATTTTACTGTACAATTTCTTCCACTGCTAGAACAATGTTAATCTAGTAGGCAGGGCAGAGGTGGAAGTTGTGCACAAGGCTACACTGGCCATTGCCGAAATATAAGCGGATGTTGTCAAGGAGATTGCTAATTTAACCCTCTTCCAAATACTACGTCAGCCTCTACGTTCCGTATTCCACCACAGCAATGAAACATTATACTCTCTTCATTACTGCTCTATTCGGCGTTGTTTGATCTTCGAGCTAAAAATAACATAGCCAGCAGCTGCGTACTAAGCTAAATTCCATACTAATGTATGCGAGACTAATGTAATAATTTAACAGTATACTAAAAGTCCGTCTCTCAGGGGCTGCGTTAACTAAACAGATTTCCAATGTATGACGCACGTATTTGCATTTATCTAAAACGTAAAAGTTTAACAAAAACATTTTTCGGTATATAGGCTTCAAATAATGTACTTTATAATGTAACAACTTATTGTTATTGTGACATGAGTAGGAGTGGGGGTTTACTGAAGGCTGAAAACAAAAAATCAAAATATCTCTGTCGGTAATCAAGATACTTAAAAAAACGTACATATCAAAATTTATAGAACATTACATTTCCAATAAGATATTTCGAAATTTCCAAATTTTACCTCTAACCCCTCCCATCCCATTGGTCTAAATTTAGCCATAAACGAACTTAATCTTCATTTTTACATTAAACGATTAAATATCAAGTTTGGGATCGATCAGACAAAAATTGCGACCAAGAGGACAACTATATGTGTGTGTGTGTGTGTGTGTGTGTACATATATATATATATATATATATATATATATATATATATATATATATATATATATATATATATACTAGCTCAGATACCCGGCTTCTCTCGGGAATTCATTTGAGGCTGAATGGTGATGGTATATTTTTGGCAAGGCTTTACTTTGCACAATATTTTGACATTTACCCGTTCCAGTGTTTAGGGTTAATACCCGTTGTTGGCATTTGTTAATAATAAAATTATTTTTTTATGTAAGACTTCACTGTCCTGCATATTGTCATATTTCCCGTCTCCTGTGCATTATGCATAGATTTGAATTATTAAGGAGAAAATATTGACATACATTTGAATTAATTTTTTCAGGTGAGGTGCCTGGTAGTTCATATTGAAAAGAAGTGTTGAGCAAATTTCTCTAAATAACAAAATAAACAACTTTTGTTATGTGCATATTTGCCAAAACCCCAATAGGAAATCATTATTATTAATTTCAGGCCTCCCTTATAACCCCCACTCCTGCCAGTCCCAAGAAATGTTAGTGTGGCTTATTATAAGGAAGGCGTTAGTGCTAATTCAGATACCGAGTTTGGTTTAGTTCGGTTGAGTTTTTTGTGCCAAATAAAATTGTTGACTTCCGCAGTAGTTTTTAGCGTATAACTCATTTATACTTCCGTATTCGGCAAAAGTGTATATAACAAAAGTTACTCTAAATAACAAAATAAACAACTTTTGTTATATGCATATTTGCCGAAAATGCAATAGGAAACGAAATATCACTATTTTTAATTTCAGGCCTCCCTTATAACCCCCACTCCTGCCCGTCCCTAGAAATGTTAGTATGGCTTATTATAAGGAAGGCGTTAGTGCTAATTCACATACCGAGTTTGGTTTAGTTCGGTTGAGTTTTTTGTGCCAAATAAAATTGTTGACTTCCGCAGTAGTTTTTAGCGTATAACTCATTTATACTTCCGTATTCGGCAAAAGTGTATATATCAAAAGTTATTCTAAATAATAAAATTAATAACTTTTGTTATGTGCATATATGCCAAAAACCAATAGGAAACGAAATATCGCTATTTTTAATTTCATGCCTCCCTTATAACCCCCACTCCAGCCCGTCCCTAGAAATGTTAGTATAACTTATTATAAGGAAATCGTTAGTACTAATTCACATACCGAGTTTGGTTTAGTTCGGTTGAGTCTTTTGTGCCAAATAAAATTGTGGACTCCCGCTATAGTTTATAGCGTATAACTCATTTATGCTTCCGTATACGGCAAAAGTGCATATAACAAAAGTTACTCTAAATAACAAAATAACCAACTTTTGTTATGTGCATATTTGCTGAAAAAGCAATAGGAAACGAAATATCGCTATTTTTAATTTCAGGCCTCCCTTATAACCCCCACTCCTGTTCGTCTTAGAGAATATTAATATAGCCTAAAGTCTAAGTTGGGCTAGTAGTAATATACATACCAAGTTTCATAAAATTCGGTTCAGCCGTTTATGCGTGAAAAGGTAACAAACAAACAAACAAACAAACAAACAGACACGAAAGAAACAAAATGTAGTTATGGTGTCTATGACATGTGAAACGAAAAGTTATCGTGAAATTTCGCGAAAAAAATCAATGTACAGACAGAGGTTACAATTTTTTATATATATAGATATATATATTTGGATAGGTAGATAGATATATAATTTTGAACGGACGTCAATTCTGTCATCTCCTATGTAGGATTTTGAAAGTCACATCATGAGTACAACCTCAATAACTAATTTCCCCTAAGAGAAATCTGCTAAATAGAGTTGAAAAGCATCATTTTTCCCCTTATTTATTTAATATTTTATGAAAAAAAAATAATGTGCTTTGGTTAAAAAAAATTCATACAAATACTAGCCCTCTCATTTGTAGGTAAGTCAAGTAACCCCTGTTTTTAATACGGTTACTGGCACAAATTCTATAGCAGATTGAAGGGAGCCAAAATATGTTGGATATTGATTGAAACAGATATAAAAAACTAAAGTTTCAATTTTTTTTAGATTCATCAGTATCCATTTCGGAAGGTTTTTAGCTGCCGTGTAGATGATAGCTTAGATTTTTAGTGCTGCGATTTTTGGTGTTAATCATTACAAATATTAGCCCCAACTATGTTTGAGTTGGGTACCCATACGTAATTGGTGATGGAGAGAATAATATTTCTTTCTATCCTTTGCAATGTCATTTAAAAATTATTCTTTAGCCTACCAACTGCCGAAAATAATATCATACCATGTTTGAATGAGAATTGCGTTTCTTGTCTAGGAATCACAGAAAATGCCGTAGAAAGTACTGACTTTTTTTCTGCTAATGTTAAATTCCTGCTCAATACGTCGTACCCAGTATTTGTGATTCACCTCACCCGGGTATCCGTGACTACATCCGTTTATTTAACTAAGCGTGATAATGAATGAATCAAGAATCGTAAGTACACAGTAGGAGAAGGCGTTGAACTCATCAAGTAAAGAACTGACGCATTGAGAATTCCATAAGGTTTCGTAAAGCCAGCTGTGAGTCAGTTCATTTACTTATCATTTCTTGTCGTCTGATAGATGCCCTGCTCTGAATTGCTCAACAGCCTAATGTTTCGCCATCGGCCTCGCCTCTTACCATGATAACGCAGTAATTTTTTATGGAGTTTACACATCTTGTAGCAGCGATATCGTACAAAAGTATTTAAAAAAAATATTACTCAATAATAACATAGCACGTGTTTAAAAATGGGGGATTCCGTTAGATATATTCCTTGAATTATTAGATTCCACGGAATATTGCCCTAGTTAAATTTAATAATAACAAATAACCCACAAGTGGCAGTTCCATTATTTTACAAAGGCACCCTTAAGAATATTCAGAGTAAACAATTTTATAATATTTAGGTTTTAATTTGCGAAAAACGAAATCAAATATAAACTTCCATGAAATCCTATTGAATTAAGTAAACAAAAACTTTGATTGCATTTCATTTAAAATTATTTAATTTGAAAGTGTTAGTTAAAAGTTCCACTGCCTTTGATAGAAAATTTTTAATTTATTATTATATTATAATATATATTATTTATTCTTATATTATAATATATATATATTATAATTTGTTAATTTATTAATGCAATGATCGTAATTTATAGATCTGTTCATGATAAACAAAAAAGGCTCTATACAACATTTTTTTTATGGCCAATACGTAAGAAGAAAATTACAATTTTTTTTCCTTCCTCTAAACCCCGGGTTAACGATACTTCAGATCTTATGGAAGGTATAGAAGGTATATATTGATAATGTCGTCAGGAATTATCTATACAAAAAGGTCGTCACGACGGGCCTGTGCAAACTGAGCAGATTTCCCATGTGCTAGTATACAAGTCCGTCACGCAGGGGCTGCGTAAACTAAGCAGATTTCCCACGTGAAGTTTTACAATAGAGAAATCTGCCTAATAACAAGTGTTACTACTGTAAGGGCTCTCTAAACTTATTCACGAGGGACGAACATTTACAAAAACGGCCGCCAGAGCTCTCTTCGGAAAGTACCGAACAGCCGACTCCTGCCGACCACACACAGAATACAAATGCAAATATCTCGGTCAATATTCAAGATAGGGAATACATGTATAGAACAATATTTATAGTAAATGTAATTTGCAATAAGATTAATTCTATACAATTATTCGATCCGACGCATAATAACGGAGATATTTTGAATTTTCAAAAATCCCCACTCCCACTGGTCCGATTTCAGCCATTAACGAACTTGATCTTCTTTTTTACACAAAACGATTAAATTACGAGTTTGGTAACGATCAAACAAAAATTGCGACCGCTAGAGCGTTAAAAGACAAATATATATATATATATATATATATATATATATATATATATATATATATAAAAAAAAAAAAATATTATTATTATTTATTATTATTATTATTGTCCACTTTTTTGCAACTAAGGCTAATTGGGACGGGTTATCTATAGGTTACCACCCTTTTCTAGCCTGGGTGAAACTAAGGAAAAACTCCGTATTATATTTACAAATTATAAATAAATAAAATTGGGAATTAAAAGGTTAATAGGTATTTAAAATTTTCAGTGTCAAACGATTTAATCACTTAAAAATAATAAATATACTTCACCCCTAAACCACCTTCACCTTTATTTAGCCGATTAATTTTAATTTCTTTAGCAATTGGGCAAAATAGTTATTTAAATTCCTCGTGTCTGTTTTAAAATTAACTACATTCTCCATGTCTAGGGTGCATCGGTTCCTGAATTTTCCTCTCACCAGACTTTGGCTCATTTTGTAACACTTTTAAATTGTCAAATCCAAAGTTGTGTTCTACCACGATACAGTGTTGTACTAGAGCAGTTTTATTTCTTACTAAGTACCGAACAGCTGACTCCTGCCGACCACACACAGAATACAAATGCAAATATCTCGGTTAATATTCAAGAATAAATGTATAGAACAATATTTATAGTAAATTTAATTTGCAATAAGATTTATTCTATACAATTTTTCGTTTCGACGCATAATAACGGAGATATTTCAAATTTTCAAAAAACTCCCCCTCTAAACCCCCCCTCCCACTGGTCCGGTTTCAACCATTAACGAACTTGATCTTCCTTTTTACTTCCCCCCGGTCTGATTTCAGCAGATAACGTACTTGATCTTTAATTTCCCCCGAAACGCTTGTAACATAGGCTGATAACAGTCAGAGCGGGGTAATATTGAGCAAAGTTGAATAATAAGAAAAGAGTTTTATTGAGGAGAGGTGCTCTGGGTCAGACCGCGATACCACTGATAGTTTCAAAAAAGTCCGTCACGCAAGGGCTGCGTTAAATAAGCAGACTTCCCACGTGTTACCTCAAAAAGTAAATGTTCAATGAAATTAATACTTGGCATTTCCGTTTCAAATAAACTGCTTCATAATATAACAGCTTATTTTTAATATGACGTGAGTAGGAGTGGGGTTTTAATGAAGGCCGAAAACTAAGAAATGCAAATATTTCGGGTAATAACCAAGATAATAAAACAATGTGCAGAACAACATTTATAGAACTTCACATTTGCAATACGATTAATTCCATACAAATTTTTGATTCGACGCATAAAACGGATATTTTCCGAAATTCCCTCCTCTAACCCCGCACCACGTCCCACAGTCCGATTTTAGGCATTACACACGAATTTGATCTTCATATTTGCATAAAACGTTTAAATATGGAGTTTGGTATTGATCAGACAAACATTGTGACCGCTAGAGCGTTAACAGACATATATATATAATTTTGAGCGGACCTCATTTTCGTCATCTTCAGGGTAGTAATCGATGGACATTCGAGGAAACGTTTCGAAAATGGCGCCATGAGTACGAGCTCAATAGCTAATTTCCCTCAAGGGAAATCTGCTGAAACAAATGCGCATAGTTCAATAACCAAATACCATACAATGTTTTAGGCTGAATACGCCGGCGATGGCTAGCTCCCTATTGAAGGAGCCCTGGAGGTTCGAATGTTTTCCTCTCAAATTAAATTATTAATTGATGTTATAACCCACACAAAATCAATAAATCGAAAGCAAAAAGTGTATTTAGAAAGTTAATACTTATAAATAGATCGTGTAAAACATTCAAATTAAAAAATTCTAAAGAAAGACTTTTTTTCTTATCACTGAGTACAAGTGGTGCCGTTTTGAGTCGGTCCAAAGGTTGATACACGTCTTGTTTTTTTCAGTTGAAATCATGCCACACTTCAACAAGGATATGCAGTATAATTAGTATAAATCTTAAGTTAGTACGTGTTTATTAGATTGGTAAACAATTACTTGAAAGTGGGAAACGAAGGACGCTAGTGACAAAAAAAAATAACATAATTTCACAATACAGGATAATAATCATGTGATAAAACGTCTCGATGAGCTTCAGTAGCATTATGTGATTAGTCCAATAAGTGATAAAAGCACATTTCAAACCTAAACATTCATGAACCTTTAGAAACTATATAGCTGATGCCAACAGTGACAAGAATTATTACACGAATGGATCTTTTTATAAGATATTCCTTAAGAGAAAACAGGTGAAAAAAGTTGTACTCATTGCAAGGCTTTTGCAAAATGTCTTAATATGTACAGCGGTCCTATCTTAAAGAAAACATGGTCCGGTGATATATGTATACAGCCGTGGCAACCACAACTTTTATTACACTAAGCTAATTTTAGAACTGCTCTCGTCTGATCCTCCGTTTACGTCACATGGTTATTAACTGCTTGTTAATGCCAGTGAGAATATTTAGCGTAATAAAAGACGCTTTTACACCGTAAAATCGGTTGTTTATTAGACCTGAAATACATACACTAATTTATATATCTTATTGTTAATAATCTTTTAATGTTTCATGTGAAACTTAAGATCAAATTCATTAATGGCAGCATTTAGAGGTGAGAATAAAAAAAAAAATAAAAAAAAAACGCCCGTCACCTAAGATTTCCTACGTGACGGAATGGCAAACTGGTGACCTCATCTATTCTGTATTCCTCACGTAGTAAGAAGTCTATGCTAACAGAAAAAAAAACATATAAGCTGGACGTTTGCTGTTCATGTGATTCAGTTACTCAAAGTAAAAATCCGATGAGTTCAAGTGGGAGGTAAAGGCTGAAAATAAGAAAATACAAAGAACCCAAAATATTAATATTTGAGCTATGAAAAAAAGTATTAAACAGGAATTGTAGATAATTAAATATTTAACAATATTGTTCGTAATATCTTTTGACTGACTCATAATAACTGACAAAAATTTCAACTTTCCTATTCTATTTGAATCGGAAGTTTAGTCTTGGAACAAACGATTAAATGCCGTGTATAGTATTCATTAAATATACGTTTAAAGCAGATTAACCTTAAGGGAAATCAGCTATTGAGGTTGTACTTATGAAGATCATTCCAGAAAAGTTCCTCAAATGTCTGTCGATCGGACCTAGTAGATGACGAATATATATATATATATATATATATATATATATATATATATATATATATATATATATATATATATATATATATATATATATATATATATATACACACACACACACACACATTAGAAGTCACTTCCACCTGCCAGAATACCAACTCAGAATAGGATAAAAGTATGGTAAGAGGTAACCCTTCAAAGAGGAAATAGAAAAATTGTATATACAAACGTGGACGTGACTCAATTTCGTCGTCTTCGTGAGAGCATCAATATCAGAGGATATCAGTTATTTGAAAATTTTTCTAGTAACTTAAATAACAGATTTTCGGAAAGACAAATCTGCAATAAATTGCATTATCTTTGATCTTATAACTTCGATGGTATCACAAAGCACTGAGTGTGCCTTTTACAAGGAGGAACTAGAGAGTTTTAAACAAAGAAATAAGCAGGCACGAGAGGATAAACAAAGAAGCTTGCAGGCAGAGTGTAATTTCGGCCGTGGGATGACGTTGTCCAGTCCCAAGGCTGTCTAGCCAAAGAAGAACAAAGAGATACTTCATAAATAAGGCGGGGCGATCTTACTCATTCTTGATTCGACTGCCTCTTCTCACGATACTCCTTGGAAGGTCATGGTGCCTAATCCACTCATTCAACTCTTTTATATAGATGCAGAAGTTTCATTTCTCCAAAGGCATTCCGATTTTATATATTTATTTCCTTTTTTTTTTTAATATATTTAACATTAAAAAAAATAAAAACCTTTCACGCAGAGCCATCAAAACCCACAAGAGCAATTAAGCAGATGTCTCACGTACATGAATGACACACGATGACGTCACAGTGCGTCATACCAGCATGCATGACGACTTCTACACGTTCAATCTCTATTAGCAGATTTCATTCAACGGAAATCAGCTATTGAGGTTATACTTATAACGCGATTTCCGAAAAATGTCTTCAAATGTACATCGGGTTAGCGCTCTTGCAGTCGCAATTTTGGTTTGATCGACCAGTGGGCGAGGGGTTAGAGGAGAAAAATTCCAAATATTCTTAATATCTTCGTTATTATGCGTTGTATCGGAAAATTGTATCGAACCAATCTTCTGCCAATGTAATGATCTATAAATGTTGTCAAGTACGTATTTCCAATATTTTGCTTATTGACCGAGATATTTGCATTTTTTTAGTTTTCCGCCTCGAGTAAACCCCCCTTCCTACTCATGTCATATTAACAATAAGCTGTTATGTTGTGAAGCACATTATTTGAATCATAAATACCAAATACTGTTCTTATGGAACTTTTACTTTTTGAGATAAATGTAAATACGTAGCACACGTGGGAAATATGCTTAGTTTACGCAGCCCCAGCGTGAAGGACATTTTTTTCTTTCACAGCTCTCAATGTAAGTCAGACCTGAATTTTAGAAAGCACTTGAGAAGTTTAGCAATATGGTAGGTTACAATTAAAATCGCTTAGGTAGGTGTGGGGGTTCACTGAAGGCCTAAAACGCAAAAATACAAATGACTCAGTTATTATTCGAATTGAAGAAGAATATATTGAACAACAATTATTGCACATTACACCATACACAATTCAATTGATTATGTAATATTTTTCTATCCGACTAAATAATAAACTCTGATAGGAATTTTCTTAAGGGAAATTTGTTATCGTTGTGGAACTCATGACGCGCTTTTAAAACAAATTCTTAAAATGCCCATTAAATATCGATTTTGGTAACAATCAAACCAAAATTGCTAGCGCTAGTGCGTTAAGAGACATTATATATATATATATATATATATATATATATATATATATATATAATTTTGAACTGACCTCCCTTAGGGGAAATCTGCTAATACTTCAAAGAAGCTATCATTAAATTAAAATAAGAAATATATATACATATTAAAGGACAAGTATTAGAATTAGAAGAAAAATACAGGTTAATGCCCTAATGAATATTTACAGACAATATATAAAGAAAAATATTTTTACAGATTGAAATTAGAATTAATCACTTAATGATAGCGTATGTACAGAATTTAAATAAATAGTTAAATTTAAAAGAAAAGTAATAAAAAATGAAGATTTTCTGTTGAGATGCATAAAAATTGAATAAATAGCAGATACCAAATAATCAATTAATTATTCAAATAAAGAACAAAATAAAAAAGAAAGGAATAAATGTGCAAAAAGACAAATACTTTTATCCTTTCAAAGTGAAATGCACTAATGGCGTTATAAAATAAATATAACAAATTTCAATAAACCAATTAATGAAAGTTAAAATGTTTGTTTTAACCTTCAATATTTTACCCAGAATAAGAGAGCGTGTTTCCCAGAATGCCGTGCTGTTCTTTTCCAAATTTGCTAAAAGCCTTCATGCATTAGCTAAATTGAATTCTTTACCTAATTGAGTCACTGATTGATTATATCCAGTAATGCCAGCTGGAGCGCAGGTATTTCATCTGTTAACAACTAACAGTCATAAATTAAGTGTTGGAAAGTCTGTCCAGAAGTCGAATTACGTGGACAATGGGCTGTCTGTCAGTTTGGATCTGTAAAAGTATGACCTGACAACTCCTTGTCCCATTAACATTTGAATCATTTAAAAGTCAGACAATGTCTTTTAGAGTCAGGTATGAATCCTTTTGATGTCGTTGTCCAGTGTTGACGCAGTTTGTGTAAGGCGCCAGACTTCAGTAAGTTCATTTTCTTTTGTGTTTCTTCAGTAAGAGAGTTCTTGATTCTTTTTGAACTGATTTTGACGTAGCATTTATTATTTTGTTCCCTGAAATTCAAGATTGCCTTCTATTCTATTGGAAGAGGTAAATGAAATCATTAAATAAAAAATAAGTCATTCAGGGCTTAATCTGTAAATTGTTACTTGTTTAAACTAGTTGAAGGCCCCCTCACATTTGACTAAAGAGACAATTTAAGTTCAGGCCTTAACCATAATGACAATTATAAAAGGGACAAATAAACTCTAACCAACATGAGAAGTAATTTTTACAATATTTTTTTCAGTGTTCTAAGACATCATAACATGTTTTTTTTTTTTCAAATTCTATATATTTGTATAAAAGAAAGTTCACTTATGGTAACGACAGTCATCGGTGTAAGGTTAAATAAATGCATTTATAAAATTGTACAGTTGTTGACTTTTTTTATTTGCTTGGTTATCAAATAAATGACTCTTTCATTTTTGTCTGCCAGATATTAATTAAATCCGGGAAGACAACGAATTTACTCAAAACGTTTTCATTTACAGTTGTGACGAACGATGAGTTGATTAATTTAATTTAAAGCTGATCATAGTGATCACATGATTTAATTCCGGGAAGATTTACTTTCTGATGTGATGGCCTTATCAGTAAAACATTAGCCTTATTAGTTCTTCAAAAGTATATAATAGTTAAGGAGTTTAATTCATTTTTTGTAGCGGATTTCCCTCAAGGTAAATCAGCTATCGATGTAATACTCATGACGCGATGTTCGAAAAGTTTCAGATCGGGGACCCTGAAAAGTGATTGCAATTTATTTGGGCTTTATTATGCACAATATTTTTACACTTCCCGTCTCAAGTTTTTAGCTTAATATTTATCATAGTAACTATAGCAAACTTAGAGATTTTTTTAGTTTCAAAGAATAAAGATTTCAAGAGTATTTTATTGTGTAAGAAATATTCAAATTCGTTGCGTGTTGACGCCATGAATTAAGATTTTACGTTCTTGCTTAGAAAATGTTAACTTGACCTATTCCATACTGAACATTTTCATTCTACACTAAAGATCATATTTATTATTGGTAGAGGTCGAACGTGGAATAGGGGGGGGGGTGTAGGAGAGGAGGCCGAAAAGTTTGTAATCTACGTTTATTATTAGTTGAATTGAAAAATATTATAAAACCAATCTTGTTAAAATATTCATGGTATACAATTGTTGTTCTATGCATTTTTTTTGTAGCTCAAATATGTATTACGCGAGTAATGTCTACTTTCTGGTTTTCCGTCCGAATATGTGGTGAGATGAGATCAATAGTACGAGATTCCAGCAGTTGAGAATTATGCTCAGTTCACGCAGCTCCTGCGTGACGGACCTTTTTCATATATACAGGAAGATATGGGCCTGTGGAAAATAAGATGTATGAATGTAGCCTTCTATTATCCTTGAGAAAAGTTCGTCAGTTACAATTAGAGAACAAGAAAAACGTAAGAATAGCAAATAATTATTAATAGTTCCAAAAGCCGAAGCGAACAGAGCGGAAGACCTCTTCTGAACACAGTAATTGGCTCAGCAAGGTAAATGTAGTTAGCTTGGTTGTGCAACAGTTTATTAAGTATTACATAAAAAACTGCAGTAGAATTTAGTGTTTTTCCTTCAAAGGATTTTGGTTTGATCAAATAAATAGCAGATAGAAAGAAGATTTTAGGTTCTTGTTTTGAAAATGTTTACTTGATCTATACCATACTCGGAATATTACCTATTCAGTCAACACTAAAGCTCATATTTGCTATTGGCTGAAATCGGACCTGTAATAGAGAAGCTTTAGTGGGGGGGGGGGTATTTTGGAAATGAAAAATATCTACGTTGTAATTATTCAGATCAAATGTTATTGTACCAATATTGTTAAACTATTGATTGCCTACAATTGTTGTTCAATGCATTTCTGTAATTTATTTATTTGTAATTCAATGTAAAATTACCCATTTCTTGTGCTTTTTTTTATAACACAATCTTATAATATCTTATTAACCAAACAATTCATAATCATAGAATGCATTCTGTATTCCAAACCCTGTATGAATAAAAGTTCATTTCCCTAAGAGCGGGGAAGTTCTTTGTTCGACTTGTTAATATCTTTGAAACATTAATATGGATTTGAGAAGTTTTGAGAAGGTGTGATAATCTATCGAGGTACCAAGCTTAATATATTCATACAGGGAAAGGAATTGACGACTATAACAATATTTTTATGCAAATTAATTGCTTTATAAATTGATATACAACAAAAATGATCGTAACAAAAGTTACACTAAATATCAAAATAAACAACTTTTGTTATGTACACGCTCGCCAAAAAACCAATATAACACGAAATATGGCGATTTTTCATTTCATACCTCCCTTACGTTAATGTAGCTTATTATCAAGGGAGAGTTATTACTATTCCAAATATTGAATTCCGTTGATTTCGGTTTAGTTCTTTGTATCCTTTAAAATTGTTGACCCCTTCTATAGTTTTTCATGTATATTTCATTTATAGTTCGCATTATTTCAAAACTTCATATAACAAAAGTTACTTTAAATAGAAAAATAAACAAATTTTGTTTTTCGACAAACCAAGAGGTTACGAAATATAGTATATAGTAGTAAGACACGTGCTGAATATCATAAAATTCGGCCGTTTAGGGCTGAAAATGTGACAAACAAACAAGCAGACAACAAAGGCAAATATTACTGGCTTATATACTGACGTTACAATTTTATTTATACAAAGATTAAAGAGAGTAATGTTTCATTGACAATCTACTCTTCAGCAGGGTCTGTCACTGCCCGCTGTTAATTAAAGATTACTAATTGAAAACAGATTAAAAAAAAAAAAAACGATAAATAAATATTATGAATTAGTTTTGTATGTCATGTAAGGCTTTGAACATTACTTATTTTATATCATGTATTTCTGTTATTTTAATATAATTTATTTGTCGTTTTTATCTCATAGAATACCTTGATTATACTTTAGAATATTTTTCATATTTTCTCTACTAATTGTTACGTATTAATTTTGACTAATTCTATGGAGTCATAAAACTGTGTTCTGTCGTAGACCTGCTTCTGTGCCATATTTGATTAGATCGGTTAGAACGTCTTACCCAGGATCTTTATAATATTGAAGGATGTTATTCAGATTCATTTATGTCTGGAAGAACTTCTCATCATCGTTTCTTCCAGTTGGTGTTCTGTTTGCCTTCCGAACTTCCTGAGTTAAGCAATGTTCAGATCTTCTTCATCCTTGACTCGACTGGTCTACGTGATGAGGTTCCCATCTTCATCTAAGCCTGCATATTCCTAGAAAGCTTCCTAGAAGAACTTCTGGGTTTTTCGCGTCTGAAAGTGCTCCTGCATTTCCTGTTATTTTTACTTTCGTGACCTTTTCTTATGCAATTTCTTTTTTCAGAGTGTGCATTATATGTAGGTGTTTTTATTCTCTACATTCTCGTTCCAACTCCGTTTCTCTCTTCATAGTGCCTCCCACAATCACCGTCAAATCAGAGATATCTTCTTTTTCTCGGTCTTGCTCCAAGCTCTTCTTCTGCTGCTTTGTGATTGTACATTTCTGCCCCTCGCATCTTTCTTAGGACGAATATCTGAACTATTCATTGCTTGGTAATGTTGCTGGTGTTAATCTTCATAACGCTGCCTTACTTAGACAGCCATTAATATTTCCCTATACATCGGGAAATTATTTATTGAGTTTTTGTTTTTAAAACAAGTTTCTGCCTATGACGAGGAAGTGGTCTGAATTGTGAGAACTTATTGAGCCTTAAGTGTCTCACCTATACTATATGCATTCATACCTGATCACACAGACTTAACCATGACTCCTTCTGTGTCCATGATTAGCAAACATTGTTGTCACTACTCTGAAACACTTATACTGCTCTAAAAATGTATGTAGGTGATCTTTCCATATCATAAATCCGGTGCCTCTATTATTGCGTTTAGAGCCACTAGTAATTAAAACATATTTATTCAGGTGTAACTAATTCACTTCTCCGCATCGGATTTCTTATGGAGCCACAATATCTAAATCACATGACTCCTGCGCAGATTCAAAGTTTTCCTGCCACTACCCAATATGCGTTCCAAGATCCAATATGAAGACCTCAACGCTAAACTATTCTTCTTTGGTTAGTGTCATTGATAAGAGTTAGAAATCTAGCGGCACGAGCATATCCTCCTTCCCGTATCCTTATTGTTCCATCCAATTACTCTTGTAAGCCAACATTTATTATAAGTATTTACTGACAGCTGTTATTGGAAGTAGACCAGGAGAAAAGGGGGTTTAAAGAGAGCGAAGAAATAAAATCTTAAGTATATCCGTTAATATGCGTTTGATGGTAAATAATCAATTGTATGAATTAAGTTACGGACAAGACTTGTAACTTCCAAATTAAAGGATCTCTAAAGATACTCAGTAAATCTCATTCCTTTCCATGCGATTTTCGTTTCCTACAATAGTAATATAATATAGAGGTCATGTTATTAATACGGGTTGCAAAGAGGTTAGAATGCCTAGATTACGTCATCGATGAATACTACAGGATTGTCACAAGACAGTCGTGCACTCTATGGCTCGTCTGCCGATTGTTGGAGCAAGGAAGTGCTGTACAGTAAAAGAAAAAAAATGTGAAGGAGAAAAATGCTTGTTTCCACCAGCTGGTCCATATGCCTGTCAATCTGTGCATGGTATATCTGTTTTGTTCAAGAAGCCCATGCGTGACAAACATTTCGCAAATGGCACTAAACTCCAAATATAAATAAGCCCATATATAATTCAAAGAAACTAGATGCAGTGTGATGTAAGTAATTATATGAGACATATTTATCGTCTATATTCTGTTATATAATTGGCTTAATATTTAGTGCCTTCTGTTTACAAACTGAACAGAAACTGTTGAGCAGTTCGTCTACAAATAGCTCAAATTCTAGTAGGTGATGGCGATAAAGATAGGAGTGAGCCAGTGGCCATGTTATCCAATGCTTTACATATTTACTTTGAGTTGTGAAACTCATTTCCCAATCCCACTACGTCTTTGGGTTCCTTCTCATCTTCTCTCTCTCTCTCTCTCTCTCTCTCTCTCTCTCTCTCTCTCTCTCTCACACACACACACACACACACACACACACACACACACACACACACCACCTTTAATTCGTATACATCTATGCACGCACTCAATTCTTCATCGCTTTACAAACTGCTCTATCATCCCATATAAGTGGTTATAGTCTATGCTATATGCTAATTTAAAATTCTGTTACATGTTAATGTCACTATTTCATTATCAAAAAAGGAATTTACAATTTTTGTCTTATCACCATTAGTAATTATTTTTTTCCTGTTTATAATATAGCTTTCTGGTTTGTAGAAGTGCCTCAAACAAGTTTATTCATCCGAAGCTCTTTATTCTAAATGGACTTACTCTAGTTTCAGATGCATAAAACAATTTTATTTTTAATAGTTCTCGAGCTTCTGTCTTTATCTAAACTGCTAGGAAAAAAAAGCGCACATGGATCTAAGAGATTCACTATCATAAAAATAACCACTTTGTCTGATATTTGCATTAATTTTATTGAATGTTACACATTAATTGCTACAATTATTTGAATATTTGTTAGTTATTTGTAGCAATCTTGAAAGATGTAGTTAGAGGTATTAAAATTGTTTTCTTGAATGAGGTGTTTCGTCATCTTGAATACGTTATTTAAACTATGAAAACCTATAAGTGTTGTCATAAATCCTAGAATGAGGATGATGGAAATCTAAAGCAAAAATGAAACTAATTTAATATTAAAAACGAATAAACATTGTTAAACATTGAACACAAATTCATTCACGTTAGCTTAATACCCTTGGAATGTTGGTGATGTACTGATTATTTGGCAAAACTGTCGGTGGCTTTACAATTATTTCAGGAGATAACTCGTATGGCGGAAGCCATGTTTCAGTATGAACGAATGAAGCTAAAGAAATTTTTTTATGAATGAAATATCCTCATCTATGATACGCTAAAATCAAATTTCTATATAACTTCATAAAAAAATATAATCTGATCTCATCAGCAGAATGAGTTTTATTTTATTTTCTTCATTTGCATGCAATATAAAATCTTCAAGTGCCAAATATGTTGTTTTTTTTTTTTTTTTAATACCCGGGTCTCTAAGGTACAGAAGAGTAGCCATTTGGACTAATCATCTTTTGCTCCAGATTTTCTGTACACTCTTCATTCAGATTTTAAAGGCAGAAACGTTTCATCTAAACCTTCCTCAGTTTTATTTCCCTGTATTTTATACTAGGTTTAAATAATTTTTCTAAAATGTTTTCTTTATTTTAACATTTTAAATGAGGGAATTGAAAACAAATTATACTGACGACATCGCCAAGTGGCGGAACTCATGTAATACAAAAATAAATTAGTTCAGAAATAAATATTTGACTATTACTGTGAATGCATAAGTAACGAATGATATGAAGTAACTAGAGCAGGAAAAGATCTTAACGTAGTGGCTGCGTAAACCAAGTCAAACTTCGATGTGTAGCAGTGCGGGCTTACTGAAGGCTGATCATAAGAAAGTATTAATAACTCGCTTAATATTTGAGTTAAGAGAAAATGTATAGAACAACAATTGTAAAGCAGCAGTACTTTAACAAGATTGGTTCTATAACATTTTTCGATACTAATCATAGTAACAGAGATATTTTAAATTTTACTTCGGGCTTCAATCATTAACTAATATGATCTTTAGTGTTGAATGAAACAGTAATATATCGAGTAAGGTATAGAACAAATAAACATTTTCGAGTTAAGAAGGTAAAATCATAAATGATGATCTCATCACTCATCGTATTTACGCATGAACCTCTCACAGTTAAAGTTGAATGTAAACAATATTTGGCATTTCAGTTTCCTACTAAGTTATGCATGATATAGCAGCTTATTGTTAATATGACATGAGTAGGAGTGGGGGTTTACTGAAGGCTGTAAACTAAAAAATGCAAATATGTATCTTGGTTAATATTCGGAAATTCAATTTGCAATAAGATTAATTATATACAATACTTCGACCCGACGTATAATAGGAAACTAATCTCCTCCGTACCGGATTTAAGCTGTTCAAGAACTTGATCTTCAGTTTTACATAAAACGCTTGCATATCGAGTTTTGTAACGATCAAACAAAAATTGATACCAATAGAGAGGTATGCATATATATATACTAGCGGACCCGACAGCCATTATCCTGCATGATATTTCAAGTGATAAGGATTTTAAATTTAATAATATTATATTTAAAACAATAGCTAGTTTTAGTACCACAAAACACAACTTTTGTTATGCGCACGTTTGCCTAAAAACAAAGAGAAAATGAAATATTGCGAATTTTTTATTCAGGCTTCCCTTATAATCCCCACTCCCGTTGAATCTAAAAAATTTAATATAGCTTATAATCATGGAAGAATTAATGAAAATTCACATACCGAGTTTTCTTAAGTTCGGTACCATTGTTGGTGCCCCAGAAAATTGTTGGCTCGCACTTTATTTTCTTAGTGTATATCTCGTTTATACTTTGTTATACGGCAAAAGTGAATAGAACAAAAGTTACTCTAAATAACAACATAAACAACTTTTATCCTGTGCATATTTGCCAAAAGGAAACGAAATATCGCTATTTTTAATTTTAGGCCTCCCTTACAACCCCCACTCCTGCTCCATCTGCCGGGCTGATTTGTGACGCTAAACCATCCAGGGGGTCATCCAAACGCGTAAAAGAAAATTCATCAAATCGGTCCAGCCGTTTAGGAGGAGTTCAGTGACATACACACGTACAGTAAAATTATATATATATATATAAAATTTTGAAAGGGCCTCATTTTCGTCATCTCCTAGTTAGGATTATGGACATTTGAGGAAATAACATTCGGCCAAAATCATGCCATGAGTGCAACCTCAATAGCAAATTTCCCTTGAGGGAAAACTGCTAAAATACATAGATCAACTATAGCGTATAAATCATCATCCATATAGCCTATAAAACATTTTTTAATCAGTCTAATAATATAAGAGTATTCGAGATTGTAGGTTTTCTTCTCCTTTGGAGCCCCTTTAATTTACTTTAAAATATTTGAATTGAGGTAATTTAGTTTTCATTAGCTATTGAAAAAATAGTATTATTCTCTTGTTTGACTACTGGCATAGTTATGGTTTCAGAGGAAATTTTCATTATTAGTCGTTGTATTAGTTAACAATCAATAAAGATTTTGGGGCGTAGAATTGACAATTGAAAGCTGAGGGATGTAAAAAAGTGTTTTGTTAAGTAAACCTTATCAATTTATATTGTACACCACCTACAAAAAAACAAGGTATTGAGCAATGCGGTTTATCTCTGGCCTTGCCGAAATTCTTGGTATCTCTTGTTTTCCTTCCTCATAGTTACATTGATAATCGTAACATCGGAGTAAGTGATTTGTTCAAGAGGAAAAATCCATACGGATAAACCACAATGTATATCAATTAACTTGTGGATTGGAGTTCTTTGAACTTGTAATACATACATTTTTTTATTCATTTATCTCTGAAATCTTCGCCACCAAAAAAAAAAAACTGGCGTTATATAAGTACAAGAAAAAATAGTCACCTGATCACGGAGTGGTTGATTAATTTGCATACAAACACTATCTTTGAAAAACAAAATGGCAGATTTCGAGTAAATTGAAACTTAGTTTTACTCAACTAAATAAAATAACAGATTTGTTATTCTTTCCTAAAGTACTCTAAAATGGAAGTTTGCGGGGGCGGAGTAATATCAAATTCAGCCATCCATATCTATTATTTTAAATATTCAAAGTTCAAGAGCATGTATTACAAAGAGTACTCCACAAGATGATTTCAATAAGTGTTAAAATATAGATTATCAACGAGAAAACTCTACCAAATTTAGAATCTCAATTGGTGGGAAAGACGAAATTTCTCATTGTGATTAATTATGACGAACAAAAACAACAATTCATACATGCCCCACGAATTTTTTGATTTAATTTCATTCTGAGACAAAGATATAAATATTGTGGAAGCTGTGTTGACGAAGGCATATAAGAGTATTTTTCTGAAACAACAGCCCCAAAAATGAAGATTTACAACTCCAGCCACTAGTAATTAATGAGAATAGATATAGTTAGATTATAGAGAACATATATTTTGATGTTTTATTTTCTTTTATATTATTTATTAACATCCATAATATACTACTACGGCTTATTGGGACGAGCTTTCGAGAATTACCCCATTTTTAAGCCAGACATTTAATGAAAAACTCTAGATTTAAGAATTACGCTACTTAAATTCAACTCACACTTCTTACAATGACTGTTATTATTCTTTAATGCATTTTTTTTCATAGAATTAATTGTGCATGTCGTTTTATATTAGACCCTCTAAAAAAACGGAGGTGAACTGGTTGAAAACACTCACCCTCGTACTTGAATAGCCAGTTTCAAAACTGGGAATTGCACACTAAATTTTATTTAGCTGGGATTTGAGGTTCGGTCAATCTCTGAAGACCACCCAACATTGCCTGGCAATGGAGTGGCTACTCGAATTAAAAAGAAGCCATGTTCGGTCTGTAATGTGATCACTGAACAACAGGAGATCGTCATGCTGACCTCTTCACCTCCTACCCATGCCGCCTGGCAGGCCTTGGTCCTTCAAGGGCTGCCAACCTAAGTATCTTATTTAATAAAAAGAGCCCTCACACTGAATTGCTTAAAAAAGAAATATATTGTCTAATAGAGCTGACTAATGTTTAAATTTAAAAATAGCAAACTAACTGTTTACTTGGAAATGTTTCCGACACATGTTTCGTCACTCGTACTCCTACTTGCACAATGTTGCGCAGTTAAATGAGCTAATGCAGTGCTGATGTCAAAAACAAGTTCCCCTTGTCTTTTTAAGGCTATCTTGCCTAATTTAAATCCGTTGCTGCTTTCCAATATTCATTATTTTCATATTATCAAACAGCACTTTTACTTCTTGTGAAACTACTCAAATCAAGTTTGTAATATAATTAATCTATTGTCTTCAATAACTTGGCATTCCGATTTTAATGTAAAACAAAGAAGTTTAGCTAAATCAAATTTCTTTCTCATTTTTAAACGCGATCTTTCGCAAATCATTAAGGAAATCTATTAAGGAAGATTGGTGGGGATTTGAAGAAATGTTTGTAACATTATTTCAATTGTATGGTTTTCTTGCCTGTTGGTGGGCACACAGCGTTCCATGTTCAAAACTGAAAATAATTTAAATGAACACCCTAAGATCGTAACCAAAGAATTTCTTAAAATTCATTGGTTGCTTCCCGTTGCTTCACACTTCTCGACTTATTTAGCCTCCAAAACATTTAAGTGAATTCAAAGAGGCTCAAATGGAGTTGTGGTTTCAATTGGAAATGAATTTATTTATGAATTCTTGGTAATGGCTCATCAAACAAAAACATTGTAACCTTTTTAAATAACTCGTTTTTTGCAAACAAATTAGAAACATACGTAAGATCTTAATCTTACAGTTTTAGGAATTATGGCGAATTGTGCAACATATTTGTTACATTCGAATAGATCATTGCTTTGTTTACAATTTTAAGAAGTATGACACTTAAGTGAAAGACAAAGAGGTGCTGTATTTCCAATCATCTCTAGTCGTCATATGACCCCTTTATAAATGGTCATTCTGATTCGCTGCTAGATTGGTAGAAGCTTCATGGCATTTTTACTGGACATCAATCAATAAGTTGATTACTTGGTCTTTTTTTTGTGTCTGTTGGCAAGCAATTGAGGTGCTACTCCAGAAATAAAGGCTGTAAACCTCAAAGTTACTAGGACTACTTTGAATCAAGTCTTATGCCAAGCACATCTAAGGACCCTTCTCTAGTGGGCATTACAGAAAATTGTTAATTGAGTTTTGCTTTACATTTGCTAAAAATAATCTAACTAAAAAAAAAAGTCTGTATTGCAAAGTAATAATGAGGTTAAGAAACTTTTTTAGGCTAATGCGTACTACATAGTCACTATAGAAGAGGGAGGTCAGTAGAAATGTTGATCATATTCTTTATATTAAAATGCAAGATTTAAAGAGAGGGGGGGTAGTTTCAGGCTCCTATCAATGACCTGAAGTAGTTGATAATTATTTACTTGCTAATGCAGGAAACTATTTTATTTTATAAGCACGTTAAGCCGACAATGTCCCTTTGCGTTGATACAGCGTCATAGGGAGGTGAGTTTAGACTTAGGTTTAAAAAAGTGGTAATCGATTTCTTCACAAATCATATTTGTAACGGTGGAATCCAAAATGGTGACATTATTAGAGAGACTGTGAGGCAAATGGTGAAATATTGCGATATTGATAGTGGGATTTCTGTTACATAAGATGGAGCCGTCGGAGACTGCCCTTCGCGGGTCCTTCGTTGTCATTGCAACACTGGCAAAACACACTCGGAAATATACTCCCTCAAGATAGCCAGCAGTTTCGCAACGCTCCTGACCCTCGTCAGAGTGAAGGTAACTATTAATTAGCTGTTTACCGCATCAGCTGCATCATGCCTCATACTACTATGCTATTCAAATGATTTTTTTCAAAGTCACTAAATGCTCGGAAGCTAATGCGCTTGGAAACATCATAACCAACAACAGAACACTTATTGTAAGGCTTGACATTGCACGCTATAAACTGAAATATTAATTTGAGTTAAAGTAAAAGACTAAAACACATCCAAGGAATAAAATTAGCCACATTTGCAAAGGCCAAATCTAAATCGAATGTCTACAATTCATGAAACGACTCCAGTCGGGTCGTTTTTACTTTCAGCAATTGACTCACTAAACATCGATTCCTGTTTACACAGGCTCCTTATACAGGAGAAATATGGAATAGACGGCGGGCTGAGTTAATCAGCACGTTATATGCAAGTTTGGGGGAATTCCGCTTAGTATACGCAGCTCCTGCGTGACTAACGTTTTAATTTAAGAACCCTACCACCTATTAGTACCTTGAATTTACGTTCTAGTGATAGACCTTCATGAGCGGGAAGAGAGGCAATCCCTGAACCGAGAATCCTTATGTGTAAGAGGATACTTGCAACCTTTGTGTGTCGTAGGTTTTAGCAGATTTCTCTTAAGGGAAATCAGCTATAGAGGTCGTACTCATGACGCGATTTTCTAGAATTTCTACAAATTTCCATCGATCCTACCCAGGAGATGACGAAAATGAGATCCGTTCAAAACTATATATATATGTCTGTTAACACTCTAGCGGCCGCAATTTTTGTTTAATCGTCACCACACTCGGTATTTAATTGTTTTATGTAAAAAGAAAAATCAAGTTCGTTAACGGCTGAAGTCGGACCAATGGGAGGAGGTGGGGGTTAGATGGGGGAATTTCGAAATATCTCCGTTACTAAACGTCGGATCGAAACATTTTATAGAATCAATCTTATAGCAACATATATTTACTATACATATTGTTAAATACATGTACACTCTATCTTGAATATTAACCAAGATATTTGCATTTTTCAGGTTTTAGCTTTCAGTAAACCCCCACTTCTACTCGTGTTACATAAACAATACTCTGTTATACAATAAACCACATTATTCGAAGCTTAAATACCAAATATTGTTTTCCAGAGACCTTTATTATACGAGATAGATGCAAATATGTTCTTGTGTCCTCCCCTCCCTTTTTGGCAGACCTGTGTGTTTACATTTCAAACGCTTCCCGTCGGTAGGTTTTTTAATATCGTTGGTATTTATTCACTTAATATTTACTGTGGTGTTGTGTTAGCAGTATGTAGGTTTATCTGTTGTTATACTTTTCGTTGGAAATCTGCTTAGTTAACGCAGCCTCTGCGTGACGGACTTTTTAATTTAAGAACCCTACCACCCATCAATACCTTGCGTTTACTTTCAAGTGATAGACCTTCATGAGCTGAAAACAGGCAATCCCTGAACCATGAATCATTATGTGTAGGAAGGATTCTTAATCCTTGGAGGTTTTGTCTATGTCTAAGGCGGAACAAAATCAGTAGGCAGACAGAAGACAAGGGTCTGAATAGATTAGTAGACATAATCTGTAAATACACTCTTTTTAACAGCATGGCAGGACAGAATTTCGCAAATATTAGGAGATACTAACTACTTAACTATTTGGACCAGAAGAAATCTCTAACTAAAGGAACCTTCAGTCATGAAAAGCTTGTAATGGTAGTGGGAGGTAAAATTAGACATTGACACCACCTAACATGCAGAGAACGCGTAAACTAAGTAGTAATAAATGACACGTGATGTACTAAACACGTCTGCTCTCTATATTTCCTGTAGAAAGAATCCTGTGTAAACAGGAATTGAAATTTATGACGGACAGATGAATAGTGAATTAATTACTCAAAGTGAAAATTATATGTGAAGTGGAGTTCTTATTTATTTTACTTTTATTAGTCAAAATTATGGAGTCTAAAGCACAAAAAGGTCATTAATCAAACGTCATCGAGATATTCCTATCTAGAAAAGATCCACTGAAAACAATGTTTGGTATTTTAGCTTGAAATGAGAGTTTTCACTTCTAATTGTTTATTGTTAACGCGAAATGACTAGAAGAAATTACAAGAATATGTTGAAAACCTTATCTGTCGGATTATCTCTTCGTCCGTTCGTTGGTTACTGAACCAATTAAAAATGCCTCTGATTTCAATGACATTTTACATTTGTTCAAGGTACTAGGAGTAGGAGTTTCCTTCAACTAGCAAACACAAATTCGTCAATATATTTGTTAATATTGGTTTCATCGAGAAAACGTAGAGAAAAATAGTTTATTTGGCCCTAAAACAGTACTTAAATTTATGAATTTTATAATATTGAAATTCAGTCACCCAGTTGAACCTATTTATGGTTCAAAAGAAGGTTCAACAGGATCGATAATTCTTTTGTTTATATACCAATTGAATGAATATTGCGCAATTTTAAAATTTATTGGTACTGAAATGGGGATTTATTTCGAAGCCCTATACAGCACTATTCACGTCAATTATCTCAATCACCCAAACCTGTCTTTACTATACTCAAAAAAGTTAAAACCAATAGATAAAGCTTACGAACAAGGAACAAAAATCAACATGAAACGTACTAAACCAACAATTACTTTATGAATAGGTATTAATAATTCATTTCCTAATGAAAACAACCAAACATTTGGATTTATGACACATACCTCCACAGTCTACACAATTATAACATAATTATGATGTAGCTACCGGGACATACAGACAAAAAACAAAGTAGTGATATCGACAGACAAGCTAAATTACAGCCAGAAAAAGAACTGTGGACATTTACAGGCTGACTGCACAAGACATGAAACGTGTAATTAAAACACAAATACTCAACGACTGGACAACCGACTGGCTACAGACTGACAACAAACTGCGAGAAATCCTAGACAACCCAAATAAAGAAAAATCTCTGGAAAATCATAACAGACGTGATCAAGTGGTGTTAACTAGTCTTAGAATCGGGCATTCACTACTTACACATTCATAAAAGATCGACCTACATGTACTCACTGTAACACAGAACTCACCATTAAACATGTCCTGACCGGCTGCAACTACGTGAACATCTCAACTTACCGAACGACTTGTACTAACTATTAACAGAAGGTTGCCCACATATAAACATACTCTTAAATCACTTGAAGACAATTAACATTTACAACAAACTCTAAACCACACCTACTCCACTCATCACTCTACGTTTTTTTAGCAGATTTCCCTTAAGGGAAATCAGCTATTGAGGTCGTACTCATGACGCGAGTTTCGAAAAATTTCTTCAAATGTCCATCGATCCTACCCAGGAGATGACGAAAATGAGGTCCGTTCAAAATTATATATATATATCTATATATATATATATCTATATATATATATATATATATATAGATATATATATTTGTCTGTTAACGCTCTAGCGGTCGCAATTTTTGTTTGATCGTTACAAAACTCGGAATTTAATCGTTTTATGTAAAAAGGAAGATCAAGTTCGTTAATGGCTGAAATCGGACCAGTTGGAGGGGGGGGTTTAGAGCGGGGGAGATTATCGAAAATTCGAAATATCTCCGTTACCATACGTCGGATCAAAAAATTGTATAGAACCAATCTTATTGCAAATTAAATTTACTATAAATATTGTTCTATACATTTATTCTGTATCTTTAATATTAACCGAGATATTTGGATTTGTAATGTTCGGGAGTTTCCGCCGAGCGCACTAGCGCTAGTGTGGCCATTTCACTAACTATTCGTCCTCGTGAGAATAGGTTATTACTAGGCAGATTTCTCTATTGTAAAACTTCACGTGGGAAATCTGCTTAGTTTACGCAGCCCCTGCGTGACGGACTTTTTTATTTTAAATTATGCCACTAATTCGTAATTGTGTTTTTTGCGAACAAGACAGTATATTACATTTTAAACTTGTGCCTTAGAATTCCATCATCCTCAAGCCAGGATTTGTCGCAAATTTATAGTTTTACATAGCTTTATTTTAACGGTTCCTTAGTTTTATTTTATTCCTTAGTGTTGTATATAGCTATATTTTATACTATCTTTTAATAATTTTGAAAATATTTTTCATTACTTCTTTATTTTAACATTTTAATTTAAGGAATTGAAAATAAATGATACAGAGTGACATCGCCTAGTTGCGGAGCTCACCAAATAAATATTATATAATTTATATTTTCTCATTATTCAAAGTGCTCCTATCCCATTGCTTGTCTAGTAAAATAGTAAGCGTAACTTAACATGTTGTCATAAGTGCTTCTAGAGTTGCATCAAATTTCCATTAAGAAAGTTCTATTGATTGCATCGCCTCAAGTATGTGTTTCCATACTTTTCCCATTTGCAATAGCTCCTCATGGGAGTAAGGGGTTACTGGAATAGAACATTGCATAAATGCATTATGAAAACAGTACGAAACCAACCAGCAGCCCCCGGCAGAAAGGTGAGTGTCTTATATAAACCCATCTATTGTATCGACCTGGAGTCATTCAATATTCTTCCTATATATATTTCGTCATTTTTAATAGAACCTTTAGGTACAGCTTGTTTCGTGTGGATATATAGGTGCTACATAACTAGGAAGTCTACTGTTATATCTGGAAGAATAACTCGAGTCAAGATCTTAAAAACAATATATATGTATATTATACATTTATTTGAATTATTAACAGAGCTAATGATAAATAACTAAATCTTTCTTTCAATTCAAAATTGTATTTTTTTTAGCAACAAATAACTTTTAACATACAGGGTATCCCAATATCACATAAAAAAATGAAAGTAATAAAATCCGGAGAAATTTGTGAATACTGCCAGGAATTTATATCGGAGGGATTAAAACATGTATTATTGCAATGCTCGGAATACAGCTATCATAGAGAGAATTACTTGAAGAAGTTTCAGGTAGACCAGCGATTATGACTTTCATAGCTCTCGTCTACAGGTAGCCTGACACAAGATGGATTGGCAACAAACCCCCTGTTCATAATGAAGTCCGTCCGTCTATTGAATACAATTCATTTCAGGTCCCTCCATGGTTAACGGGGGATGTACGTTGACTTGACACTCACTGCTTAAAACTCTGATATCGAATTCCTCGATTCTCGCTCGTGGATGAAAAGATCTCGAAGGTTTATAGTGCCAACTGAAATACGTTTTAAGTCTGTCATGCAGGGGCTGGATAAACTAAGCAGATTTTCCATGGGAAGTTTTACAATAGAGAAATTTCAAGAGAACCGAACAGTTACGAGACGGCCGAACTAGCTTTTGGGGGAAACTCACTATCATCCGTTATACCTTCCCACTTAATAAAATCCAAATAACTCGGTTAATATTCATAATACAGAAGATATGTATAGGACAATATTTATAGATCATTTAATTTGCAATAAGATTCTTTCTACACACTTTTTCGATCCGACGCATAGTAACGGAGGTATTTCGAATTTTCGAAAATCCTCCCCTCTAAACCCCCCCACCCACGGGTACGATTTCATCCATTAATGAACTTGATCTTTATTTTGGCATAAAACGTTTAAATATCAAGTTTGGTAACGATCAAGCAAAAATTACGACCACTAGAGCGCTAACAGACACACACACTCACGCACACACCTACACTCGCGCGCGCGCACACACACACACACACACACACACACACATATATATATATATATATATATATATATATATATATATATATATAATTCTGAACGGACCTCATTTTCGTAATCTCCTGGGTAGGGTCGATGGGCATTTGAAGAAAATTTTTGAAAATCGCGTCATTAGTACGACCGCAATAGCTGATTTCCCTTAAGGGAAATCTGCTAATATAATCATGTTATACCTGAATTTTCATCATTCATATTGTCACTTATTTATGAACGCCTCCAATTTCAATACTTATAATGTTATATTTTAAGTAAATAAATATTTCTTAACCTGTATGTATGTATTCTAAAAACAATCACCCAGTCTACGTGACAACAGACATTCTACAGCATTTAAATTCTTGAATGTTCAATATCTAATACTCATGTCGGGGGAGTGGAGTGGGTTTCGTTCTCCTGTAAAAAAGAACATTTAAAATCGCCGGAGGTTTTGAAATATGTTGTTGGTGGTGTCACTGCCATGAATGTATTGCATACGTTGACCAATAGTATCCCATTAATATCTTTCAATACTCCATTCGCGAGTCTTACTCAACCCAGCTATTCAGATGGTGCTTATCAGATTCCGTCTTTAATTTGTAGGCAATCTGTTGGTTCATAAACTACTGTGCAATGTAAGCACGCATTAATATATTAATTTCTAAAACATACCCAATTGTATTATTTTTTCATATAAATGTAGGAACCTATATATGAAGATTGAGACTGTAAAATTTAACTTAATTATGCCCATAAACTTTGAGAGTAGCCGCGAAAATTCACCAATAATATCGCTTCTTAAAAAAAAGGTGTACTTCAAAAATTTTGAACTTTGGAACTAAAAATATATTCTGAATTTTCCGTTTCTACGATATGTGCTCATAAAAAATATTAGATTTTGCATTTATCATATTTTTCTTACATAATAAACAAAATTAATATTTTCCTGTTTGACAAATTTAAATTATTTGCCTATCTTATTAGATTATGAAATAATCTATACAGGATAATATTAATGATTAATTGCATTTTATTATAATCAACAAAGTGAAGTAGTTTTTTTTTCTCCTTTTGAAATCGAATGGAAAACTCCACTGGATACGCATGTCTTTCAAAAGAAAAAAAAATTTTCATCTCACAAAAATATGTATACTAACCAAATGTTTGTTTTCTTTAGGTTTGTGAATATTTGACTCTTCAGAGGAAAAAGTAGTTTAAAATCTACGGATAAGTGGAATTAGAAGTGAATAACCAAAATCAGTTGGACACAGCGAAAATCAAACAATGAAATCCCAACTCAAGTAGAAGACTTTGGCAATGGGAGTTGAATATCTATCGAACAAGAGCTTTCAGTGTGTGTATGTATATGTATATATATAACATGCAACTCCATATAGCAAGACCATTATTTAGGTATATAAGTATGTATTACTAAATAATAGTCCTGCAGTTATTACTCAATGAAGATAAATAAAGACTGCATTGATTCTTCCATGGAAGCTGGGTGGTACAAGCCCAAACCTTAGCTAGTTTTAAATAATGTGCTTAAGAAGTTAAACTCAAATGTAGGTACGCCAAATGAGGAACTACAAACTATCTGTGTTCATACTAAGAAAATGTCTAGTCCATGGGAGACTCCTTATAATTTAAGAATGTAATATGCGTTCTTTAACATTATTTTAGTTACCCAATTTTGCCAATTTGAGGATGAATAAATAGGCCCTCTAAATAAGATTATTAGCTCATTTACTAAAGTAAAATAAATATCTTAGCTAAATTATATAGGATTTACACACAAAGCAGAGTAGGGGGAAAATTATTTTTGAAAAGAATGAACGAAACAGGAGGTAATTCTTTAATTTTATTTCATTTTTGTAAATATTAACAAATAATTTCTGTTATCCATTACTATATGTTACCTTAAAATAGGCGTCAAAATAGTTTTCACGCTACTGAATATAGTTCTATCCGATGAATAAATATTTCTTCGGGTAAATATATTTTTATCGAGGGGATAAAATGATGTGTTTACTAGATAAGGTGCAAAATGTGGAGTACTAATCTCTTGCGAGGTGACAAAACGAAATAATATGGCTTATTCACTGCGGGAAGTATGATATTTAATAACTTTATACCAGCTGTTTTATTTTAATATGTTTTAGTTAAAGACACCATATGATTTGAAAACAAAACAATCACAAATGAAAGATGAGGGATTACTAAATGACGAATTATAGGAATATGTACTTCTAATTCTTTCGGAATACAGATAATTCGTCATCACCATCATGGTTTTTTAACGCTCCAATTCCTATATTGCATTCACGATAGTAACTTTGTTTCCACTTAGTTTTTCCATATGCTATGCATCCAAATTTATGGAAAAAAAAGTGTTTTCAAAATTATAGCTAATTTTAGCCACGATTGTTTGAGTAAGTATTTTGTGTTTTTCTCCAGTTTTTTTGATACGGTTGGAAGCAGTAACTATTTCAATAATAACAAAACACAAAAAAAAGCGAGTTCTTACGTTTTGTTTGACATGGTGGCTGAAAATCAACAGGCTGCTCTGATCACACTTGAAAACATGAAGGTAACTGATTTTGGAAGGTTATACTCATTCGTGAGAGCATTCTAGTGGCTTGGGCAGGCTGTGGCACGTTCTATAGATACTGAAGTGTGCTTGAAGGGCTTTAAAGATAAATAAATGAGTTGAACATTTAAAAGAAAGAAAAAAAAGAGGTGCACCCTGGAGGGTGCATTAGGAACTCAAGAGTTAAGTTAAGGATAATGGCTGAAAATTATCTTTTATTCTTTTTAATATAAAATATTTATTTATTTCTTCATCGCATTTCGCGACTGTGGCGATTTAGAGACGTATCAATTAAATTCTTATTATCAGTTTATCATACTTACGTAAGTATGCTCTTTTCTGCAAATATTTTCAGTGTTGTCCTACATTATAATTTTTTGAAAATGTTGTTATGTTTCAAGAAGTTTTATGCGCTGTCTATATACTGGCTACGGTCATGTACAATAGTAATTCAGTCAAAGTGTATGGTAGGTCTATGTGAGTCCTTTGACATCAGTCAGTAAGTATATGTTTTATAGCAAGACTACAGTTACAGTGTTGGCAATAGGGTTCGTCTTCTCAAGTAAGTATGAGTCAGTCGTGAATAGCCAATTCTTACCCACTTCGGAGAATAAATTACTCGACTACGCCCAACTCCTCACAGAAGTACATACGTTAAAACTAACGAATAAGAACAAGTTGTATATATAATATTGAAAGTCGGAGGAAAATAACTTTAACCAATAAGAGTGTTGATGATATCACACGAATAGACAAGAGGAGTGCAGATCTCGGGGGGACACGAATGCCTTCACATAAACAGTGTTAGTATTCATGCGAGCACACAGGATGGGAACCACTCCTTTCCTTTGCTGTCACTCAAGCCGTTTTCTGGGAAAATAAACGCTTCTCACTCTGTTCCGATTCATTAACTCAGCGCCAACAACTTCTTGTCACCCTCTTCTTCTTTATTCAACGACGAGAAGTCGACGGATATGAACCATTGACCTAAGATGGAGTTGGTTACGGTCAAACTCGGACTAGGATTAGGGGAGAGATGGAACGAAAAAAAATTCACAAGTCCTACTATTGCCATTTTACACATTTCTCTATTTCTCATTGTGAGCATTAATATGTCATGAACAGTTTAAATGTCTATTCTTGTTTACACACTGGTAGACAAAGAATAGAATATGGCAGTCCACCTCATTGAAAATCTTCTAAGTTACTCGCCTCCAGCGTAAACGGTTTTTGAAGGCCTGAGAAACTTTTGTATCAACATTACTAACCTGATTGATTAGCAGGTAGCAAAATATTATCAAGACTACTATCATACTACTGTATACTTTACAGAGTCAAAGGCCTTTTCCTAATTGTCTCAAAAAATGCAAATGCTCTATTACGGAAAAACCTTTACGAAACCCTGCCTAATCTGGTATTAGTAAATGCGATTTTGTTTGTGTAATTCTTTTTTTTTTTGTATCAATAAGCTTTACAGAGCCCTGAAAAAAACGTATCACACAAATAATATACATATTTGAAATAATTTGAACGGTTCTCTCTGAGGTCATAGATCTCCAAAGGTTTGAAATTGGACGGTACTTGGTTCCGTATTTGGTGGCCTGATTCTATTCTAACCAAAGAAGGCATTGTAATGTTTCTGTCCATTTGTTAGAGGAACGAATTCCTAAAGGAAAACGTCTATCACTCATAGGCTGCGTAAACTGAGCAGATTTCCCTCGTGAAGTTTAACCATAGATAAATCCACATACCTCCAACACAACGGCACCGTGAATATTAAGTGAATAAATACAAATGATAATAAGAAACCTCCCAACGGGCGTCTAAAATGTAAACAAACAGGTCTGCAAACCTCTCACAGAAAAGAAAAACAATTAATGAAATATATCAGAATATAACATATTAATTTTATCGAAAACTACTTACTATATCTACTATAGTACTGTAATTAATAATGAATCAGAATAATTTTTATTAGATGGGGGGGGGGGGGGGTCACCAGAACATATTTGCATGTATCTTGTATAATAAAGGTCTCTTGACAACGATATCTGGAATTTAGGATTCAAATAATGTGATTTATTACATAACCGAGTATTTTTTATGTAACATGAATAGAAGTGGGGGTTTGAGGAAGGCTGAAAACTGAAAAATGCAAATGTCTCAGTTAATATTCAAGATAGAGAATAAATGTATATGAGAATATTTATAGTACATTTAATTTGCGATAAGATTGATTCTATACATTTATTGGGGCTCAGGTTAGCCAAGCGAGTTAAAGCGTTGACCTTTATCTCACATGGTAAACCTAGAGTGGCGAGTTCGATTCTTGCCTGGGCAAAGGAAATTATTTAGTGACGAAATTCATTAAATAACATCCTTAAATCCCACCCTGGCTAGAGAAGGGTGGTAACCTGTAGATAACCCGACCCAATTAGCCTAAGTTGCAGAAAGTGGACGTTAATTAATAATAATAATAATAATAATATACATTTATTTGATCCGACATATAGTAACGGAGATATGAGTATTTCGAATTTTCGAAATTCCTCCTTTCTTAACCCCCCTCTCATTGGTCCGATTTCAGCCATGAACGAACTTGATCTTTCTTTTTACATAAAACAATTAAATATCGAGATTGGTAACAATCAAACAAAAATTGCGACCGCTAGAGCGTATATATATATAATTTTGAATGGATCTTATTTTTGTCATCTTCTGGGGAATATCGATGGACATTTGAAGAACTTTTTCGAAAATCGCGTCATGAGTACGACCTCAATAGCTGATTTCCCTTAAGGGAAATCTGCTAAAAATTCACGTATTACTGCAATGATCAGAGACAAGTTAGGGTAGCTCTCTTGAAATAGAAGCTTTGATTTTGCGTGAATGCACTTTATACACGAGCAGTATTGTTGGAGATAGGAGCGTCAAGTATTCCTTGAAAACAGTTTTGAGGTGAAGGATCGGATTGCCCACTTGCAGATTCTGGTTGAGGACTGCTTCGTGATACTCCCGGCGAGTCGTGAACGAGCCATCTTCCTTAGTCATCTGCTAAGATCATTTCAAGGTTCTGTTTATAAAGTACTTCCAGACACAAAGAGAATCTCTAAAGAAAAAGTATGTTATATCCTTGATTAAGAGAAAAAAGTCACGAATATTACGATTAGGTAGATTTTTCTGTTTTAATTTCAGTTCAAGCTACTTTTTGGGGAATTATTTAATTTTATGTTACATCAATTACTCCTTGGAGTTTCTCAACACGGGACATATCAAGTGAACATTCAAGCCAATCTATTTTATCTTTATTGCGAATACAATATTGAGACTATATTTAAATATATTTCTATCTTTTGAAACCAATTTCAGGTATTTATGCAGTAATATAAAGGGACTGGTATTTGAACAGTAGTTTTTCCTAGTGGTGGAATCAACTGGGTAATAAGAATATTTTTGAGTGAAGATGATGTTGATTTTATTTATTAACGTTCACTTTCTGCTACTATGGCTTATTGGGACGGGTTATCTGCAGGTTACAAACCTTATCTAGCCAGGATTGGACTAAGGATTTTATGTAATGAGCGCGTCACTAAATAAATTCCTATTTCCCAGGCGAGAACCGAACTCGCCACCTTAGGTTTACCACGGGTGAGTAAGGGAAACGCTTAACTAACATGGCTAACCTGAGCACCAGTGAGTAAGTGTATTAGGAATAGAGTTTTTTCTGTTAGCAGATTTTCCTTAAGGGAAATCGGCTATTGAGGTCGTACTGATGACGCAATTTTCGAAAAAGTTTTCAAATGTACATCAATCCTACACAGGAGATGACGAAAATGAGACCCGATATATATATAATCATTATTTTCCACAGAACAAGAATATTGTTTTTGAACCTATTCCTAGATAAAGCAATTTGGCTTTAATAAAACCCGATTTTCATATTCCTAATTGTATATGGGTGATTAACTGAATTCTTGATGTATCACATAGATGTAATTTGAAGCAAAGGTTTATTAAACTGGAAACCAAAACATAGAAGCCCACCAACTGATTCACAAGCTGATTGTAAGTAAGAGATAAATCCTTCTTATCAAGTATACAGCGCAATAGAGAGCTGATACTGAATTTGGGTGTTTGCAAGTGACTCATATGTCTAGCCAATTTGACTGCTGAAATAATTGAATTGATAAGCCCGTCATATTGTGTCTAAATCATCACATCAGGAGTGTAGGCAGGATAAATTGTGTGCAAGTAAGTTATTTTCAGAGTGTTCTGTCCTAAAACTATAATCTCATATGTGTCAAGTTCACTTTTTGTTAATATATTTTACTCTTATTGAAACAAAAGTTTACTATTCAACTGTCTCATCATATTAATAGTTATAGTGGAACAAATAGTACTGCTACATCCAACGTTTGACTTATACTCCATATTTCAAATATAATATAATTTTAATAATTTGAATGATTGACAAAAGTTTTATACAAATGGATTCTTTTGAGGTTGAAATCATGGCGCGATTTTATTTTTTTTTAAATTCTATAATTGTCCATCAACCCTCTGGACAATGAAGTCCGTTTTATATATTTTATAAAAGGGAGCTAGAAGGAAGGTGGACAAAAATTCTAAATGCCTCCTCCATTCTGAGTCAAATTGAAAACTGTTATATAACCAATCACATTGGAAATTTAATTCACTATAGTTCTTGTTCTCTAAATTTTTGTTTCTCTAACTCTAGCGACAAATGAGCTGTATACATTTTTTTTGTTTTGACTCTACTGTATACCTTCTCTTCTAACAGTTCTATTTTTACTTAGAGCACCTCAGCCACTAAACACCTCATGCCATCTTAAATTTAAGACCCTGTTTACGTAAGCTTCTCAATTAACGGAGTCCTTGTGTGATGAAAATTTTGTGATAAATTATTAATAAAATCATAAAGATTTAGTTGATGAAAGTTTAAAAAATCATTTTATTTTTAGTGTCCTTCGATTCTCACTTTATAGTTTCTCCCTGTAATTGTCATGGAACCTCTGTGTTCTCAAAAAGGATACCAACAATACTCGAAACTGTCAAGCATTGGATATGAAGTCATATATTTTGAATGAGAGGCTAAATCTATCCTAAATCCTTAGACTTCAAGTACCAATGGATGCTTGTTTTAATTGTCAACAAATAATAACATTTCTCATTATTATGCCTACTCTCGGTCCATTAGCTGTGATATTTGTTATTTAAGAACATTGACATAGGAAAGATTTCTGGTTAGCTACAACACATATGTTTCTACCTGAAACTCAGTTTCACTATCCTATGACGTAATAGCGTCTTCCAAGACACTAGAAGGGAGGATACAAAACCGGTCTACGGTCACCATAAAAAAAAAGTAAAGGAATGTAAAAGAGTAAAAAGACTAATATCCGAGGGACCCTACTTGGATTCTTGTTGGGCCAGGCTCATCCTACAACTGGCAACTGGTTTTTAGAAGGAAAAAAGACAAAGCAAACGGAACTCGGGTACCTTCCATTTCAAGGTGAACATTCATTAAGCATGTTTCAAAAAATTTAATATTGATTTTATTTAGTACCTCGCTGATATTTCCAGTAGGAAGTTTCGTTATATATATTTTTATTATTAAACCAGAATTCTTTTTCATATGAATTTTTTTGAAGACCACGTTCTGTTTCATCCGACAGATAACACCTACCTGTCTGGAAAACTATTTTCTGTTTTATCCTAGTACAGAATGTTTGCTGCAACTTAATTTATAGTCTTCCAATTATTGCAGAACGCTGAGGAAACTACTATAAATGCACCGGATTGAGCAATGGGCCATTGCGTAAAATCTTAAGTTACACTATGATAATAAGCTATACGGGGAAATATATACTTATATTGTAATTATTCTCCACAAGCCCACGAATTTGCTTCCACCGCATTTGAAATGTGGCAGAATCCACTGAAAATAAATTCACAGCTGTCATGTTTGAGAACCCTGAGAATGCAATTCTAAGCAATAAGAAGAGATTTAATTTTAGAATATTAAAGAGTGATTTCATAATAACTCGAGAGTCAGGTTATATTCTATTTTAATAAACTCAGTCAAAGATTCTGTGATGTTGCAATCTGCTGGTCATCTTCAATCTGTACAGAACATAATCAAGAAATAAATATATTTACAGAATATAATTTATTATTCACAGACAACCCAATTAACTTTCTTTAGACAATCAAATAAGAAAATGTAGTGAATTACAATACAATACATAAAATTTGATATTCCAAATAACAATTTTTTTGAAGAATATAGTTAAATACGGACATTTGGATAAAATATCGTATAGTACATAGTATATAGTTTCGTTCTGAATAAAATACAATTTAAGCTACTAACAATAAATGAAGATTAAATATTTGTTAGTTCTTATGTGACAATCTTAATAGTTTTAATTAATATTAAAAAATGAGTTTTATTATACAATGTTTATAAGAAATTAAAATTTAAATTACAAACAATAAATTGAAAAAATTACGAAGAAATAAGAAAGAAAAATCTAAAAGTATTGTAAATGTATTCGCTGTCAACCGAAAATATTTTATTAATATATTTGAAGTTTCGCAAAATAAAATCTGAACCGTAGAAAAATAGAAACAACAAACGACATAGAAATAGCAGACAAAAACGAAAACAATATAGAAGAAGAAAGAGAAAACAATAAAAATACATTAATTTTAAAGGATAATAAAAAAATTAAAAATCCTACAATTATTTTTAAACATAATGTTTTAAAAAATAAAAATATCCTTCACGCAGGTCCTATGTAAACTAAGCAGATTTCAGGAATTTGATAAGCTGATACCAACCTCACCATGTATTTTTTATTTATCCCGCAGTAAAAGAAGCTTATTTAACAGGAAGTAAAATGCTAGTTGAGCTTGACATGTTTTAGTAACTGAGTTGCTTAAAGTGAAAATGATTAAAAGTAGGTGTTTACTTAAAGCTGAGACTTAAAAAATGCATATTTGGTCTAATATTCAAGATAGAGGACAAATTTTTATAACAGCATATACAGGAAATTAAATTTTCAATAAGTTATACATTTTCCGATTCGACGTATAATATCGGAGATATGTCAAATTTTCTAAATTACCTTTAGTCCATGATCATTACTTTTACCTAAAACGGTCAAATATTGAGTTTGGTAGTGATTAAACAAAAACTGCGTCAACATGAACGGATCTTATTTTGGTCATCTCCTAGGAAGGATTGGCATTTCAAAAAATGCATAGAAAATTATTTTACGATGCCTCCTTATCCTTCAACTACTACCATGTTTTAAAGTTACATAAGTATAAGTCTCTTACACAAAAAAAGTTCAAATTTTTTTTTATATAATTTTTTAATGGAATACATAACAAGCGTGACCCATTTTACAATACAATACAATAAAAATAACTTGTTTTTATATTTTCCAAAAAAAACATATTTGAATTAGAAAAAAAAGAGCAAAAAACATTCAAGTCATCAAACAGTATGAAAATGAATATGTAAAAAGGAATTTTAAGAGGGTCATCATTGTTCTAATCATATTTAAGCGTGTTCTCCTGATTCTGAAACAGAAAGTAAGTCAATATCTTCAGTAGTGGGGCTCTCTGCTACACTAACAAATAAATTAAAATTTTATCTTAACAGTTCTGGCAGAGACATTTAGATTCAGAGTGATTCTTGCAACCTGTGTTATTACATTTATAGCATATTGTTGAATGTTCCTGGTCAGACGTTTGGCACAATTTATCCTCATTTAGCTGTATTTCTGAATCTGTATCATGATCAGAACGAATGTACTGATTGTCACTGTAATTACTCATTAGATCGTCATTATCATCAGACACATAATTCTAATTTCCATAATCTTCGTTCATATACGCCAACCAATCCTTATAATGTCTGCCATCCACAAGAAATCCCTCATTAGCCATATCACTATGAATACTTTAAGCAACGTTTTCATATCGTAATTACTACCACGGGACAAAAATGAGCCCAAAAGGTTCATTAAAAAACAGGGTATCACAGAAACCAGACGAAGAGGTTAACTGTGACAGCTGTTACTAAGGGGATAATGCATGGTACCTGGTGGCACTGCCTAGCAACAAACCAGAGAAACCTTAATTTTTATTTTATGCTCGGGTCGATTTTGACCTATAGATGAAATTAAAGGTTAAGAGAAATCTGCTAATAATTATTCATCCTATAGATACGCATTCACACACCGGCGGACAGGTCGTTAACACCCGCTGGCTGACCCTACCTTCCATCATGGAAATACTCATGAGCTACGACTGGTGAATGTGACGCAAACTGTTCCCAGTAGCTGTTGACTGCGGCTGTAACTGCTTTCAAGGAAGAGGTCTGTCTCTCGGCTTCTCTCTAATAGTATGCAATCTCTCTCGACGGCGCTCTCTTATCAACGCTTCCTGTTGACTAGTCACCGGAACACTCGGAGCAATAGGGATTCCCTTTTTGTACATATCAGATTAATAATTCCACTATTTCCAGGAGCGTTTAAAATTAAATCATATCGGATGAAAGACTGTTTGACTGTGTTCCACAGATAATTTAAATTACAAACTCTCCTTATGACTCATAAAATGCCGCTCTGCGATTCCTAACGAGTCATAAATAAAACTCAAATCTCCTCTGCGGTATTTAATGGCAAAGTCTTATTTTCTGATGTAGACGCCTCGTCTTAATGGAAACCAGATAGCGGAAAAAAGATATTTCAATTAAATCAACTCTCTCTCTTCTCTCTCGCTCTCTCGCTCTCTCTCTCTCACTCTCTCTCTCACACACACACACACAACACATACACGCGCGCGCGCACGCAATATTGTAGAGCATCAATAGTTTAAATTTTCGATCTTCCTCCGCTCCAAAACCTTACTCCCCTTAATACGATTTAAGCCGTTAAGAATCTCGATCTTTTGTATTACTTGAAACGCTTATATATCGAGTTTGGTTACGATCAAACAAAGACTACAATCACTAGTGCGGTAACAGACTATAAATAATTTTGAACCGACCGTATCTTAGTCATCTCCTAGTGTGATCGAAAAAACTTACATCAACAAACTTGTTAAAAATTCAAAATTTCATAATAATGTTCTAGACATTTTTCCTTTTTTTAAATCAATTATTAATCGAGTTATTAGTACTTTTTAGTTATTTACGTTATGTAAACCCCCTACTCCTACACATTTGAAATGATGATTTCTTTATTTATAAAAAAAAAGCTTATGTTTAAGGATTCACAGATAGTGGATTATTATTGCCGAACTAACAGTTAAATAGCCTATAATAATGCATCTTGTTCGTGTGAGTGTATGTAGTTACAACCAAATACTCGGATATTTTAACAAAACGTTGTAACATATGAAATGTCTGATGGGGTGTTTGGGTATTATTTAACTGTCATATAGTTCAGACTAGTCTCAGATAACAGGCTTATTGTCTTTCTCTGCTGCTACTATCTCCCAGGGTTATCAATCCCAGAGCAGCTGTCCTTAACATTATTATACGTATTTCGTAGACAGTACATAATTGTAGTTACGTCAAACTTCAAGAGGGAAAGACCTGGACACAACGTTTGCCTATTACTAAATCTCTATGATGTCTTGTTGAATTACTTTAATAGGGTACTTGCAAATATTTGCAATACTACCAACTTGTGTGTGACTTTATATTTCATAAACTACTTACATATATAATGCTGTACTTTTTTTCTTCAATGAACGAAAAAAGCCTTGCTTCAAATAAATGCGATTAATCTGTCTGAAAATATGTATTTTTGCTTCGTCTTTTGGCTCCAATGTGCGTCATGACTAGGAGTAAAAATGTTCTTAATCACATCTCGATAAAACACCATTATGTTTGTTTGTTTTTTTAAATTTTGTCTAGTAATTATATGGACCTTACTAGTAAATCCTAACATTCCCTAGCGTCTGCCGGTAAAAGTTGGAATAAAGGTTATTTGAAATGAAATGAAAGTTTCAGAATAAGTTTTATTATTATTTGTTACAGCATGGGAGAGAATTGTGGCACTTTAAATTGCACTTCATATTAGCTAACTTGCACAAACATTTCTTATTTGAACATTTTTTTAAGAAGTTGCATTGTTTGAAACCCTGGCCACCAACCAATGACTGTTGACGAACTGCGGTGCGAAGGCTTATCTCTTCGTCGGGCACTTCATCAGGAGACATGAAATTCTCGGTGCAAATTGTAAACTGATCACGCGAATATAATGTATTCAATTTTCTCTTCACTGGACATTTACCAATGAGCCTTGGGAAATCCACACATTTACCAAACAGCATTGGTAAAAGTACGGAAATATATGCATTATTTAGTTTTAAGCTTTCAGTAAACCCCTAACCTACTATCTATGCTATATTAATAATGAGCTCATCATGAATAACTTTATTCGAAGCTTAAATACCAAATATTGTCTTCATTGAGCCTGTGCTGTGCGAGTTACATGCAATTACGTAGTGTGATTACGTCATTAATTAAGATTTTCTTGTTTTGACTCGAAAATATCTATTTTATCTTTGCGATACTCAATATTTAACCGTTGCATTCAACTCTAACGTTCATATTTTTTAATAACTGGAATCGGATAAATAATGCGGGCTAGATGGGGTAGGAGCGGGTGGAAGGTCGAAAATTCTAAACACCTCCATTAGTCGAAAAATTCTATAAACCAATTTTGTTGATATTCCACTTATTGTTGCTTAAAACATTTTTTTGTAGCTTAAATATTAAGCAAGTTATTGACATTTTTTAAAGAGAGAATAAGGCGAGATGAGATCACCATTGTATCATCTGATGGGAAATTTGCCTAGTTTGCGCAGCCCCTGCGAGACGGAATTTTTATGTTGGGTGAGGAAGGGGTATGCAGCTGCCATCTTGTCTTGATTATCAAGAAGTCCTTGGCTTTATTGGCAGTACTTTTTGATCTTTGTCCTCCTGAAACATTTGTGTAGGTAACTAAGTACTATCTTCCTGCTTCAAGTATTCTTCCTTTTAAGTCTTTCCGTTATCCCCACCAAACTTATAAATTCGCCTTGCCGTATTTCCCGCCATGATTCCTCAAAATTCTTCCTCTGCTCCCAAATAGTCCTCCTAAAAATCATCATTATCATAATATACAATAATGCATGTCTGATTAGTTTCTTTAGCCGTTCTAATGCTTAGCATGTACTAAAGAATGATTTTTATAGGAAAGAACGTTTATTTTCTTTAAGACGGATATCTTCTCAATTATAGTGCTATCAACGTAGACATTAGATTGAGTTTGGAAAAAATTGATGTAACTTTTTGAAGAATTTATAGAGTTCCACATTTTTAACGACTTTCTCTTTTTCCAGATTTCTCTGAAACCTACTTAAAAAATTTCTTCAAATGTCCTTCGATCCAACCCAGGAGTTAATAACACAATAAGTCTGTAGAACCAATCGTATTAAACATGTTATTGCCTATAAATGTTTTCTCTAACTTAAATATTAAGCAAGATATTATTAAAGAGAAATATTAAATGAAAAAGCCTCTTATTTTGAGTAGGTTCCAAAATGACAAAAGCATTGTAGAAATGTAATGTTCTATGTATTATTTTTTCGTTTTCAGTTTCTACATAGACATAGTTTCTAGTATGAGCTAAAAGATCTGTATTAATAAGAGTTATATCTTTAGTCAAAATTTCAATTACTGTTTACATAGAGATCTTATTATCAGAGAAATAGAGAATAAGATGAGGGATGACTTCACCAGCCTGGTATCTGAAAAATCTGAATACTTTACGCTGTGCAATGAAGATTTTTAGTTCGTTAGCTAAGTCAGAGATTCATGTATGGAAGTTTGAAATTTGTTTTCATCATTTGAAAGCCTCAATAGAAACGTTGTCTGTGATTTTGTCCTAAGGTCGTACTTCGTGAACTAATAATCAAAATTCCTTGAAGCAGGGACTGCGTAAACTAAGGAGATTTCCCACGTGCTAGGATAACACACTTGTGATCTCATATCACCAACTATGTTCTATTTCTATGCAAAAAAAAAACGATGACTAGAAGAGATGGGGGGGGAGTTCAGTTGTCAATGCACTTGTGATTTTTTTTATATTAATATTTGATAACATTTTAGACTTTATAATTTCATTTTTTTTTTCTAATATGTATATATTCCTAGTTTTTGGATGTTAAAGTACATAATTTATTAATTTTGTTAAACAAATAAATTACCAAACGTGTTGGTAAGAGATGTAAATCTTAAAAGCAAAAAAGAATTATTTGTTATATTGTTTGTGTTATATGATTGTAATGATGGAATTAAACCAATCTTTATAATTCTATGGATAGCCATTTTTATTTCTATCTGTCACCGACCAACTTCACTAGTGTGTGTGTGTGTGAGTATATATATATCATTAGAATACAACTCAATCATCATGTGATTTAATGTCCGAGTGAGTTACTTCAGAACATGAACTTCAGAAAATCCAGTAATTATTTATTATAAGAACCAACAGGAATTCCCTATTGCTTTAAAAGAGAGGGAAATTTTCCATCGACTAATCAATGGGAAGCACCGAGGGACAGAAAGTCTTGGAATATTGAGAATAATACCATCCATGGCATCACACATCCAACAGTCCTATTAAAACCCACAATCTAATAAAAATGGAGTGTAAATGCAGTACCTCATCTTTCAAATTCTGAAAGAAATTTAGTTAATTTTTTATCAGGAAATCAGCTATTGAGGTTATCCTAAGTCCCATATCGGAAAAAGTAAATTATATTAAATTATAACAGATGGTGTTAATAACAATTATACTGAGAATAATAGCATTTTAATCCCTCTTTCCTATTTTTCCTAATGGTTGATTTGGAAGATATCTGGTTTATCTGGTTATATCTATAAGTAAAGCTGTTTCTTGAACATTAAGAATAAATAGAAATAGAATAAAAATAGAAAATAACACCCCAAAACAGTGTTTCACTTTAACTCTTGTTTTCTTTTGGGATTCAGTAATGTAATATATCATTTTGCAATTTAGTAACGCTAAAGGTTCTACAAGCCTCCAAAGCTACATCAAATTCCAACATTCTTATTAGCTAAAAAACGTCTCCATCGTGGAACTAGAAATTACAATTAATTAACTTTCTGTACGAATAAAACTTCCCTTCTTGATGTAGGAAATTTTATGCCCGCCAACCTATTCTTATTACTTATTCACTAGAGATTTCCAGCCCTTTGTGAGTCAAAAATAAGGTTCGGGTTTCTCTCCCAAACGTCTAGGAGCCATTCTGTGTCAGTGGTTAAGGTCTAAGACAGAGTCTACTCTGTCTTCTCTAGTAAGTCGCCACAATTCCACATGAACAAACAAAGGCCTGAACTGTTTTCCTATGGTCTGCTGCTTCGGGCTAACCAACAATAAATTGGGGTGCTCAGATTAGTCATGTGAGTTAAGGCGTTGTTCTTTCTTGGTCTTGGGTTCGATTCCCATTCGGGCAATAAGAATGTTTCAGCGATAAACTCACTAAATAAAACCTTTAGTCCCACGGTGATTAAAAGAGGCTGCTAAGATCACGAAGATCACTCGCCCTAATTAGCCATTGTCGCATAAACATTACTAAATAATGTAACGTCTAATAATAAAGGCATCAGGAATAGTGGAGAATATACGTCACGAGGTTAGAATTGTTAAAGAGTGATATCAACCGTAGCCTGCATAAGGTGACTAATGAAATACTTTAGCCAGCATGAGTATTCAGACAGTTTTAATGCTCCCTCCATTCTTGCAACATTTAGACAAAACGGAACATATAGAACATGATTAAGAGGATAAAGTGTTTTTCAGCCCAGCTATGAATCTGTTTGCTGTTTTATTCTTCCATTGGAGGAAATGGCAATATTGAGCAGTATTTGTTGTAAATAACGAGCCATTATAATCAGTCACTGCGTCCTATGTTTTGTTTCAGAGAATTGATAGGTTTCAAATTTGGAGATCTTTACCCACAGCCTTTCAAAGTGAAGATCATAATTTGTGTTTAAGGTAAACGAGTACAAAAAGCTATCAAACAGTCTTTTTAGATATCTGGGTTTTTTTTTCTCCTCTTAGTAACCCTATGAGGAGTTATTTATTTGAGTACATGTTGCATTGCCACATGGCATATTACATGTATGATTATGTTTAAATACATTTTTATTTTACAATATATAGGTACACGTTAATCAACTATTTACTCAAATATAATATTAAAAAAATAATAATAAAATAAAATATTAAAATAAGTAAGATAATTACAAATAAAATTAATAAATGAAATAAAATAAAAACAAAAAACAAATCAATTAAAGTTGAACTCAACCGATGTTTAATTTGCGAGTCTATTTAAGGTAAATATATTGAAGTGTAATTCCCATTCCTCACCATCAACTTTACATTCTAATGTATTTTTGTTACATCCATATCTATACTTTTGATAAAATTTATAAGTTCTTTATTATATTTGTTAAATATAATATGAGGTGGTTCTGGCCAATTACCTTCTTTAAAAATTATGTTCATTATTAAATTTGATCTATTTTGATTAAATGTTGTACTGTCATAAAGTATATGTAAAAACGTTTGTGTTGACTGTAAGTCGCAAGTACATTTGTCACTGTCTTGAATTTTAAATCTTGTTAAATTATGTCCTGTCTGTCCATGTTCCGTTAGAAATTGTGTGCATTTGTGATAGTGACTCCTTATTGTGTTGTTGTTGTTGTGAGTTATATTTGGTATGTATTGAGGTTAGCTGCAAGATTTGTTACATGTAGTCCATCCCCTGTTCCACTTATGTATTGTGTCGATACGTTAGCCTTTTTAGCAGATTTCCCTTTAGCACCTATTGAGGTCGTACTCATGACGCGATTTTTGAAAAATTTCTTCAAATGTCCATCGATCCTACCACGGAGATGACGAAAATGAGGTCCGTTCAAAATTATATATATATATATATATATATATATATATATATATATATATATATATATATATATATATGTATATATATATATTTGTCTGTTAACGCTCTAGTGGTCGCAATTTTTTGTTTGATCGTTACGAACCTCGATATTTAACCGTTTTATGTAATAAGACAGATCAAGTTCGTTAATGGCTGAAATCGGACCAGAGGGAGGGGGGGGTTTAGAGGGGGGTATTTTCGAAAATTCAAAATATCTCCGTTATTATGCATCGGATCGAAAAATTGTATAGAACCAATCTTATTGAAATTTAAATTTACTATAAATATTGTTATATACATTTATTCTCTATCTTGAATATTAACCGAGATATTTGCATTTTTATGAAGTCTGTGGTCCGGTATAGTTCGGATTAGGTCGGCCATCCGACTTCGTCATTTCTCGGCTCAGGTGGAAGCTTCTTCTAACCTTGCCTGTCGTTTCTAACCTTACCTTACCGTCCTTACTTTGTGAGATTTATGCAAATACGTTCTGTTCATCCGCCTCCCCCCCCCCTTCTTTAGTTCTTGGACTACTAAAATTTGAGTTATTAAAATATAAATTATTCTTACAATTCTGAAGCCGTTTCAGTTGGGAATTTATTTTAATTAACTGAAAGATTTCTCATTATCTAATCACGGTGGTTTGTGTTACCAGTAGGCAGATTTCTCTATTGTAAAACTTCACAGGGGAAATCTGCTTAGTTTACGCAGCCCCTTTTTCATGTATGAGAGTAGTACGAGGGAGAATTCTGGAATTATTTTTATCTTGAGCTGCAGTGTAATTTATAAAAGATATCTGGTTAAACGTAGTTATATATGTTATCGGACATTTTCCCCTAAAATAAATTCAGGCGAGATAGCCCTGAGTTGGCCCGACGGAGCTGTAGGAGACTGAAACGTACCTCAAATTGTGGGAGCAGGTGAATAGAGAAAGCCCGAAATACAATGGGCTGTGGTATTGCGTAAAGCGGTCCTTGGATCCTCAATGCCAAGATCACTCAAAACAAGCCGGTCTCTTCCATGCATCACTCTTTCTCAACCTAGACCAGAAAAGGCCCGGACTCTTGCCTTATCCCTGAGAAATCGGTGGACATACATAATGCTCGCGTGAAAAAAAAAATATTGGCATCAGCATTTAATGTGGCATAGCGTCATTCATGAATATTCCAATTACGAGGTTTTTATAAATGGTATGCAATTAAATTATAACTCAAAAACGAAGATGCATCTTCCCTATTTTATGGAAATTTCACAAGATTACATGATAATTGAGAGGTCCTTGAGAATCGTCTTATAATGTATGAAGATTACACAATAACATGACTAGAAAATTTAAATAGAATAGTTGGCACATGTTAGCAGGATGGTTACTCTTTAGAATAAATAATATAAATTGATCCTCAGAATTTATTTTAAGAAACACATTATATCATTCCGGAATATATTGTTCTTATAAAATAATTCACTAAGCCAGTAAATCACATGATGTTTGAGTCGGTTTAATGATGAGAATGTCTATGGACTACCTCTTAGGGGCGAACACACTCTGCTGTCATCTGAGTAAACTAATGCACAACCACAGCCTGGTTTAGCAGGCATTCAATGAGGATCTGAATACGAAAATAATGCTAGGGAACAAAACTTTGTTAATAATAGTCAATATCCATGAGTTTTTATTTTATGTTATACGCTTACGATGACTCAGGTCTACATCCTTAAAGATTTTGGAGGCCATTGGTCATAATATCTATTATCAATCATAGGCAAATTGTATGACGTCATTTCTACTAGGAATATCTTTCAGGGTGATTGCCCATCTTAACTTATCACACCAGCTGAATATAACTGATGAGTTCATGACTAGTTTATTATCATGGGGTAAGAATCGAACCCAGGACACGAAATTCAAAATATGTTACTTATGTTTTCTCCATAAAACCTAGTTTATCTAAAGCAACTATTGTTCCATGCAACGTTTCAACACGATGGTGTTCCTCCCGTCAATAAGAAATCCATATTTCCAAGGAAACAGACTAAGGGAGAAAGAGAATTTCAATATTTGTACTGTTTCCAAATAGCTTTCTCCTTTTGAAGAAATCTGCTGCAATAATGAATTTTGAAGAGAATACTGCTACTGAGGGTCAGAATTAAGAGCAAGTAAGTGCTTGCAGGCTACAAATTTAATATATTTCCAGTCCTATTCCACTGACATGGTGCCAATGAGAATTTAGGCTAGGAGATATTCATTACTGGTAAAAGGTTAAAGAGTTACAGATGTACAAATTAGTAAGTGTAATTTATGGATGATTCTCGACGTCTGTTTCTTAATCTTTAAAAAAACATAATACTATCCTTCCAATATTACAATCATGCCCCTCCCCCCTAATATTCCCTTGCATCAAACGGTATTTTAAGAGAATTTCGTTCTTCACCTTACCATTTTCAATAGTTTAATATTCAGTAAAAACGTTGCCCCCTGTTAGCAAATTTCCCTCAAGATGCGATTTTTGACAAATTTTGTCAAAAGTCCATCTTTCCTACCTAGTAGATGACGAATATGAGGTCTTTCCAAAGTTATATATAAATACACATTTGTCTTTTACCGGTTTAGTGGTTGCCAGTTTTGTTCCCGATATATAAATGTTTTATTCAAAACCTAAAATAAAGTTTGCAAATGAATTAAATCGAAAAATTGGGAGGAGGGCTTTAGAGGGTGGGAATTTCGAAAATTCGAAATATCTCCGTTATTATAAGTCGCATAGAAGAATTGTACAGAACCAATCTTATTGCAAATTTTATGACCTATAAATGTGGTTGTATATCTACATTTTTCCTCAGTGTTAAATCTTAACCTAGAAATTTTCATTTTTTAAGTCTTCATCCTTGAGTAAACCCATTCTTACTCATATCATATTAACAACAATCCGTTATATAATGAGCCGATTTATTCGAAGCTTAAATACCACATATTGTTTTCAACAGATATTTACATGTATATACGTTTTGCGATGGCATCATCAACTCTGATTTTTGCGTTATTAACTTAAAAATGTTTATTTCATCTATACCATACTATATCATTCAACTGTTTCATTCTACTCTAAAGTTCCTACCTTATATTAGGTAATCTCTGTTGAAATTGGTCTTAGGAGAGGGAGAGGGGTTTGGAGTTGGAACATTCGAAATGTCTTGGTTACTAAGAGTAATATCGAAAATGTTTAAATAACCAATTTATTTTGTTAGAATTTTAATTTTCTTTGATTGTTGCTCATATACATTTTTTATCTTATCTCGAATATTAAGCGGGTTATATAGATATTTATGTTTTAAGCTTCAATAAACCCTAACTTATAATCGTCTGATTTTTACTATAAGAAACTATGCACATCTCAAATTCAGTTTGAATAGACTTCTTCTTACGACATAAATAACTAAATAATAATGCTAAACATATGCACCAGACCAAGAAGTTTTATGAGAATTAATTTAAAGAATTTCGTACATTATGTAAATTTATAGTAATTAGGGACAGGTTGTAATTTTATATTTTTCTATGTAAATATTTAAGTTCAACAATAATGTCAAAGGAAGTATTTCAATAAAAACATTAGCTTATAATTTATTAACCTGGAGAAAAGAAGCCTAATGTGTGATGTAATACAACAAGGTACTGTAATATTATATTAATAGTTTCATTTGTACTTTTCTATTTACAAATTGTTTGTTGATGTTAATTTAAGCATAACATTTGTATTAAATGGTTTAAAATTATGACCAATTTATGTCCAGTTAAAAAAAAAATTGAGGTAAATAAGAGAGATAAGTAAAATAAGCACAATATTTACAATTGTTGAGCTCCTTGGGCAAACATTCCTCTTTATCAAAGTTTTTTTCAATGCCCAAATCTCATATTTTTTTTTTTCATTTGTAGTCAAAAGGTATAAGAAAGACATTGAGAAAAATCAGATTTTAGAGTAGAATAGATTTTTTTTTTTTTGCATAGTCACTCTGCTGTGTATATTTCTCAAGGTCTGTTAAAAGGAATAGTGATTTATGCATTATATTCTTTTTACAATTTCTATAAAGAAGAGTTGCTGGCCTGCGGTGTTAATTGCACGGGTTGCATACAGCTGAAATGCTGTTCTCTGCTTCCATTGTATAGAGTTTCAGACAGGGGACAGTGAGCGCGATATTCTAAACCTTTTGTTTCTGCTGTAAGCTATCCGCTGCTAGCAGTGTCAACACATTCACTTCCGATGGCGAAAACATATCTGATGAAAGAGTGAGGAAAAAAAAAGACGCTTGTCCTCGGCTCAAAACTCTGACCTTGGTGCATTTGCCTAACAATATATTTTTCTAAGGAAATATCTATTCAGCGAGTCGCTTTCAACATTATCTCAGCCCATTGAATTCGGACATAAGGCTGGAATAGACAATTAGTGAAGATTGCACTCGTCCTTAATGGTCACTCACAGCTGTCAGGAATAAGTTGAACTAAACCAAAGTGGATGACAGCCCCACAACTAAGATCGTTTAGAGCATTACTAAGTTCACGAATAAACATGCATAATTCATCGAAAAATGCTGTTTCGTATTAATTCACCGAAAATATGCAAGTAGAATTAAAAAATCCGTCACGCAGGGGCTGCGAAATCATCACACCACATAGTCTCCATTACTAAGTAAGCAATACCTGATATACCTTAAGCGAATCTGGTAAAATCAGATGAGCAAAATTCGGGGTTTACTGAGTGTTGAAAACAAGGAATTAGGAATACCTAGAAAAATGTATAGAATAACAGCATGTAGACCATCAATAGTTTAAAATAATGGTTCTATATTACAGTTCGATAGAATCATAATAGAGGAGATATTTTGAATTCCAATAACCCGTTCTGTTTTCACATATTTATGAATGTGATCTATAGTCATGAATGAAATATTTTTATCGAGTATGTATTAGTCAAATAAACATTTTCGAATCAAGAAGGTTAATTCTTAAATGATTGATTCAACGCACAAAGTATTTTCACGTATCTCACATTTTAAATGTACGTTGAAAACAATATTTGGTATTTAAGCTTGGTTTAAAACACGTTTCATGATATATTGGCTTATTTTTAACCTGACTAAAAGAAGGAGGTTCGCTGATGGCTGAAAATTTTAAAAATGCTAATATCTCGCACATTAATATTTGAAATTGAGAAAAAGTCCGTCACGCAGGGGCTGCGTAAACTAAGCAGATTTCCCAAGTTTTACAATAGAGAAATCTGCCCAATAACAACTGTAGTAGTAAGAAACCTCTAAACCTATTCACGAGGGACGAATAGATACGAAAACGGCCGCCAGAGCTCACGGCGGAAAGTCCGAACATATAGATTGCTGCCGAGCACACACAGAATACAAATGCAAATATCTCAGTTAATATTCAAGATACAGAATAAATGTATAGAACAATATTTATAGTAAATTTAATTTGCAATAAGATTGATTATGTAATATTTTTCGATCCGAAGTATAGTAACGGAGATATTTCGAATTTTTGAAAATCCTCCCCTCTAAACCCCCCCTCCCACTGGTTCGATTTCAGTCGTTATTGAAGTTGATCTATAGTTTTACATGGAACGCTTATATATATATATATATATATATATATATATATATATATATATACTAGCTAAGGTACCCGGCGATGCCCGGGAAATTATTGTTGACTGACTAATGATGGTATTTTGATAGTAAGACTTCAATGTGTACAATTACACTGCCCTCCACGACGTAATGATTTTCCGAAATAACCAACCCTGAAGGGTAACTTTTGGAGATTAATAGAATAGAAATTTTAGTTTTGAAGGATAAATGAAAATGTGTTCCTAATTTATCCTTCTACACATTATGACTCATCGTTTTTCAATAATTCAAACCATAATCATGGGTAGCATTTATCACAATTAAATATCATCTATAATGAACATATTTTCTTTCAAAAGCCAATCCGAGCTCAAATAGTTTAGGCAAAGTTTTGCACGTAAGATTATATTTGTAATAGTGAATCTCACTGGAAATCACTTCCAGCAATGCCAGACGGGAAATAAGTAAACATAATTAACTGGTAAGGCTCCCGTCATCTTCCGCTCCCCCATTAGACTTCTCGCTTTTCAGCCTCTCTTATAATCCCCGCTCCCGTTTGGATCTAAAATTTTTAATATAGCTTATAATCATGGAAGAATTAATGCTAATTGTCATACCGAGTTTTGCTAAGTTCAGCTCAATCGTTAGTGCCCAACAAAATTGTTGTCTCCCGCTATAATTTTTGGCGTTTAACGCATTTGTACTTCGGAATACAACGAAAGTATATATAACAAAAGTTACTGTAAATAACAAAATAAGCAACACTTGTTACGTGCATATTTGCCGATAAACCAATAGGAAAAGAAATATCGCTATTTTTAATTTCATGCCTCCCTTATAACCCCAACTCATGTTTGTCTTAGAGAATATTAATATAGCCTAGAGTTTAAGTTGGGATAGTAGTAATATACATACCAAGTTTCATAAAGTTCGGTTCAGCCGTTTATGCGTGAAAAGGTAACAAACAAACAAACAAACAAACAAACATACACGAAAGAAACAAAATGCAGTTATGGTGTCTATGACATGTGAAACGAAAAGTTATCGTGAAATTTCGCGAAAAAAATCAATGTACAGACAGAGGTTGCAATTTTTATATATATATATATATATATATATATATATATATATATATATATATATATACTAGCTCAGATACCCGCCTTCGCTCGGGAATTCATATGATGCTGAATGGTGATGGTATATTTTTGGCAAGGCTTAACTTTGCACAATATTTTGACATTTACCCGTCCCAGTGTTTAGGGTTAACACCCGTCGTTTCTGTGGATTTGTTAATAATAAAATTATTTTTTTATGTAAGACTTCACTGTCCTTCATATTGTCATATTTCCCGTTTCCTGTGCATTATGCATAGATTTTAATTATTAATGAGAATATATTGACATACATTTGAATCAATTTTTTCATTTAGGTACCTGGTAGTTCATATTGAAAAGAAGTGTTGGGCAAATTTCTCTAAATAACAAAATAAACAACTTTTGTTATGTGCATATTTGCCAAAACTCCAATAGGAAATCACTATTTTTAATTTCAGGCCTCCCTTATAACCCTCACTCCTGCCCGTCCCTAGAAATAGTATAGCGTATTATAAGGAAAGTGTTAGTGCTAATACACATACCGAGTGTTTTATTTAGTTCGGTTGAGTCTTTTGTGCCAAATAAAATTGTTGACTCTCGCTACAATTTTACAATTTTATACTTCGGTATACGACGATAGTGTATATAAAAAACGTTTCTCTAAATAACAAAATAAACAACTTTTGTTATGTGCATATTTGCCGAAAATGCAATAGGAAACGAAATATCACTATTATTAATTTCAGGCCTTCCTTATTACCCCCACTCCTGCCCGTCCCTAGAAATGTTAGTATGGCTTATTATAAGGAAGGCGTTAGTACTAATTCACATACCGAGTTTGGTTTAGTTCGGTTGAGTCTTTTGTGCCAAATAAAATTGTTGACTTCCGCTATCATTTTTAGCGTATAACGCCTTTATACTTAGGTATACCACAAAAGTGTATATAACAAAAGTTACTCTAAACAACAAATTAAACAACTTTTATCATGTGCATAATTGCCGATAATGCAATAGGAAACGAAATATCACTATTTTTAATTTCAGGCCTCCCTTATAACCCCCACTCCTGTTTGTCTTAGAGAATATTAATATAGCCTAAAGTCTAAGTTGGGATAGTAGTAATATACATACCAAGTTTCATAAAATTCGGTTCAGCCGTTTATGCGTGAAAAGGTAACAAACAAACAAACAAACAAACATACACGAAAGAAACAAAATGCAGTTATGGTGTCTATGACATGTGAAACGAAAAGTTATCGTGAAATTTCGCGAAAAAAATCAATGTACAGACAGAGGTTACAATTTTATATATATACTAGCTGAGATACCCGGCTTCGCTCGGGAATTCATTTGGGGCTGAATGTTGGTGATATATTTTTGGCAAGGCTTTACTTTGCACAATATTATGACATTTATCCGTCCCAGTGTTTAGGGTTAATACCCGTCGTTTATGTGGATTTGTTAATAATAAAATTATTTTTTTATGCAAGACTTCACTTTTCTGCATATTGTCATATTTCCCGTTTCCTGTGCATTATGCATAGATTTGAATTATTAATGAGAAAATATTGACATACATTTGAATAATTTTTTTCATTTGAGGCAACTGGTAGTTCATATTGAAAAGAAGTGTTGAGAAAATTTCTGTAAATAACAAATTAAACAACTTTTGTTATTTGCATATTTGCCGAAACCCCAATAGGAAATCACTATTTTAATTTCAGGCCTCCCTTACAACTCCCACTCCTGCCCGTCCCTAGAAATAGTATGGCTTATTATAAGGAAGGCGTTAGTACTAATTCAAATACGGAGTTTGGTTTAGTTCGGTTGAGTCTTTTGTACTAAATAAAATTGTGGACTCCCGTTATAGGTTTTAGCGTATAACTCATTTATACTTCCGTATAAGGCAAAAGTGAATATAACAAAAGTTACTCTAAATTACACAATAAACAACTTTTGTTATGTTCATATATGCCGAAAAACCAATAAGAAACGAAATATCGCTATTTTTAATTTCTGGCTACCCTTATAACCCCCACTCCTGTTCGTCTCAGAGAATATTAATATAGCCTAAAGTCTAAGTTGGGTTAGTAGTAATATACATACCAAGTTTCATAAAATTCGGTTCAGCCGTTTATGCGTGAAAAGGTAACAAACAAACAAACAAACAAATAAACAAACAAACAAACAGACACCAAAGAAACAAAATGCAGTTATGGTGTCTATGACATGTGAAACGAAAAGTTATCGTGAAATTTCTTGAAAAAAATCAATGTACAGACAGAGGTTACAATTTTATATATATATAGATATATATATATATATATATATATATATATATATATATATATATATATAGATAAAGTGTTACATTTAAAACTATAGATCAAGTTCATAGACACTGAAATATATATGTAATCTTCTTGCATATATAACACTTCGATGGACATTTGGGGAAATTTTTCGATAGTTGCGTCGTGAGTACAACCACAACAGCTGATTTCCCTAGAGAGGAAATCTGCCAAAAGGAAGGCGTGCAAAACGTTCGTTACTCCAGTCCTCGGTTCCTGTGAGCCAGCTGTTATAGTTGAAGCCCGCAGAGAGCTATTAATAAAAGGCAGAGCTAGGACAAAGGTGAGGCCCGCTGGGAGTGAAAAGAAAGTCGTTACTACTGGAGAGCAATTGAAGGAGTTCAACGTCCCGAGGTACTTTGCGAAGGGGGCGGCGAGTATGCCGGGGATCCACTCACCCGCAGGGCCAGGGGCGTAGCCAGGAGTTGGTCCTTGGGGGAGGGGGCTTTTAAAAAGGGAATGCCGACTTTTAACAGTTTTCCGTCAAATAAAATCTGATAAGGGCATCTCACAACCACCTTGCACCCCTACTGATTTAAGTAAACGACATTTTGTTCCATTTCATTTAAAATTATTTCGTTACAACTTCATCCGAGATATCTCCTTTCCAATGTACCATATCGAAAAATGTCATAGGTATTTTACCAGATTTCACTCAAGGGAAATCAGCTATTGAGGTTGTAATCATGACACGATTTTCGAAACATTTCATCAAAAGAAAGGAAGGGTCCATCACTCCTACCTAGTAGATGAAATAAGTTCAAAATTATGTATATATTTGTCTGTTATCGCACTAGCGGTCGCAATATTACCAAACTGGATATTTAATCGTTTTATGTAAAAGAAAGGTCAAATTCGATAATGGCTTAAATCAGACCAGTGGGAGGGGGAGGGGGGTTAGAATTGAGATATTTCGAAAACTCCTAATATCTCCTTTATTAAGCATCAGATCCAAAAGTTTTATATAACCAATCTTATTGTTAATGTAATGTTCTATAAATGTTATGTGCAATTTTTCACTATCTTGGTTATTAACCGAGATGTGCATCTCTAACTCATGTCATATTAACAATAAGCTGTTATATTATGAAGCACAAATGCCAAACAGTGTTCTCATTGAATTTTTACTTTTTGAGATACTTTTTGAGAGGATCCCTTAGTCGATTATGACCAAAGATAGAGGTGTACAATTAGACATTAAGTAAATCCCAAATAAGAAATCTCAACAACCTAAGACTCGCCTTCTTAGAGTTATCTGAAAAAAGTCTGATTTGGGTATCACATGACTTGTACATGTACTCGTATTAAATAAAATGAACAAAATGTTATTTAAAACGATTATAAAATTATATTCGATATCTCCGTTCCAATGCAATGGATCGAGAAATTCAATAGAACTCAATTTATAGATCATTACACATTTTTTGTACCTCTAATATTTTAAGAGAAATTTGAAATATTTTAGTTACGCCCCGTCTAAGCTACTCTCTCCCCCTTATTTGATTTGATCAAAAGAACAGGTCCACAAAACGTTACTAAAACCCCAAATATGAAATTTCTGCTTTTAAGACTAGTTGTCTTTGACTTATGCGAGATACGTAGGTACATACTTCACGCCGAACTAGACGAAATTGGTTCAGCGAGGGTCAAAGCGGATAATTCGTATTAGGAGATAAAATGAAAAACAATTTCCCATGAGGTTTAAGACCACCGGATTCAGTCCCTATTAACATTAACACATTTATTACTTGTATACAGTAAATACAAAAAAGCTAAAATAATACCTACCTCAAAGTGTAACTCATTTACTACTATTAATTTATATGGCTATTAATACATGTTAACTTCCTGGAATCTATGTATATTTATACATATTCACTTTATTTCTCTAAAAGTGTGTTTTTTGAATATAAATATTTTCTCTTTCCCGAAGTACCGGTCTTGTCAAGGTTACGTTGTCACTGAATAATTCAAATATCATTAATCAGACTATTTAAACATTTTTTTTAACTAATTTTGATTAAAGTTGACCTACGAATTTAAATTAATAGTCAGTTAGATAAATATTTTTATTGCATTAAAAGAAGCTAAATTCAAACCTCAGTTTCACATTCACAAATTCAAGTTATTTATAGACCATCAAATATCGTTTCTTAGGAAAGGATATCAAAATTGATTTAGATAACATTATAACTCTATTATATTATATAATATTTCTGAAAAAAGAAGATTGGTATATGGTCTGATAAGTTTTTAAAAGAAAGAAATATTTAACTCAATAGTTCATAATAGCAATTAATTTTACTATATACACGTGCTTGTCTATTAGATATTGCTATCAGCTCGTGACGCTCAAAGTCGCTAATATATTCTGTTGTAACAGCTTGATTCATCAGCCATTGCTCAACTCATCCTCACAAACTTGCGAAATAATAGTGTGTGAGCATCTCTAGGAAATGAGTAAATCGGGATTATTATTATTAAAATGGAAGGAATAGGAGACCTGAAGGACTTGTAATGTATTTTTTATATATAGGGTTATTAAAGTCTTAAAATTGTTTATTTAATTTCAATAATTTTCTATGAAATCTCTCAATATGATGAAGAGATCATCATATATTGAGATTGTACATACTCTATTTGAACCGAGGTGTATTTTTAGTGCAAGTTTAATTTAATTCTTTAATTACGGCAAGATTTTAAAATTAACTTTGCTGGATTGTCTTGGATGTATTTCCGAAGAGTAGTTGCCCCTTTTCTGGTAATGTTTTATTTTATTTTATTTTTTTTTTTAATGTACACAAACTACTCCGGATCCCATTCTTATATATATATATATATATATATATATATATATATATATATATATAAAAGTTAACTACATGGTTTTATCTGGGTTTTTATTCAGTAAACGTGCATAAGAGAGACTAATGTTTAACCTTACTACATGATCCAATAAATAATTTGTTGTTTCCATCCTTTTAGTTATTTTTATAATGTATGTTCTTCAGTGGATACCATCTTCACGTAAATAAAAATAAATTCATTTCAACAAATAAGCTCTAATTAATGTAATTATGTTTTAGAGTGACTATTGTGATGACATGTATTCTCTCCCTACTGTACCTGCGTTGTTCCTTGCGGTTTCTTCCAGGGATCAAGTTTGTTGGCAACTTACTTCGGTGGTCCACTTGTAATGGCTAGTCTCAAATCCAATAATTACTGGCCTTTTCTTTATTAACACTCCCATTTCTATTTATTTTGGAAACCAATGTATCCGCTTCAAAGAAAAAAATGTTTATCCAAATGCGCTGAGACTGTCATTTACAGTCAAAAAAATATCTTTTCGGACAAGGCTTGGATCGTTTGCATAACAAAATCTGTACCAAACACATTAGAGTAGAACTGGCCAAGTGGCAAATAATTCCCAAACGGGGTCCCCAGTCTGGGAACGGGTTTGGCTTAAGGATGTTTACCATTGCAACTTTCAGACCGTGGTGGCAAATCCAGAGTTCAAAGGCTAGTGCATAGCATCATCATCCATGTTTCTTATCAATTTCACTTACTGATTACCATCGTTGTGTTTACGTGCTGCAGGAATATTTCTGATTCTGCTCTGAAGAACCTAAAGCCTCGGACATGTCTTGTGTAATGGAAAGCAATGTCGACAGTGTAAAATTACAGCAATAGATCTCTGACGAATGCTGACAGGGATGCCAATTATTTTGCAGAAAAAGGGTTAAATATCTTTAACTGTGCACCCTACAGTGAGCATTTGAGGCTTGGCCAGATATTTTGACTAATTATTGATCAGGGCGTCACCTAATAGTGCTTTATAATTTATTTTACTTTTTTAACCTGAATTTATATGGCGTTCGATGTCAACATGAATCTCATTTCGAAAATTAACCTCCATTTTTCACATTTTCAATCTCTATAACTTCAATTGTATCTAGATATAGATTAACTAATTGGCCTTCTTTTATACATTGCCTTGCCACGAGCTCTTTCATGGTTAAACTTATTTTTTGTAAAGCATTTATAACTTGTCCTTCGAGGTTTACCATGCTATCTCACCGATGAATTCACTGCAGTTATTTATATCCACGGCAATGTTATTTATATCCACATTTTATGTTTGTATCATACAGTTTTCTTCATGCACCTTGAAATTCCTTCCGTCACAACTACTAATACAAGTGTTAGACATATTCAGATTCTTTATTTTCCGTATGTATAAATATTGTTTTCCGTGATGTTAACAAATGAGGGCTCCCATTCATTTTCAGCAGATTTCTCTTAAGACAGGTGGACTATTGAGGTTGTATTCGAGGCTTGATATTTGGAAAGTTTCTTCAAATGTCCAGTCAACTGTTTTTACTGATTTAAAATGGAAGTACAGATAACCCGTCCTTATCAACCTTAGTAGCAAAAAAGTGGAGGTTAATACATTAAATGCGAAAAACAACATTTTTTTTCTTCATCTCGAATAATAATCGAGGTATCTGATTTTGTTTACATAATATCACCTAGTGTCTCGTCCTGAGATTAAGTTGATCCAAGTCGTGTTTGCACAGGCTTCTTACTACTGAAGAAATATAGAATAAATTAAGTCTGAACAGTAGGCCTTCAGCACTTGGAAAATTCTCGATGTTTACGCACCCTCTACCCGTATACGACGGTTTTTAACGCCAAATGTCTTTCTTATTTGAGTTGCTTTGAAACTGGGTTCGAAAGTTCGACGAATACAAGTTAGTACTTAGTTTGCCTGTTCATTATGAAGACATCTGATCTTGATATTCTCCTCTTGAAGTTCAGTTGTCTTCAAATACAAACTGGTCAAAGGAACTTTGGTGCCGATAACTAGGCCAATTGAAATCCCCTTAGTTTGAAAAGTTGACACTTGGCCGCATATCTAACTGCCACTTTCATTCTATGGTTTCACCATCCCATTTTGAACTAAAGAGAGCTTCTGTCGTAGTAAATTTCTCTTCATATCCTTCCTTTGGTTTTGTGTTATATTTATCCCCTCGTAACGAGTATATATTGTTTTTCTTTAGTTTCATTAATTGCCTAAAAATGTCAACTATTTCAGTTCCACAGCGTTTGCCATTGATGATCAAGGATACTAATCATCTGACACTTTCGAATCCACTAATAGCACATTTGAAATCTTATCACCTCCATTTCATTGTTATTGTCGGCCAAACAACTGATAACAAATAATCCTTCACTGTCTGTGAGCGAGATTGTCTATGCAAGTGATAAGTGTTTATATTATCACAGAGGTCAGACTTATAACCCCTTTGTTGAAATGTCGGCTATACTCCCACGCAGAGTGAATAAACATGCTTATTTATGACCAATTTATTTCTTATGACCTCTCTGATTAAAAGTTTTCATTATCTACATTAATGCTGGAAATAATAAGAAATAAATAAATCGAACGATTATCTGACACATACATTATTGTTTTAGTCGATAAATGTCTAAACGGCAGTAAAAGTAAAAGAAGTTATCACTGTTTTCCAAACGGTAAACGACATGAAAAGAGAATAAAAGTAAATGGTTGAGTAGTTATAATATACAAACAACTTTTGATGGTTGAATGACTTAAATTAGAAAAGAATTTCTAAAAATTGCTGTATATTTCTATAAAACAAGAAAAATTGTGCAATGTATTCAATTGAGAACCCTTTAAATATAAAATTGGTTTAATCATTTGTCCGGCTATACCCATTCAAATATATTTGATTAAAGCCGAGAAAAAGCACATCAATTTCTAATGTACAAGTTGTAAATTAGTACTCAATCAGTACTGAAGATTTCTCACCACGAACTGGAATGACTCACATATCTCGCATACTATTATTACATAAGTCCGTCTTAATAAAAAACCCTATGTAAACACATAATTTACGTCTAAGCTGGCATTTGATACATAGTAATGTAATAGATTCACGGAAACGCATGAATGATAAAATTAGTTTTAAAATTACAACTAAGCTAGATTGATCATTAAATGTATATACTTTGTTCGGCCTTTAATATGGCACTAGTGTTAATAGCATCCCACACACACACATAAACACACACACACACACACACACACACACACACACACACACATATACGTATGTTATTAACTCCCATATTTTAACTGACATTCGTGTCATTTACTTGGTAGAAGCAACGGTGGAAAGTAAAATTTTAATATTTATTCCCTAGACAAATATTATACCACCAAATCTTAGTTTCTACTATATTGCTTCAATACGTTTTGCTGTACATCGGATATTAATGGAGTTACATGTCTTTTTTTCATGTATTTACCAACGTCCACTTTGTGCAACTATGTTTAATTGGGCGGGTTTCTACAGATTACCGGTCTGAATATAGGACGAACAGATACCGAATTACAATATTTGGTATTTAAACTGTCAATTAGAGGTGTCATATAATAGGTTATTGTTAACGTGAGATGAGTAGAAGTGGATGTTTACCAATTGCTATAAACAAAAATGAACAAATAACTCCCTTAAAATTCCAGGTACGTAAACAATCATAGGACACGATTTGTAGAAAATTCAAGTTGAAACAAAATAGCTTCCAAAAAGTTTTGGATGAGACATAATAATGGCAGAGATATTTGGAATTTCACGCTCCTTAGAACTCTCCCTTCCTTGAACGATGTTTAGCAGTACTTGATCTTTAGTTTTACATGATACGCACATATATAGAGTTTTGTGACAAGAGCTAAAGTAGTAATGTTCAGGAATATATATTTATTAATTCGTTTTTGAACGGACCTTATTCTGGTCATCTCCTAGGTAGGATGAATGGGCATTTGAAGACGTTTTCCGAAGATCACATTATGAGTACAACCCCAAAAGGTGATGTCCCTTATGCCGCAAAATATTTGTAAATATGTGGACTCAGAATATGTGTTATTAGATGGTATCTATATGTGTGACTGTCATCGTCATTTCTACTGTTATTATGAAGTTTGACAAGACCATTATGGTTTCAGAGCAAGCAACATTGCTAAATGTTGCCAGAATCGTAAGAAAAGTGCTAACGGACTGTTAATAATGGTAATTTATTCTACATTTGATACTGTACAATACTGACTGAATAGAAAAGTCTTAGTACCAGTTAATAATGGTAAACCAACCCCTATCCCACCCTCCCTTAGAGAAATAATTAAATACGATATTTAGGGTCTAGACCTGAACAAGAGTAGCTGAGCAGACGTTTAGCAGACTGTCCCACGTCTGACAGGATGAGTCTGGCTTATTTCCATTCACAGGTTGCCAGTACAAGTTTTTACATACGGTGGCACAACAAGTGCACCCACCGCCTCCACATATCGAGGCAGACTGGACTGATAAAAAAAAATAAGAAACAGGATAAAACCCTTGTGTAAGGTCTATCCTTCCCCCGGTTTGTTTGTAGCCAACGGTCGAGCTGCGGGGTGTTTCGACACGAAGAAGACGGGACTGAAGAATGGAACGTGTGAAGTCGTTGGGGCGGGTTCACCCCAGGCCAGACCCTTTAAACTATTTAAAGGGGTAACTACCCCCTTACGTCTTAACGGATATCAGCCCTTAGAAAAGATATCTAGTCAGCAATAATCACTTCCATTGTATTATGAACTTTAATACTCATAAATGCCTAGGGCTATATGAAATATGCACATACGTATGACAATGCGCCCGCCCTGGTGGTCATGACAGCTACACCAAATTTGCTAATTCAAAATATTGATAGTATTTGCCATTCATTGTTTCATAACTGTCATTGTAAAAGGGTGGGATTGATTTTCATTGAAGCAATAGAAATTAATTTAGGCTAAATTACTTTACTACTAAATTACTGTATTAAGTTGCAAGTAATATAAGATATCTCCGTCCCAGCGAATCAGATCAAAAAATGTTTTTGTATATCTAATAGGTAGGAATAAACCTGCAGTCCCCACCCCCTCTCCTCTAACCCTCCCCTTATTCGATTTTGATCAAAAAGAGGGGTAAACAAGAAGATGTCCAACATAAACAATGACAGTCCAAAATATGTAAATTCAACTTTTTAAGGCTAATCCTTTTAGTGTTGTGCGAGAAACGTCAAATTGTCTTATGAGACGAACAAACCGAATAATTCTGTTGAAACTTGAATGCCGAAAATGTTCACGATTGTATGTTCTTTACTTCTTCCAAAGTAGAAAAAAGTTTACCCATTATAACCAGAGTGGACGTAAATAAATACAAATTTCTTTCATACCTTCAATTAATATTTTTCCATAAAATTACAGGATTTGTTTTATAGTTATAGCGTGTGTTATCCTGACATCGTACCATCAAGGAAATACGTTTATTTTGTAAAATTGGCATAAGTCTCAGTTTGTAAACACTTAATGTCCTGGCAGGTGCATATATAACTAAAACAGTTATGTACTTTAACTATGAAAAATAATAAATTGGTTTTTCAATAAAAATATCAAAATCTAATAGCCGAGTAGTGAATGATTAAAAAACGAGCAGTTGAAATAACGAATGTAGGCTTGTTTATTTAAATGAATGCAGTGTAGAATACAATTATATAACTAAAACATTGGAGAATTCAATGACGGTACTTTCTTGCTTTTCAGCTTTAATTAGACATTTTGCTGAATATCAATAACCATTTATTTCAGCGAGAGTGGATTAATTAAAGTGAAAAAATTAAAAGTCCGTCACGCAGGGGCTGCGTAAACTAAGCAGATTTCCCACGTGAAGTTTTACAATTGAGAAATCTGCCGAATAACAACTGTAGTAGTAAGAAACCTCTAAACCTAAAACATTATTTACGTCGTAATAACCCAGTAGTTTCTAGCCCCAAAAAACAGTTAACCTAACCTCTAAACCTATTCATGAGGGACGAATAGTTATGGAAACGGCCACCAGAGCTCTCGGCGGAAAGTCCGACCATACGCAGATTACAAATGCAAATATCTCGGTTAATATTCAAGATAGAGACTAAATGCATATAACAATATTTATAATAAATTTAATTTGCAATAAGATTGGTTCTATACAATATTTCGATCCGATGCATAATAACGGAGATATTTCGAATTTTTGAAAATCCCCCCTCTAAACCCCCCCTCCCACTGGTCCGATTTCAGCCGTTAACGAACTTGATAAAACGATTAAATACCGAGTTTGGTGACGATTAAACAAGAATTGCGACCGCTAGAGTGTTAACAGACATATATATATATATATATATATATATATATATATATATATATATATATATATATATAGTTTTGAACGGACCTCATTTTCGTCATCTCCTGGGTGGGATCGATGGACATTTGAAGAAATTTTTCGAAAATCACGTCATGAGTACGACCTCAATAGCTGATTTCCCTTAAGGAAAATCTGCTAAAAACTTTTAACTCTTTAAAAACATGATGGGTATGCTATTTTCTAATGACATTTAGTGGAAGGGCATGTACTTAAATACAACGAACCTTGTAATTAGCTTTGTAGAATAAAACATTGTAATTCATTCTTTAGGCAGCTACTCGATTGCCTCACTATTCTAGAGCAGGTTTGCTACAGTCGTTGTTAGAAATTAGTTTCCGCCATCATATTAGAACATTCAGTGTTGTTAGCACCTAGCATTGACCAATTCAGCAGCAATGGTCTCAGCTAGTTCTTCGCCCGTTTATCCAGCTATTCACTCTAACCCTGCCTCTCCTTCTCACTCCATCTTGAGTACAGTTTTTTGGGGTTTTTAGAAGGAAAAAAAGAGAAAGCAAACGGAACTCGAAAAACTTCCATTTCAAGGTGAACATTCATTGAGCTTGTTTTAAAAAAAATTAAATATTGATTTTATTTTGTACCTCGCCAATATTTTCAGTAGTTTATATATACATTTATTATTAAACCAGTATTTATTTTCATATGAATTTTTGTGGCAATATAAGTTCTGTTTCATCCGGCATATAACACCTACCTGTCTGGAAAACTATTTTCTGTTTTATCCTAGTACAGAATGTTTGCTGCAACTTAATTTATAGTCTTCCAATTATTGCAGAACGCTGAGGAAACTACTATAAATGCACCGGATTGAGCAATGGGTCATTGCGTAAAATCTTAAGTTACACTATGATAATAAGCTATACGGGGAAATATATACTTATATTGTAATTATTCTCCACAAGCCCACGAATTTGCTTCCACCGCATTTGAAATGTGGTAGAATCCACTGAAAATAAATTCACAGCTGTCATGTTTGAGAACCCTGAGAATGCAATTCTAAGCAATAAGAAGAGATTTAATTTTAGAATATTAAAGAGTGATTTCATAATAACTCGAGAGTCGGGTTATATTCTATTTTAATAAACTCAGTCAAAGATTCTGTGATGTTGCAATCTGCTGGTCATCTTCAATCTGTACAGAACATAATCAAGGAATTAAAACATTTACAAAATATAATTTATTATTCATAGACAACCCAATTAATATGCTTTAGTCAATCAAATAAGAAAATGTAGAATGTAAAATTAATTACAATGCACTAAAGAAGATTTCATTTTCCTGTTCATATTATAAAAAAGTTATAATAATTTTATTAAATATTGACATATAGATAAAATATCGTATAGTACACAGTATAGTTGCGTTTTGAATAAAATTCAATTTCAGCTAATAAAATTAAATGAAGTTTAAATTTTTCTAATTGCTTTCATTGTTATAATGCTTAAGTGATAATCGTAATATTTGAAATTAATACTACAAAATGCTTTTAATTATACCATGTTTATAAGAAATTAACGTTTAAATTACAAACAATTAATTCTGAAAATTACGAAGAAATAAGAAAGAAAAATTTGAAAGTATTGTAAATGTATTCACTGTCAACCGTAAATATTTGATTCATATATTTGGAGTTTCGCAAGAAGCGCAACATTGATCGAATAAACAACGAAGAAAACAAGGTAACAATCAAAATAATATCAACAACGGTTAACTTCTGGGTAGCTTGTCGGTAGGTACCACTTGACCTAGTCTCCAGTTCTTAATAGCTTAGATTGTATCAGATTTGCTTCTGATTCAACATCTGCCTTCCTCTTTCATGCCCACCAATGTTGGCCATAGGACTCTTCTCTAACAGGAAAACCTATTGAAACAATTATCAATGAGGTTGATAATATTTTTGATATTCCAATTTCAGGAGACGCTGGACACGAAGTTAATATCTTTGTACATGTGTAATGCATACTTATTCAAAGATAAAATCGTGTTTAATACCATATCTATCTTAGATAACTGTCGGCTATTCATGGTTGACGGTTGTGCTCTAGATTAGACACTTCACCCCTTAGAATAGGTCTGTATGACCTGCTACAAAACCAGTCTTGCAGCACCCGCTTTAAAATCATATTACAACCCTATTCCCATCCCAACAGTTATATCTGTCTGTTCGTGAGACCTTTTCAAAGATTTTAATGGACATTAAACGGAGGAGTGAGCTCTGATCAAGTTCAAGCTTGTAGAATTGGTATCTAAAGACAACTTGAGTTGGAATACAATGCATGATATCATAAATATACTTCTGTTCTGGGATTAACGAGGTTCGTTATCAATCTATCCCTCCCACTCCCTCGAGCATTGTAAGAAATTGATGAGCTATATGAATTACTGAAGACTTGAAAAAGGAAAATAAACCCCAAAAACTAAAGAAAACTAGTTACTCATCTAAGAGTATTTTATTTTAATTTCTATATTGTTATTGACGCTAAACACGATATACAAAGTCTACCTGGATAATTAATGTTTTAATTCTTTTTTATTTGTAAGTAACAAATGTAACGTATTTCATGGATCTCTGTGACAGTACGTCACTAATTACGCCACAGACACTAGTAGCCGCTGATGAGAACGATCACAAAAACTAAATTCTCAGTTAAAATCAAAACATTCTATTTCCAGAAAAGTAGCCACCATGGGTTAATTCCAACACACTGTAATACTAAATGTAATGCACAATTACCATTTGTAGTAACTTGTGTGTTCATCCGTTTGTGTGGGTATGTCTGTGATTGTGAATGCATGCCTAAGATTTTAGAACCTTTTGAATAAATTCTTATTCATTTCTTATAAATCGTTACTCATCATATTTTTTTTAAATTATCTGGTAATTTTATAAAATATTTATTGTTTTCGAATTTAATGTAACCCTATTGGTGTTTTTTCTCTTCTGTTCACTATTTATGTTCTTTTTTTTTCTTCAGTTTTCTGTGCCCATTCATAGTTTTTCTGTTTTCATAGTTTGTGTTTAATTAGTTCTTGTTACTTTTTATATTTTCCTTTTCCGCAAGTAATATCACCCAGTGGCAAATGTAAATATAAAAATGAATTACATTTAACAATTTGGATTATTGGTACCATTTGGTTATTTGATGAGGGGTGTAAAACACCTGAATTGCGTGACACCAAACAATTAAAAAATAAATAGAACCACAGATTTGTTTTCCAAAGTTGAAATTATAGCCCAAGAAAGAATTTTTTAAAGAGGAATACAAAAAATAATATTCCTATTATTGATAAAAAAAGTTAAAAGCCGTTAACAAGAAAAAAAAATATTTATATAATCAATAAATATCAATTTGAATTAATCAGCTGATCCGGTGACGCCATGTTTGAAATTGTTCACATTTAATACTTGATCAGTCTCAGGCTGTACGGAACCAGCTAAACCATTCAATGGTATAATGTACAGAATTATTGTTTTGTTTAATTCGGCTTGTGGTGGAGTATTATATGACTTACTTTATTTTTTTTTATTAATAATTTATGGTATTTAATTTTTTTTTATTATATTGTTACAATTGAAAATGTTTAGGCCATTTGTATTTATATTAATAGATATAAATACACATGACGTTTGCAATATACAATTTGTACGATTATATGTATGTCATTTAAAAAAAAAATATTATGTTGTCTTTAAAACAAAACAGGGTTCAATAGAGTTTGCTTCCGAAAAGATGATAAGCTATATCTGTGATTTGAATGATTACTAAATCATTCATGACATATGTTTAGCTAAGCTGTTGAGCTGATAGGAGAGGCTCTCGACTGCCCTTCATATATGCCCCTGGAGTGGAGTAGAGCCGAAGGACAAGGACCAGCTGAGAGATGGGTAGAGCGTGGAGTAATTAGAACTGGGAGGGAAATGTCGCAACTAGCAGCCCTGACACCGATACAATTTTATAACAGCGCTTCAACAAATCCCCAGTAGGGCAACTGCTCCACATGCCTATAAGGAGCTGGGCAATGTTCTCACATAGCACTACTCATATACAACGCTATATAACTCACGGAGTATCTTCAACGAGCTCCCACTTACCTTCCGTATCTCTCGTTATCCGTACAACTAGCATATCCTACGAACTCTAGGAACTCTAGACGGCTTGAAGATGGTGCCTTTGCATCGAAAGCGCTTGCCAACCGTACCACCAGCCAGTGACGACGTTCTTCACCGACAGATATGACAATAGCATATCCTACCTTTGTAACGAGAAAAGTCTGGTGGCATGGTCTATTCTATATTTCTCTACGAGAGAGAATTTTATGCCAGTAAGTCTTGAAATTTAAGACAGAATAGTAATCTATGAGAGGCTCATAGTTAGCTATGAAAATCTCAAGAGCAGGTGTAGTTTACAATAACCAACCAGCCAAAAAAAAAAAATACAGATTACAAACAGAAAAGCCCGTCACGCAGGGGGTGCGTAAACTAAGCACATTTATATAATGAATAAATAAAACGGTAATGAGATATCTTTCAGTCAATTTTAATAACTTTCCAAAGGGAAGCGCCTGAATTGCAACAACCAGGCCAGCCAACCTCTCACAGGAGAATAGATAGAAATATTCTTCACCGTAAAAAAAACAATTAATGAAATATATCTGAATATAACATATTAAATTTATTGAAAACTATTTACTATATCTATTACTGTAATTTATAATGAATCAGGATAATTTTTATCTCAATCACTCAAATTTTAGTAATCCAAGAACTAAAGACGAGTGGGGGAGGGGCAATCAACAGAACTTAATTATTTGCTTGTATTTCGTATAATAAAGGTCTCTTGAAAACAATATTTGATATTTAAGCTTCAAATAAAGTAGTTTATTATATAAATAGAGTGTTGTTTATGTGACATGAGTAGGAGTGGGGGTTTGCTCAAGGTTGAAAACTAAGAAATTCAAATTTCCCTGTTAATATTCAAGATAGAGAATAAATGTATATAACAATATTTATATAATTTGCAATGAAATTGGTTCTATACAAATTTTCAATCAAGTATAATAACTCAGGTATTTTGAATTGTCGAAATTCCTCCCCGCTAAACCACTCCCCCCCCTTACACACTCACACACACAAACACAAATACACAGTTACATTTACGCGCAAACCATCCAATGCATTTATTCAAACACCATATGCATTTTACAAACAAAGGAATGGTTTCCCATGTGAATTTCGATTAATTATACATATATTTCTTATACTTTCAATATATTATTATTGAATCATTACTATTTTAATATACTATTATTTTTTTATTTACCTTTTACAATTGGAATTATTGGTAACATATTAATCACCTCAAATTATATTAATTCAAATTGCCGTTGATGAAAGCCCTCGTTAAGCTGTTATGGTTAATTAGGACGGATTATCTAGAGGTTACACTTATTTTCCAAAGAGGGTGGGATTAAGGATTTAATGAGTTTGTCACACAATAAATTCCTAACGCCCAATCGGGGAACAATGGGAATCGAACCCACCACTCTAGATTTGTAAAGTAAGTTAAAGACCACGCCTTAAATCACCTGGAGGATCAAATTAAGTTATTCCTTAATTTTTTTGAACTACTTATTTCAACAAGGCTGACCAATCTCAACCTTCTTTAAATCTACCCATAGATGTATTGAGGTTTGAAGTGCATCTACTCTCATTGTTTTATTTGCATTTTTATACGCACATAACGTCTCGGATCGGCACTTTTATTATTTAGTATTTGTTTAATCTCATATTTTTTTAGTCATTACTTTATTCCTTATAGTATAATTTAACGTTCACGTGAGTGGAAAATGTTTAGTCCTCCCAAATTTTAATTTCATGTTTTTTATAGTATCATCATTATTAATAATAGGTTATTTATTTGCTTTGTTAGCTATCAGGGCAATAATGTAATAATTTTCATTTGTATTTATCACAGGTTTTTTTTTTTTTTTTTTTTAGTAGTTTTCTCTTATGGAAAATTAGCTATTGACGCGATTTTCGAAAACTTTCCTCAAATATCCAGTGATTCCTACCGAGGAGATAGTCGGTTCGAAAAATTGTATGGGACCAATCTTATTGCAAATGTGATGTTCTATAAATGTTGTTATGTACGTTTTTTCACTATCTTGATTATCAACCGGGATATTTGAATTTTTTTAGTTTTCTGCCATCAGTAAACCCCCACTCCTACTCATGCCATATTCACAATAAGCTGTTATATTATGAAGCACTTAATTCGAATCCTAAATACCAAATATTGTTCTTATTGAAGTTTTACGTTTTAAGAGAAATGCAAATACTTGTTGCACATAGGAAATCGTTTTAGTTTACGTAGTCCCTGCGTGACGGCGTTTTCACACTTTTATAAAGTGCAACAATAGTCGGATAGCTTCACACCCTAGTGCGAGCTAAGAGCAATCACTTTAAATCCATTATTCACTTATAATTATTATTCGTCATATTTAAATTTCATGAGTACTTATAATAAATATTAAAATCTGGTATTTACCAAATTACTTTGAACGTTTAAAACAGATTGAGGAAAAATAGTTTTTCCACAGTTTATATAAACTATTTAAAAATATTGTACACGTTTAAGATAATTTCTCTCAGGTATTTACGTAACTTGCGTGATTTCCGTCATGATATCACGTGATATTAATGTTTATTAGTATTGCACATTCTGTCCAAACATAAACTCACTACCAACACAAACTGTAATTCCAAGGTATCTTATTACTTAAGATGTTTTGCCGGTGAACTTATAAAGTAAAGAAATTATTAGCATGGGGATAATAATAAAAAAATGTAATTGAAAATTCTCTTACGATTATGTTATTAGGTTGAATCACAGGTTACTACAGAAAAATTAATGATGGAATTAATGATTACTGCAAAATCTGATTGTATTGGTCTTGGGGAGTATCTCCATGTTATCAAAAAATCTAGTTAGGGACCTAACCGGTCAATACATGATATATTATCTGGGACTAAGACATATTATAATGTAATCACATATTGTGATAATCAGACGAGTAGAAATTTGGGATTATTTAATGTTGAAAACTCCGAAAAATATAATTCCAGCAAGTGTGGAATCTCCTATGTCTACTCGTCACCAGAGTGCGGCTTTATTTATTATCATACTGAGATCTCCTTTAAGGGTAATATGCCAAAACAAAATATTATCATTGCACCCATAAGTACATTTAAAATGAAAACAGATATATCAAGTAACTGCGTAAATTCCACAGACCAATAAACCAATAATAGTAGAGAGTAATTACTACCATATTTTCACGAGTCAAATATTTTCCGTTGACATTCCTGAACAACAGCAAGGAATGTCTACATCCAGATGTTTTCTTTACTATTTCAATTGTACTTAATGGTTACGACGCGCGTACAGAAACAATGAATTAATCCTGTAGAACACGATTTTACTGTTAGTGGAGGCCACCATCTGCCATCTAAGCAGATTTCCCACGCGTTGGTGGACACTTGTGATTCCATTCTTTATTTCCATGAAAAAAACCGACGAATAAAGTGTTGTAGGGAGGAGGGGGGGGGGTTACTGAAGGCTGAAAACAGGAAAGTACAAAAGCTTAACAAAGATGGTTCTATAACATTTTGCAATAAAAACCGCTCATGATAACGGTGATATTTTGAGTTTTCAAAACTCCCTCCTCTAACCCCCCCCCCCTATCGCACCCCTCATTTCAGCTTCTGACTAATACGATCTTTAGCGTGTAATGAAACAGTTAAGTATGGTGAATGGTATAAAATAAATAAATATTTTCGATATACACGACCTCAAAATCTTAATTGATGACGTCTCGCTCTACGTATTTGCATGTATCTCACAAAGTAAACGTTCAATGGAAACAATATTAGGTATTTAAGCCGTTTCATGAAATAACAGCTTATTGCTAACGTGACCTTTGCCTAAGTGGGGGTTTACAAATGCCTGAAAACTAAAAATGCAATCACCGTAATATTGAAGATAGAGAATAAACGTATATAACAATATTTATAGTACATTACATTAGCAATAGGATTGGTTCTATAGAATTTTTTGTTCCGACGTATAACAACGGAGATATGTTGAATTTTCAAATTTCCTCCCATGTAAACCCCCTTCTCCTCCAACTAATTCGTTTTACGGTATCACATCACCAGTTAGTTTTACTTTGAGTTTAGTCAATATCACTCACCCAAAGAAGATTTCACTTCCACTATACTTTTTAGCGTATATATCGTTTATAATTCGGTATACGAAAAAAGTGTATATAACAAAAGTTACTCTAAATAGCAAAATAAACAACTTTTGTTATGTTCATATTTGCCGATAAACCAATAGGAAACGAAATATCGCTATTTTTAATTTCTGGTTTCCCTTAAAACCCCCACTCCTGCCCGTCCCTAGAAATGTTGGTATGGCTTCATATAATGAAAGCGTTAGTGCTAATACACATACCGAGTTTTATTTATTTCGGTTGGGTCTTTTGTCCCAAATAATATTGTTGACTCCCGCTATAGTCATAAGCGTATAACTCATTTAAACTTCGGAATACGATGAAAGTGTTTATGACAAAAGTTACTCTAAATAGCAAAATAAACAACTTTTGTTATGTGCATATTTGCTAAAAACCCATTAGAAAACGAAATATCGCGACTTTTAATTTCAGGTCTCCCTTATAACCCCCACTCCTGTTCGTCTCAGAGAAAATTAATATAGCCTATCTCTCAAGTTGGACCAGACTGCTCACGGTGTGCCAATTTAATTTAAAATCGGTTAAGTAGTTTAGGAGTCCATCGCGGACAAACATCGTGACAGGAGATTTATATATATTAAGATATATATATATATACAAATATATACATAGATATATATATATATATATATATATATATATGCAGATAGGACCTTATTTCCGTCAAATGAATTGTTAGCGGCTATGGTCGCGGAGATCGTCGAACCCAACTGGGAGTAATATATGCATTTGAATAGTATTTTCAAAATCCCGTTACGAGTAAATCCCCCCCCCCTTTAGAGAAATCTGCATTGGGGTACATTAAAGAATTAGTATCGGTGTATGGGCTGGATATTGAGGACGAGGTGGAGAAAATCTCGAAGGGAGAGTATGCTACGCACATCAGGAAGACATACGAGGAGAAAACGTCTCCACACAAAATTATCCAGGAATTGCGTGTCAAAAGTATTCGTTTCCTGTTTAAACTAGGATTATTGGAAAGGTATCCATTCTCGTGCGATATTTCACGCAAACGGCTTAACAGCCAGTATCTAATGAAATGGCCAGTAGATGTGCATTTGCTGGGTTTAGTTCCATGGAGACTATTTTAAATGGCCCAGATCAATGAAATTATTCTAATCTAAAATATTTTATAATTGTATTCCGATTGAATGTGATAATTACGATTAGAAATTAATTAATTTCTTAATTATATAGACTCGAATCTGGCTTGATATGATCAAAGAACATAATTAACAAACCGTTCTAAACCACAATAAAAATACCACGTGAAACTCCTAGACATCTTTGAGATCTTCTTCCCTTATTTGTTTCTGTGGAAATCAGGACTTCCTGCTCACAAAATAACAACATGTAGCCTGTTGTCACAACTCAGTAAAACAAAGTATTTTCCTTTATTTTTCGTTGGAGTGATTCAAAGTTCAACAAGTAGGTCACTTTTCAGCAACGAACAAATATTTAATACGATAATAAGTAATTTAAATGAAATGTAATGCTTTGTATATGAAGAGCAGTGGCGCGGGTTCGATCCCAGGAGGTTGCTGAGTTAAGGCTACCTAACTCACGTAGGAACAATTTACTTTTAGCAGAAATCAGCTACTGAGGTCATATGTATATATATATATATATATATATATATATATATATATATATATATATATATTTCTCTGTTGCCGCTCTAGCGGTCGAATTTTTACTCCATATAGGTGTTTCATGTAAAACTAAAGGTCAAGTTCATTAATGGCTGAAATCGGACCAGTGGGGGGAGGGATTTCGGAAATTCGAAATATCTGCGTCTTTAAATGTGTGTGTGTGTGTGTGTGTGTGAGTTAACGCTGGTCGCAATTTTTGTTTGTTCGATATCAAACTCGTTATTTAAACTTTACATATAAAAATGTAAATAGAAATCAACAAAATCAAGTTCGATAATGGATGAAATAGGTTCAAAGGGAGGAGGGGGTATTTTTGAAGATTGGAAATACCTCTTTTATTATAAATCGGGTTGAAAACTCGAAAAGAACCAATCTAATTGCAAATAAACATTACCTATCACATTTAACGCTTATTTATAAAACATTTTCAGTCTTAAAAATTATACGAGATATTATCATTTTTTTAGATTTCAGCTTTTAGTAAAGCCCCAGTCCAGACATGAGTACCCAATTAACAAGCTCTTATATCATGAAACACTTTATCCGAAGCTTAACTTTATCCGAACTTTGTTTCATATTACTTTTACTTTTTGAGATACATGCTGATACGTTTTGCAATGATGTCATAAACTCAGATTTTACGCCCTAGCTCGAAAAATATAAGGGAGGGGAGTTCGAATGTTCAATATATCTCAATTATTATTAATTTAATAAAAAAAGTTATATAAGCAAACTTATTAAGCTTTACGATTACTGTTCTAATATTTAGCGAGTTATTCTCACTCTTATTTAATACACACGAAATTATTTGAACAGTCCATATTAAAACTTTTATCTTTCTAATAGTCATTTAATTTATACAATTGTGAACGTGAACAATTATAAGATTGACTTTATACATTCCAGTGTTCTGCATCATTTATCTCAGTATATTCGCATCATAGACTGAATTATGTGATGATTTTGACTGGCTTGAAACCTAATTTTTTAGAGTATTGTCTCTCATCCAGCATATAAATGATGGATCTCTTCCTTGTATGGTACAGCAACCTTGAGTGGTTACCAACCGTGAAAATCTGAGTCCATGGTCTTAGTTGTGTTAGTGTTTTTTCTTTCTGATGACATGAACTATGTTTCTGAGATTCTAGAACCACCTTTATCAACATCTTTTCCGTTAACTACGTTTTAGATATATCCTCTGTGTCAAACCATCTTACAGCTTCCTTATGATAACAACTGTACAAATGAGAGAACGTCTTCCCATTAAAAATGAAACAATATAATATTTTTCGAAAATTCAGTGAGTAAATACCTAAAAAAAAACACTATTGTGATTACCGTATTCCCTAAGAATTATAGAACTAATCAAATAAATAAATGTTGAATACTCTACTTCTATTGCCAAAAGCCCAGCGGGCCTTATATCCTTCCACCAAATGCTGTATTGTAACACATCTTTTATGATTTGTTGCCCAACAAATACTCATTAACATTTTCCGTTTTTCTTAGGAACAATGATGTTAATTTGTTTTTGTTTTTTTACTCCATTCCTGACGTCAAAAGGCAAACGTCAGTAAAAATAATGTGGGATCAAATGAATCAGGGACATCCTATTGACAAAAAGCTTTCAGTGTTACAAATGAGCTTGAAGCCAAATGTCAACCATCATTACTAGCCTTAACTTGAAAGTCATTAAAGTAGACAACTATGAATTAATTTCCATAAATGTATCTCTCGATTTTCTTAAGGAACTTTCCTGCTTATGTCTGCTATTATACCACACTCACATCAGCGAAAGAAGCAAGAACCTCTTTGTCTGTGTGTGTGTGTGTGTGTGTGTGTGTGTGTGTGTGTGTGTGTGTGTGCGCGAGTTTAATTTAACATTATTTCTTTTGAAATTATTATAAAATGTTTAGTTTCTAATCTTCATTTTGATTTGTGTTTTAAATTATTTGTATATCGTTTTAATATTTTTGGGTCACTCCCTTAATGAGAGGTTATCAGGAAAATCAACTTGAAAAAATATTCTCTTCAATTGATATAAGGAATATTGAAAAAATATTCCAGGAAATACTTGTTAAGTTATGATTTACAAAATCCTAACCAAGACTCTAACCACGATTGGATTTATATAGTTCAAAACGGAGTTCAGAAGTATAAATATTGATAAAAGAACATAACCATGAACTAATGACACGTGGGATTTTAAATCATTTTATGGCTAACAGTAAAATAGGTATTTTCTCATTTAAATATGCTCTGTTCCTTGAAGGTCAGAAAAGAATATTAAATATATCGTCGAAATGTAACGAAGCCACATTGACTTACCTGTTTCTAAGAAAAACAAACAATACCATTGTAAAAATGTAGAAAATTTGGAATAGAGACACTTTTTGGCTGATATTCTTTGAAATTTAACATTAATTAATCTTTGGGGATGTAGAAATTCTAGATGGAGACGAGACTGTTGCCAAGCGGAAAATTAACTAATAGGACCGCAAAATTAAATACAAATAGAATGTTATATACAAAAATGAAGGAAATAACTATTCTACAGAATATATTTATCAAATGCTTCAATATAGAGAAAGCAAATTGGATGTAATAGTGATTATACCTAATTTTTCTGGAATCGACTTTTGATACACTGTATCGATGAAGGACAATGAACTTTTGTGTTGAATCAAATAAACATTTCCAAATTAATGAACTACGAATCTTAAGAGTTGGCGCCATCACACAATGTATATTTCACTGTAAATCTTCAACGAAAATATATTTGGTATTTAAGTTTCAGATAACAAGGATAATTTCAATAAGAAAGGTTTTATACGATTTTTCCATCGGACGTCTAGTAACGAATTCCCCTCCCTACTGGTTAGATTTCAACCACTAATGAACTTGATCTTTAGTTTACAAAAAACGTTTAAATATAGAATTTTTTAACTATCAAAAATTAAATTGCGACCACTAGACAACAAGAGGCAATAAATAATACACACACGCGCTCACACTCTCACACACACACACACATATATATATATATATATATATATAAACAAACAACTAAAGGTGTCCTCTTTTTTGGGGTACTTATCAAAACCATCCTCCTTATCTACCTTATTTAAGGTGTTTAAATCCATTTCAGTTGAAATATAAATATCATTTCCGTTGGGAGAGTTACTAAGGGAGCAGCTTACATTAAACTTTATTTTGATATGTATGGAAGTTCAATAACCTAATAGGTGCTTTTAGAATCTTAGTTGACACCTTCCTTATTTCTTCCTAAGATCTTTTAGATGTTTTGCTGTCGACTTGGGTATATACGGATGAACACAACCTCAATTGCTGATTTCCTCTTAGGAGTGTTGGAATGCTAGCTGTGCGTATGAATATGCGGTGCGGTCTTGGTTGTGTAATGTTTCAGCGATCAGCCGATGTCTGGGTCGGAAGCAATGTAGATGGTGCTGTGACACCAAACGCCTGCCAATAAATACCTTTGGATATATTTGCTAGTGCGTTTTCAAAGTGACTATTTATGAAATAGATAATTCAATCTGTGATGACATCGTGTGTGTGTCTGTCTTATCTCGTGAGAATTATTTTTTTGTTGACGCAGCCCCTGCGTGACGAATTTTTTAAAACTGTAGACGAATGAGAGTATACCTGGTAAGTGAATGAACCAAGAATTGCGTCAGAGCCGGCGTTCCTCCTTAGTCTATTTCGGTCTAGATTCGAATGCTATATTTACTGCCGGGCTGTTGAATACTTTCAGCTTATTTATCTTTGGCAGTCATTAGATAAGGCTTATTTTGCAATAAATGCTACCAGAATAATATGATGAATAAAATAAATGAAACTTATGAGGTAATAGGAAACATATTATTTATTCAGAACTTCAGTTAGCTTTTAAACAAACTGCTAGACAAACTACTTACTCACATATCAATACACTTAGTCAAACTACGAATTTTGCTGTTAATCCTAGACTGAATCTTAAAAGAGAGAGTATTAAAGTAGCATTTCTGTCTCTTTTTTTTTTCCTTTTCATCTAGAACTCGAAGTAGTTGTTAACTATCTAAATACTATTCACTACAATTATAAAGCCCCTGCCACTTCAGATCATCCACCTTACGACCATTTCTCAATACCTCAGAGCACTTAAACCCGGGGTCCATTGTGGCTTTTATACTATTGATAACCATGCCTCGTCAGGTGCAAAAACTTGGAAACATAAACTTCCTCATTTTAATAGGACCTTCAATCTCCACGGTTAGACAAGATGTTCTTGTGGATTGGGGCATTTCTATCCTGATTTTAAACTCGGTGATTTGGGCTGCCATCCTATTATATGTCTAAAAACATCAATACAGCCACATGTCGAATGATGTAAGTTTGCATTATATTCCATTTAAAAAGAAACATCGGAAACATGACTGGTAGTGATTTAAGAATTCACATTTGGCAGAGGGATTAAAATAAGGTAATTGCTTTGAAAACTAGAATTTATGTCACAGACAAAAATGCATAGGAACATGGTAAAAATATTTACACTAATCAAGGGCTAGAATAACATTTTGACAATAGTTTTTTAATTGTTGCAATTTATATGGGATTCGGAGTATTTTGTGGAAGACATGTTAATAATAATTGATTGGTATTTTTATTTTCCTACATATTAATTTATTGGGTGGAGGGGCTCAGGCTAGCTATGTGAGATGATGGGCAATAAGAATTTATTAAGTAACGAACTCATCAAATAAAATCCTTAGTCCTCAGAAAAGGGTGGTAACCTGTAGAAAGCCCGTTGCAATTCGTCATAGAAGCAAAAAGTAAATGTTAATAAATAATAATAATAATAATTTATTGTGGCAGTCTAGTGAATTATAGAGAGGCCTTTGTAATAGAGGTGCCGGATTCGCATGTGCACCATGCCCACTCAATATTGTGGGTCAAATGAGTAGCACTTGAATAAATAATTAGTTAACTTTTGTTTTTATTGCCTCCACAATACTGCAAGAAATGCAATGCAACACTCTGACCAATTGAGCTCCCCTTGTACCAGGTTACGTGCCCATTTTGGGTGTTGAGCTGTTGAAGGAACATTCTATGGGACTATTCGCACGCATTACAATACTGAATGCAAAACGTTCGTCTTGCTATATATATCACCGCATCTTACATTTTTATTAGCATAAGCTATAAAATACCTAGTGGTATTTTCTAGTTTCTTATTTCTATTTTTCTTTTTGTGGAAATGCTGAATATTATTGAATCAGACATGAAATATTGTTTACTAAGTTTATTTCTGCCGTCATTCAATGTTCCCTGAGAAATTGAATTTCAGCATAATGAGAGGGTAATGTTGTATTTAAGAGTTGTCCCCTTCAAACTAATCGATTACTCGCCAGGTTTTCCTTATCTGTCATTAATAGCAATAGCTAGCAACAATTGCTAAAGATCAGCATGGCGCAATCATCCCACCGTACAAGTTTTTCCTATGTAAACAGCTTTAGTTTTCTCTTATTTGATTCTTGATAAGAAATCGAAAAACTAATGACTATTATATATCACACTTTTACATATATTTTATCCATAAAAGGTATAAAAAATAATTTATGTTACGATTTAAATCGGAATGCCATGATCCCATCCAAGACTAAATGTATAAAAAAGGAGTGAACGTAGTCTCTAATCCAGAAACCAGCAGTGCTTTTTATTACAACTGAAGTATTGCAATTATAAAAATTAATGTTATGCGCAGGAGTCTGATGAGTGAGTGGCATGAGACTATTTCCAACGAATTTCGAATGTTATAGGAGCTGCCAGATTTCATAGGCTTTCAACACAAAACTCATAATGGAAATTTGAATTTTTCTTCAAATATTTCAGTGAAGATTTTGGTTTTCTTTTTTTTTTTGATAAATTATTGACCAAAATAGAGTCTAAGCAAATCTATATAAACGATTACGCTTTAGCTCTGCCGTAACAATGAAAAAACTCGTTTCATCCAGTACAGACAGGTATAATGTGTTTGCTTGTTACTTTCTCAGAAAACTTTCTTACCTTTATTAAAAACTACAATTCAAATTTAGGTGGTGTAAGAATATAATAGTCATAATGGGCAAATATATACAAAAGACCACACTTAGCACATAGCAATTTCATCAAGGTACACCCTTCTAGTCATGCACCCCTAGCACAAAATCTAGATCTCCGACTATTGCACAAATGTTCTACCAGTTATTAGCAAACCTATGCCATATGCCGCTATGTTTATTCAAATTTCCATCGATCCTACCTAGGATATATATATATATATATATATATATATATATATATATAATATATATACACACACACACACACACTCATTTGCCTGCTTCCACTATATTTGTCTCAATTTTTATGACAAAGTTACCAAACTCGTTCATGTAAAAGAAAAACAATTAAGTTTATTAACGCCTGGAGTCGGGCCAAGGAAGGATAACTAATATTGAAAATGTAATGTTTTTTTCTCTATCTAGAATACTAATCAAGATATTGTTATTTTTTAGTTTTCAGTCTTATATAAACCCCCCACTCCTACTCATATCAAACATACTATAAGCAGATATATCGAGCAACATCTTATTCATGTCTTAAATATCAAATATAGCTTTCTACAAGCCTTTAATGTGTGAGTTAAATACTAAAATATTTTCGTAGTTACGTCGTCAAGAAAAGTGATATTTTCTTGAGAACCTCATCAATACCATACTCAATGTTTAAACGATTTATATAAAGCTTAAAGTATTTTTTTTAAGGTCGGACTTGGAGGGTGGTTTGGAAGGTGTAACATAATAGAAATATCTCCGTTATTTTCAGTCGAAAGGAAAATGATTTGTAATTAATCATGTTAATCATTCAATGCCATACAATGTTGGTCTATGTACGTTTTCATTAATTTGAATATTAAGGAAGTTTTTTGTATGAATTCGCATTCTGCCTCTCAGTTGCCCCTCACTCCAACTAATAAGATTTTTACTTTTCAGCAATTGTATCACTAACCATCTCATGCCCAACTTAAATTGGAAGTTGTGGTGATAAAGGCTTCTTATTAGTGGTGATATAGAAAATCGAAGAAAATAATTTTAAATCATCGTGCAATTCATAGATTGCGTGACTGAGTTTTTTTTTTACGTAGCGTGACGTCAAATATTAACGGTGGTAACCCCCCCCCCCTAATTATTAATTTCTGTTTTTTAGAGAGTTGAATGAACTTTTGGAGACTTCACATTATTTACACTGGTTTTGAATGTCGAAAAATAAGTTTGAGGGAGAAAACATCTGGTTTCATGACGTTCTACGAAAGTTTCAAACGTTTCCAACTAAATAAGCTCCTGTTTGCGAGACATGTCGATTAGGGTAATAGTACTATTTGCCTAGACAGGGAGGAAATGACGCCCGTATGAAATACACACACACACACACATATATATATATATATATATATATATATATATATATATATAGAATGTAATGGATCGGTAAAAGAGATCTATATATAATGAGATATCCCTATAAGTTCTCTATTCGGGGAGGAATACTCCTGAGTCAGCCTTTATTCTCAGCTGTTCGCGCCCCAACAGACAGCACTCATATGCCTTCATCTTATAAATACCTCGCAATAAATAGCCCATTAGTAAGGTTAGTGTCTCGCAATATGCCGTGACTCAGAAACCTGAGATACATTTTGAGATTTTTAACAAAGAAAAACAAGTAAATCAATCATCAGTTAATAGCCTTCTAAGTTGTCGTTTCGTTACTAATATTAATTAATTTAAAACGATTATTTTTGCTTTATGGAATTTAATGTAATGCATTTGTGTGTAGTAAACAAAAAAATTATTTTCAGGACCTAGAGCATCTGTGAAAGCTAAAGCACAATATTCAAGTTTTAACAATACTGAAATATTTTGCAAGAGATTATGTAGTTTATAAACTTTACTAGAAATTGTGCAATTAAGCTTTCAAGCTTATAAATTTTCGAGCAATATATTCAACACCTGGATTACATATTGAACTTCAATTCACTTCACATGCATATAAATTACCAATGTTTAAAATTCATATTCCTTATATTTTACACATTTTTATTTTTAGCTGGTGGTGAGGGTGATGAATGAGGTTAATCAGAAACACTTTCTTTGTGACTCCTCGCAATTTATTTTTGAAAAAGGCTTAGCGCTTTCGGAAATTAAATTCCCATCCTCAGAGCTATAAACAATAAAACGCCATAATTAAGGAGTCTAAAAACTATTTTTTTTTTAAATTTACATAATTGGTCGTTATATGACAGTTTAAAACAGTCAATAACACTATAAAATTTCTAACAATAACAACACAGTTATACATTTAACAACATAGTTATAGTTATACTATAATAAATTAATAATTTATTATTTACTATCTATGCATTAAAATTACATAAAAAAAATTTCCACTAACGAAATCATAAATTTATCAAACATCATAAATTGTGAGGAGCCACAAAAAAAAAAAAAAATTTTCTGATAACCTTATATTTTACCTTATTTTCATTAAATTGTTGCAGTACATCTGCATATTTCTAATTAGTTCCCTAAAGCATTTAATTAATAATATTTTTAATTTATTTTAATCCACAATATTATTTATTTGTAAATAATTTTTATATATGTTTTCGTTCTACTTTTATTTATTTTTCGTATTTTGTTTGTTTGTAGTGTTATTTTTGTTAAGTATCTTCGTTGTTTTCTATTTTGGCAGTTTGTTATTCTTTCTCGATTTCTATTTTTGTGTTTTGTTGTACTTCGTTGTTTCCTATTACTTTTTTTTCTTGTATTTGTTGTCCTTTATTGTTTTCTATTTTTTCTTGAATTCTATTTTATTAGTTATATTCTATTTTTACTTATATATATGATATTTTTTTGTTAAGAGAAATATCGCCCTAGTTGCGAAGCACCGAAATATATAACTAAATAAAGTACCAATAGCCATTAATTTTGCTTAATTGCAATTCACATGTTATTAATTGATTTGATCATATATCACAAGTCTTTATTGTTTATTCTTAATAATTGTTCATTCTTAATACGACAAGCACCTTCTTTTATCCGCATTTATTGGAAACTGCTGACTATTCTTAACAGCTGCCCCATCCAACTCTGCCAAAGCTGCTTGCCTCTGATGCTGATCTAGGTATAATGGCTGTCTCATAATTGTTGTTTATTGATTTGCTACTGGTATTAGCTGCCTATCGTAACGCCAATAGGCATTCAAATCAAGAGTATTGAGGTTGAAATGAAGGTTATAAAGTATTATGCAATGCCAACAATAGGCATATAAATATAATTACCAATTTTAGGCAAAATTGGTAATTATATCTTAAATTCAAAAACTAATCATGTGTTGGGGATTTCTGTGTGGAGGATTGAAAATAAATAACTAATAAAGAAACAAACAAATGAATAAGTGATAACGTACTAATAAAGAAAGTGAGTTTGTTTTTTTTTGTTTTTTTTCAGATTTTATGATATTTTCTGAAAGTCCAAGATTTAATGTGTTCATGTGCTTATGGTCACTTTTTCAAGACCTTTGCCCTCATGTACTGAACGACAAAAAAAAGATATTGTGGTTGTCTGGTACAAATATCCCTTAATTTGGGTTAATAAAGAGGGATTGGAGTACCAGTTCTCTAATCTTAAATTCTAGCCAGGCTATAAATATGTGCCTGGACGTCTTGTAGAATATTTGTAATAATGGCCAATAGGAAAGTATACATAACCATGTTCTGAAACAAATCTCGGCTAGTATTCAAGATGGAGAAAAAGTGTACAAAACAATATCATAGAAAATTAAATTTTCAATATCATTGGAATGGTAACATTTTGGATTTTCAATCCCCCCCTCCCCAATTCAATTTCAGCCGTTAACGCACTTGAACCTTTGTTTTACTTGAAACGCTTATATGTAGATGGATTTTGGTAACGAACAACTGAAGTTTCTACCGCTAAAGCGGAAACAGACAAGTATGTACATACATAGATAGATTGATGGATATATATATATATATATATATATATATATATATATATATATATATATTATTTTCAACGGAGCTCAATTGCATCATCCTCTACGTGAACCGTTAGCTGAATCCCTAAAGGGAAAAGCAGAGTGTTTACGTTGTAGGACAAGCAGCTGCTGGTCTTGTTGCTTTATCTGATTTTGAGCTGGAAAAGAATTGACTAGATATTGTATGAACTTCTGTGATATTGCTTTGATAGTGTTAGATTTCAAATATTGCGATAAGATTAAGCCGATCTGTAAATTAGTAATGAGCCTGGGGGATAAGATAAGAGAAATGCCTGGCTGTTTCCTTTTTCGGAGTTAGATAACATTCACCATTCCCCAGGAAATAAAAGGCATTTATTCGTATTTTTTTTTTTTAATTTAGAAAATTCTAATTTCTCCTGATGAAAGTAATTTATTTATTCTTGTAGTAATCGCATTTCGCGTCTGGGGCGATTCAGCGACGTATCAGATAAATTCTTATTAGTTTATCATATTTGCGTAAGTTTGCTCATTTTTGCAAATATTTTCAGTATTGTCTTACGTTATATTTTTTGAAAATGTTACGTTTAAAGCAGTGTAATGCGCTGCCTATGTACTGGCTACGGTCATGTAGTAATTCAGTCAAAGTGTATGCTAGGTCAATGTGATTCCTCAAGTAACAGTCAGTTAGTATACGTTTTATAGTAAGTCTACAGTTACAGTGTTGGTAATAGGGTTTGTCTTCTCCAGTAACTACTTAATATGAAAGTAGGATGTTTTTAAATGTTTCGAGTGGACATTTTTTAATAGTTGTCGATTAAGAAGTGTATTGTTGAATTTTTCCCAGTAAGCAATTTTCCAGAAAACCGTTGTTGGGCATAGGGATGTAGGAGGTTTAGCAGCAGAAAAGAATAGGAAAATCAGTTATTGAGTTTATACTTATAAAGCGATTTTTTTGTAAAAACACTCTTCAAATGTATATCGATCCTATCTAGAAGATTGAAGCAATGAGGTATTTATATAAAAGTCACATTACCAATAACACAAAATTGGAATTGGGAGGAAATTCCAAAATTCGAAATGTCTTCGTTTTTCGTAGTCGGATCTAAAACAACAACCAATCATCCTACAAGTTAACACATATAACGATCCATCTTTAAAAAAGTAGTACTTTAATTACTTTTTGACTTTATGGATTCCAAGATTCACCTCGTTACTTAACACGATGTGATTTGATCAAAAACAGAAGTCCGTCACGCAGGGGCTGCGTAACCTAAACAGATTTCCCACGTGCGCAACGTGTTTGCATTTATCTCAAAACTTGAAAGTTCAATGAGAACAGCATTTGGTATTTAAGCTCCAGATAAAGCGCTTCATATCATAATAGAATATTGTTAGTATGAGATGAGTAGGAGTGGGGCTTTACTGAAGCCCGAAAACTAAAAACTACAAATATCTCAGTGACTAATCAAGATAGTGAAAAAATGTACTTAATAACATTTATAGAACATTAAATTTGCAATAAGATTAATTCTATATAATTTTTCGATCCGACGCATAATAACGGAGATATTAAGAATTTTCAAAATTCTCCCCCTCTGAACCACCCCCTGGTCCGATTTCCCCTTTAACGAACTTGATCTGTCTTTTTGTGTAAAACGATTATATATCAAGTTTGGTAGCGATAACAGATATATATATATATATATATATATATATATATATACAGTTTTGAACGGACCTCATTTTCGTCATCTCCTGGGTAGGATTGATGGACATTCGAAGAAAAATTTCGAAAATCGCGTCATGAGTACGACCTCAATAGCTGATTCCCCTTAAGGGGAATCTGCTAAAAATCGTAGCTTATACAACTGGACGTAAATTTTTTTCAATGACCGTAGCACAAATCTTGAAATTTAATTTTTTTAAGGCACCTTATTTGGATATTGCTTCATAACATTTGACCATATATTTATGAATAAGAGTAAAAATTATGTAATTGTGAAACTAAATTCCTATTAATTATTCATGTAATTATAGACAACTGTGGTTCGTGACCCAGACATATTTCATTACTTGCATAAGTGAATGTCTAGCCCAAGATATTATCTCTTAAATAAGGAATTGGAGGTTGACATATGGGTTAGGATGTCAAGGCATAATTGAATTACCTTTATCAAGGCCAAGGCTGGCCACACTGTAGCCCCTCGAGGTAAAATATGACTGGTCATTAATTTAGCACTTGCTACTGCAACAAAGGTTTTGCAGCTTGCAATTTCGGCAGTAAAACTGTCAAATCAATATTATATTATATTAAAAAAGAATTCTTAATCATGTCAAATTTGTATTTCGAGGTATTTGTTGACTGGTGGAGGTAGCACACCTGGAATCTTCATTTGTATGATTAGTGGATGTTGGAAATAAGGAGTGGAGTTATTAACATTTAGGGCTTAGCGCCAAATCTCTATTTATTTCACTCAACAAATTATTACTATGTTTATAAGATAGTAAATTATAATAAATTTATTTATGAAAAGAGAAAGTGTAACTTTGGAATATACATTAGTTATTGGCTATAATCGGACCTGGAGAAGTAGGGAAATATTAAACATTGAAAGTGTCTCTCCCTAATAACAAGTCAGATCGAAAAATGTTATATAACCAATCAAGGGCGTACCCATGATCAAAGCGAGGATAGGGCAACCCATGTCCGTCGAAGTTGCGACATTTTAAATAGCAGAAAAGTTAAATGAAACCAAAATTTTAAGAAAATTAAATGCTGCGCTTTATTATTTATTACAATTATTTTCTTGGAAAATATTGATTTTTATTGTTTACACATCTGTTAAAGGTTTAATTTACCTTATGTTTTGTTTCATCAACCAAGGGGCCAAGGGGGCCCCCCTCTCTTGGTACACCCATATAACCAGTCCTGTTGAAATTCAATTTTCTGTAACTGTTGCTTAATACTTATTTTCTCTATCACCCTTATTCATTCAAGTCGTTTCTATTTTTTCCCACCTTTCGGATAACCCCCGGAACTCCTATCCATCTCAAATTAACAGATAAGGCAACATACCACATTGCAGTTAAATCGGACCATTACTCTTTGGGATTCATGCATACTTATTTTATAAGACTTCTACAGTAATCTTTCTATGCTCCAGATGCCTTAATTTATTAATTTATCGTTCCTTTACTCAATATTTAATCGATTTATTAAATCCAAAGATAAAATACGTTGGTGGGCGTAATCGAGGCACAGGAATGGGAATTAGATCAGAAGTAAAATACAAAGCCATGTATATCTCCATTTTTGTACAAAGAATTGAAAAACATTACATAGCCCGTATATTATCTGAGCCTCCACTACAACTTACACAATTTTCACTTGAAACAACACGCACTACATTCCTCTCGAACTCCTTTCAGTAACTTTATCTTTTAGAAGAGCTCTATCATTTGAATCTCCTGGCTGGTGGAGGTACATGTATAAATCCATTGTTAAAAAAGGGTTAATTAACACCCCCTCTAGCTCTATCATTATTTCTGATATCATTATTACTAGTTTTATTTATTAATTTGTCTCTCATTTGCCGTTCAGTGTCAAAGTAATAGAAATATATGTTCCAGACTTACCATTCGTTGACAAAGCGTTGTAGAAGAACAACTTCAATTATATGAAATATACTTTAAATTATATACTGACGATGATATTCCGTCTTCCAGCGACTTTTATGAATAGCATTGATTCATAAAAATACCAATGATATATGATATCCAATGCTGTCATACTGAGTGTACGACAATTATTTTTTGTTCGGAACGAACCTGGATTTTGATTGCGTCCACGCACTAGTTGACGTACCTGACAGATCATTGAAATAATATTTCATATTCATTATTCACCGCTTGGCGCCTTCTTCTGTCGCAACTCACCTCTCATTTCGAAATAAACCTTGAACTTAGTCATTCAATTCTCAGAATCCGTCGCAGATATAGCCAACGAGCAGATCAAAGAATACTTCGATAATGGACCTATAGTTCTGAAGAGTCAGGTTCCACTTTGCTAAAATCAAGCATTATGTACTCAACAATACTTAATATAGATTAGGTTTTAAGTAAATGCTACTATACAACGGGGCTCAGTTTAGGCATGTGCTTTATGGAAGCCTTTGGGCTTAAAACATTTGGATAACTGAGCAATGGTTCGGCAGGTGGTCAATGCGAATTTATTTTCTCATAGACTCGCCAAATAAAATGTCCAATACCTTAAGGTAGCCCACAATTTTCGTTTGTGCATCGTTGTTGCATGTTTGTAGGTTTCTATTGTGGGCCCACGGTCCCGTTATTAGTGAACTTTAAGCTTATTTTTTTCTCAATTCGTTTTAAAGTTATAATAAAATTAAATTGCAAAATAACTTTTCATTGCAAGAAACATCGGGAGGTAACATCTTAATTTCGATTTATTTTCCACCTGGCAAATCTTATATAATAGTTAATTTCATGCAATGGTAGGAACACTTATGTTTTTTTGTTTTTTGTTTTTTTTTGTTTTTTTTTTTGTTTTTTTTAGTTTGAATATATATTTTATTTTTTTCACAACATTTTTCTTTCTTCCTTTTTATTTTCATTGATTCAGAATTTTAGTAGACGGTTTGTGTCATCTCACTTATGCCAGTGATATTAATCAGCGAAAATTTTGTAGTTTGGAAAACCCATGTGAGAATTCCATTCGTTAAACTACAGTTTGTAAATGAGTAAGAACAGAAAAATCATAACTTAAGATATATCGAAATTTTGATGAGGTCCTTTTTCGAAACCCCTACATCTGACCCGATTTCAATTTTAAACGAAAAGATCATTATTTTTATATGAAACTAGCTCAGATACCCGGCTCCGCCCGGGAAATCATTTGAGGCTGAATGGTGATGGTATTTTTTAGCAGGCTTTACATTGCACAATATTTTGACATTTACCCGTCCCAGTGTTTAGGATTGATACCCATCTTTGCTGTGGATTTGCTAATAATAGAATTATTTGTTCGATAAGGCTTCACAGTCTTCGATATTTTTATATTTCCCGTCTCTTATACATGTAAATATGGTGAATTATTATTTCAGGCCTCCCTTTTAACCCCCCTCCCGTTCGAACATAAAACTTTTAATATAACTTATAATAACTCATAATGCTAATTGACATACCGTGTTTTGTTAAGTTCGGTTCAGCCGTTAGAGCCCGCTAAAGTTTTAACGTATAACTCATTTAAACTTAGGTATAAGACAAAAGTGTATATAACAAAAGTTACTCCAAATAACAAAATAAACAACTTTTGTTATATTTATATTTGCGGAAAAACCAATAGGAATCGAAATATCGCTATTTTTAATTTCAGGCCTTCCTTATAACCCCCACTCCTGCCCGTCCGTAGAAATGTTGGTATGGCCTATTATAATGAAGGCCTCATTGCTAATACACATACCGAGTATTATTTAGTTCGGTTGAGTCTTTTTTGGCAAATAATATTGTTGACTCCCGCTATAATTTTTAGCGTATAACGCATTTGAACTTCGGTATACGACAAAAGTGTATATAACAAATGTTACTCTAAATAACAAAATAAACAACTTTTATTATGTGCATATTTACCGAAAAACCAATAGAAAACGAAATATCGCTATTTTTAATTTCAGGCTTCCCTTATAACCCCCACTCCTGTTTGACTCAGAGAAAATTAATATAGCCTAATGTCTAAGTTGGGTTAGTAGTAATATACATACCAAGTCTCATAAAAATTCGGTTCAGCCCGAAAAACCAATAGAAAAACGATAATATCGCTATTTTTAATTTCAGGCTTCCCTTATAAACCCCCACTCCTGTTAGACTCAGAGAAAATTAATATAGCCTAATGTCTAAGTTGGGTTAGTAGTAATATACATACCAAGTCTCATAAAATTCGGTTCAGCCGTTTTTGCGTGAAAAGGTAACAAACAAACAAACAAACAAACATACACGAAAGGAACAAAATGCAGATATGGTGTCTATGACATGTGAAACGAAAAGTTATCGTGAAATTTCGCGAAAAAAATCAATGTACAGACAGAGGTTACAATTTTATATATATGTTTATATATATATATATATATATATATATATATATATATATATATATATATATATATATATATGACTAAATTTTGTATATGGGATTGGGCAAATAAAAATTTAGTTCTCTCTTGAAAAATGAACAACATTTAATTAATTTGAATGATCTAGTTTTGTAAGTTTTTAGAATATAAACAACTGTAATATGTACAGTTAGATATCACATGGGATTGCTTTTAAAGTTGGGTTGCTATTTAGTGACGAACTCAGTGAATACAATTCCTAAAATCCCCAAAAAATGATAAAAAACATAATATGAAGGTCCATTTATGATAAACAAAAATAATCCTATACATATCTTACGTATTTAGCTAAGAATAATAAATTATTGTTTTGTACCCACTCCACATTATTGCCCTTCCTCTTCCTTCCTCTGAAACGATTTTGCTGTTTTTAGATCAAAGAAAAAAGATTTTGTGATTACAAAAAAGTTTATATTTCAGATTCTCAGGACAATAGACATTCGTTTCGAAAGATATCAAGTTTGCTGAAACATACAAACACACTCACTGAACACTTATATTAACGCGAATTTGAATGATTTGTGTTTTGCCGTCCAGAGGCACATAGGTTTTACCTTACTCCAATAGTTCATTCTATAAACGATAATACTCTAATATTTTAAAAACATCACTTCATGAGTACAACCTCATCCTTAAGGATAATATTCTTGCCAGTAAACGAAGAAAGTGAATTTACCGAAATACTTTCATCCTAATGCTCTGAGTTTTAAAAACTTTTCTTTCAATTGAAGTATATTTAAACATAATTCTTGAGTTAAAATACATATTGGTTAAGAACTTGTATGTATTCTACCATGAATTACTGTTGGATGTTTTGCAATGGCTGATGTGCCTGAGAAGGAAATCAGTATTGTCTTTAGTCGTCCTCAGTCGTTATCTTTGGAGGTTTCTCGGGAAGGATACATACAGGTAGTGTCAAGGTTGCTCTGCACTGCTGCTTCTTTCGATAGCACATCTCAATGACTCATGCTTTTAATACAAAGATTATAGTTTCCTTAGTATGGTTTCTTTAGTACAGCATCTCGTAAATCAAAGAAATACGAATTTTAATGAAATCTTTCGGAGATTTCAATAAAATGTACGTTAAGAGTCATAATTTAACAGCCTCAACGAAGGGACTGTGGTTATTTCAATTAGGTTTTCTGTGAATGAAGAAATTTAAATTCGTGACTTCAATACATATTATGAGAACTGTATCATCTTTATTGAGCTATCCAAAGGAGTAAGAGACTTGTTTGACTCAACCCAATGTATAAATGAAATAGGAGATTTGTATGAACAAACCACGTGTAGCGAAAAATGGAATTTCTTTATTTACTAATTTCCCTCATGATATTGTCTAAAACATTTAGAATACCATTGATCGCACTACTAAATACAATTTAGTGTGTCATTTTGGGGCCCAAAATTGAGTCACTTAGATCCAAGTAAGGTGCAATGTGATTCAGTTATGCCAGCTACTATAACTTAATGTATGAATAAATAGATATTTGTGTGGTTAAGCAAATTTAGGATTTAATGATCAATATTTGTTTCAAATAATAGCTGCAACTATAATTTCAATATTTTAGAACAGAACTCTTTTCTGAGAAAGGAGCTGTAAAAAATATAATCTCCTAAATTTCTGAGATACCTATATTCTCTGCCTCTCTACTCAGGGATTCCTCTAGTCTGATTTTGTAAATTCTCAATCTCTTTTCTTTTCTTTTTTAATTACACATTCAAGAACTTTGACAAGATCCACAAGTTCGTTCACTGATGCTCCGTCAATATTCCAAAGTATACATAGCTGACTGTCCTATGTTTAACCCTATAAATTTAGTTATAATTCATCGAAGAAAATGTACTCCAAGAAAATCGTTAGTCTCTCTCTCTACCCTAATATTAAATACCAAAAGAGCGTTAACCGGGTTAACGCCCTATCTTCAGATTGACCCTTTCCACTCCAAGGCTGTTTTTGTTTTTATTCCACCAGCTCCACGCTAAAATTACGTTTCTTTACTTTTAGTGTTTTCCCTAAATCCCTCCTGTTTTAAAATTTTCCACAAAAAGAGATATTACACCATGTCGAGTATCACTCGACAGTGGAGCTAGTGGAACAAAATCAGTGTCGAGTGACACTCGACATTGGAGTGGAAAGGGTTAAAGCTCCTTTTTGAAAACCTTAATTCAAATTTCGAGGAAAAAATGTTTAACATAATTAATATTTAGAAAACGCCACGGTAACACTAAGTTATACCTTTTAGACTTTATTATATTTTGATCAAAAAAAGAAAGACACTTGTACCGAAACATGTTTGATACTTCCCTTGCGAATAGGCCCTGGAGGCAGTCTTCCATTTTTGTCTACATTTAAATAGAGCTGTTGTACTTTGCCAAATGCCCATTTCACTGGGAATGTGTGGAACTTGGAAATCACCCAATTTTTTTGGGTGGTGTTTACTTATATGTGGCAATTGTGTACACTTAAAAAACATTTACTATTTTTTATGTTAGTGCTTCGTGGCCCAATATCATTTACGAGTATATTGAAATATATATGGCAGAAGATGGTCAAATGATTAAAAATATTTTATTCAGTGGACTCAACGTGTTTAGATACTTCAGTAGAAGGCTCTTCAGAATAGAAACTCAACTCATTGCCACGTACTGAGAGTAGATAGTTAATCACAGAGGGTGGGTTGACGCAGTTTTGATGAGGCAATCAAAGTCTTGACGTGGCTGAATTTATCTCCTAAAGTTGAAGAGAGCTATAATAACTATTTGAAGATGCTATTTTGAGAGCTATAATAACTATTTCAAGATGCAATTTTTAATAGTCGATTTTTGATGTCTTACTGTCGTATCAATTCATTTGTACGTTTATACGTGTATCAGAGCCTGTATAAAGTACCAAATGCAGGGTAGAAGAGGCAGGGGAATCGAACTTATTCTGACTAAATTATTGTATGTAATCTGTATAAATATAACGGATAACGCCTTTTAAGAAAATCCGTCACGCAGGGGATGCGTAAACTAAGCAGATTTCCCATGAGTTGGTATAACACACCATCGCCTGAATCATAATAACGGAGATACCCCTCCCCCCAACCCAATTCCTGTGACGATTTCAGTCATTACTGATATGAACTTTAGAGTTAAATGATGATTATACATCGAGTGTCGTGTAGATCAAATTAGCACTTTCGTGTTAAGAACATAAAATAATAAATTGTGACGCCATCACTTACTATTTGTTTCCATGCAACGCAGTTGAAGTAAACGTTCAATGAAAAAAATATTTAGTATTTAAACTTCGAATGGAGTATTTCAGAATATAACAGATTATTGTTAATATAACATGAGTAGGAGTGGGGGTTTACTCAAAACTGAAATAAAAAGTGGCAATATCTCTGTAAATATTCATGATACAGAAAATATGTTCATGACAACATTTATAGACAATTAAATTTGTAATAATATTAGTTTTATACAATTTTCCGATAAACAACGAATAAATTTTGAATTTTCCAAATGTCTCCCCCTCTCAAATCCCCCCCCTCTTACTCGAGTCGAATTCCAGCCATTAACGAAGTTTATCTTTAGTTTTACTAAAAACGCTTATATATCAAGTTTTGTAATGATCAGACCAAAATTGTGGCCATTAGAGCCTTAAAAGACACACACACACACACACACACATATATATATATATATATATATATATATATATATATATATATAGAGAGAGAGAGAGAGAGAGAGAGAGAGAGAGAGAGATAGATAGATAGATAGATTCGACCTCATTCTCGTCATCAACGAGAAAGGATCGATGGACATTTGAAGAAATGTTTCCAAAATTACGTCATGAGTACAACCCCTATAGTTGATTTGCCTTAAGGGAAATCTGCTAAAAATACACCTTGATTAACTTGCCTTGCATAAACCTAATTCATGAAGAGCTGTATAAAAGAGGGGATTGTTGAATGAAACGACGAGGAGATAGTATGGGAGATACAGCGATGGTGGGAGGTTAGTGTGTCCTAGATCGGTGGCTAAGGGTGCCAAGGAGGTAGGGTGGCCAATGTCATATCCAAGGACCTCTTCCTGCTTCCTACCTCGTTGCACCTTCTTTCGGGGGCACATCCAGAACAAGGTCGACCACTGCACTTCTATTATATCTTATTATCACTAACAGGCTGATCGTTTCAGGCTTGCAATGCAGTCCCAACCTTTCCTTAACGACTCTTTTTTTATTAGAGTTCTGTACCTTAAATATCGAGACCAAGACCTAGCTAACTTACCATAGATTAACAGTCATCTGGAAAAACATTTGCTTATATTTATGACTCATGATTATTATTTTAAAGATAATTACTTCAAGAAATGATTTTTGAAAGAATATTTTGAAATATCAACTACTACTAATTGGGACAATTTATTTCAAAAAGAGATTTTTAACAGTCTGTCCTACTTGTTACTTAACCTATTTTGTGCTATGTTTCAGAAATTCACCAAAATAAGTAATTTCAGTGCTTTTTAGCAGATTTCCCTTAAGGGAAATCAGCTATTGAGGTCGTACTCATGACGCGAGTTTTGAAAAATTTCCTCAAATGTCCATCGATCCTACCCAGGAGATGACGAAAATGAGGTCCGTTCAAAATTATATATATATATCTATATATATATATATATATATATATATATATATTATATATATATATATATATATATATATTTGTCTGTTAACGCTCTAGCGGTCGCAATTTTTGTTTAATCGTTACCAAACTTCATATTTAAGCGTTTTACGTAAAAAGAAAGATCAAGTTCGTTAATGGCTGAAATCGGACCAGTGGGACGGGGGGTTTAGAGGGGGGATTTTTGAAAATTTGAAATATCTCCGTTATTATTCGCGTCGGACCGAAACATTGTATTGGACCACTCTTATTAAATTTACTATAAATATTGTTCTATACATTTATTCTGTATCTTGAATATTAACTGAGATATTTGCATTTGTATTCTGCATGTGCTCGGCAGCAGTGGCTATGTTCGGACTTTCCGCCGTGAGCTCTGGCGGCCGTTTTTGTAATTATTTGTCCCTCTCGTGAATAGGTTTAGAGGTTACTTACTACTACAGCTGTTATTAGGCAGATTTCTCTATTGTAAAACTTCACGTGGGAAATCTGCTTAGTTTACGCAGCCCCTGCGTGACGGACTTTTTAAATTTTATTTATTTACATGCACTTTATGCTAATTTAGCTAATTGGGAGGGGATGTCTACGGGTTACCACACTTTTCTTGCCAGAATGGTACTAAGGATTTTATTTAATGAGCCCATTACTAAATATATTCCTATTGCCCAGGCGGGAATCGAATTCGCCACTCAAGGTTTACCATATCAGACCAGAGCCTTATCTAATCTGAGAGCCTCAAAATATATAAAAATATAATACATCGTTGAATCTAGTAAGATGGAAATTTGAATATTAGAAATTCCAATCCCATTGACAATGTTTTATGACCCCATTCCTTATTCAAGGATGATTAGCTATTCATACTAAGAATAAAAACCTTATGGGCAAATATTTTATAAGTTCATTACAAAATTCATCTTTAATAATTACATTTTGCACAGAAGTCTTTGGAATCCTTGAAGAGAATGGAGAGTCTCTCTAAAATTCAATGATTTCTGAAGTTGAACTCCGAGAACTGCCACTCATTACTGAGTGTGTCCACTTTAAAGTATTACCTCAGATTTTCAGAAATATCTTCAAAATATATTAATAATTATCAAGACACTTTTCATAGCTGTCTTTGAAACTACAAAGATGGTCCAAAATTACAAGGCACATCAGATAATTTTACCCTTCGAGTTGTGTTGCTCTAATGCCTTTTTCGCCTTTACTATTTCAGTTTCTCGCAATTTGCTATACAGAAAGTAACTATTCTCAGTGCATGCCTTACCCAGTGAGCATTAACATCTGTTTTTGAAATTGGCCGATAATCAATGCTGGCAAGACTTACAATTGAAGAAGTATTCAGTGGGTTGAAAGTAGAAATTGAAACTGAGTGCGTTTAGAGACCCAGCACACTAGTTTTTTTACAAACACGACATTAAATTTGGTAAATGCATTAAACATATGTTTACAATACAGATATTAAAAAGGTAAAATACGCAATGTAATGATTTATAATCCTTATAACTGCGCCTTCAAACTCAGGATACCAAACCATCACAACTTTTGCTTGCTACAGGAATGCTTTCTGCAAACAATATGTAGATGTAGGAAAAGAACATCCAGAAAGGAAAATAAACGAAATTGTATTTACTTCATACTGCGTGTGAAAGTGGTACTTTCTCATATGGTTACTAGGCTCGAAAGAGATCCATTACTGTACTAGTCACTGAAAAGAATGTTTACAGTGTCTAGACACCGTAAAGAAAAACATATGGTAATGATAATGAAAATATTTGAGGTTAGAATTTGTTTGTTAATTTGGTATTTTATGACCGAAATGAGTGATGTTTGGTGTATTCCCCAAGATATTATTGATGAAGCAAATGAAGCTGTAGACCAACTTCTTCCTCCAAAATCTCGCGGGAGATTATCAAAATAGTATTCCTCATACATCAAACACAGAAATGAGAAATAGTACCAACAATTCTTTAAGTAACGACGATACATATTGCACGGTTGATGATCTATTTCAAGACTCTCCAGTGTATCAGGATAATGAAAAAGATTAATGCTGCAAACGTGACCTTAAATTACCACCAAAAGCATTTAATTTTAGTAATAATAGCAATTGTACGATAAATATAAATATAAATATGTAGACTTTTTATGAATTGAACTTAGTTCTAAACCATATGTTTTCCATCGTGTATAACCTAATTTTTTTTAATAAATGATTATTCCAAATAATATTAATAGAAATATGTATTTTATTTAAGTTTGTTTCAGTATAAAGTAAAATTATGTACTGCACACCTCCAGAAAGTGACTCTACAGTACTCGGTCTAATTATCGAGCTGGTACAGTAAAGAGCCACTTTCTAGACTAGGGAAGTAAATAACTATTAATTTACCTTGATAATATACTGCCCATAGAGATGGATTAGCAATAATAACAGAATTTTGTAATAATTATATTGGAATGTTTTATAAATCGATTATTTTTTTTCACTTATTTTGTGAGGTCTCTGGGACAAGTCCCATGAAAACAGAAATTTTTATAACATTTTTCTTTTTCTTTCATAATAAATCCCCAAAGTCCTATGAGCCGAACACTCATTTTCTGTAATGAAACCAGTAACAGTGAAAACATTAACAATAGATTAGAATAGAGGTTTTTATGAATATCACCAGTTTTACTATTACTCCCAAAACCTCTTTAAAAAATGTTCATTTCCATCGGTGAAGTCGCGTAAATTTTGTTTTGGAATAACCAGGATTAGAAGTTCTTTTTTAACATCAATTGCCATTTGTGAAATTCTTTTCTGAAAAAATCAGACGTGAATAATAGACGAATTATTAATACATAATACACCAAACTTTATTATTAAAACGTTAGGTGTATTTAATAGTGAGCTGGGTCCATTTGCACAAAAAATATGAACTAATTAACTAACTAATGAACCATGAGCTGCACTGAATTTAACTAACTTTATAAATTATTGTATATAACTGACTGCTTATATAATATACTGTATATACTCCACCAATATATGCATATATATAATATACCAAGGTACGTATAATCTGGTACGAGGTACGATCTGCGAATGCACCAATTGACACCACCCTGTAATATACTACATGTGATAGGCTTTTTAAACTATCGGTGGAGATCCTCCTCAGGTTTTCAGATTATATTATTGAAGATTTTTTTGTCGGTTATTTACATATAAATAGAGAATAAATGCTCTGATGAGATCACAAGCGTGTTACACCATCACACGAGAAATCTGCTTAGTTTATGCAGCCCCTGCGTGGCGGAACTTTTCACTAATAATACCATAGCTCTGAAATGAGGGAAATAAATAAAACATATTATGTTCCGGAGGTCTAATGAGGGCCAAACTAAAACTTCACATGTAAATATACGAAATGGGGAGGGTGTAATTAAGGGTGAGAGTTACTGAAATAGAGGCGAGGAAAGGGGCGCCTGGGTGTCGGAGGGCTGGTGGATGTCAAGGGCGGATGTAAACACAGGGAGGAACTATGCTGTGGCTCAGCTGAAGAGGATTCTACAGCTATTAAAGCCTATTTCCAGAGCTAGGCCTCTGTTTACTAAAGATGGCCGCTCGGGTTAACAACAAAAAACCAAGGGTGAGCATGCACCAAATACGAAAAACTACAGCCTCAGCGAGTGATGAGTGTATATGGGACTAGAAGTTACTAAAAAAAATTAATAAATAAATAAGGAAAAAAAAGTCCGTCATACACGGGCTGCGATAACTAAGCAGATTTCCAACCTGCGTCATGTATTTGCATTTATATCAAAACGTAGAATTTAAACGAGAACAATATTTGGTATTCCCAATTAGCCTAAGTTGCAAAAAGTGGACGTTAATAAATAATATTTGGTATTTAGGCTTCAAATAAAGTGGCTCATAATAGCAGTTATTATTATTATTATGAGTAGGGGAGAGGGTTTACTGAAGGCCGAAAACTAGAACATGCAAATACCTCGTTTAATAATCAACATTGAGAAAAACGTGCGTAACACTATTTATAGAACGTGAAATTTACAATAAGATTGGTTTTATACAATTTTTCGATCCGACACGTAATAACGGTATTAAGAATTTTTGAATTTTCCTCCTATTACCCCTTCACACCCACAGGTTGGATTACAGCAATTTACTCCACTAATATTAATGGGTGTTTCCTATGAGGTAACAAGTCGCGAATATGTAAACGACATTCAATGCTTAAACTACTAGTGAGTCAACGAGATACAAGGTTTGTGTAAACTAGGCAGATTTGTGGTACACCTGACAAATGGCGTCATCTCACATTCGATGCCCTATTTCCCCCTAATAAAAGCACTAAATAAAAAAAATATATCGAAATTTATTCAAAATACGAGATGAACAGTGTTACAATAACTTACAGCGAAAATCGCATGTGTAGGTGTGGAGCTCAAAAAAATACAAATAACTCCAAAAGTTTCACACACACACAAACATATATATATATATATATATAGATATAGATATATATATAAATATATATATATATATTAGCGAATATCTGATATTTTTTTAGTGAACATCTGTCACAGGGATGACAAAATTTTAAAACTAAAGCATTGCCGACGTTTCGAGAAGATGGTTCCCATAAATGGAATTTTATGGAGGCCTTCCATTTCTTCGTGATAAAATATATATAGAATAATTATCTAAATGCTACACCTTGAAGTTGCAACCATTAGGTTCTTACGAAATCTCCGTTTTCATAAAGTAGTAAAATTTATAAAGTAATTTTAGAAATTACATTCTGTGATATTATTATTAATAATAATATTTTGTTGAAACTATTTTATTTTCACCTGAAAATACTTTCTGGCATGCGGCAGGATTATTTCCAACAATAACATTGTTACTAAAATTATTCTGTTTCAAAACTGTCTAAACATTATTTTTCACAATTTATATCTCATCTATCTCACTTATTCATTACACATTGATAACGTAATCATTATTTTTTTCAGATTCTTTAAAAATAAACTTTTAATAAGCTCATGATGAGAAAAATAATCCTATTATCTGGCCACTTGGGAAACAAATACTAAGTAAACATTTATTCTCTCTTCTGTACAGTTTAAAATATTTCCTGTGTTTGATAACAGGCTGTTGTATTATGGAAAATTTCAAGTATTTGCTTATTATTAAAACTACTTTTTTTTAACATCACTTTACAAAATTTCTTTAAAACGTTACAAGGTCATTTTGCTTTCAGTTTTTATCCGGTATCATGAAATGAATGAAGACATTATTCCAAGAAGCATGTATAAAGATTATCTTCAATCATATAATATATACGAGGGAAACAATGTTATTATTAAGTACACTGCCAATGAACGAAATATATCATATATATTCGTATCAAATAAATAATTAAAAAGAAACAATTAGCTATTGAACAACTGAGTTCAAATTCAATGCCAACTACAAAGTTAGAGAGTTAATTGTTCCATTAAATACGAGAATGCAGTAGTACAGTTATTTGGTAACAACTTCATGACCTGAAGTAATGCATGTCTGTGTGCATGACTTACGGCGAGTACCTTGGCATAGACCCTTCAAAAACAAAGACTTTTAATTTTGTGCAGTTTGTTCCGTGTTAACTTTGGTTTGTTATTCAACATTGATGTCTTTCTGGAGGTAAGGTTTTCACAAACTTACCTTAAGGCTCCTCTTCGCTTAAGTTTTTTCAAATGTCCCTCGATGCTACTTAAGAGATGACGAAAATGGATAACTTCAAATTCACTTCTTACCTACTGAAGTGGTCTCCAGAAAAGTGAGGTAAGAAGGTTGGTATTTCTTCTTTTCACTTCGTTAGATGTTTGCCATATTTGTTTTCTTTTAGCAGATTTCCCTTAAGGGAAATCAGCTATTGAGGTTGTACTCATGACGGAATTTTCGAAATTTTTCTTCAAATGTCCATCGATCCTACCTAGTAGATGACGAAAATGAGGTCCGTTCAAAACTGTATATATATATATATATATATATATATATATATATATATATATATATATTTATTTGTCTGTTACCGCTCTAGCGGTCGCAATTTTTGTTTGATCGTTACCAAACTCGGAGTTTTATCGTTTTATGTAAAAAGGAAGATCAAGTTCGTTAATGGCTGAAATCGGACAGTGGGAGGGGGGGTTTAGAGGGGAGGATTTTCGAAAATTCGAAATATCTCCGTTATTATGCGTCAGATCGAAACATTGCATAGAATGAATCTTATTGCAAATTAAATTTACTATAAATATTGTTCTATACATTTATTCTGTATCTTGAATATTAACCGAGATATTTGAATTTGTATTCTGCGTGTGGTCGGGAGGAGTCGGCTATGTTCGGACTTTCCGCAGAGAGCTCTGGCGGCCGTTTCTGTAACTATTCGTCCCTCGTGAATAGGTTTAAAGGTTTCTTACTACTACAGTTGTTATTAGACAGATTTCTTTATTGTAAAACTTCACGTGGGAAATCTGCTTAGTTTACGCAGCCCCTGAGTGATGGACTTTTTTTGTTTGTGTTCCCTTTAGATGTTTCATTTTTTTTTCTATTGTTGTAATATATTTTTATACACAAACCCTACAGATACAAGTAGACATTTTTAATAGATCATAGTTTATGTAAATATACTGTAATGTATAATCAATTAAGTCATTAGTTAATGTTAGTCAATTAAGTTAGACAAGCTGCGTTTCTTTATTGCAAAATAGCTTAGCTTATTTTAAGTGGGCGGCTTGTTCCATCTTCAATGAAACAGACGAGAAACCATATGTTCTCTACCTTTCAAGAGGCCCCCGCAGGTGCTGCCATCTATGTGTCAGTCCTGGGAACTACCAAGACCCAGCTCCAGCTGTTGAGAGAGAACAAAGACACCAGTAGTGAGTCTACCCTTCTTGAGAGAGCATACTCATCAAATTTACTACTTTTAGTATACTTTTAAATTTTCAACTTTAAGTAGACCTCCCACTTATAGTAATCGCAATTTAACAATAAGCGAATATATCTAGAAACGTCTTATTCCAAACTTAAATATCCAGTATTGTTTACATCAGATGGTTAATCACAAAACTTTTTTATGGCTCCTCACAATTTTATTTCTTATAAACGCTGAGCGCTTTCGGGGACTAAATCCCCATCCTCAGAGCTAAAAAACAATGTAACACCATAATAAAGGAGTCTAAAAATCAGTTCTTAAAAATGTTTTACATAGTTGGTCATATAACACACAGTCTATAACATTATAATTTTTTTTTCCAATAATAACACCTATATTCAAAAACACAATTACAATTACAACACAATTAACAAATTAATAATTACTATTTAAATATTAAAATAATATTATAAGCAAAATTACCGTCAGAGCGTAGGGCGATCTTATAGACTTGCTACCAGGCTAAACCCTGCCGATGCACTGAGGCCAAGGGGATCGTTCCAAGCCGCTAGGGAGGGGGCAGAGACAAGTCTGGACATGAGAGACGCGTTTGTGTCAGTCTGCACATTTACATTGCCTTTATTTATGGCTTTTTCAAGTTTTATTTCAATAGCCTCCACCATGTCCAAGAGATAACCCCTAACGTCACTATGAATTAATTTTATCTGGTGGTATCCAGCATGGTGGTTGTGCTCCTTACAGTGTGCATAAACCATTCATTAACCATTCATGATAACCATTCATTAACCATTCATAATTGTGATTAACCATTCATCACCCTCACCACCAGCTAAAAATAAATATGAGTTTACATCAGATCTTCACTTGAACGAATACGATGTCTAATGACGTCTACAATTTTATTTCTTGACTTGAAAATGTTTATTTGATCTATACCATACTAATTTTTAACCTTTTCATTCAATATTGAAGATCATATTCGTTATGGCTGAAATCTGACCAGGAATGAGGTGCGTTGAGAGAGAGAAGGAATTCGAAAATTTCCATTATCTCCATTCCAAACCAATCTTTTTAATATAGTGATGCTCTACAATTATGGTTCTATTCATTTTATCGAAACTTAAATATCAAGCGAGTTATTCCGCAGTCTTGTATTCAGTCTTCAGCGAACCCCCACTTCCACTCATAGGATTTGTATTTAGAAATAGCAAATATAGGGTGAGATGAGATCAGTAGTGACCCATCACGCGGGACATCTGCTTAGTTTACATAGCAACTGCGTCGCGAAATTTGAAGTTCATGAGAGTATATTCGGTCAGGTTTCGTGGAGCACGTTGGGCGAGAGAGGACCATTGTCACACAGGAAGTTCCAACTTACGTAACTGAGTGTTACGCCATCTACCTTGCCTGTTGCATATGGGCTGCACCACTTAACAAGCTACAAGGTCAAAAAACACACAGAAAATACATAATTCTTGTTTAATGTAATTTCAGTGTACATATCACCATTATTATTTGTTCGGAAGCGAAACAGCAAACCACAAAAGCAATTTTGATTATTCGTTACATACGAAACATTTGTGCTGATACAAGTGTGTTTAATTTTGGCTATTTTTAACAGGTCAATAGAACTTTGAGTGAGCTCACAAAATCACATTTCTCAAATCACTTTCGATCACAGAACTAATAAATCGTTATTATGAGCCTGAGGAACATTCTTTTCGATTTGATAGTCCGCAATAATAAATAAAGTATTTTTTGTGAACTATTTTGCAAATATTATATAAGTTTTATATATATATATATAAAACTCCGTTATTATGCGTCGTATCGAAAACTTGTATAGAACCAATAGTATTGACAATGTAATGTTCTATATATGTTGTTATGTACACTTTATTATCTTTAATATAAACCCAGATATTTGTATTTTTTAGTTTTCGGCCTTCATTATACCCCCACTCCTACTCATGCCATATTAAAAAAAACTGATATATTTTGAAGGACTTTATTTGAAGCCTAGATACCAAGTATATGGCGAGAAGAGATCAGAAAGGTGTCTTGCCATCATGTGGGAAAGCTGCTACGTTTACACAGCCCCTTCGTGACGGACTTTAATTTACTTAGAAAAAGGAAGTATATAGAGAGAAGAGATCAGAAGGTAGTCATGGCATCATGAGGAAAGGCTGCTACGTTTACGCAGCCCCTTCGTGACGGACTTTCATTTACTTAGAAGTAGGAAGTATATAGAGAGAAGAGATCAGAAGGTAGTCATGGCATCATGAGGAAAAGCTGCTACGTTTACGCAGCCCCTTCGTGACGGACGTTTATTTACTTAGAGGTAGGAAGTATATAGAGAGAAGAGATCAGAAGGGAGTCATGGCATCATGAGGAAAAGCTGCTACGTTTACGCAGCCCCTTCGTGACGGACTTTCATTTACTTAGAAAAAGGAAGTATATAGAGAGAATTGATCAGTAGGGAGTCATGCCATCATGCGGGAAAGGTGCTACGTTTACGCAGTCCCTTCGTGACGGACGTTTATTTACTTAGAAGTAGGAAGTATATGGAGAGAATTGATCACAAGGGAGCCATGACATCATGCGGAAAAGGTGCTACGTTTACGCAGACCCTTCGTGACGGACGTTTATTTAATTTGTTGTAGGAAGTATATAGAGAGAATTGATCAGAAGGGAGTCATGACATCATGAGGTAAAGCTGCTACGTTTACGCAGCCCCTTCGTGACGGACTTTCATTTACTTAGAAGTAGGAAGTATATCGAGAGAAGAGATCAGAATGGAGACATGACATCATGTGGGAAAGCTGCTACGTTTACGCAGCCCCTTCGTGACGGACTTTCATTTACTTAGAAGTAGGAAGTATATAGAGAGAAGAGATCACAAGGGTGCCATGACATCATGCGGCAAAGGTGCTACGTTTACGCAGCCCCTTCGTGACGGACGTTTATTTACTTAGAAGTAGGAAGTATATAGAGAGAAGAGATCAGAAGGGAGTCATGGCACCATGAGGAAAAGCTGCTACGTTTACGCAGCCCCTACGTGACGGACTTTCATTTACTTAGAAGTAGGAAGCATATAGAGAGAAATGATCAGTAGGGAGTCATGCCATCATGCGGGAAAGGTGCTACGTTTACGCAGTCCCTTCGTGACGGACGTTTATTTACTTAGAAGTAGGAAGTATATGGAGAGAATTGATCACAAGGGTGCCATGACATCATGCGGCAAAGGTGCTACGTTTACGCAGCCCCTTCGTGACGGACGTTTATTTACTTAGAGGTAGGAAGTATATAGAGAGAAGAGATCAGAAGGGAGTCATGGCATCATGAGGAAAAGCTGCTGCGTTTACGCAGCCCCTTCGAGACGGACGTTTATTTACTTAGAAGTAGGAAGTATATAGAGAGAAGAGATCAGAAGGTAGTCATGGCATCATGAGGAAAAGCTGCTACGTTTACGCAGCCCCTTCGTGACGGACGTTTATTTACTTAGATTTAGGAAGTATATAGAGAGAAGAGATCAGAAGGTAGTCATGGCATCATGAGGAAAAGCTGCTACGTTTACGCAGCCCCTTCGTGACGGACGTTTATTTACTTAGAAGTAGGAAGTATATAGAGAGAAGAGATCAGTAGGGAGTCATGGCATCATGAGGAAAAGCTGCTACGCTTACGCAGCCCCTTCGTGCCGGACTTTCATTTACTTATAAGTTGGACTGATATAGAGTGAATTGATCAGAAGGGAGTCATGACATCATGAGGGAAAGCTGCTACGTTTACGCAGCCCCTTCGTGACGGACTTTCATTTAATTAGAAGTAGGAAGCATATATAGAGAAGAGATCACAAGGGTGCCATGACATCATTCGGGAAAGCTGCTACGTTTACGCAGCCCCTTCGTGACGGACTTTCATTTACTTAGAAGTAGGAAGTATATAGAGAGAAGAGATCACAAGGGTGCCATGACATCATGCGGCAAAGGTGTTACGTTTACGCCGCCCCTTCGTGACGGACGTTTATTTACTTAGAAGTAGGAAGTATATAGAGAGAAGAGATCAGAAGGGAGTCATGGCATCATGAGGAAAAGCTGCTACGTTTACGCAGCCCCTTCGTGACGGACTTTCATTTACTTAGAAGTAGGAAGCATATAGAGAGAAATGATCACTAGGGAGTCATGACATCATGCGGGAAAGGTGCTACGTTTACGCAGCCCCTTCGTGACGGACGTTTATTTACTTAGAAGTAGGAAGAATATAGAGAGAAGAGATCACTAGGGAGACATGACATCATGCGGGAAAGCTGCTACGTTTACGCAGCCCCTTCGTGACGGACTTTCATTTACTTAGAAGTAGGAAGTATATAGAGAGAAGAGATCACAAGGGTGCCATGGCATCATGAGGAAAAGCTGCTACGTTTACGCAGCCCCTTCGTGACGGACTTTCATTTACTTAGAAGTAGGAAGCATATAGAGAGAAATGATCACTAGGGAGTCATGACATCATTCGGGAAAGCTGCTACGTTTACGCAGCCCCTTCGTGACGGACGTTGATTTACTTAGAAGTAGGAAGGATATAGAGAGAATAGATCACAAGGGTGCCATGACAACATGCGGCAAAGGTGCTACGTTTACGCAGCCCCTTCGTGTCGGACGTTTATTTACTTAGAGGTAGGAAGTATATAGAGAGAAGTGATCAGAAGGGAGTCATGTCATCATGAGGTAAAGCTGCTGCGTTTACGCAGCCCCTTCGTGACGGACGTTTATTTACTTAGAAGTAGGAAGTATATAGAGAGAAGAGATCAGAAGGTAGTCATGGCATCATGAGGAAAAGCTGCTACGTTTACGCAGCCCCTTCGTGACGGACGTTTATTTACTTAGATTTAGGAAGTATATAGAGAGAAGAGATCAGAAGGTAGTCATGGCATCATGAGGAAAAGCTGCTACGTTTACGCAGCCCCTTCGTGACGGACGTTTATTTACTTAGAAGTAGGAAGTATATAGAGAGAAGAGATCAGAAGGTAGTCATGGCATCATGAGGAAAAGCTGCTGCGTTTACGCAGCCCCTTCGTGACGGACGTTTATTTACTTAGAACGAGGAAGTATATCGAGAGAATTGATCAGAAGGGAGTCATGACATCATGAGGGAAAGCTGCTACGTTTACGCAGCCCCTTCGTGACGGACTTTCATTTACTTAGAAGGAGGAAGTATATAGAGAGAAGAGATCACAAGGGTGCCATGACATCATGCGGCAAAGGTGCTACGTTTACGCAGCCCCTTCGTGACGGACTTTCATTTACTTAGAAGTAGGAAGTATATAGAGAGAAGAGATCACAAGGGTGCCATGACATCATGCGGCAAAGGTGCTACGTTTACGCAGCCCCTTCGTGACGGACGTTTATTTACTTAGAAGTAGGAAGTATATAGAGAGAAGAGATCAGAAGGGAGTCATGGCATCATGAGGAAAAGCTGCTACGTTTACGCAGCCCCTTCGTGACGGACTTTCATTTACTTAGAAGTAGGAAGTATATAGAGAGAAGTGATCAGTAGGGAGTCATGACATCATGCGGGAAAGGTGCTACGTTTACGCAGCCCCTTCGTGACGGACTTGTATTTACTGAGAAGTAGGAAGTATATAGAGAGAAGCGATCAGAAGGGAGCCATGGCATCATGCGGCAAAGCTGCTACGTTTACGCAGCCCCTTCGTGACGGACTTTCATTTACTTAGAAGTAGGAAGTATATAGAGAGAAGAGATCACAAGGGTGCCATGGCATCATGCGGGAAAGGTGCTACGTTTACGCAGCCCCTTCGTGACGGACTTTCATTTACTTAGAAGTAGTCAGTATATAGAGAGAATTGATCCCAAGCCAGGCATGACATCATGAGGGAAAGCTGCTACGTTTACGCAGCCCCTTCGTGACGGACGTTTATTTACTTAGAGGTAGGAAGTATATAGAGAGAAGAGATCAGAAGGGAGTCATGGCATCATGAGGGAAAGCTGCTACGTTTACGCAGCCCCTTCGTGACGGACTTTCTATTACTTAGAAGTAGGACGTATAGAGAGGCTCTTGATCACTAGGGAGTCATGCCATCATGAGGGAAAGCTGCTACGTTTACGCAGCCCCTTCGTGACGGACTTTCATTTACTTAGAAGTAGGAAGTATATAGAGAGAAATGATCACTAGGGAGTCATGACATCATGAGGGAAAGCTGCTACGTTTATGCAGCCCCTTCTTGACGGACGTTTATTTACTTAGAAGGAGGAAGTATATAGAGAGAATTGATCACTAGGGAGTCATGACATCATGAGGGAAAGCTGCTACGTTTTCGCAGCCCCTTCTTGACGGACGTTTATTTATTTAGAAGTAGGAAGTATATAGAGAGAATTGATCAGTAGGGAGTCATGACATCATGAGGGAAAGCTGCTACGTTTACCCAGCCCCTTCGTGACGGACGTTTATTTACTTAGAAGTAGGAAGCATATAGAGAGAATTGATCAGTAGGGAGTCATGACATCATGAGGGAAAGCTGCTACGTTTACGCAGCCCCTTCTTTACGGACGTTTATTTATTTAGAAGTAGGAAGTATATAGAGAGAATTGATCAGAAGGGAGTCATGGCATCATGAGGAAAAGCTGCTACGTTTACGCAGCCCCTTCGTGACGGACTTTCATTTACTTAGAAGTAGGAAGTATATAGAGAGAATTGATCAGTAGGGAGTCATGACATCATGAGGGAAAGCTGCTACGTTTACGCAGCCCCTTCGTGACGGACTTTCATTTACTTAGAAGTAGGAAGTATATAGAGAGAATTGATCAGTAGGGAGTCATGACATCATGAGGGAAAGCTGCTACGTTTACGCAGCCCCTTCGTGACGGACTTTCATTTACTTAGAAGTAGGAAGTATATAGAGAGAAGAAATCACAGGGGTCTTATGATATATAATGTGCGAAAGCTGCTTAGTTTACGTCCATTGCGACGGACTTTAAGTGAAGGATGGAGTTCTTGTAGTCTTCGAATGGGGTGATTCTTACATCCCGCGGGGAGTTTCTCACAAATCACCGGGCTGTCTTCTTTGAAAAGCTCTGACCTGCTTTCTATGAATCTTAACAGCACCAAACCAGGATATGAGTATAACAGTATACCGAGAATCCGAGTATGTATGGTGGTGTATTCCAAATGAATCTAAATGTGTCTGACAGACAATCCGTGTGCGGGAGGTATTGTCTCAAATGTCGATTTTTTCCTTATGATAACGAACGAATGTTTCCGTGTGAGCTGACTAGAATATCGCAGTAACAATGAATGCAATAATTACTTATTGAGGTTGTACTCATCTGGCTATTTTCGAAACATTCAATTGTACATCGATCCTACCTTGGACTTGCCGCAAACGAGATCCGTCAAAATTTATATGGGATTATTTATAAAGAAATTTATAAATTGTATATTTATAATTTTAATAGTGGGAGGGATAAGAATTTTGAAATATCTGCCTTGCTCTGAATATGAGTTTGGACGAATAAGTAACATAAATCAATCACGTTACAATTTTAATTTTCTTCAATTTAAGTTCCAAATATTCACTTAAAGCTGCCGCAACAATTAACATCTAGTGCCCCGTTCAAAGTTGATGTATTATTTACATAGACTTCAAATTATAAGAAAAATAGAGAATAGAAATTGAGATGAAGCCATCAGTGTACTATGGTAGCTGTTGGGAAATCTGCTTTGTTTACGCACTACATTTGTGATGGCCTTGTGTGCGTGTGTGAGTGTGTGTGTGTGTGTGCGCGCGCGTGTATATATATATATATATATATATATATATATACACACACTCACACACACACGCCAAATTCACATTTGAATAAATTCCTGTGCACGCCCCAGCAGCGGCAATGTTTATTTAATTTGTTAGCAACCCAGATATTTAAAAATTCATAAACCAAAAGGTGTGTCCTAAGTTGAACTAGGATAACGGGAATTTACAAATGAAGAAGTACATTAAATCAACAACATGATGAATGAAGTTATGCCCTAAAATTGATGTACTTATCAATTTTGAGTAACTTGAGCAATAGAGTTATTTCTATTCCCTTGTGTTTTATTAATCTTCCACTAGACCCCCACCCCTACTCATGTATTCAAACCAAGATTCTCACATCAGATCCTTACTTTTAATTTCTAATCTTATTTTCAAAGGGTTTTTATCGAGGGAGAAGTAGAGGGTGGAAATTTAAATGGAGTCATCAATAATCATTTTATTTCATTAAGTATAGCAGTTGGGATTGTTTTTTTATCGATATTATGTGAAGATGTATGACCATATAGGGTCTAACATTCACAGAAACAGAGAATAGAATTTTAGGTGACGTCATCAGTTTGACATTACTCGCCATGAAAAATGTGTATAGTTTTTGCAGCCCCTGCGTGTCAGGCCTTTAAGGATTTAATTTACAAGTAATGTGAGTGTGAAACAATTCAGTAGGGCTAAGGTTTGGCCATTCCGCCACAAGGTTGTGTACCTCATATCGAGAGGTTGGATGGTCCGAGAAAAGCCCAATTATAGGCTAATTGAGTACCGTAAGGAAAGAGGTTTTGCCATCTCATGAGTAATGAATTTTTCAACATGTTAGCTCAGATCATTTGCTATTCTCATTCCAACGTGTTAGTACTCTTAGATAAATAAATCTATTTGTTTTACGAAATACTTTTTCACATCATCCGATGAAGAAGAAATATGCATTGTCATGGATGTAGTTACGTTAGGTAAATACGTAAAGAAATGATTCAATGGTTTGGTGAAAAGTAAATTAATGTACAGGTGGCACTTCATTTTTATCTTCAGGCACACTATCCTTATAAACTATGTAGTCATGTACGTTTAAAATGCTTTTAAACCTACGTGACATCTAGGAACCACCCGCTAAGGGGCCAACACTGCTACAGATAAGAACCGCTGTTGAGCTATTCACGTAATCACAAAGGCTTTCATATAAATAATTTCTTATCAAGGATCGATCCCAGCAAGAAGAATTCATTTTGCCCTATACAAAGTCCTTTCACAATAAAATCTCGTAATATAGAAACTCCGCCACGCAGGGGCTTCGGCAGCTAAGGAAATTTCCCACGTGCTACACATATTTGTATTTATTTCAAAAAGTAAAAGTTCAATGAGAGCAATATTTGGCATTTAAGCTTCAAATAAAGTGATTCATGGTAAAACAGCTTATTGTTAATGTGACATGAGTAGTAGTGGGAGTTTACAAAAGCTAGAAAACTAAAGACTGAAATTATCTCGGTTAATAATGAAGATAGTGAAAAAATATATACAACATTTATAAAACATTTAATTTGCAATAAGATTTGTTTTATACACTTTTTCAATCCCACGTATAATAATAGAGAAATTTGAAATTCCCCCTTTAAACCCCCGCCCTCTCCCTGTCGGATTTCAACCATTAACAAGCTTGAACTTTATTTTTACATAAAGCGCTAAATATCCAGTTTGATAACGATCAAATGAAAATTACTGCCGCAAGAGCGTGAACAGTCATATATATATATATATATATATATATATATATTTATATAGGGAGAGAGATAAAATGTTGAACGGACATCTTTTTCACCTTCTCCTAGGTAGGATCGATGGTTATTTAAGGGATTTTTTCGAAAATCGCGTCATGACTACAACCTCAATAGCTGATCCCCCCTTAAGGGTAATCGGCAAAAAAATGGTTATAATAATTATAATATCTTGATATATTTCGTTGAGAAGATGTCGGAAGTTTGTAAAAGACAGCTTCACAAGGCGTTTCCTGCCCTCTCACTTGCTGTTTTAGAAGAGCAGAAATAGGTGCACTACCCAATTCACTATTTGAGCTATTTCTGACTATCCGTGGGATATTCGTGGCTAATTGGGGGATATCGTTATTTAAAGTTTTGTTTAGGAATTTCACTGCTTTGTTCCCTAGTAAATGTGTTTTCACTTAAATGAATAGCAAATTTAAAATATCTCTAATTGAAAAAATAGCTGATTTTAATAAGGAAAGCAGGTGAATTGGGATTTCTGTGAGTATTAGACTCCCTTCCCAGTCCCAGAGGAAGAATCTCCAATGGGATGTGCAAGAATTAAAGCTCTTGACTTATATTTCATGAGTTTTAAGGAAACTGGGATGACTAGAAATATGTTGAGCAAGTGAACAAAAATTCTTATGTTATTATTAATTTATAATTTGACCGTGTGCAAAGCATTTCAAACAACTATTGAAAAACCTTCCATTGAATAAAGTCTTTGTAGAACAAACAGGGCCTAGGATATGAGCCAAGCTGACAGACAACTAAATACTGGGGCAGGGATTTGAATTGCACCATCTCGCTGCCATATTGGCTCACTCTTCCTGTTCTTTATGGTGTCCATGCTCCAAACTACGGTTCATTAATAATCTAAACAAAATGAATATTGCTTTACTGCACGATTCCTAACTACCATCAATCCTCATCCTAACTAACAGAGCGGGAATGAGGTCTATTCTGATTTTTGGTGTTTTGCTTATTGATTATAAACGGAAAATGTACTACTTTTCTAGCGTAAATTTTTGAAACTATAATTACGGTGACGCCTCTCCCCTCCCGCAGTCTATTTATTTGATTATCTATATATATATATATATATATATATATATAAAATGTGTTTATTTATCGTTAAAAAGAAGTTATATGATTATTTTATTATTATTGTTACTTATTAAAGCTAATTGGACGGGTTGTCTACACGTTACCACCCTTTTCTAGCCACGGTGGGACTAAAGATTTTATTTAATGAGTTCGTCATTAAATAAACTCCTATTGCCCAGACGGAAACATTAAAAGAATTTTGGCAGTAGTTCTTTATGTGTTGAAATTCTTATACAAATAATGGTGCAGTTACAATAGAAATGTGTTAGTACTATATATTTAGTCAATTAGTTAAGAATTGTTGAAAGGGATGTACAACCCAAGTATTCATTAATTTTACATTCAATAAGTCTATCATTTGTGAATCGACATATTTAACCAAATATATTATCTTTCAAATTGTATATATGATAGTGTTGTTTTGTACCATTTGACTTTCTTGACTATGTCCGTAATTCACGATTGTACCTTGCATGGTTTTCAATATAAGTCGATGATGTACTGTGTTTGAAGACATGAATGTGTTAAATAAGTAGATTGAATATTAATTATAAATAAATTTAATTATATAATTACATTAAACATGAGTCGGTGGCAAAACTGCTAGTACCAAATCCTGGACCGAGAGCGGGCAAAAGAATTCATTCTCATGTCGGAGGCTGTCTTGTTTCAAGCTTTTGTGCTCCACATCCCTCAAGACCTCATTCAATCCCATTTCCTGTTTCTCTACAGGTTATGAATTCCTAAATTCCCTTTTAGCAGATTTCCCTTTAGGGAAATCAGCTATTGAGGTCGTACTCATGACGCGACTTTCGAAAAATGTCTTCAAAAGTCCATCGATCCTGCCCAGATGGCGAAAATGATGTCCGTTCAAAACTATCTATATGTACGGACATAAAAAGGCTTCATACCAGATCTTAAAATTGGGCCGGCAAACAAAATACTTAATCGGTATTGTTTACTTACTGAACTCCTCAATATTACTTAAACAGATTTAGACTCACATAAAATAACTATTTCTCATAAACAAACTAACTCTTATAACAGGCTCCCCAATTCTGTCTGTTTATTTAATATTGGCCTTTATACGAAAAAACTTAATTTTCAAAAAGAACTTTACTAATTTTCTGAGGAAAAATATTAACTTCTCAGAGCCGGTCTGACGCTATTTGCTTTAACGTTATTATTAATTTCACTACAATTACGAGTATTTACTGTTTTAGTTATCCTATTATTTCAATCATGGATTTTTACTCTTTTATTTATTTTGTTTCTATTATTTTAATTATTCCAGATTATATTTCCACCCACCACTTTCCTTTAACCATCTGTTAACAATGTATAAAGAAATACAAGGAAAATTCATCAAGAATTACAAGGAAATCAATTTGAGGAATGGAAGGATGCCACAGTGCGTTTGGTACCTAGAGCAAAAAAACTGTCCTTGTCCAGTGGTAATGGAGAAGATTGAGGAGGGCAGCTCCTTCAACCATCAAGAACGTGAGAATGAGATGTGAAATCCGTAATTAAAACGCCAAGTTTAGACCTCTTGATGTTTTTTTTTGCCAGATTGCCCCGTGGTATGTTTGGGTAACCGTATAAAGATTACGTGATTTTTTTTGGCCAACGTGTCCCAGTACAAAATAAAAGCTCACGTCATTATTGGCTTATTGTATTGGATTTTGTACATCCTCGTGGAGGAGTGGCACGCCCCGGAAGCCGAGCCTTGGGCAAGCGACGGAGCGGGTCAGCAGCCAACGGTACCCGCTGAATAGACTAACGGGTGTCTGGCCCTCCGCGGGGTGTACTATCTGGGGCCGATTCAGGATCAAAAACATTCCTCATAGACACCATTGTGTGAATTTCTACACATACACGGTGGTCGAGAAGTTTGGAATTCCTCAAATAAGTTTCCAATATGAATGGTTGATCATATTTAAGAATATTTCCGTAAGGGAAATCGGCTACTGAGATTGTAATCATGGCTTGATTTTCGTAAAATATCCTCAAACCTCCATCAGCACCTACCCAGGAAACGACAAGTAAGCTCCGTCAAGATAGACCGTTGGGGTCTTCAACCACCCCCGAGCAAAACTCCAGAGATCCAAGGGGAGTTGTCTCCAGTCGACTGGAGGCTCCCATAATACACGGAGGGTCTGTGGTCATGTCATGCTGTCAGTCTACCTTTGGATGGGTTCTCAAAGAGTCACAATCTCCAATCATCCGAGGGGCTGTCAGACGTATCTACTCTTTTGACTCCCGCTGATCCATTAGCACTAGCTGGCTCTGGTATTGAACTACTACTATTGGCCGGATCTAGTTACTGTACAAAATTAATCTATCTTGTAGCAAATTTAGTTTTCTGTAAATCTTATTCTATACATGTTTTCTCATCATGAATATTAACCAAGATTTGGGAATTTTTTTAATATTCAGCCTTCAGAAAACTCCCACTTTTAGTCATCGCACTTATACCAACCATAAGCGCGCAATTAGCGCAACCATAAGTGAATAGTTTATAAAAAGTATTATTTCAAGCTCAAACACCAAGTATTGATTTTGACAGATCTTTACTAGATGAGTTACATTCAAATACGTTACTTGATAACGCCATCAATTAAGATTGTATTTCTTGACTCGAAAAAGGTCATTTGATCTAAACCATACTCGATATTTAACCGTTCCTTTCTACACTAATGGTCATATTCGTTAATGGCTAAAATCGGACCAGGATAGTTGGGGTTTAGAGGAGAGAAATTCGAAAATTCAGAATAACTCTGTTATTATGAATCGGATAGAAAAATATTGTAGAGCCAACCTTGTTAAACTTGTAATGCTCTACACTTGTTTTCGAAACTTCATTCTTAAGAGAGATTTTCGCACTTTCTTGTATTGCAGCCTTCAGTAAGCCCTCACATCTATTCATTGGATAATTTTAGCAGATTTTTTTAAAATTTAGGAATAGAGAATATATGGTGAGATTACGTCACTAATGTACCATACCTTAGTTTACACAACGTGGCGGACTTTATTACATGCAATAACTTAAAATTAAATTTTTCTCTTTTCTTTTATTTTTTTCTCTATAAATTCCACTTTGAATGAAGATTAAATTCATACAATTCTTTATTTGTTTGAGGTAATAAATTTAAAAAGAATTTCTAAGAAGAGAGACATTGTACAGAATACATTGTACTATATTGTAAACAACAATTACATATTCCAAAAGCGATCGTGGCATTGCAATGGCGTTTCATTCTCAGGGAATATGTTAATTCTATACTTCGAAGAAATAGACTTATTAGAATAGAAAAATCTTCGGTAAGACTGGACTCATTAGGATGATATGCAAATTCAAATGAGAATAAGTTTCATAATTTATAAACACACACATTTATATATCATTGTAGTACGACCTAGTTTGATTTTTATTTAATGATCAAGTGCTGAATTCCACTTGAAACATTATCTCAGCAAAACCTTATCAGGGCATTGCTCCACGCCGTGAACTGTATTACCCAATTAACGGTGAGTGGGTATTTAATTACGGGTAAAGATGACAAGGTAAACACAAGTGGAGTTCCTATCACAATAATATAGATGAGGACAAAGGAAAAAATGTATTCCAGAGATATGGATAATTAAACACAATTCATTTGCACCCCTGGGATCACTGATTCATAATATTCTTGTTCCACATGTTTATTGTCACCTTGAACGCGTTTCAAACCATTATTTCTGCTCCTTTTCAAATAGTCATTCTAATAATGAAATTAAAATAATTTAGTTTCAAAACAAGAGTTACTTTGCAGGTTAGAGTAGTAGATACCTTACTTTGATAGTAATTACTTAATATTAAAACATATATTAATATTAAGTAAATTAAAATACATTAAGAAGCGTTACACTTGTAATCATAAAGGCTATTTGCACAGTGAGTTTTGTCTGTAGCAATTCTCATCATATGACTACGTACAAATGAAATGTACTTGGTATTTAAAAGCCTTCGCGCGTGCTTGCGTGCAAGTCTGTATGAACACGGATATGTGGGCCTGAAATGTGTGATAATTTGTAATATAAAAGAACAAACCTTAGCACAAAGCTCTTCTTACTTATTGACTTGATGTTGCATAACAATTATGTATTGAGTTTGTGAAATTTACGGCTTCTACTAGTTTTAACCAGCTTCAGGGACGGTGCATTAATAAGTGGTTAGGTAGGTAATTAGAATAAATAAGCATACTCATATATTCCTGCCGCATTGCAAGTGGACTGCCATCGAAATAGGCAAGACCGTTAAAAGTATTCATACGCGTTATTAAAATTTGAATGGCAAACAAAGTTTAATCCAAACGTTAAAATGGGCAGTTGAAGAATGAGGGGCTTAATACTACTTTAATAGATTTAGGATGACATAATGACTCTTGCCCGACTGACAAACTTGCTAGTCAAACAACACATACACCATACTGTCCTTACTGAATAACGCTAGAAGCATTGTTACAAAAAATTTGTGTTGAGTCAAGAATTTGGCTCTCAAAATTTTTACAAGAACTTGACCAATTTGCTAAGAACATTAGCTTCTCAGTGTTTATCTATTTCCAATGTCGTTATTAATAATTTCATTATAATTTATTTTAGCAGATTTCCCTTAAGGAAAATCAGCTACTGAGGTCGTACTCATGACGCAATTTTCAAGAATTTCCTCAAATATTTATCGCTCCTCCAAGGAGATGACGAAAATGAGTCCGTTCAAAAGTGTGTATATATATATATATATATATATAGATATATATATGCGTGTGTGTGTGTGTGTGTGTGTGTGTGTTTGTGTGTGTGTGTGTGTGTGTGTGTGTGTGTGTGTGTGTGTGTGTGTGTGTGTCTATTAATACTCTAGAGGTCACAATTTTTATTTGATCGTTACCAAACTCGATATTTAAACGGTTTATGTAAAAAGGAAGATAATGTTCGTTAACGTCTTAAATCGGAGGAGTGGGAGGGGGGTTAGAGAAGAAGAATTTCGAAAATACTTATCTCCGTTATTATGCGTCGGATCGAAATATTGTATTGCACCTATCTCATTGTATATGTAATATTCTATAGATGTTGTTATATACTTTTTTTCCACTATGTTGATTATTAACGGAGATACTCGCATTTTTTAGTTTTCGTCCTCCAGTAAAACCGTACTCCTACCCATGTAATATTAACAATAAGCTGTTATATTATGAAACACTTTATTTAAAGCCCAAATACCAAATATTGTTCTTATTGAACATTTAAATTTTGAGATAAATACAAATAAGTGACGCACGTTGGAAATCTACTTAGTTAACGCAACCTCTGCATGATAGACTTTTTTTTAGTCCTATTATTTCTTTGATTGATTTTTTATTTGCTTTAATTTATTTATTCATATTAATTATGTTAAGAATGTATAAATAAATATAAGAATAGCAAGGGAATCAATATGAGGAAGATGCAGGGAATACCACGGCTGAACCTAGAGCTATTAAACCTCCCTTATCCGAGGGTTACTGGAGTAGGGGATGAAATAAGTTAACGTCTTCAATTTATGTTTATGCATATGAGCTAAGAGGAAAATTTATTGAAGGAGAATGCATTCATAGCATCTAACGGCCAGCTACTGCATGTAACAAGACTGGGACAAGTTGGGATATCTTCTCCGGCGTGGCCATGACACAGAGAACGCGGCCCTCCTGGCTAAAGGTTACCCCGGACAGCCAAGGGTAGAGTGCCGTTGCGTCCCCTGCATTTTCATAATCGAAAGAGGCCATGAGTTTTTTACGCTCAGGTCATGGCCGACCTACTGTTGCAATAAAACACCTTTCTGATTCTTTTTTTTTATTCTGGCTTAGTATCTGTCAACTTCATAAGTTTTTTGCAATATGTAATACATTAATACAGGACCCGCTGAATTAGCCTCTCAAACAAATTATTTGGATTTATGAATGGTTGGATTATATAGATTGATAAGTACAACGACCAAATGGCTTCATTTTCATTATATAAAAAATACGTTTACTAACATCAACTTAAATGTTAATCGAGACGGGATATCAACAAGTAGCCGGCTTTTCCAGTGCTAAGGATTTTATTTGATAAAACCCACCCCAAATAAATTGTCCACCTGCGAATAGAACTCTAGACTCCAGGCTTACCAAGAGCTAACTCAGATGGCTAAACCATAGCGTGGTTAACTTTTAAAAAGTCCGTCACGCAGGGGCTGCGTAAATGAAGCTGATTTCCCATATGCTGGTAAACATGCTTATAATCTATTTTCTATTTATATTTAAAAAAAAAACCGCTTAATGTTTGAGATACGAAAAAATACATATAACGACAATTGGAGAACATGAATAGTTTAACTAGATTGGTTCTATAAAATTTTACTCTCCGACTCATAATAACGGACACATTGTGAATTCCATTCCCTCTAAATTACCACTATTCCATGTCCGATTTCCGCCAGTAACAAATGTGAACTTTAGGGTTGCCAAAAACGGTTAAAAATCGAGTATCCAATAGATCAAATAAACATATTTGCGTAAAGATCGACAAATTTTAATTGATGACGTCATTCACATCGTATTTTCATGTATCTCACAAAGTAAAAGTTCAATGAAAACTATATTTGGTATTTAACATTAAAATGAAGTGGTTCATAATATAAAAGCTTATTGGTAATATCACATGAGTAGGAGTGGGGGGTTTACTGTTGGCCGAAAACTAAAATATGGGAATATCACGGTTAATATTCCATATAGAGAAAAAATGTACATGACAACTTTTATAAAAACTTTATATTTGCAATAATATTAATTCGATATCATTTTTCAGTCTGGGGCATAATAACGGAGATATATTGAATTTTCAAAATTCTTCCCTTTAAACCGAATTTCAGCCATTAATGAATTTGATATTTAATTTGACATTTATACCGTTTCGTAACGATTAAATAAATAGCCCGTCGCGCAGGGGTGGCATAAACTAAGCAGATGTCCCAGGTAACGTTTGACAATAGATAAATAAACATCCTTTTACACTTAATACCATCTTGAATATTAAGTGAACAAATACAATGAGAAATCTTTCAGTCAATTTACATTTTATTAACCTCCACAACGGAATGAGCCTGAATTGTAAGCAAACAGGTCAGCTAATCACTCAGAGCTGAAAGATAGAAATATTCTTGACATGAAAAAAAAAAAAAAACAATTACTGAAATATATCTGAGCATAATATATTAATTTTATAATGAATCAGAATGACTTTCATATCAATCACTCACATTTTAGTAATTGATGAATCAAGGGAAGGGGGGAGGGGCATCAGAACGTATTTGCTTGTACCACAAGTAGAAACGATTTGTTGAAAACAATATTTGGAATGTCAGCTTGAAATAAGTCGGTTCATGATATGTTGGCTTATTGATAACGTTCGATGACAAAGAAGAGGGGTTTATTGAAGGTTGAAGATAGAGAAAGTATGTATATAACACCCTTAAGACATATTTGTAAAGAGGAATTAAAATGTTAGTTGGACACATTCATTTTTAGACACAGGGGTATTTTCCTTGAAAATCGGATGACGAGAAGTGGCATTTACAATAGGCTGAAACCAAAAGAATACAAATTACTCGGCTAATGTTCGAATCTGAGAAAACATGTATGATATAATTGTAATAGGAACTTAAAATTCAAACTACATTGGATATATAAAAGTTTTTGATTCGACCCGTAGTAACCCGAGATATTTCGAATTTTCATTTATTCCACTCTCTCAGCTCCCTCCCCTCCCTAAAGGCCGATTTCAGTCATTACCTAATATAATCACCTAATATTAGTTTTCGATGAAACGGTTAAATATCGAGTGAGCTGTTGATCAAATATAATTTAGTTTAGGACGGAAAATCTTAATTCATGGCGTCATAGCATACGGTACTTAAAGTAAAGTAGGCACACAAAACTTTCAAAGTTGAGGTCCCTTGACAACACTGTTCGGTATTTAAACATAAAATAAGACGGTTCATAACAAATGTTCTTATTAACGTGAAATGATTAAAAGTCCGTCACGCAGGGGCTGCGTAAACTAAGCAGATTTCTCATGTGAACTTATACAATAAAGAACTCTCCATACGAGAGCTGAACATTTACGGCAAAGGGCCGAACTAGCTTTTGGCGGGAAACTGTCATCCGTTATCGACACAAATTTAATAACAATGCAAATATCTGGGTTAATATTCAAGATAGAGAATAAATGTATAGAACAATATTTATAGTAAATTTAATTTGGAATAAGATTGGTTCTATACAATATTTTGATCCTAAGTATGGTAACGGAGATATTTCGAATTTTCGAAAATCCCCCCTCTAAATCCCCCTCCCACTGGTCCGATTTCAGCCATTAACGAACTTGATCTGTCTTTTTGCATAAAACGTTTAAATATCGAGTTTGGTAACGATCAAACAAAAATTGCGACCACTAGAGCGTTAACAGACAAATACAAATATATATATATATATATATATATATATATATATAATATTATATATAATATATATATATATATATATATATATATATATATAATTTTGAACGGACCTCATTTTCGTCATCTCCTGGGTAGGATCGATGGACATTTGAAGAAATTTTCGAAAATCGCGTCATGAGTACGACCTCAATAGCTGATTTCCCTTAAGGGAAATCTGCTAAAACGGGTGGTTTACTGAAGGGTGAATATTAAAAAAACTGCATTGCTAATATTAAAAAAATGTTGGTACTGGAGTACTAGAAAAGTGTATTATAATATGTCTATTTGCTATAACATTATTATTAATTTCACTATAATAATTTTTAATTTTTTTTAGTTATACTATTATGTCTTTTATTGATTTTTACATTGTCTTTTCTTTATTTTGTTTCAATTATTTTAATTACAATAAATTATATTTTCCCCAGCACTTTTCTTAAACCATCTATTAACAATGTATAAAGCAATACCAGGAAAATCAACCAAGAATTACGAGGTGTTTCCATGTAGGGAAATCAGCTAATGGAGTTGTGCTCATGACGCGATTTTCCAAACATTTCTTCAAAGGTCCATTGATCCTACCTAATAGTTGAAAAAAATGAGTTCCGTTCAAAATTATATATATATATATATATATATATATATATATATATATATATATATATATATATATATATTTGACGGACCTCATTTTCGTCATCTTTTGGGAAAAAATTGTATTATGCAAGTATTCTATTTCCTATATTTAATAAAGTAGCTAACAAGTTTTTAATGTGTTGTAATGCATTGCAATGCGCAACAAATATCTTGAGATATATATGTTAATTTATCTCTAGACTGCATATTTATAGCATTAATAACGCAACAGTAGTTTAGTACTCATAAAAGAAGATATAATGTCTGAAGATCCTTGCGGGCCGTGGCCAGGCAGGAATCAAAAATATTGTTTAATGAGGTATTTCAAGGCTGATGGAGCGTTTTGATGCAATTGTTCCATTGAGAGTTTAAGAAGAAATCTTGAAGATTATATCTGTTAAGAGAAACACTTCGTGACATTGACTCCATTGCTACACATGGCGTGGGTTACTGCTCTATGATTTCCGCAAGACACAGCGAGGCGCGAACATGAACAGCTAACGGTACTAGATCGTGAGACTCGAGTTCAGGTTAATGACTATGAGCCACTACCTGGTGTGATAGCCAGCGAATAACCTTCATAGTGTATGGAAATAAATTTATGGAATTCATCCAATCAGTGCCTAGAAATAGAACTCATTGTGTGGCAACATTATTCTCTAGAGTATCCACTTACACATTTACTTCATAAGATTTTGTAAATTTTTCAATTATGTAATTAAAATTCTTTAATAAAAATATTAATAATAGGGTCATGTGGGAAATGACGCTGGCTAACGATGTGGACATAAAAAATAGAATGCTGGTAGCTTAGTCTGGTGCTTTAGGAGAATTAGCACCGTTATAGGGTTTGTTATTAGCTACGGAGATAACATTCTATGGGCGTATCAATCTTAAAAACGCCCAAAGAGACAATGGGCCATAGCGTTTAAATACACTTCAAGTTGTATGTATGTTCGCAATTGAAATGAACTGGAATGGCAAGAACTTCGGCTACGACAGATATTGCCTTTGGACCTTGGAAATCAAAAGAGAACTAGCTTTGAACCAGTCAGTTGATAAAGCATCATACAGTGTCTTTAGAATTTACGACAAGCAATGTGGCTAGAATACATGTTTATGTATTTATAAAAATTTGTATTATAGTTTCTATTTTGAAATATAGCAGTCGTCAGAAATCTGTGGGTTGGTCAAAAGAGGCAACTGCATTTAATTATGTCCAATAAAAACCTTAGTCCCACCATGGCTAGAAAAAGGAGGTAATCAGTTGACAGCCAGTCCCAATTAACCGTAGTAGCAAAAGGTGGACGATCAGACAAATTTTTATGAAGGCAGAACGTAATTCTCTTTATCACTTGTCAGATGGAAGAGTTTATTTTTGTAAAGCTCTGGGTGCTTCACACCTCTTTCAGTGCCTCTTCAGAAGTATATACAGAACTGTAACTGTTTACATCGCACAAACTACCTTCAACCACTGCGGTCACTCAATGGCTGACAAAAGCTGAGATTGTGGCGATTCTGCTAATAAGCAGATCTTTGTCGCGTGTTTAAAATCAATTTCAAAGTTGTTACAAATTAAGAATTGCCTATTTCTAACAGACAATACCCTTTGAATTTGAAGCATTATATGATGCCAAATGTTATAAATTATTTATTAAAAGGGCAGTAAACAACAAAAACAGAAATCAAATACCTCAATCATATATTCCATAACATTTTGTCTTAAATTAATCGATTTTAAATTATGACGGGAAATAATCGAGTTCAAGTTTTACTTGTAAATAATTGATTTTAGTCAGCTGACAACCTACCTCGGGTACCTGTCAGTATCATCTACCTCCACTTTGAGGGCAGTCGCGACGTAATGTAAAAGGTAAACGAGCACTTCAGAAATATAAGTAGCAATTTATAATTAGGTTTAATAAATATATCACATATGTAGGCATATAATAATACAATACATAGAAAAATAATTATTAAGGGATGTGTTAAATTAATGTTATTAATAATTTTATATATTTTATATATATATATATATATATATATATATATATATATATATGTGCGTGTGTGTGTGTGTGTGTGTGTGTGTGTGTTTCTTTGTTTTTAAAGGGATAGCCCCTGAAGAGGTAGCAAATAAGCCACGAAACATGTAGGGCAGTTACAATAAAGTATGCACCGAAATAAATGTTTTTTATTGGAGGCCCTTGCCATAAAATTTGAAGAATATATAAATAATATTGGGTCCAGAATAAGAAGAATAAATTATTAATATTTAGGTAATAGCTTAATATTACCCAACAGGCAACGTAGCCAGCCTTGTCATTGTTTCCTTGCAGCTTGTACAGCTGCTGCAGCACCCTCCCTATTCCATATAAATAGGCGCCCGACATTAAGGTAGGGGTAATTCCCCCCAAAAAACGGAAAAAAACATGGATTAGTCATCACCAAAGCTACAATGTGTAGTTTGCAAGTTTTAGAATTAATTTACGGGCAGTTCTAAAGCATTCTTAAATGTATTTTCATCTGCAACTAAAATTTAAAACGTAGACTCAATTGTTGACAGAATTAACGGTGTATCAACAGTAGCCTTGTTATCCAAAGAGCTGGAGACAAATTATTGTTATCCATACCTATAGATATAATGTAATAGTGTAATAATAATAATGTAGAGATTATCGGAAAGCTAGTCAATCGGTTTTCTGTAAGTGTTTTCCAATACTAATCAAATAAAATTTGAAAATGATTTAATGTTTGTTTTTCCTATTGTTTATTTTTTTTTATAATTCATATAATCACAAAACAAATCATATTAAATAAGAACATTTTTAATTTCACTAAGCCTGATAAATATACTCGAAGTCAGCAATTAATTAATAAATAGGATGAAAAGATCTATTCAATTAAGCTGCTACAAACTATAGGAAACTATGCTGATATCATTGTTTTGGATTTCTCTTACATTTCAATGATTTCTATTTCGGGAAGAAAAATGAAACAATCCTTCCATACGTAACAGTTTCTTGTAAAATTGAAAATCAAGTTCGTTATTGAGAAGTAATATAAAAAATCATAAATATTTTATTTATTAATTTTCAAATTTTAGTCTTTCATAAAATGTTAAATATCGAGTTTGATTATTATCACATAATAATTATTAATTAATACACATGCACACTCATATGAGTCAGTTAACTCTCGCACTGATGTATATCGCCTCAGCGAAGTTCCTTATGTATTAAAAACTTTATCCGTTTCAATTTTTAGAAGGAAATACGCTAAACAATGTTTGTACTATGCGAATACAATTCGGTTTTTAAACTTTTGGTAAGTGTGGTAAAAAATATGAAGCTTATTCAACAGTCTATGGTGGGCCAAAATAGCTATTGGATCTAATTGATGGGCACTTTGTTGTATACTAAAAGCTTTTGAATATTATGGAGAGCCTTTTAGTGAACATTAAAAGTTTTCAGGAATAAGTTAGATTTTAGTTTCCGAAACTGTAGAAGTTGTATTACTTTTCCTGCAGTATTAATAAGAACTGAGAAACTTGAAATTTTGAAGTCTCCCTCCTCAACCTCCTTCCCAGGGGCGGATTTTTCGAATGCCTGGCATTAATCGGCTTATGCCGGCCTTCCTGGAGGAAGACTCTTTAGCAATTCTGGCCTCAAGAGGAACGGTTGTCAACTCTACTAATGAGTTTATTGTTGCAAAGTGTAGTACAAAAGGCCAAGGGTAATCTGTGCATGCCCTTGTGACCATCATTCTTTTAGCAGATATCTCTTAAGGGAAATCAGCTGTTGAGGTCGTACTCATGAGGCGGTGTTCAACAATTTTCTTAAAATGTCCATCGATCCCGCCCAGGAGATGACGAAAATGAGGTCCGTTCAAAATTAAATATATATAATTCTATTGTAAATGTGTATGTCACTGAACTCCTCATAAAGGCTGGACCGATTTGAATGAATTTTTTTTGTATTCGTTTGGGTGACTCCCTGGATGGTTTACATTCACAAACCAGCCCGGCAGATGGAGCAGGATTGGGGGTTAAAAGGGAGGCCTTAACTTAAAAATAACGATATTTCGTTTCTTATTGGTTTTTCGGCAAATATGCACAGGATAAAAGTTGTTTATTTTGATATTTAGAGTAACTTTTGTTATATTCACATTTGCCGTATAACATTTTATAAACGAGATAAACACTAAAAAACTAAAGTGGGAGCCAACATTTTTACTAACGATATAACCGAACTTAACAAAACTCTATATGTAAATTAGCATTAATTCTTCTGGCTATATTAAATTTTTAAGGTCGAACGGGAGTGTTATAAGGGAGGCCTCAATAAAAAAATCGCGATATTTCATTTTCTATTTGTTTTTAGGCAAACATGCACACAAAAAAGATAGTTTTTTTGTGTTATTAAACGTAGTTTTTGTTTAAAACATAATATTATTAAATTTAATATCCCAATCGCTTGGAATATCATGCAGGACAAGTTTGTCGGGTCCACTAGTTTGTATATATATATATATATATATATATATATATATATATATATATATATATATATATATTTGTCTGATTACGCTCTAGTGGTCTCAATTTTCGCTTGATCGTTACCAAACTCTATATTTAAATGATTTATGTAAAAATAAAGATCAAGTTCGCTAATGACTAGTGGGAGGGAGATTTTCGAATATTCGAAATATCTCAGATACTATACCTCGGATCGGAAAAGTGTATAGAACCAATGTTATTGATAATTAAATTTACTATTAATATTGTTATATACATTTATTCTCTATCTTGATTATTAACCAGGACATTTGCATTTTTATTAAGTGTGTGCACGTAACGGACGAGATGAGATCGGCTAACTTGGTTTCTAGCCGTGGGTCTCCGGCAAAAGCTAGTTCGGCCGTTTCCGTAACTGTTTGGCTCTCGTGAAATTTCCCTATTGTATAACCTCACGTGGGAAATCTGCTTAGTTTACGCTGCCCTGCGTGACGGACTTTTCTTGCCCCTTCCCGTTGTAATCAGGATTACAAAGACAAGTGCAGACAATCCTGTATCTATAGGCCAAAATATAACTGGAACTCAGAGATTTGAATATTTGAAATACAAACTACAAAAATTTCGTTAAGATTTTATTCTCAAGCTGATATCTTCATAAATAAAATTAGCTTAAATGATAAGAGACAGTATTATAAATTGCTACAGCTGTTTTTGACAATATATATAGAACAGGTTTAATGAAAAGAGGCAGATTACCCAGTAATTTAGTATTGCTCACTTTGTTTGAATGAGGTTGCTTCTTAGTCATACATGGATAAGGTTAATGAGAAGGTTTGCTTAAGCAATGTCGGGCAAGGGCAGAGGAGATTTCGGGTTGCCGGCCAAGGCCTAACACGGTAAAAATAATGCCACAGCCTTCTTACAAAACAACTAAAACTATTTTAGCCCTGTGATTTAGTAACCCAAAAGCAAATTAGGAAAATGAGAACTCAGAACAATAAGAATTATAGCCAATATGTATAATTGACTAAAGAAATTGATTTATAAGAATAAATTTTGAATTAATTATTTATCTGTGGCCAAATGGGACTCAAATGATTCATTGGTGATCAATGATTTTCTCAAAGGATTCATCTTATCAGAAAAATAAACTACTAAATAAAATAAGTAAGTATAAACCATTTGCTAAGTATGTACTTATGGTATTTGTGAATTGAAGAATAAAACTAAATATAAATAAAATATTAATTATATAAGACAAATTTCATTAATATAGGCAAATATTTATAGAAACTACAACCTAAATAAATAAAATTGATACAGGAAACTTGATAGAGATTTTGAAGCTAAGGAAAGAGGAGATTTTTATAATACTCGTAGATAAAAATACTTTCAAACTGTAAGATAAAATTACGTTATAAAAAAAAAAATAACCCCAAGAAAACTAATGGTACAAGTAACCTACATTTATTGAACGTATTTAAATAAATTAAAAATGTATTCTTAAACCCTGTGTTAATAAAGAAGTAACTGAATAGTGTCTTTAGCCGATAAATTAATTATAGAAGCATAACGTACTCTTTCAAGATTGACTATTAAATAAAATAACATGTTCTTTTTTTTGAACTCGTTTTGGAAGTTGTAATCCGGAATAGAATAACTAATATGCAATAGGTTCATACTGGATCTGGATTCTCAAGATGTGATATTTACAAGCACAAACACTAAAATAAAGTCGTGATAACTCCTGGTGGACTAGGTATATGAAATCTATTACTATAGTCCAGGCAGATTTGGGATCGAAATGATAAATTTCTTTTTACTACTATTATTTTAATTACCCATTCCAGAGTATTCCAGAACTGATCCAGTGCAGTGATCACAATTACTGTAGCCATTCTATGACTTTCAAAACCTTTCGGATATAAAGTACCTTCGTAAATGTTAACTTATATATTTATAAGAAGGCGCTTAGAAATCATAGGTTTTTACCAAGAAATAATTGTTGAAACTGTTAAAATGCGACAACAATCAGGAGAACGCCGAATCTTTTAGTCTGGATGACTAATCATCGTCTGCACTAGTATGAACTCAGATGAGGAAGGTGTGTCCATGTGGAGAGAATCCAACATGATTGGTGGGTAAATAATGAGTACGGTTCGGCAGCAGGAGGAACAAAAAATCTTGCAGGTGGTTGACGGGTTTAACAAAGTTTCATTTTTTTTGGGGGGGGGGGGCAGTATAGCCAAGTGAGTTAATATCATTTGGCGAACCTAAAGCGTTGAGCCCGATTGTCACCTGGCCAATAGGAATTTATTTAGTGAAAGACTCATTAAGAATTCATTAAATAAAATACTTAGTCCCAACCTTGCTAGAAAAGGGTGGTGACCTGTTGATAACCCGCTCCAATTAGCCTTAGAAGCACAAAAAGGACGTTAATAAATAACAACTATTTATCTTCGACCCCACAACAATAAATGACAATTTCCAATAATGCATATGGAAAACATGGTTTATGCTAAACGATCTGTTTATTAAGACATTTATCCCTGGCTTACACTAGTGGGCTTTAATTGATTAGAATAGTTAGAACAGTCAACAATTAATATAGTATTAAAATGTACAATCTTTGGTTAACACATGAACTTATTTTAGAAGCTTAAACCTTTCTTAATGAAGGTTTTACTTTTGAGGACATTTTATTTTGTGTCTTTGTGTGTATTTATATTACAAACTAACATAAGTGGGGCATTCATATATATATTCATAAATAAAAATATGTAGGAGGCCGTGGGTTTCAGTAATTTCCTGTCGCACGTGGCCTTTTAAACACCTGCGTGTTGAAGAGCATTGGCGTTGCTCAATAGTAAATAAGAGCTACCGAGGAAAGGAGAAAGTGACAGGACTCGTTAAAAGAAGACGAGTTTCATCTAAGGTCAGATAATTTCTCTTTCTTTCTCCGTTCATGCCGGCACTGTTGGGCAAGACTCGCTTTCTCTCCTAGCAGCAGGTGCATAAAATGCATTCTAGTCTGGGGGAATACCATTTAAGCCCTTCAGGAAATTATACTATATATATATATGTATATATATATATATATATATATATAATATATATCTGTGTGTGTGTGTATGCAACATTTGTCGATTTCAAGAAAGCCTTCGACTCTCATCATGACCTACTCTGGAGAAAGTTGTAGCTGTAAAATAATAAGAATCTTGAAAGCACTTTATGACAATTCTTCAATGTTTATTAAATTTGGTTCCGAACTTTCAAACGAAATAATTATAAATTCAGGTAGCCCTTTTTATTTGTTTTCTATCAGACACTGTTCCTTTTTTATCAAAATAGCGGTGGAATCGGAATGCCAATAGACAGTTAAAATGAAGTCATAACGTTTTATTAGCTAACGATGACTTACATCTAAGTACTACACGATGTTCATAAAAAAAAATGAAAATATTTGAAACATAGTGAGCCCAAAACTCCCTAATGTTGCATCAAGAAAAATCTAAAAAACTAGTATTCTACAAATCCATGATCCAAAAAACTGAAACCTCTGTAACGGAAGGAAAAAGAACTGGAGTATACTGAATCTTACAGATACCTTGGAATGCCTTTTTCCTCGTCAGGAAGGTTTTTCAAAGCCTCTGATCATTTCACCCAGACATCAAATGCAAAGGTTAGAAAAATACTCAAAGGAGTGATTCTGGGAAGCAATAATGGGTCTATGGTCTCATCTACTCTTCTTTATGGAGTTGAGATTTGGGAGCTAGGTTTTTAAGAGGTTATTGACTCTGGTTGGCGAAGGTTTATAAAGTATTTTTATATTTAAAAAATTTTCTTCAAATTATATAGTCCGAATGGAGACTGGTAGAACTCAGTTAAAAGTAGTTAACATTAAGAAAATTGTTTAATTTTATGTAAAACTGATCTCAACGCCTGAAAAGGTGACAACGAGATTATTTTTCCTTATGCTCCTTAATTTACACAATAGAATAACTGACAAAATGTATTTAGGTGACACAAGAAAAATTAATTATATTAAATAATTATGTTGGTGAATATCTTTTCGAACCTTTAATTCACAAAGCTTTACTAGCTAATAAAGATACAATTATTGAAGATATTTAAAATCATCTCCATTCCGTTGATGTAAAGTTCTTACTGAACCTAATCCAAGAGTATTAGTAATTTTAATAAGTCTCTCACTGAAAACTATATAGCATTTCACACAAGCACAATTAAATTGAAAGTAGTCGAATAAGAGGTTTCTTCACGTGAACACTTAAAACTATCCCACAAAAACGTAGCTCGCATTATAAAAAGTGGAGCGGTGTGTATATGGTGTCATAAATATATTTACCAACATCTTGTATTGTCCCGCTTTAACACCACATAGGGGAAAATTCCTTCATAAATTTATAGTGCCACACTGGGAATACTTATCTTTGGGAAACGTTTTGGATTACAACAGTGGAAATAAAGTGAATGATATTTTCTGGTTCTTATCAAAATTTTGCGAATGTTAACAGTACTAAAGAAAGAATTTTGTCGTTATTATTATTATTTTATTTGTCAAACAGCTTATGATAACAGTTATGATAATTTGACATTTCTGATTTAAAGCATTAAAAGAATTTAATGCAATTTATAGTTGCATTAAATATGATTTATTGGATTTATTTATGCACTTTGAAAATTTACATTAATACTAGATAACCCGGCAAACGTTGTTTTGCCATATAAATGATTTCTAGTTTCTAGATAAATTCTAGTGTAGACAAAAAGTAACTTTCTTATTATAAGTGTGTATGTGGTATATGCATGAGATAGGCATGGAGCGCTATGAACGATAAGGGAATATAAATAAGTTATAGTTTATTTCTTAAAATTACATATCACATATTAATTACGACAGTAACACTAACAAACAACATCAATCTTTTAATGCTATAGCGTGAACAATATTTTTTTGTTAGCTCATCTTTAGCGAGCACAAACAAACTGGATATTTGGTTTACCCACTCGAAAGCATGCTACGTACAATTGCCCGTGTGAAAAACATGGTGTACTCAAATCTAAGCCACAAAAAGACATCGTTTGGCCTTGGGATTTGTTGATTGTCATTCCAAATTGAAATTTTAATCGAAGTACAGTTAAAAACACTATAATTGATCATTTGTCGAGTGGGATGATAATGATTAAATTACTAAAATGGCTATAAAAAAATAGGGGTTGGTGATAAAAAGTAAAAATTTAGGGTTCTATGTATTTTTTAATGCCACTTTATAAAAAAATAAAAACAAAAAATTTCGTCCAAAAATTAAAATAAAAATGTTATGGGTGAACTACCCTTATCAATTAGGGGTATGAAAAATGGATAGTAGCCGATTCACAGACCTACTGAATGCGCATATAAAATTTGGTAAAAATAGGTAAAGCCGTTTCGGAGTACTAACTAACATTGTGACATGGAAATTTTATGTATTAGAAGATATTATAGCCATGTGAGATAAAGCGTTGACCTTAATCTCACATGGTAAACCTAGAGTGGCGATTTCAATTCCCGCATTGGCAGAGGAACTTATTTAGTGACGGAATTCATTAAATAAAATCCTTAGTCCCACCCTACCAAAAAAAGGGTGGTAACCTGTAGACCGTCCAAATTAGCCTTAGTAGCAAAATGTGGACGTTAATAAATAATAATATACTATTCATATAAAATATTATATTATTACCAGTGAGTATGCAGTTAAGTAACTTTCAATTTAGAAAATTTAAACTAATCATTTACTTTTATATAACCATAAAATATTTTTATTTAATAAGAATGGTTCCGATATTAGCCGAGTGTGTTACGGTGTTGGCCTTGGAAGAGACATGGTTTTAGTATAAATCGAGACCGGTGAGGTGAACAGAATTTATTTAGTATTGAACTCAATAAAATATCTACTCCCATCCTAAAGAAAATCGGTCTTAATGAAATCCAATAGTTATAAAAGTTCACGTGATTAGCCTAAAGTTGACCATGAAGACGTTTATTTATTTTTTTAAACCAATAAGGGTAATAAGGGTAATTATTGAAACAGATTTTAAAACTATTAACCAAAGAACGTTTTCAATAAAAGTGTATTCTCAAACTTATTCATAAAAAGGTGTACGGCAAAATAATTTGTTGAAAATTTAAGATAATACGTATGTTATAGGAATTGGGGATTAAATGTATAATTTCAAAATTATTAGCATTCTACCTATGGTTATGGATTACATATTTTATTCTTGAAAAGTATAGTGTACATTATCTAAAAATAATAATAACTAACACCAGAATAAAACATGGTCAGCATTCCGGATTAATGGGAAGATGCATCAAATTAGCAGCTGCAAGAAACTTTAGAACAAGAAGTAAGCAAATTGTAAACTTCAACTATACACTGTGAGCACGATACGAAGGAGAACAAAGAAGATGGTACGGGTGATGAAGACGATAACTATAAGGAGGAAGACGCCAGCCGCCGGTGATTTTGATGATGTTAGCGAAGAGGAGGAAGTGGTGTAGATAATGGTGGTGATTATAATGATTGAAATGCAAATACAATCATTAGTAAACAATGAATAGGATTGATCACCATTAACTAAATATCTGTATAAAGAACTTAAGGCTTTTAACAACTAAAAATTTTCAGAGTGAGCTTAGTGGATTTTGAGGAAAAGGTTTGGAAATAAGAAAACCTTAGAATTTTAAATACACCATTTTTTATTCTCTGACTGTAGGACTTTTTCGAATTCTGCTTCTATCTACTATTCTGTCAATGGAACCTGGCAGGGTATTTTCCAGATTATATTATGTATATTGGCGCATAAAACGAAGAGAGCATAATGAAATACTATTTCTTTGTTAAATGACAAGTTATTAATTGAAATGTGTTATTCATAGATTCATGACGTCTGTCAACTCGGTCTGGTTGAAGGTGACCTGAGATAGGAATGAAGGATGTGGTTATAGAATCCAGGAAAGAGGGATGTGAAACTCTGATAAATAGTAGGGAGGGCACATGGGTATTCCTGGGAAGAATCAGATATATTTCTTAGAGCACCACTCATACATTTGACAGATGAAAGACAGAGAATATGATGAGTATGATGCTCATATGCACTAACGTATGTTCGCTTGAGGGAATTTAGTAGGGATCTAATGATACAGACAATAAATAAATGATAAAGGGGATCAGAAACATTCGATGAAGGTACTATAGTCAGTTTAAATGCAGGTGGTTGTAATTACGGGTAAAAATTCGACAGATCCTCAAATTTGGCAAAACAACTCTTTTATCTTCTATTTCCAGTACCGTTTCGGAATCCATAGATTACATAATGTTCCAGGCTATTTTATATTTCCTCAAATTCACATGCGGAATTTCAGACAAACTACTTTCGAACAAAGAACTTCCTAGAAATTGTAATTGACTGTATAATCTTCAAAATATATTCTGGCTCTCTACTAACTTACAAGAAGTGAATAGAGGAATATATTCTATTTAATAAAAGGTAAAAGGGCGATTACAAGTTAAGGCGTAGGCCTTAATAAACTTGATACACCTAGAGTCAATCCGTGTGACCATTGGAATTTATTTAGTGACGAAATCATTAAAAATAAAAATCCTTAACCACATCCTGGCTAGTAAAGGGTGGAAATTTCACCCACCGGGACGGGTTATCTACATGTTACCATCCTAGACAGCCCATCCCAGTTAGCCTCAGTAGCGCAAAGCGTATGTTAACGTGTAACAAGAAGAAGATAACAGTTCAAATCCAAATTCCCTTCAGTAATATCCCCTTTCGGGTAATATCCATTCTATTACATTTCTTTCCAAAATACAATTGTTTAATTTCCTCAAATACAAATGTACGCATTGTCATCGTGAGTGAATTCAGAAGCGAAACCTAAAATATTTAAGTGGATAGTGTACTCAATATTTGTTTTAGATGCACTATCAGAATAGCAAGTGGTGGTGCTTTTCACTAGACTATGTCACACTTTCACTGCATTCACGTGTCTCCAGCGACCCACATCTCCGCCAAGGTGAGAAAGTGGAACATCCCATGAGGAAAAAGGCTTTCAAAAAACTAAATCAGGTGATTTTTAGAAATAGAGCCACACACGGGGCTTCGTGTAACTGAAGATGTGGTTGCTGTTGTGTTGAAAAGCTGCATTCTTCCTGGTAGCACTTTCTATCAGTTGAAAGCTCTGAACGAACACCGACATTCAGTTGCTCCCAGTTGCATTCTGCATGAAAGAGAGAATGCAGTTTGACCAAATTTTTACAGAACCATCCTATAGTAACCCGCATAAATTAGTAAGAGAAATCAAGCTACTATCTTCATGTACTTCCCGTTTAGCCACATTGACACGGCCCCAGAAATTCGACGTGGAGAATTGTTGTAAGGGAGTTAAATTGTTATAAATTTTATCCACTATAGACATGACCGAAAAGTAAAAGCTCTAATGTTTTGTCTTACAAGTGGTTTTTAAAACAATTAGTTCATTATGTAAAACCCTTAATCACATCCTGGCTAAAACCTGTAGATGGACAATCTAAATTGGACTAGTGCCAAATAATAGAAGTTCGTTTTCTTTTTAAAAATACTGAACTTTCTAATGCTGATGTTGATGTTGAAAATTTGGTGGATATACAGCTACATTTTATGGTTCCTCGCAATAGATTTGGGGCTCAGGTTAGCCATATGAGTTAAAGCCTTAATCTCGTAGGGGAAAATTCCTTCATAAATTTATAGTGCCACACAGGGAATACTTATCTTTGGGAAACGTTTTGGATTACAACAGTGAAAAGAAAGTGAATAATATTTGTTGCTCCTTATCAAAAGTTTGCGAAAGCTAACAGTATTAAACAAAGAATTTTATTATTATTATTTTATTTGTCAAACAACTTATGATAACAGTTATGATAATTTGACATTTCTGATTTAAAGCATTAAAAGAATTTAATGCAATTTATAGTTGCATTAAATATGATTTATTGGATTTATTTATGTACTTTGAATATTTATATTAATATATTACAGCCATGTGAGTTAAACTTAATCTCACATGGTAAACCAAGAGTGGCGAGTTCGATTCCCGCCTGGGCAATAGGAATTTATTTAGTGACGGAATTCGTTAAATAAAATACCCTGGTTAGAAAAGAGTGGTAACCTGTAGTTAACACGTCCCAATTAGCTTCAGTTCAAAAATTGGACGTTAATATATAATAATTTAATTCACAATAAATTGCTTCAACATCTATACTGCCATCTTTGAGCTAAAAAAAATCGTTTTGGCCTAATTTACCTGGCATTCTTACCTTTGAGTAAAAATATATATACAGTATAACAATTGTAGTGTATTACATTTCATTCACACAAGATTGCTTTTGTATGATTTTTCAATCGAAGACATAATAGCTAAGTTATTTCGAATTCACCCCTTTCCTAAACCTCTATTTCCCTTTGTTCGGCTAAAACAATATGCACACTTCTCATAGCCGGACGTCATATCCTAATAAGCCCAGTGAGGTTGCAGAAGGAGGCGATGAGGTGGTTTGTGCCTCTATGTGTACTCCATCAAGAACGACTTCCCACGAGAAAGGCTGGCTGGCTAGCGGTGCAGTCACAGTTAGAAGACCTGGCAAAATGGCCTCTCCTGCCATCACACATTTGGCTAAGCTAGTTCCTTCATGATATAAGTGGAAAGTCTTCTCATTTTCTAGGGAAATACACCAGGATGTGTTCTATTCCAGAGATGATTTATCCGAATTCCTATATTATTATTATTCTAATAGTAATCGCATTTCGCGACTGGAGCAATTGAGCGAGGTATCAGTTAATTTTTTAATATATTTACGTTAGTATGCTCATATCTGCAAATATTTTCAGTATTGGTCTACATTATAATTTTTTTAAATGTTATATTTCAAGAAGTGTAATAAGCGGTGTAGTATACTGGCTACGGTCATGTAGTAATTCAGTCAAAGTGTATGGTAGTTCTATGTGAGTCCTTAGATAGCAGTCATTTAGTATATGTTATATAATAAGTCTACAGTTACATTGTTGGCAATAGGATTCGTCTTCTCCAGTAAGTGTGAGTCAGTCTTGGATGCCCTTTTCAAGGTTTCTTAACCTCATTAAAACTACTTCTTCTCTTCTAAATAGCCTTTTTGAAGAAGGCCATTCACCAAGTATATGTTTCAGTTCTCGAAGTGTTTTGTCAGTTGTGGCAAACCAAAATTTCTTCCATGAATTGAGTATCATATGTTTTGCTTGAGCTTTAATATCTCGGTGTGTACAATATGCGTTGTCGTAAGTTCTTTATTGAGTAGCTGAGTTCGTCTACTTGTGTGCTTTGTCTAATGCTTGTATATCCGGGAAACCAGTACATAGTTATCCTTTTGTTTAACGTCTGGATTTTGTGCAGTATGTACGAGATGAGTGAATGTGAGCTATTCATGCTTTTTAATGAATGTACAGAGCTAAGAGAGTCAGTACAAATTATGATGAATCCCTACAAGTGGTAGAGAATAGTTCTAAGTAATCCGAAGCAAATTACAAATAACTTAGAAATTTAGTAAACATTCAGTAAGAACAAAATTAAGAGAAAACAAAAACATGAAAAATTTCGTTGTGTCTCTCCACTTTATTGCTGATCAATTTAATAGCACGACAAAAAGTAGAAGGGGAGATACACAAGCAACACTAAAGTAGCGAACTTCATACTACATTTCTCGGGTTGGTCACCTCTAGTTGTAATACTACACGAATAAGACTTCATATTTAAAGTTCTATATTTAAAATATATGGAATTTTCTTAAAGGCAGGGGGTTGTAAGGAAGGATTAAAAACTCTTTGCTTTTATGCAACGGAAAATTTTAAGATGCCATTTATAGCTCTTATGGGTACGAAAAAGATTCTATATATATATATATATATATATATATATATATATATATATATATATATATCGTGCACCAGTTAGACAGGTTAGCAATTATTTACAACCGTACCCTCAAAACACCCTTACACTCTGATGAAAAATAGAGTTCCATGGATAATGGGTATTCTCCTCAGAAATTATCCTTCTTATCTAGGATCTTTAAACAGTTGTCTTTGGCTTGAGCTTAGATCTCTTCTTAACCTGTCCTAGTTGAACTCAAAAGTAATCAGACTAGTATGTTCTGTATGAGGCAAGTTAATGATAAAATCATATATAGGCCATGGAGAAAAGAAGAGTGAAGTTCACTGAGTTCAGACTTTAGTTCATCACTATGTCTTTGGGCATAGAGGAAGAGAAAGTTCCAGAAATCGTTTTTAATACCGGCATCATACATATCATATATTTTAATGGTTATTGTATTACAGAGCGTAGCTACTGGTATATCTGTACTGTTGTAACTAAAAGGAGTAGCCATTCAGCACGATGCTGAAAAAATAATAACTGTGATAGGCAACAAAATTATGGAGTAATTCATTTCTTGGTTTCCAAAGTTTCAGCCAAAGAACAAAGGGCATTCTCATGCCACACAGCTTTAGGTGCTCATGTCCCATGTGACAGTAGGAGTTGAACCCACGTCTTAATCCGGACATGGAACATTTTTTCTATCAAAATAAAGAAATTTTGTTAATGTCTATGGAATACTTTGGTTTTTATTAGACGATAATTTTTATTTGAACGATTTGAGATTCGAATCACAGGTAGCTTGTGATAAGATAATGTAGCCCCTGGACAAGTAGGCGTAAGGTCATAGTGTCACCTTCTATTTAGGGTTGTATAGTGCGATCCTTGAGCTAGGTCTCCCTGACCCCTATAGTGAGTGCCAAGGTGATACCATTCCAGCCCTACTGACCCAATTCATCCTACCTCCTTGCTCTATCTAGACAACTAGTTTTTCTTCCTGCATCCTTATCACATTGATAGCACACATCCCTAAGTGGGAAAGACGTCAATACGCCACCACGTCTAAAAATCTATTTTTAATACTTGATATCAGAACACGTGCACAGAAGAAGTGCACGTCAGTTTGCCTGCTCTTTATCAAGTACCTCTGTGTTAATAAGGCAAACATTTACTAACTGACTATTGACTTAAACGTGGTCTAATATATCCATAGATATTAAACACCATACGCATGCACACCTGAATACCATATACTCAAAAATCTGAAAAACGTAAAGGTATAGAAAAGTTTCAACTCAAAAGATTTTGAACCAAAACACTTTTTCATACACATCTGCATATTATTATTCTATAACACAGGTTCAAAACACTATTTCAGCCATGGTTTTACTAATCATAGATGTAAACCATTTATTTTCGTTTTATATTAAAATTATAATATTTTTTCAATAGGATAAATAATTTTGCAAAATACTCTGCAATATTTTTCTTTGTGTTGTCTGTCAAAAGACCATCTTCAGCCCTACTTGCTTCGAGGCCTGGACGAGTAAAAGACCGAACGTACTCTACATAAAAAAAGAAAAAGATTGCATTGTTCTTGGAAATATTATTCATCCTATTGAAATAAAGGAAATATCTCCGTTATTCAGCTTCCGGTGGAAAAATGGCTTCTTGTTGGCTACATTTGTTGTTATGTGGAAATCAGCTATTGACGTTTACTCATGACACGATTTTCGAAAATTGTCCTCAAATGTCAAGCGATCCTACCTAGGGGATGACGAAAATGTAGTCCGATCAAAATAGTATGTATGTATATATATATATATATATATATATATATATATATATATATATATATAAATCGTATATTCCTGCTCATGTCATATTAGCAATAAGCTGTTATACCATGAACCACTTTGTTCTAAGCTGAAATAGCAAATATTGTTTCCAAGAGACCTTTATACAAGCAAATTTGTTGCTTGATGAAGTCATCAATTAAGATTTTACGTTTTTGTTTCGAAAATCTCTCCCGATATTCTTATTGGCTGAAGTTGGACCTAGAATAGTTGGGGCTTAAGGGGGAGGGGAATTCGAAAATTCCAAATATCTCCGCTATTATGAGTCGTATCGTAAAATGTTATAGAACCAATCTTGTTAAACTATTGATGGTCTACAATTGCTGTTCTATACATTTTCTTGCAACTCGAATATTAAGGGAGTTATTCGCGCTTTCGTGTTTTCAGCCTTAAGTAACCCAGTAACCTCCCCCCCCCTCTTCTACTCATCGTTTTTTTCTGCAAAGAAATAAAGAGTATGTATGAATTATGTGTGGTGAGAGGAGAGAAGATCACATTCGTGTTATACCATCACATGGGAAATTAGCTTAGTCTACGCAGCCCTGCGTGACGGGCTTTTTAGTGTCCAGTTAACCCCCCACCCCTTATCGGGCTTTTATTAATGACTAGAGAATATATGGTGAGATGAGATCAGTAGTGTGTCATTCCAGCACGTCGGAAATCTGGTTAGATTAGACTTTGCCCACGTGCTTATTTGTTATTCTTGAATAGAGAATTGAATGTTTATTACACATAGCTCATTGCTATTCATTCTCTCAAATACTGCCATGCATCATAGTGCAAAGTACTTAATAACACATCTAGAAATCGATTGCGAGATAGCAGAAAGCCGTTACGTAGGAGTATATGATTAGCAGGGGGAGAATTTCCGCAAAACCTTTTTATTACCAGGTATTTGTTAATCTACACTTATTGGCGGGCAAATACATTTCCATGTTGCAACATCTGGGCCTTGAACAATCCTATG